>OY282479.1:14106826-14827557 GCA_958295575.1 Leucania comma | reverse complement strand
TCCCAACATGCAAACAGATTGTTTGCAGCAGATTCCATGTTTATGAAAATAAAGCAAAACTCTGATTTCCCTAGAGGTTATAAGGTTAGATGAAAGTTTTAAACATTTTCCGGAAACATGATCTGCAACGGAACTTCGTAACATTGGCAATCAGGATTGCTTTGATTGTGAAATTTTAAACACTGAATACTGTAGCTCTGTTTCCGTGTCCTAACCTGCAAGAACCCGCGAATTATTTTTCTGGATTAAATGTACACTATGTGAATAAATTATCATTTAACTTAGTAAGTAATGACAGTGACTAATCAATTTTAATCAATTTCAATGATAGTCAATTAATTTCTATGAATCGCAATTACATATTAAAAAAAACAGTGATAAAAAATTTTAGTCCATTAATGTCTATGATAATCTTTTTTAATCAATTAATTTCAATGACAATTATAATCAATTTTTTTTAGTAACAATTTATTTTAATATAATTTACAATGGATTGACGAATTTTTAAAGATCAACTGTTGTTATTTTATGTTACTAATTAATTATTGTATTTCACTACATAGCATAAAACAAAGTCGCTTCCCGCTGTCTGTCTCTATGTGTGCTTAGATCTTTAAAATTACGAAACGGATTTTGATGCTGTTTTTTTTTTATAAATAGAGTAATTCAAGAGTAAGGTTTATGTGTATAATGAATGCATAATACATTTAATATCACCATTGCACTCGTGCGAAGCTGGGGCGGGTCGCTAGTATTCAATAAATGAATTGTAGCAATAGTTTATACAACGAAGTACATAACAAATTGAAAGATATTGTGACTTGTAAATGCATTTTTAAACAATCACATTTAATTATTGATAGGTTTCCCACAAGCGACTTCAAATTAATCTACTACTTTCTCCAACAAACGGTTTTCAGCCTTTATACAACCAGTTTATATGTTTAAAATATAAATATGGTGTAAATAGCATGACATTTTTATTTGTATTTACAGAAACGTAACTGGTTTATCTTTCAACAATTTACGTTCTGCATTTCACATTCATATCAAAGAGTATGCTAATATTAAAAAGTAAATTGCTTATGATTTTTTTAAGAAGACATAAGTAAAGATGCATCCATCTTCTTCATAATCTTGAATTCTTAAGTTCACTCTTTGCTCTACTTTTAAAAGAGCCTTGGAAACGAAAATGTGAATGCTCAAAATGAAAAGGAAAAAGAAGAAAGATTTTTAAGCGTGATAGCTATTTTTAATGCTTAGTATAACAAATATATCATGCATGTTATAATTATATTAAACTAACGACCTACCCCAGCTTCCCACGGGTGTAAAAATTTGTCAAATTCTTAAGTTTTTTCTACGACGATATGCATGTAGTATAGGTACACCCGAACCTTTCATAAATCACTCTGGTTATTGGTAAAATGAAATGTTCAGTAGTTTTGAATTTATCGCAAACAGACAAACATTGACAATGAAGACACCGTCTCTCTACAACAATCTATTTTTTATATTCTGAATGCAGACTTAACGCTGAAAACTGAATTTAGAAGTTTTAGATAAAAATAGTCAGCAAAAAAAAAAAAACAACACTAAAATAGCAAATAAAAGTATGACAAAAGTTTTTGTGTAATTTCCAGTAGGTACTCGTACAATAAATACATAATCGCAAATTCTTTTGAACCCTGCATGAAATTGGATTGACAAACATAACTTTTTTTTTGGTATTACCTATGGCAATCTTTTTTCCAACTGTTATATATTTTTTTCTAAAATCTGTGAATGCATTTCAGAATATTTTCAGAGTTGTAGTTGGTCTCATTGGAAGATTTTCTTGTTAATACAAAGGAACCTGTAATTATTCCCCATCTCAAAAATCCAAACTGAATATGCACACTTCTATACAAACTTTAGTCTTAATAGTGTATTCAATACTAAGATAGGAACTTGAGATATAACATAAGGCCCGAAAATCCAATGGAGGGTAATCCTTCGGTTCTAGTGGCAACTTCGAGCCACTTACTCTCGGCAACTTGTTAATCCGATTTGCGGTTAACTGCAATGGCTTTTAGCAGTGATGTAATAGCCAATAGCTGTATAGATTTAGGATAAAGAAATACTGGAGTAAAAGTTTCTGTATTTATTTGTGATTTATTTCTACGAGCTTCGGAACGAAAGTCGGAAATCTTTATAAGTGCGTAGTTCCGGGCTTGAAGACGACGAATAAAGGGTAGTGTGTCGTCCGATAATACTCAAGTCTGGGTCACGACACGCGTTAAAAAGCTAGCCCACTAAGGCTGATGTCTACAAGGGCTGTCACGGAAAGAAGACGACCTCCATAATGATATGCTGGAGGGCCAAAGTTCACGTAAAATAGTAAATTTTCAGAGGTCTTTACTGGATTAGTTTTACAAAAATTTATGTTTTGATTTTAATGAAAGGCTAGATAATGTCCACAAGATAGATATCAGTGTATCCAAAATAACTGAAGAAGATGTGTATTAACATCATAATCACGTAAGAGCGGTTGAATAAAAATATGCCTAGGGTTGACCGCTCTTAAAATATTATGTATAAAAAAAAAAACATACATTCAATATGGCTCAATCCCTCTTTCTTGATATTATATATTATAACACCATTCCTTTAATATTATGATTAGATCGTTAAATGGGCTCATAATAGGGCCTTTGAATTGTTGGTGATGAACAGAATTATCTTGATCATAATTAAATTTTCTATAGGAAATTTCGTTAACCAGTTCGGAGATTTCTACGAAAAAGATTTTAAATTAATTACTATTATTACTTTTCCCACAATAATAAAAGGAAAACGTGTTAGTTTACATTAGCATAAACATCCGACCATTTCCCAACAAAACTAACTAAATAGTCAAACCAAATTACCGCTGAAAGTGGAGCGTACTAAAATAATATATATCCAACATATTGTACATGTCCTGGCGTAATTAGTTTTAGTGGTAAACTAGTGGTACGTACATTTTGCGAAGAAACTAGCTGCTCCATTGAGTGCGCCAACAAATTCTGTATACCACGAACGTACGTGACTTTACGTACATCGAAGGTATAAGAGGGGACTTGTACGGTTGTGATTTTTAAAAGTAAATAGAGCACGGGTTTTATTTGGTTTTATCCTTTTGTAAAGCGATTGAGATGGGATTTTTATTTTGTGTGCTTATCCGGAGTTAGAGCGGGAAAATATCGGATGTTTGAACTTTGCGATTTCAGTAAGAGAATTTTGAAGAGAATAATAATTTACATTATTTAATTCTGCCAAATACGTTCCATCATCGGATCAATAGACGTACGAGGTTGCGCCACGGGTGCATTGTTTTTTGACAGGACAAATCCCGCCCTTGACTCTTACTGACTAAAAACTTACCCTGTTCTATTCATTACCTTCGATCCAGGGCACCGGGGTTTATTTTCATCTAGCCCTTGGTCCCAGTAGGGCCGAAGCCTACCAGCAGTTTGCTGACAACTCCTTGAGACGCGCGGGAATACTGCGCGCCGTAAACGACTTAGGCTCGGACCGGTCTGTTACCGGACGGACGGACAGCGAGCTACCCATTGCCTACCGTCCGCAAGCCCGCGCCTACGGTGGCCAGAAATCGGGATCGGAATCCCGGAAGCGGCGGCGGCGTGTGCGCCGTTGCCTGACGCGGTTGGCCTGACAGTCCAACCATACGTACAAAGCGTTTTGGGAACACATTATACGTACAACTATGGAGTGGAATTCCGGAGTCTGTGTTTCCCGGTAGCTTTAACTAACGGGGCTCTAACTCAAAAGTGAATAGGTTACTTACAGGTAACAGCATACTAGCGCAAGTTAAGACTTGCACAAGTCTACTGAAACTTGAAGTAAACGTGCTCTATCATCAGCCATGTTATTGCTTACTATCAGATGAAATAGTGGTCAAACGTTCGACTATTATAAAAAAAAAATGTAACATTGGGTCGATCTTCAAGCTATTATTGCCTATTTGTCCCAGAAAGTATGTTAAGCTTATTTTTCGATCTTCGACAGTCGAGTACAAGTAGTCGGAAGTCTAAAAATCCGACACCGGTTTTGTCAAAGAATATTATGTTATCCAATCGCTAGGTTATAAAGATCGGATAGTTTGTCGCTCTATGACAAACAGAGGTATTTAATTTCTGTAGTTAAACTGGTTCAGTATAGTTTTGAAAAGTCTAGGCCGATAAATATTAAAGCGACGTTTCATCACGTAGAAATAACATAATAATATGTTATTTACTATACTCGTAGCTCATGCAGAAATCTTGTTAAAAATAAAAGAAAGTTGAATTTTTTTATTTCGATTTTACCTTTACTACCGAAAGGTAGTGATATATTTAAAAATAAAACACTTGGATAGTATCTATCTGTTTCTTTCTCTTGCTTTTCTTAGTCATGCCACTAAAAACCTTTACGAATCTCCTGGGATTTGTTGTGGTCGTATACTATGGTCCATCTATGCACTCTATCAAACAAACGATCTATGATTCAGAGACGCGAAAACGAACTAAGGGAATTGCAATTAATAATGTATACTGGTATATTAAAGCCTTCTGCATTTCAAGTTATATTTTTTAACTTAAAATATGGTCCTTAGATATTTTTAAATAAATCTTTAAAAAATAAATTGCCCATTTACTCAGTTATCTTTAATGACGACCATCAATTTCAATTGCTTACTTATGTAAGAATATAATAGAGACGTCAATTGAAGTTCTCAAGGCAATTCCTTGAGAGTAACCAATTTAAAATTCACTTTAAGAAGATAGTTCAGTAGTTTAGCTAACAATCCAAACACCAAACACTAACTTGGGATTTGAACTTGTCTTAACTAGAGGAAAGTTTGACTCTGTAAGCTGCAAACAATTTCTTTACACTACTACTTCATAAATTCCTACTAACTTCATTCATAAACTACTACACTACCTTTGGCAATACGGTTGGCGCAGTAGTTGAACGATTGGCTGCTGCGCTTCGTGTCGTGGGTTCGGTTCTTACATGGACCAAATATTTGTACGGCCTACAGATAGGTCCTTCGGGCTGGGTAATGAGTAGTAGCTGTATGATAGTGCATGATTACGAACACACCCACGATACAGGATGACTTCTCTCGTTCTAGGGCGGAGCGAGAAAGCATGTCAGACTTTTTCTCACGTGGTATCACGGGTTGTATCAGGGCCCGGCGGGAGGGACGTTGCCACCGATCGCCCCCGCGAGAACAATGCGGTGCTTCACCCAACCCAACCAAGCAGGGCATAAATCTCCACCATATACTCCACTGATGCGCGGTCGGAGTCCGACGCGGCATCCGGAAGGAGCTCGGAGAGCTCGGAGGTTGAGGAGGTGGAGGAGACGATAGCCGACTCCGGAAGAAACGCAAGTTCCTTCCGGAAACGCTCCCTATCTAGGGACAAATCGTCCTCCGATGCCGAAAAGGGCTCGGCCCGAAAAATCCCCACCAGTGGGCGGGGAGCGGGCCGAGCAACGGGAAAAGGGAGGGGAGGCACCTCCCAGGAGGAGGCGGCTGAGCGAGCTAAGAGGCTCGCCGCGGAAGGGCGCCACCCCGCTGCGATGGACCCCTCGGGGCCATCTGGCAGCGAAAAAGAAGAATCCGCCGAGGAGTCGCGTCGGTCTTTCGGCGAGCTCGTCGTCGCCGCGCTGCGGGATATGGGCCGCAAGCGAGAGCGGACGTCGAAGGAGAGGACGGTCCTCCGCCATGCCGCCTCAATGCAGGAGGCCTTCGACGTCGCCCTCCGGAAGGGCGTGGCGAAGCTCCGGGCTGAGCTCAAAGCCGGGCTCCGGGCCGAGATCCAGGCCGAGCTCGCTGGGGTCCATGGGGCCCGCAGCCAGGAGCCCGTGGAAGGGGGGCGCAAGCAAGGGCAGGGGCAAAGTCGGCCCCAGCCCCAGCCTCAGCCCCAGCCTCGGCCCCAGCCCCAGCCCCAGGCCGAGTCGGGAAGCCAGCTGCTGACGCTGGTGCAGCAGGAACTGGCTGCTTTTCAGCAGCAGCTGCAAAAGCAGCTGCAGGAGCAGCAGCAGCAGTTCCAGCTGCGGATCCAGCAGCAGCTGTCCCTGCTGGAGGGCATCGTGTTGCGCCCCCCACTAGCGGCCTCCGGCCAGCGAAGGGCGGCGTCATACGCTGCCGCCGCGGCCTCGGTGGCTGCGCCCAAGGCGGGCCCGTCAGGGCAGACCAGGCGCGTGGCCACGGTCGCGAACCCCGCCGGAGCGGCCCCACAGGCCAAGAAACAGCAGCAGGTGAGGCCAACCCCTGCTGCTGCCCCTAAGAAGGGCAAGTCGGCACCGGCCACAAAGGCGGCGGGAGCCCCTGCTGTGGCGGCAAGCAGGCGGCCTAGACCGCCTCCCCAACCTGCAGATCCTCCGGCCGAAGCCGGATGGCAAGTGGCCGGAGCCAAAAAGCAGGCTGGCAAGGCGGCTCGGGCTGCCAGGAGGCGTGAGCGGCAAAAGCTGCGGAAGCGGACGGCCCTCGCGGCCAGGATTCGCACCCCGCGCTCCACGGCTGTAGTTATCACACTGCAGCCGGAGGCAGCGAAAAAGGGTGCGACCTACGGCGAGGTCCTCCGTAAGGCGAAGCGGGCGGTGAACCTCACCGACCTCGGGATCACCGGGGGCTTCCAGATGCGGCATACCGCAACTGGTGCCCTGATGTTGGAGGTCCCCGGAGCCAACAGCGGCCCCACCGCAGACGCCCTGGCTGAAAAAATCAGGGCGTCCTTGGATGCGGAGGAGGTCCGGGTGTCCAGGCCCACAAGATGCGTCGACATGCGCATTATGGGCCTGGACGATTCCGTCGAGGTCGAGGAGGTCGTGGCCGCTGTCGCCAGGACGGGTGGGTGCCCTGCCGATCAGGTCCGGGCAGGCACCATCCGTGTTGACGGCACTGGCATGGGGGCGGTTACTGTAAACTGCCCCCTGTCAGCGGCCAGGAGCATCACCGGGGAGGGTAAGCGACTCCTGGTGGGCTGGGTCTCCGCGCGAGTCAAGCTGCTGGAGCCCAGACCGCTGCGCTGCTATCGCTGCCACGTGGGCCACCACGTGGGGGTCTGTTGCGCAGCGGAGGAAGATCGCAGCGACCGCTGCTTCCAGTGCGGTCAGCCCGGCCACAAGGCCGATACCTGCAGTGCAGCGCCGCACTGCTACGCATGTGCGGCGGCAGGCAAGTCGGCCGACCACCGGGCTGGGAGCAGGACCTGCGATCCCCCCGCCAAGGCCAAGGGCAAGGTCCCAAGGCCCGTCCCCGCGAAGGTGCTCACCGCCGCGGCTGCCCCGTTGGCTGCCGCCGCCATCGCCTCCGCAGACGCCGCCGCCGCTACCACCGCGGCAGGACCCTCACGGAGGGCCCGGGAGGAGACTGTAATGGACTGTCAATAACGGCTCCATTGCGTCTCCTCCAGGCGAATATCAACCACTGCGCCCCCGCTCAGGATCTGTTGCTCCAGAGCATGGCGCAGTGGTCGATCAACATCGCCGTTGTCACCGAGCCGCACTTTGTCCTGCCCAGAGCCGACTGGGTTCAGGACCTGACCGGCTCGGTGACACTTATTTCGTCGGCCGCCGCCGGTACCCCGGCGCTCGAGGCCGTCAAGAAAGGTCGGGGTTGCGTGGCAGCACGGTTCGGGGACATAGTGGTGGTAGGCGTCTACCTGTCCCCGAACAGATCTCTCGCCGAATTGGATAGCTCCCTTTTGGAGCTGGATGCCGTCGTTGCTGGGTTTGACTCCAGCCTCCCCGTGGTCGTTTGCGGGGACTTCAATGCCTGGAACGAGGCTTGGGGTTCCCGGTTCACGAACCAGCGAGGTCGAAGGGTGGAGGAATGGGCCCTAGGGCAGGGCCTAGTCGTACAAAACCGGGGTTCTGTCCCCACGTGTGTGCGGATGCAGGGCGAGTCGGTGGTGGACATTACGTTCGCCAGCCCTGCACTGGCACCGCGCGTCGTCGACTGGCGCGTCATAGAGGAGGTGGAGACGTTCTCCGACCACCGGTACATCCGGTTTGACGTCTCCGCCCAGACCTCGACCGTGCCGGTCCGACAGACCCCGTGTGGTCCGCGTTGGGCGCTGAGGCAGCTGGACAGGGACCTGCTCCAGGAAGCCGCGATAGTCCAGGCCTGGGTGCAAGCACCGGACAGGCCTGTCGACATCGACGTCGAGGCGGACTGGTTCCAGGTGGCCATGTCGCAAATATGCGACGCGGCCATGCCCCGAGTCCGGCCAGGACGTGCCCGGCGCCAAGTACACTGGTGGTCGCCAGAGATTGCGGCACTGCGCGATGCGTGCAATGCTGCGCGACGCCGGTATACTAGACACCGCAGGCGCCGCACCCGTCCACCGGGTGCGGAGGCCATAGAGGCGGAGCTGTATGAGGGATACAGAGCTGCAAAGCGCACCCTCCGAGCGGAGATAAAGCGGGCCAAACTCGAGGCCCGCAACGTGTGGCTGGAGTCTCTGAACGTCGATCCGTGGGGACGCCCATACAAAATGGTGATGGAGAAACTCCGCCCATGGGCTCCCCCGCTGACTCAGAGTCTCCGGCCCCAGCTCGTGGAGGGTGTGGTGAGCGCTCTGTTCCCTATGCGAGGGGAGCATACTCCCCCGCCTATGGCTCCGCCACCAGCGGCGGTGTCCGATGCGGACCACGACGGCAACGACGGCAACAATGCTCCAGAGGTGACCGAGGTGGAGATGAGAGTGGCGGTGCGAAGGCTGAGTGCCAAGAACACCGCCCCAGGACCCGATGGCTTGCCTGGAAAAGCCTGGGTCCTGGCCATGGAGGAACTCGGGTCTCGATTGAGAGGGCTCTTCAGCGCATGCATGGAGAGGGGCCAGTTCCCGCTTCGCTGGAAGACGGGGAAACTGGTCCTTATCGCGAAGCCGGGGCGCCCCGCGGACTCTCCGTCCGCGTATCGGCCCATTGTGCTGCTCGACGAGGTGGGCAAGCTCTTTGAAAGAGTAATTGCAGACCGCCTCGTCGTGCATCTGGCACGGAAGGGGCCGGATCTTGCGGACGGCCAGTTCGGATTTCGCAGGAGGCGCTCCACTGTGGACGCCATCATGCGCGTGCGAGCCCTCACGACGGGGGATGCGGTGTCCCGGGGCAGGTGTGTCTTGGCGGTGTCTCTGGACATCGCCAACGCCTTCAACTCCCTGCCCTGGAGTTGCATTGGTAGGGCACTCCGGTACCACCGGGTGCCCGACTACCTCTGTCGGGTGATCGAGGCCTACCTGTCGGACAGGTTCATCATCTACCCCGGTCATCAGGGGGAGTTGAAACGGCGAGAGATGTCGTGCGGTGTTCCGCAGGGATCGGTACTAGGACCGCCCTTGTGGAACATCGGGTACGACTACGTGCTGCGCGCCGACCTCCCCGACGGGGTCAGCGTGGTCTGTTACGCAGACGACACGCTGGTCCTGGCGCGGGGATGGTCGTACCAGGCGGCGGTCGAACTAGCGACGCGCGGGGTTGCGACAGTCGTGGAGAGGATACAGCAGTTGGGACTCGAGGTGGCATTGCACAAGTCCGAGGCCATGTGTTTTCACGGCCCTCGGAGCGCGCCACCTCCGGGCTCCCAATTAACGGTAGGAGGAGTTCACATCGGCGTCGGGTCGACGATGAAGTACCTGGGACTCGTCCTCGACAGCCGGTGGAACTTCAAGGAGCACTTCCGACGTCTGGCTCCCAGGTTGAATGCGACTGGGGCTGCGCTCAAGCGGCTCCTGCCGAACCTAGGGGGTCCAGACGCCTCCTGCCGGAGGCTCTACGCAGGCATCGTTCGGTCCATGGCCCTTTACGGTGCGCCGGTGTGGGCGCCATCGCTACGGAAGCGAGTGGCGGCCCGGCTAACCGCCTGCCAGAGGGTCATGGCCATCCGGATGATCCGCGGATACCGTACGGTGTCCTGCGAAGCGGCGAGCCTCCTTGCTGGCCTACCACCATGGGATCTGGAGGCAACAGTCCTTGCACACATGCATGACCTACGCGTGGAGATGCAACGTCGGGGCGAAACTCCGCTGCCGCGACAAGTCGCGGCATGGCGGACAGAGCTCCGGCGGGATCTCATGGTGAAATGGCGAGAGCGATTGTCGCAACCTCGTGCTGGGCACGCCACGATCGAGGCGGTAAGGCCCCTCTTTGAGGCGTGGCTGGAAAGGCCCCACGGCGTCGTCACCTTCCGTTTGGCGCAGGTGCTGACCGAGCACGGCAAGTTCGGTCCGTACCTGTACAAGATTCGTGCGGAGACGACGCCCGGGTGTCGCCACTGTGCGGACCGCCCGGTGGACACGGTGGAGCACACAGTCGAGGTGTGCCCCGCTTGGGAAGAGCAGCGCCGTGTCCTCGTGGGGGCGATCGGCGGCGATCTCTCGCGCCGGGGCTTGGTTCAAGCCATGCTCCGGAGCGAGGAGGAGTGGCAGGCGGTCGCCTCCTTCTGCGAAGCAGTAATGCTAGTAAAGGAGGAGGCCGACCGCCTTAGGCAAAGGCGGACACGCCGCCGCCGCCGCCGGGTTTCCGATCCCAATTTCCGGCCACCGTAGGCGCGGGCTCGCGGACGGTGGGCAATGGGTAGCTCGCTGTCCGTCCGTCCGGTAACAGACCGGTCCGAGCTCAGGTCGTCTACGGCGCGCACCGTTCCCGCGCGCCTCAAGGAGTTGTCAGCATACTGTAGGGGTCCAGCAGGGCCGAAGCCTACTGGGGCCAAAGGTTATGTGAGACTGTCACCAAAGGCCCCAGGATAAAGGCAAGGAATGGAAAGGTAGGTTTTTTAGTCAGTAAAAGTCTGACACTGTTTCCCGCCCCACCCAAGGGCGGGATTCGTCATTGGATGATTTTTACCTACCACAAAAAAAAAAAAAAAAAAAAAACCATATACTCCACCATGTCCTAGTTATTACTAGTTTGGGGCTAGCTTAAAAAAAAATACTACCTAACAAAAAAGTCTTCATTAGCAAAAAGGTTTTAACACTCAACTCTTTTTTGTGTATGACAAAAGTTCTTACCACACAATGTCATGCGAAACCCACAACTTTACATTGGAACATTTCGACCGATGCGGCCTTGAATGGCCAAGTTGGTTCAATTGAAGAGTCGGTATTCATAGTCCGTGGCGTGGAACTGACATCTGAACAACAGGACGAGGCTCCCAAGTCCCTTTTGCGTTTTTGATACGGTGACCCTTTCAAATACAATGGTTTAATTCAGCATATACATACATAGCTCCGAAAGGATGTAAGTGAATCCACATTTATGTTGGATTCAACATTATGGCTTTAAAGTGGTAAAGAGACAAAAGACAGTCAGTAAAAGAGCTTTTATTGTCTGGCTACCATTTTTAATCTTCAGCCATGCTATAAAAAATTTGGTATTTAGTTGTTCCTGGGTAGATTGGAAACCAATTCCAACTTATTTGGGAAAGGACTAATTAAATGAGGATTTAATGGCGGTGGAAAATCATCCAATGACTTCTTCAATTCTGCTGTAAGGAGGAATGGTAGGTTCACACTTTTACTGACTAAAACCACACCTGTGGCCTTGCCAAGGTGAAAGTCCGCTGCCACGACAACTCGTCGCATGGCGGACAGAGTTCCGGCGCGATCTCATGGTGAAATGACAACAGCGACTGCCGCAACCCAGTGCTGAGCCCGCCATTATTATGGTGGTAAGTCTGCTCTTTCGGTCCACCCCGCCTAAGAGCGCGGAGATGTCATTGGATGATCTTAACACCTACAAAAATTAAAAGCTGTGGCCCTCAGCTACCCTGGTAGTTTTAGGACCGCGAGTTTCCTTTTCAGGAAAACCCACTAGACTTTAACGAGCATTCACCCTGTTGGATCCTTACGGTTTTGCTGACATCCCTTTGAGGCGCGCATGCAACACTACGCGCCGCTTAAGACTGAACTCGGTCCGGATGGTTACCGGCCGGCTAGACGGCGAAGCTACTCATTACTGAGAGAGTAACAGACCCATTGTTCATCATGCAAATGAGGATCCTATTTTTGAGGCCACTCGGACGCGATCTGCAGTGGTCTTTATGGAAGGCGATCAATCGACTACGCACGCAAGTGGGCCGCTGCAAACACAACCTGGTGAAGTGGGGTATTATAAGCCCCTCCGATAACCAGTGCGAGTGTGGTGCTCCTGACCAGACGATGGGACACTTATTAGAGTGCCCAAAGTGTCCCTACACCTGCACTTTGGAGGACCACAAAAATGCCACTGATGCCGCTGTAAACGTGGCAACCAACTGGGCCCAAAAACTTTGAGGGAAAAGAAAACCATCGATACGATAAGAAGAAGAAGTATTTAGTTGCAAATCCTGTCTAAAACGGGTTTACAACAGTGCCGATACTAAAGTCATATTTTACGGTTATATGGGACGATATCAATAAATAGAATGTGTCGAATGCAGCCATTAAAGGTAGTCCCAGTTCTATTGTTTATCGACAATAGGCAGACGACCCAATTCTACACTCTTTTATACGTATACATACATTTACGTTGTTATTACTGTAGAGCGTCGCTATAGATTCTTGATAGCATTTATTCTCAGATAGCATAGCATACTAAATGCAATATAATGCTTAAAATCCTTTAAATTTTCCGAGTATAATATAATAATATTCTATTTCCTACTAGTATTAATTTATCACAGTACCTTCTCGTCCAGTATACCATAGTGTCTCCAGACGAAAGTCAGTGTTGCCAGTGATAACATATGGCTACGAAACGTGGTCGATTACAATGGGCCTCATCAGAAAACTTAGTCACTTAAAAGGCAATGGAAATCTGGATATCCGCAGGAGAACCAAAGTTACCGACATATCTCGAAGAATCGCCAAACTTATGTGGCAGTGGGCAGGGCACATTGCTCTCAGTACAGATCGACTTCATCTTATTTAAAATTTTGTAAGACATTATTTTATACTTGGCGTACGGACATATTTGATGAATGTGTTAAAAAGTGATATTTTGTTTGATTTCTAGTAGAGTAGAAGAAAACGATAATCAAGATAGTTTAAGGAATCAAGAACATTTATAATATTTTATGTTACCTATAAACATCGATATAATTATATGTACTACACACTAGATCAGGCATGCCGTACAATCACTTTGCTTGACTTACCGTACAATTGATTTGATGACATTAGTGCAGTTTTGCAGCATATAAGCGCTGTAAGTTTTAAAAGTTTTGTTAGACGTCATAATTTAGCGCTGCAGCGAGCTTTTGTTTAAACGTTTCAGTATTGTGACAAACAGTTTTCATGAACGAGCTTGTCTATCACTTAGAATGTAAGTTGATGCCTAAAAAATACTCAAGTTGCGTAAAAATTGTAAAAAAAAAAAACAATATAAGTAAAGAGAACGCTGATTATAAACAAAACTTCTTGAGAAAGATCAGAGGAAACGCAGTTTTTTGTACCTATACCTACATTGCCTATCTTTAGATCCGTGTATGGGTTCTAGTTATGTAAATTTAGATTACAGAAAATAAATGATTTTCGAGTGATTTACTGGACTTCTAGACCCATAAATGCGAAATAAATGAGATTAGGAAAATCTGTGTAGCAGAAATACATGAAACTTTTTTATAAATATATTATAATAATTTTACAACGTAATATATTAATTCACAATGTAATAGATAATATAAATTTGAAATCGCGCTACTTGGCATAGCACATAATGGTCGTCAACGGCGCGCACTGTTCCCGCGCGCCTCAAGGAGTTGTCAGCAAACCGTAGAGACCCAGCCTATAGCCTATAGTATCTAAGGCCACGAAGGAACGGGGTGGGTTTTTAGTCAGTAAGAGTCTGACACTATCTCCCGCTCCGCCCAAGGGCGGGAGATGTCATTGAATGATTTTACCCACCACCCAAAAAAAAAAGCACCTAATGGTACGGAACGAAATTAAAAAAAAAAACAGGAATATAATGACTAAACTATCAATAGGTACTAACTAGCACTTTCATAAACTTCACAAACATTTACATCCAAGCTATTTAACAGCTAAAGAAAAATATATTGGATTTCCTAGAACATACAAACTTAACAGAGTAAACCTAGCCTAGGCCTGGCGATAATCAATATTTTCTCTAGTTTATTGGAAACGGCTGCGGACTATGAACCGTAATACCTGCTGCTATTTGGCGATCGTTTTCGATAAAATGAATCGTATATTGAAACTGCTATGCCGTTTGGTGCTCAGAAGTTTTCATCTTAATCCACGCTGAGTTATCCACTTTTGTTCTCTGATTATGATTTAAGCTAAACATCATCTTTTAATATATGTTCAATGCTTGACTACGATCCCACCTGATGGCAAACAGTGTTGCTATTTTTTTTTCTATAATTAATAGGCTGTGCTTGACCGCTATCTCACCTAAGTAAGCGATGATGTGGCCGGCACGCTTGCCTAGAAATAACCTATACACTCTTCACTTAAGACAATCTGGGAGGGGGGAGTTATTAGGAAGCAAAGACTCTGGCTGGGAATTCCACTCCACAAAATGAATGTGTTCGCATTGTTTCCAATACGTTTTGTGGTTATGAGTGGTGTGTCTAGTCCACCATTATATCGAAACAAGACAATAATGTTGATGAGAGAGAATATTCAAGGATTTTACAGCTCCCTTATTTTAGGAGTTAATCTACATTTGTTATACACCACGTAAAACCTGAAGATAAACATACCTTCTACATATTATAGTCCATATCAGCACGTGACCCTCGCTATCACATGCAATTAATTTAAAAAGGGCTTGCTAATGGCTTCAGCGTTTACGACATAATACAGTTGACCACTTAATGTCCGATATACAATATTATCATGCAGTTTGAGAATAATCTGTTTATCTGAGGGTAATGCACTGTTGGCTTTTAAGTGAATTAATGTTTTTGTTCGTTTAATGATCCGGCAATGTGCAAACATTATTTTGTTTGACATTGTAGTGATGGATGATTACAATGTACTACAGCGAGTTGTTTGAAAGTTGGTTTTTCCATACCAACTTTGAAACCCTGTTTCGTCCCTTTAAGGGGTGAATTTTGAAAAACCTTATTTTTTGTTATGTGTCATCAAAAATAATTCTATACAAAATTTGAGCATTCTTGGTTCAAGAGTTCGGGCTGGGAGTTGACGAGTCGCTGTCAGATCTTTACCTTTTATATAAACAGATAAATAAAAGTCAATTACAACGTGTATAACGACACATTAATTGAGGACGACTTGACTAATTTGGTTCTTTTTTTTGTGTTTTTAACTGTCGAGTCAAAGTTAGTATAAGGGATTTTTTTTTTTGAAAACCCACCAGATATTAAATTGTCCCCTTGCAAAGCAGGGCTGGGTCCCTAGTAACTACAGACATACTTTTATTGGGAATGCAATAAACATGATTTATACTTTTTAATCCATTTTGACTTGAATAGTAATATATAAATGTGTAAATAATAAAAAAAATAAATAAATAAATAAATAAATGAATGGATATATAAATGACTACGAGGATTATTTTTACGAGTAAAATCCAACTACGCAATTACTCGTATGTATACACAAAATCAAACACACTTAGAAGTAGATGTACTCCTCCACATCGCTGTCATCTGGACATACTGGAAACGTACCCAAAAAACTGACAGCTTTGCAACATTGAATGACAATGCCAATTCTTTGGGTAAAGAACGGACCAGCCCTCTATCACACAAAGCGTCCATCAGTCAGTACGAAATATCTTTGAAGAGAAAAAAGAAGTGTGTAGTTGGTGTCTGATAATGATGTAGGTATAGTTATTATTAAAAATGACTAGCAAAAGAGCCCCTAAAAGAAATGTAGGAATGTAAACGTTGTAACATTACATGATCTGATTAATGGGCAAATGATTATGTTTACTAAGTTAACAAAATGCCTGCTGCGGTCTTCCCGTCCGTTTTTGATTTAGGTGTCTTCAAGGCTAGAGTAAATAGGCTCTAAATAAACTACTGCGCCATCCACGACTGCATCATTGCGTACCATCGGGTGCGATCGCAGTCAAGAACTAATATATATTTAAAAAAAAAATCAAAATAATGTGCTAATCAGTGCCCAGTAAGGGAGAACCTCTAGCCTTACTTCAACAAAAAATTGAAATGCATTTTCCATCGATCTGATTTATTTTTATTTTTTTTCAGGTGGCGGCGCCAGCCCGGGCGTATCGGTCTCGACTCAGGTACGTTTAAAATTCACCATTTATACGGTTTAAAAGGATTATATTGGAGTGATCGTAACCAAAACGTGAATGATTTATTAAAAGCTGGCTTGTAGAGATATAATAGAATTAAAAACTCTATATAGTGACGTGTCAGGGATTTTGGACGACACCACAAAATGGCGAAAATGGCCAAAATAATAACAAATTATATGCAAAACTAGCACGGTTTTTCTTCTTTATTTACAGTTACTGTAGCAAAAGTGTCGTTACGAATTAAATTTTACACTTTTTGGGCCTTGATACTGTAGAGGAGATAATAAAAGGGGTTATTTTTGTATCAGTGTCGAGCAGACTTTATTTCTACGATTTTTTTTATTTTCATTATAAAAAAAATTACTGGTGCCTATCGAACTGAGAGCCATCATAAATTCATCTAACATTTTTTTTTTCTAAATTCAAATTAGTATTAATTTCTTTTAACTATGATTTTCTATTACTTTTTAAATCATTTAAAGAGGTTCTAATGACAGATACTCTTGATTATCTAACATTCGAACGTGCAATAAGGAATTTCGTTAAAAAATCGTTCAAGAGAGCTTACGTAAGGATCCACACTTGGATTCACCGTGTCATAAAAAGGCGCAGAGATTTTAATAAAATCTTCTCAACGGCAAGACATCACTTCAGCGGTAAATATATTATGTTTATACGTACAACTAGCTTTTCCAAGCGGCTACGCCCGCGTGAGAATTACCGTTTTAGATCTATTAATTTGCACCTGCCATGTTATGTCTCTGCACCGCCTTAAGGTCGACTGGTAGAAAATGCCTAAGGCATTAAGTCCGCCTTTGTACAATGTTTGATTAGTGCGTAAAGTTTTAAATAAATAAACATGGTTGTGTGTGTGTGTGTGTGCCAGAGTACCAACATTCACATTTGTATAGAAGTATGAGTGTAAACGAGTAATAAACATACCCACGTCATCACATGCATACAAACTTTTCATTTTATAATGTTGGTATGAATACTCCATTGACCACCACCAAAATTTAACGGTGTATATACCGTTAAATTTTGGTCGTTTTAATCCAGCGGAGGATCGATTCAGTACATGAAACACTATCGATTTGTAAAGAGAAAATTAAAAAATAAAGTACTTTTATTTTAAACTCGATTTAATTTACGTATGTACTAAATTCATTTATTTAAGTAAAGGTTAGCTAAGCGAGGTCAATGAACTGTAGGTTGTTAGTACGCAACGACCGACAACTACCTACAAGGTTATTGACTGGTTTACTTAAAGAAATTAATTTAGTATATATAATTCGATTTGTAATAACAATTCGATTTTTTGAAAAAAAATACTTTTTTTTGTCTTTAAATCGATAGTATTTCATGAACCGAATCAACCTTCCGGAGGCATTAAAACGACAAAAAATTAACGATGTATAAAAAGGCGAGAGTTAAGAAAAAGGCTTAGCAGATAGGTATAATTATTCTGATCAAATTACTAAAACAATATAAATACGCTAGTTGCTATTAACAGAAATGATGATGATGATGATGAATGTAAGTATTTATGTAGTTTGTCTGTAAGAAATTGATCGTTCGGTAAATTATGAAAACTTACTTCATGGTTGGTAGTGCCGTTGTTAGCTAGGCTAAGAGCTGTTGCGTTGTTCAAAATTCTGATTACCGTGGTAAATCTATTCGCAGGTAAGACATTTCCAATAGTTGCATATTGAATTGAAACCAAAGTAGTGATTTAATTCTACTCTTACCACCTATTTATTCTTTGAAAATCCAGTAAATGCAAAAGAGATAACTTTACACGAAGAAACTGTGAAATTTACTGCCTACAGCTTATGTATGTACTTTTAGATAATATCTATAAACATAATCCGCGGCACACAAGTTAAACCAGCATGGCGGTTGAACTCGATTTTCGGGAGGATGCTCGTGATCATAGCAAAGCGTTCTACTTATTTGCCGCGTACTATACTTATTGTGTTTTTTTTTTAATGGGAATTCATCAATCAACTTCTTCCAGTCTAATATGGATTGATAAGGCGTAGTAAGTAAGACTGAACAACGTAGGTACTTAGTCTGTTATCAATAGAAATCAATCGATCGTAAAAAAAAATGGTAAGACTTTTACTGAATAAAGCTCACCAAGTTACTGTTTTAAACGTTTCTGAAGTCCACATAATGTGTATCAATATAGTGTATAGAAGTGTTTGCAATTTGGATACTTCTTCCATGAAAATATCGTAAAAAGGTTAAATGTTACTTGCAAGCTTTTCATAAAAAATATGCGATTTTGTGCAAGTTTCTCTCATATATCATCATCCTAAACGATTTTTAATCTGTTAAGTTAGTAAACCTTTTTTGTGTAAAACTATGTGTGTTTTAAGGGTTGCTTTTTAAAAACGTGATTAAATAGAAATTACTAACATTATATTTATGAGCTTTTCATTCTTGGCAACGACATTAAAATTGAAACCAGGGTTATTATTATTTTTTTTTTTTACTTATTTTTCGTTAGCCATCATCTTATTAATATTGTGCTTCCCAATTTCACAAAATTTCTTTTACTTGACATATTATATTTTTGAGCATATATCAAATTTTGGTTTCTGCACTTAATCCAAGATAAAAAATTGTACGTGGTTGTTTAGTTAGTTATTTTTTGGGCATACATTTAATCCAAAATTATCTGCCTCAAAACTGATTTCGATTATTATTTTATTATCCTTAAAATGAGAATAAAGGTTTTGATTAGAAAGCAATCTTCGAGACTCGGGTCAGTAATTGGAACATTTTTGCGTACCAATTAAAAGATCGATTTATTATGAACCTATTACTTTTTATAGACCAATAAATTGTGCTTTTAACCATGGTCGTATCTTTTACAGTTTGCTGTGTATAATATGAGATAAAATACAGACACAATTTGTTAATTGTATCCGTGTGGATCTGTCCATTTTATGAGTCCCAATAGAGGACGATATAGATTGGACTAATCCGATTCAATGGGAAAATTTCATTCAATTTCATTTGATGAAAGCTATTTTAGGAAATTATAATATATATAAGGGATTACAATTAGCGGGACTAGCAGTGGGAAATTAACCATCGAAATTTTATGTGTATTTTCTCTTTCAATATTGATGCCAAAATGAAATCGCAAATATTGGAAATTATTCAACAATTTCAATAATCTGAATATTGTAACTTTTTCAGTGAATGATTTTAATTTATTGAGCACGAATAACCAACACATTGAAATGATTAGTTTTGGTCGATATATTTGTAACGGTAGATATAATAAAAAATATGAATGACGAATTTTTGTTTCGATATATTCATCATCTTCCTGACATAGACCCATGTTATTTGGGGTCGGCATCTCTCAATATTTCTCCATTCTGTACCCGTCACGCTATCATTAACTCCTTTTTCTTTCACATCATTCACTTATCGTCCACATCACTCCTCAATCCACCAATCTTTTCTTTGACCTCTCCTCTCTCTCTCTCTCCATCATCTCCATCATCATGACTTAGACACAAACTTTTTATCCCTCCCCTTCACATGATTATACCAATAGAAACGATTCCCTTTCAACTTTTTAGTTACTGGACTTCCTCTTTTCTGATTTTATCAATTCTCGTCACACTACGCATCCATATAACGATAAATTAATAAGGTATATTTTAAATTTAGAACTTTTACTTAAGCTACTCTTTAACAAACTGAACAATAAAAGAATACGACACTATAAAATGAGATCACTTGTCTACCCGCAATTCCTATTAAAGCTATTAGTCTAAGTAATTGTGGAACTACACCTATTGTTGTCTTGAACAATCGAATCTATTTTGAAAGGCAACCTGAGCTGGCTTGTTAACGTTGACACTATAAATTGAGATTATCTTCGCTTTTGCTTTAGGGTTATACAAAGCTCTTGTATTGAAAGTTTATTGTGACTAGCTATCGTGACATTGTGAATGGATGTAGTGGGCGTGATCCTTTATGTAGAATTGGAATAATTTTAGATAACGTAATCTTTTGAGAGAAACACAGTCGCAAGAGAGAAAAACATTTGATATTCTATCTAAGGAGAAACTGACTGAGTGAAATAGCAATGCAAAGCTGAAACTTTTGGAACTAGAATATGAAAATTTGCACAAGGGTTCCTTTTATGACGTAGGTGAGCAACAACGTGACGTAGGTGAAAAGGCTTTTACAAAATTCATGATAACACAGGGGTCCAAAGTTTGTATGGCGAAAATCACTTTTTGTGCTATTAAGACCTTGCGTTATGCCAAATTTTAAAATTCTGGGTCAACGAAAAATACCATATGAAATTTATTCTATTAAGAGGTTTCGTCATATTTTTTTTTTGCGACACAAACAGCCGTATGTTTTTTTTTTATTATGTTAGAAGTTTGATTTTTTCACAGCATCCGGGGGCTGCAGACTTGAATATATGGTTTTAATTTCAAATCAATGCCTCTACGAGGGCTTGCGTGCCTTGAAAGACAGACAGACGGATAACAAAGTGATAAGGGTTTAGTTTTTTTCTTTTGAGGTAAGGAACCCTAACAAGCAAAAAGCTTGCAAAAAGTAAATCGAGAACACCCAGACTCATAATTAGCAAGTTCTCAAGGCGCCTACGTGCGAACACGGGGACAATATCATTGTTACTAAGTAAGAAGTTGGTGTAACAACAAGTGCAGTTTGTCAAGTCAACGACTACTTGATTATCAAGTTTGCCTGACTCACTAAGCTTGATATTACTTGTGTTATCTTCACAATAAATGTAGCTATTATGTAATGAACACAGAATAAGTCTTGTTGTATTACTTTATGATAAACATCTAGACGTTTCAGTTATGATAAACGAAGTTACTGGTACTAATTTTTATTTATCAATATCCGGCTCGAAGGACCATGTTTGAGCTGATGAAGACCAAACAAGTGCCGCGTGTTGGGCTTCGAATGGAATCTGGAAGCCTCACAAGAATAAAAAGACTTTGATCCAACGGTACAAATTCTCAGAAATATTATTTTAAAATTATATAGTCCCTGTAGCGTATCCGGAGAACCTTAACCCCGCGATGTTGAAAATAGAAAACCCCATTTCTTAAACTAATTATTCAGCAATGTTTCTACTATTCCCACTATCACGTTAAATAAATTAATATATGTGTATTCTTTTTTATGCATAAAAAAGAATACTCATAAAATATTAAGTTATCCCCCCACAATCATATTTCAGTAATCCCCAAGCTGGCTGCAGTGAAATATTCCGTAATATTCAGCAATTTTATGGGGTATGACAAAAGGGAAAAACTTATTCAAGTCTCGTTGCTATTTATAGCAGCCAGCAAAATGTATCTTGGATATTATGGTTAAATCTAATGGGACAAATAAAAATAGCATCAATAATCTACATCCATACATTGTTGTAGATTGGTTTAACCTCCTCGCATTTTTGCAAGTCATACCGGCCGGCTTTTTTTTCGGTGAGAAAATCATCCAATGACATCTCTGCGCCCTTGGGCGGGGCGGGAGATAGTGTCAGACTTTTACTGACTAAAAACCCACTCCTGATCCTTCGTTGCCTTCGATCCTTGGCCCACTGGGGCCAACCGTAGGAGCCCAGCAAGGTCGATGTCTATAAACTTTATGAGGCGCGCGTGGAATTACACGCGCTGTCGACGAATTTAGCTTGGTCCGCACGGTTACCGGACGGTCGGACGGCGAGCTACCCATTGCTCGCCGCCAGCAAGCCCGTACCTACGTTGGCCAGAATTTTGGATCGGAATCTCGGCAGCGGCTGGGGCGTGAGTTTTGGAAGTTTTTGATTCAGTACAAAAAAAAAAGTAAACTACAGTAAAATTTTCCATTCGATTGCGAAATGTACTTGTTGTTTTATTGTAGCAAATCAACTGAAATTTTTATCATGTACTGAGTAAGTACTAACAGTTCTAAATTTCTTATTTATTTATTTTTATTAACAGTTTATGGACGCCAGTCTGAAAAATAAATATATTGAATATTGAATTGAATACTGAAATGTCGGGTCAGCTTTCTCAGCAAGTTTCACTAAAGTGATCAATACTACAATCAAATTCTAAGTTCCACTTCACTTAAATTTTATATTTTAGATGGGAAATCATCCAATGATTTCTCCTGCTCTTGGGCGGAGCGGGATTCCGACTTGTACTGGCTAAAAACCACTTTTATTTTCTTTATTTGCCTTCGTTCCAAAGCCCCACGCCTGTTTCAATGATTCCATATACAGTCCACTTCTATAAACACTTGAAATTAAAACCATACTAATTTTTAACATCACAGTATCCACTGGGAATTAATTTTCTATAAATATCCCCTCAGCTATAACTCGAACTTATTCAGTCTGCGTAAAAAAATGGCGCGTGCGTAAGTCGGCTCATTAAGTTCGACTTGAGTTAGGCCGAATAGAGAGTATACTTTTCTAGAGTATAACATCTTTCTAGAGTATATCTAGTACAGTATCTTTTCAATAACCACTGAATTTTAATTGAAAAAGTTCTGCCACAAAAAAATAAAATTAAAGTCAATCTGATTTAAATCAGATAAGCTTGGTCTGGTTTAAAAGAGAAACAACAATCACAAGACTGTGGCAATAAAGAAAGACAAAACAACTCCTAAAGACTTTAGAAAAAGTCTAAACACCAAATCGAATGAATTTCACGATCATATTTACAAAATCCACTTAAAACTTCCCACATCATATTTACAGATAAAAAAATTGGTCAAGAGCGAGTTGGACTAGCGCATCGAAGGTTTCGTAAAAACTTCCCTGTGTAAAAGAAGAAATATCTTTTTAGGTTTTTCCGAATCGCAAAATAGTATTTTTTGTGACATAACTTATACTAATTTACAATATTTAGATTGTTTCTTATACTTGTTTTATGAGATTAATAGAAAGACAGACAGACAAATCAACGGTTATACAGACAGACGGAGATATGAACCCTAAAGAGGTGTGAAATTTTACTTTCTGAAACAATTGCTCGCCTAATTTAATCATTCGTGTTCTCTTTATCATCTCATACCCAAAACTCGTTTAAGACGCGATTTTCTCGTAATGAAATTCCGTCTGAATCATAAAGAAACCCTTTATTTTAAGACGTCAGGTAAATGCCCTTACAAAGTTGCAAGGCACTAGTTGAAGCGAGGATGGCGTAATTGAGAGTCACAACTGCCGTATACATGTAAATTGAAGGCCACATAAATTGTAGCTTAATTCAAAGAGTAGATGTCAGGATGCTGTTGTTTATCTTTTGTAATCTGCTTAACAGCGATGCTGTAATCTTTTGCTAATTGGCATCATAAATCGCATATACTCGTAATACATTGATGAATTATATCCTTTGACTCACTTATGACCCACGGATGCCTCTCAAGTTGAAGGATAAGATTTACAAGTCCATGATAAGACTGTCATACTGTATGGATCCGAATGTTGAGCTGTGGAAAAGATGGACGATAAAAAGCTTGCGTGTAGCAGAGATGAGAATGTTGAGATGAATGTGTGGTGTAACAAGAATGGACAAAGTGAGAAATGAGTATATTAGAGGAAGTTTGAAAGTGGAGCCAGTGACTGAAAAGTTGAAAGGAAATCGTTTGTCTCGGTATGGTCATGTAAAGAGGACGAAACGCATGTTACTAAAAGAGTTCTGATTTTACACGTAGATGGAAAGAGAGGAAGAGGGAGGCCAAAGAAGAGGTGGATAGTGTGAGGAGGGATATGAAAGAAAAGGGAGTTAGTGATAGTGTGATGGGTAACAGGACAGAGTGGAAAAAAAAACGTGTTGCGCTGACCCCAAGTAATATGGGATAAGGACGGGAGTAAGAAGATTTAACTTATACCGACACAAAGAGCGTAACTCCAAATTTCATACAACAGGTTTTGTCAAAATTCCTAATGCACTTAGCGGTCATCGGCTTTACTAGGCCCTACGGTTTTGCTGACATCTCTTTGAGGCATAAGTGGAACGCTGTACACCGCCGACGATGACTCAGGCTCGGTCCAGACGGTTGTCTGGTATCCGTCCAGATCGAACCTGAGCTTAGTCTCCTGTCGCATGCCGCGGCAGCTGAGGAGTGAGGATGTTAGCAGTCTCCTTTGTGAAGGCATAAGATACAACGACACAATACTTTTTTCCACGACATAACAAGGTCATTTTATTTTGAATGTTATTTATACTAAAAATAACTGTTCAAATATTTATGACAAGTTGCTTTGTTTAATGTATTTCATCTAACAAAATAAATATTTACCTCTTCAAGTTATTAAATGAGCTCTTTTAATAAAAATAAGTGTTTATATAGAAAATAAATCTTTGAACAAGAATCTGATTTAACATGAAAGCGAAAATATTACGAGGATTTCCATGGAACTTGCTTCTCGATGAAAAACTTTTTTACAAAAACAATACAACCGACTTAATAAAAATAAAATTGAATTGTTTCAATAAATATATTGCATTGTCTCCAAAATAATACTATCAAACTAATAAATATGAAAGCGAACGTTTGTATGTACGTATGTGTGTATATATGTTTGTTACTCCGTTATCATCAAACAGCAAAATGGATTTGGATGATTTTTGGCACACAAGCAAATCATTTATTTATTTATTATTTATTTATATATTCTTTATTGTACACCGCATAAACAACAAATATAGGAAACAAACATTATTATAAATAAGGGTACAATGGGCGGTCTTATCGCACAGGGCAATTTCTTACAGACAACCTTTGGATGGACTGAGTAAAAGGAAATAGATTTAGGGTTGTCAGTGTACAAACATCAGAAATTATACTAATAAGTCATAATAATCCGAATACATACATAAAATACCAAATAATATACTAATAAATATCAAAAATATATTATCGAGTTAGGAGAAGAAAAATCAAAGTGAAGGTAATGTTCCTTCACCAATTTTTTAAACGTTGGAAGCGTTTGAGCACGCCTCACTTCAATAGGCAACGCATTCCACAAACGTGCAGCTTGAATCGTGAATTATTTGGAAGAACACATAGAATACCACCTACGTATTATCCCGTAAGTATGTTTCCTCTGGATAATTTTCTAATTTCACGCGAGTGAAGCCGTTTACAGAAAACAGTTCTTTAATATCTATAATATAAAAATGAATCGCTGAATGTGTTGCTAAGCGCTAATCTTGAGAACGGCTGGACCGATTTCGCTAATTCTTTTTGTTGTGTCCGTTGTTGTCAGGAGAAGGTTCTTAGATAGGGTAGAGTAAGGTAGAGGTAACGATGCCGCGGGCAAACCGCGTCGCTGATGGTTGTTGGGTTTGATTCCCAACACTTTCCTTTAATAATTATGCTAGTGCCCTACAAATAACAATGTGTTGTTGTGTGCAATTGAATGATTTTTCAACTACAACTAGATCCATAAAAAATTAACAAATTTTACACAAAATACAAAACAATTATTTATTATTATTATTTCCTTTATTTGTTCTTTATACATATTTTTTTTATATTTCTTAATACAAATATAAATAAAAAAAAACTTAAAAAAAAAATAGTAGTCCACCGATGTCGGGAGCAGGGTCCAAGTGTGTATAATTATTATTATTTATTACTTAATAATAACTATCAAAAAAATAAAACTAAAATTTATAATAAAAGTTTAAAATTTAATAAAATTCGTGATGAATGACCAAAAAATAAAAATACAATTAATTCCCTTTTCACTATCTCGAGACCTTAAGACCTTATTTCATGACTATACAATACACTGTTATTATCTCTATAATCCGTGCAGTCATTTCAAGAACCCTCGGTAAAACAACCCATATTAATAGATTCCTGTTTAAAAAGGGTATTAGTAGAGTAAGAGTAACCGCAATCTTAACGTTTTTATCGCAATCTGATATTAAACTGAGAAGAGAAACCTTAAATGAAGATAAACTCTTAATCCAATGTCTCATTAGCATGATCTCATTTACTGGAATTTTAATTAGCACACCATCTTCATTTCAGGACACTTTTATAGAACTCAGCTCTTTGTTCTCGAAATGTTTACTGATGAATATAAAATCGCTTCCTTCCTTGACTTGAGTTTAGTTATTTTAGGTAAAGGCAAAATGTTACTTAATTAAATTTTATTGAGATTCTGTGTAGCTGTGACCTGCCAATCGCTGTTGTGCCATACTTATAAATTATCAAAGAAAATGGGAGTGGCGGTAGAAAGTTAAATGGCTTGTGGCCTATTCTCAGACCTACCAAATATAAACAAAAAAAAAATCAAGCCGCTTCGGAGGAGTTCTATGATAAACAGTGTGACACGAGATTTATATACGTTAGATTTCGACAATTTCGGAAAATCTATTAGAATAAAATTTTATTGGATTTTTTTTCTTTTTTATTGAAGTTGTTTATAATGCCAGTACGAATATCATCGTACTGGCTTGAAACAGAACTTGTTTGTAGTCAATCAAGACCAGTTGCCACGTAAACGTTAGTAAAATTTCTTGAGTACGTTATTTAATTCAGGTCTAGCAGATAGACTCTTTTGTGTAAATTCTTACTTACACAACTCTAGCTGCCCAAATTATTCCGTTTTAAAATGCTTGATGCTAACCTACTTTAGTAAAAAGTATTTATACAAGAGACTAGCTTTTGCCCGCGGCTTCGCTTCCGCTCTACGCGGTACAGTACCCAAAATCAATAAATGAGCAGGTTTTGGATTTTTTATTTAACGGGATATTAAAAAATATCTTATGTCCGTCTTCTGGTTCTAAGTTACCATCTCACCAATTTTCAGCCTAATCGGTTCAGCCGTTCTTGTGTTATAAATAGTCTGACATTATTATTTTTTTATCTAAATAGATTTTCTCCTTGTCTACAGTGTTTTTTTTTCTCATTTCTTGCCTTTTTTTCTAAAATATTAACCAGTCAAGCCAAAATCTAAACGGGTTATTGTTTTCCTGACAAAATTGTGTGAAAGTGTTTTGCCCTTGACATTTCTACTTAATACAAATTCCACAAATTCATTGTTCGATATAGTTCCCAGTTTCCAAAAGCTTTTAAACGTATTGTAGCTATCACAATTACTGAGTGTTACCCAAGTTAGTATTCCAAAGAATTAATTTAAAATTGAAATCTACTTTTAAAACTCTGTAATGCAAATACAAGCGCGGTTAAAATAAAATGGGTAACACATAAACCGTAAAAGTATAAAAGTAATATATAATAATATATTCCACAACTATCACACAACACCGTCTAGTCCCAAGCTAAGCAGAGCTTGTGTTATGGGTACCAGACAGCTGATAAACATACTTATATATTTCTAAATACATACATATTATAGATAAATAACACCCAGACACAGAACAAATGATCGTGCTCATCACACAAACATTTGTCTTGGGTGGGAATCGAACCCACGACCTCCGGCATAGCAGTCAGGGCTACTAACCACTAGACCAACGGGCCAGTCAACAAAAGTGTATAATATTTCGAAGAATATTTCAATCACACCAGTAATAATATCAGGGCGACTAATTTGAAGGCTCAAATTAGTCGCAAAGTGCCGCGGTAGTACGGTTGCAGCGCTGCCGTCGTGCTGTTTTGTTATTTCATATAATTACATGACGCGCGGCCGCAGCGCAGTTGTAGCGCGGCAGTCGCACGTTTTCGTCGCGCAGCAATTTGCAGCTAATTTGAAAGCGCACTAAATATTCCACCGACGATAGCGATATCTGTATTAATTCAGTTAATAGGCAACTTTGGAAAACGATGCTTATAATGTTACAACACCAGTCACAAGTAATCAAATCAATAACTTCTGCTATTCAAGAAATAAGTGTACACTGGGATTTTTTGAAAGAGATACTGAGGTTACTTGTTTTTTTTTTGGTTGGTATATCTTAAAACTTCTCCCGCTTTGCGTGGAGTGAGAAGACACGCCAGACTTTTACACTTTTACAGACTAAAACCCACGGTATTTTTTTAGTTGTCTTTTACATTCCTGGTCCACAGTAACTTTTCCAAATAGTCCTACAGCCCCAGTAGGCATCCGCCTATGGACTTTTCAGTTTTACTGTCATCTCTTTGATACGTGCATGGAGCATGACGTGCCGTCACCGCGTTTTTTTGAATTTGTCAGTAAAACAATACGGAGTTTCTGCAGTATTTTGAAAGTCAGACAATCTGTCACTCTGCCTAGAACGAGATGAATATTATAAGACAATAATTTATTAGGATAATAACAAATATATAATTTTGACTTTTGACACCATTAATTTTAAATATTTCAATGTATGTTAGTATAATCTGTAATTTATTATTTTTGACACCACCTGCTCGGTATTGCCTTTTTATACTTCATACAGCCATCATTTCAGGCAAGTCATTAATAATGTAGTATGGACGATCCTTAAGGAATAATAAGATTTGAATTTGGAAGGGTAAAAACCAAAGACATTGAATTAAAATGTACGTGCATCAAATACGTTTATTCGAAAATCGAACTGGCCATTAACAAAAAAAAAGAATAAAATGTTGAACCTAAGGTGTCTCTAAAAAAAGTAATGAAACACCCCTGTTTCATTACTTTTTTTAGAGACTCCGTGTGTTATAGAAAATTAAAACTATAGAATCTTAGTACTACCTACGAAACCCTACTATCTAGATACCTACGAAAGTGACATTAATATTTCTTTAAAATCTATAATAGAATGGTTAGACGAAAATAATTTAAGAATAAATATAAACAAAACCAAGGTAATGCATTTTAATCAACGCATGCCAGATAAGAGCAATCTGCATGTGCAATATAATAATGATAATATTAACGAGGTAGTAAGTACTAAATTTCTAGGGCTAGAAATAGACAAAAAGCTTAGTTGGAAGCAACATATAGACACGCTCTGCAAGAAACTAAGCACGTCTGCTTACTCTTTGCATACTTTGTCATCGGTTGTAAATCTAAATGCACTTCTAACAGCTTACCACGGTTTAGTCAAATGCCACCTACGATATGGTGTTATCTTTTGGGGCAACTCCACTGAAAGAGATTCGGCATTCAAAACACAGAAAAGATGCATACGGTCCTTTTTAAAACTGCAAACTATAGATAGTTGCGTGCCATATTTTAAACAGCATAAGATTTTAACTTTACCATGTATATATATTTTAGAAATGGCAGTGTTTGTAAAGTTGAACCCAGATCGTTTTCAGCGCATAGCAAACGTATTTCCACGCAATAGGCGTGATAATAGTAGGCTATGTCTCCCTAGTGCGAGAACGACTTTAATGCGCAAAAGTGTCTGCTACATGGCGCCGGTCATTTATAATAAATTACCAAAGAGTTGGAAAGAGTTAAATTTGACTGTATTTAATCTGTCCTAGCTCAGAGGACACCGGTGTCCTCTCACATCCACGCCACTATAGGCCTTAATTCCGATGTTTAGAGTCTACTTTTGTATGAACAAGTTGGGTAGTTGTGGATCGAAGTGTTAAAAAAACACCCCGAAACTTTTTAGTGGACAAAGCGTATTATAGTGTGACAGAATTTTTGTTGGAGAAAGGAATTTCTTGATTACTTTTTCTAATTACAAGAATTTAGAAATAAGTACATTTAATTTCTGTGATTCTTATTTGTTTTGTAATTTAATTTTATTATCTATGACATTAGACAATTTCTAATTTTTTAATAAAAACACATAAACTCTAAATTTAATTTTTGTTACATTTTAAATTTTATTTCATTGTTTTTTTTTTATGACATGTTTTATGTAAATTTTTAATTTAATTCTCATGACATTTTTATTATTATTTTAATTTTTATGACATTTTAATATTTCATTTTTTGTGTTATGTAATTTTTATGATATCTTTAATTTTTTGTTTCGTTAAAATTTTATTTAATTCCTCGCATGTACCGGACACTCAGAATCTCCGGTGTAGTTTTGTACTTTTGCATGCCTTCTGACTAAATATGGCTGATGCTTATTGTATTTTTTATGTCACCGTTTTTGTACCCATATTTGCAAAATAAACATCTATTCTATTCTATTCTATTCTACTACTAGTGCTGAAATTATTGAATGTCGAGTTTCTGATTCTGAATCAGATAATTTTTTGACGATTCTTCAATTTAAAGAAAATGGCAGCACACCTAATCCAAACGAACTATCCAGATGCGACTATTGAACAGCAAGTTGGCACTCTAAGCAATGAAAGAAGCGTTAACACTAACGACTGTGCATGGCCCACATATGCCTGTGAAACTGCTCCTAAGCGAAACTGTGGAAGCCTTTTAAACGCGCTATTGCACTTTTGCTACGTTTTAACTTTTGCAAACTGTTGCAGTTTACATCCATTTTGTACCATATACATTTATCCTTTTTTATTTATTTGAGTGAGGCCTATGTCCAACAGTGGACGTCTTTCGGCTGAAATGATGATGATGACATTTATCATGGACATAGGCGTTGAGAGCGATTTTTTTTTTTTTTAATATTCATAGTTAAACACATTGTAAAAAATCATTTGATCTGTCTTGTCTTTACCACCGATTTCCAAAATAATTACGAGGATATCTCATCGATAACTTTTTTGACAAAGTTAAGCGCGAACAGTTTTTAATGTTTATTTTTTTGTTTAATATAGTTTTACCTCTAAGTAATCTCATTTAATTTTGGTGGAGATGTAATGAAGAACCCCACCAAAGCATAACAGTACATAGATATCTATTTTGAAAAAAAGTATAAAATGCTTTAAATGTAATGAATATTAATATGTTTACGGCAACTTCATAAAAGATCTATAGGGTGGAGCGGGAGACTTTTACTGACTCAAACCACACCACGCCCTTTCAGTTGCCCTAAAACCCTGGAGTAGGCCCTTTTGGCCTCACTGAGCCCCTACAATTTGCTGACATCTCTTTGGTTTTCCTTAATATCTTAGATGTCATTAAAACGCATCAATTGTCAATTAAAGTTATTAAAATTTTTTTTTTTACGCCTCGTAACCACACTGGACAAACATTTATAAAAACGAGAGCACAAAAAATAATTATAATCATGACTGTCTTCTTTTCCTCGAACGCCGATTGTGCCTATGTTTGTACACATATTTGTACGAAATTCATTTGGCCGAAAATTTTGGTTTCTATATCTTCGTTTTATCCTAGCAAAACCAGAAAAGTATTTTTGAAATCTTTTTATTTATTTTGTGTAATTTTCTAAAAAGCGCGCAATTACGTTATAATAATAACCCCGTTGATGAGGGTTTTTTTATGGTAGGTAAAATCATCCAATGACAGATTCCGCCCTTTCCAATGACAGATCCAGCCCTTATGACAGTAAAATTAATTAATGTTGAAATGCAGTTTCTATAAATTCGACCCCAATTAGTTTTCAGGTGAACCGCATTGGTCACAGACGCAAACTTGCAACTGTCTCTAACATTTCTAATAAGACTGGACTAATCAAAACTTGTATAATTATCACGCCAGAGAGTAGTAGCGTTTAAATAATATTGTACAACCTGCAATTGCAGTCGAAGTTTCTCATGCAAATAATAAAATTGAGTAAAAGTTTTACGTGAAATTAATATTTTTGGTTCAGTTTTTTTTACTGTCGACTAGCGAACCGCTCCAGCTTTTTTTTTAAATTTTGTCTTTTCTCCACTATAATATAAATGTATTTTGCATCTGAACCTTCCTCATGAATTAATTTTGCTTATTTGTGAAGACCGCATGACAAATTGCTCTATAGTTGTTCTCATATATCGCGAACATACAGACAGACTGATGCGGTGGAGGTCATTGTTGTCAATATGTAAAGATAAGCTTGCATTTGACCACTATCTCGTCCGATGGTAAGCGATGATCTGGTCGACCATAGAGCAAGCTTGCCCAGAAGTAAGCTAGTAACTCTCGACATATAGACACAAACAAACAAGATATATTACTCCTTAGCTACGCGTGCAGTGAATGTGTCCTCAAAACCATTTTTAATCATGGACCGTTGGTGCAATTCCATACGTCTAGTCATGCAATGATGGAATGGGTTTTGCGGGATTAAATCGTGGTTTTCCCTAAATACAACTGATAGAATACCAACAGGCTTTATATTAGCTCCAAATTGAAAAAGCTTTATAAATAAATCTATCTAGCTCATTTTGACCAAAAGTTAGGTAAAGGCCACCCTCTCCCTATTTGAGACAATGCTGTTTTTGCCAGGGCGGGCCAGTCCATTTGGTAAGAGTCGAGGTCCCCCCGCCATCTTCGCTTTGTTTTGGCGTGATATCGTACGGCGTTTAATAGGATCCATTCACTGATTCCTTTTGCTCATTTTTCATCTGACTTGCAGAAGACACAGTCCTTAAGTTTAGCGGCCTTTTGGGTAAAAAATCACCTTTTTTAATTAACGATATCTTTCACGAGAATCGAGCAGATATAATAAAATTGACTACAGTTCGAGCTCTGCATGCAGTAAATCTTGACTGAATTATGACCAGTAATGAACTGCTGATTAGGAAGATGACACAAAATGAGCAGATAACACTATCTTGATTTCAAGAAGTATCTACCAAAATCCAGCATTGTGCTACAGAATAGTAAATCATCTCATTATTGGTGACACAGTTGATTGATAAGGATATAGTCTTCTGTCACATGTTGCGGGTTCAATTCCCGCACAGAAAATATATTTGTATGGTCTACAAATAGTTGTTCCGAATCTGAGTGTATGTGGGTTTACATACTTGGGAATTAGAAAGAAAGAAAGTCAGTTTATTTACGTGATATGACACTAAACTTAAAACTAATTAACAATCATAAATACTATTTAAGGAAGATAGCGTCGCATGCTCAGCATAAAACTGTGGTCTCATGATTAGAGCGATGAGCTCACAGCGCTGATTTTCAGCGAAGGCCGGTGGAATTCATGCCTTATGCTGTATCAAATAAATTATTTTTCTTTCTTTACTAATTCTTGGTATGGGACAATATTTTTAATCTAAATACCAATAAATTTATTAGATAGAATACTGTTCATGAAATAAAAGACTATATAAACAATACAATCTAATATACGGTCATTGTACACATACATTTTCAAGGTTTATTTTTCATTACAAAGATAAATGATACAACATAAAGTCTTATTTGATGAAAAAAGCGTTGTCCGTGTAATGTTTTTTTTTTCTCTTAAAAACGTACTGCTTCTTCATTTCAGAGCTGAATATTTTATCATAATTTTACATTTAAAAAATCTACTTTTAGACCTTTGACAGTAGTTTTAAATAGGCAGAAGCCAGGCAATTTTAGACCAGTCTAGGCAAGAGGTAATTTCTGTTACCGGATTACCGGTTTATTTAAGTCAGATAGGCAGTCACTCCATGTAAAATACTGGTATCTAACTACATGTGGGTAGACTGGAAGCCGATCCCAATATACCTCAGAAAAGGCAAGGCAGGTAAATACCAATCTTTCAGCACAAGCTATAAGTTACAAAACTCTTAAGTCCAAAATAACCAGCTTCCATTTTTTTTTTATAGTAGTTAAAATCATAAAATGACAAATCTCACCCTTGGGTGGGGCGGGGGATAGTGTCAAACTTTTACTGACTAAAAACCTACCCATTTCCATTCATTGTTTTCGATCCCAGCCATCCTTCCCATCCAGCAGACCAGCTTCCATCTTGCGATTCGTGCCTGGTTTGGAGGTATATGGAACCGAGTTTAAAGTTCCGCAAACCTCTGTTGAAAAAAGAGGATCTTCCGACCAGACAGATATTATGTCCGGTGGGCATTGCCCGATAGATGATTTCGGGCTGTCGTATATATTCAAATCGCGCGGAGTTCTTATTTTTTAGGATGTAGTGTTTCTTGTGGTTCTTATGTGGCATCATAGATGTCGCTACAACAACGTCAGTGGACAGCATGTCCGTGGCCGAATAATAGGTTGAGTAAAGAATTTAATCAGAAAAAAAGCTATTTTTACCATCGCCACGTTTTGAAGATTAACCAATTGCTTAAAAAATTAGTTTTTTTTTTGTAAGTATGCCTGTCCCTAATTTATGTATATCCCAATTAAGAGTTGAACCTGTGGCTTCTAAGAGATATCTATCGTTTTTATACTTTGGGTGCCGAATCTCAATTTTACCTGTTTCAAGAAATCAAATGTATTTTAAATATTAAGCACAAAAGGTACCAACCAAAGCGTCTTGGTATCGATAAAAACAGCTGAAAGCATTCTCTTGTTAAGAGTTCTCAAGAGAAGATGAGTTACTAAAGTTTCAAGTTTTAAAATAGTTGGAACTTATTCTTTTTGAAACAGTATGTGACATTTAAATCAGCATTTCTTTTTTCTTTTGGATATTTTAGAGCAATGAGAAATGGAACGTAATATTATAGGTGTTGAGACAGAATATGAAAGTTCCTGTTCCGGATTCGTGCGGAGGATTCGCCCGGGTGTCGTCACTGTGCGGAACACCCGGAGGACACGGTGGAGCATACTGTTGAGGTGTGCCCTGCCTGGGCGGAGCATCGCCGTGTCCTCGTGGGGGCGATCGGCGGCAGCGATCTCTCTCGCCGGGCCTTGGTTCAGGCCATGGTCCGTAGCGAGGAGGGATGGCAGGCGGTCGCCTCCTTCTGCGAAGCAGTAATGCTAGCAAAGGAGGAGGCCGACCGCATCAGGCAGAGGCAACGGGGCGCTCGCCCCAGCCGCCGCCGGGATTCCGATCCCGATTTCCGGCCACCGTAGGCGCGGGCTTGCGGACGGCGTGCAATGGGTAGCACGTTGTCCGATCGTCCGGTAACCGACCGGACCGAGCCCAAGTCGTCGACGGCGCGTTCTGTTCCCGCGCGCCTCAAGGAGCTGTCAGCAAACCGTAGAGGCCCAGCCTGCTAGCTGCAGGCAGGCAGGGCCGAAGCCTGCTGGGGCCAAGGGCCGTTTTCTGAGAGGAAGGCTCAGCCCCGGCACTATAGGCAACGAAGGAACGGGGTAGGTTTTTAGTCAGTAAGAGTCTGACACTACTTCCCGCTCCGCCCAAGGGCGGGATTTGTCATTGGATGATTTTACCTACCAAAAAAAAAAAAAAAAAAAAAAGGGCTGCAAGGTTAAAATGAAATTGGGCGGGTTATGTTAGCATGATCATGATGCCGCATGCACATTGGCTACTGAGCAATAATCTACACAAAGTGGGTGATGAAACGAAGATAAGCAAAGCCTCCGAGACTAACCTGGGAAGAAGTTGTGGCGTATGGTAACATGGTCATAATTATAAAGATAGCACTAACTATTTCCATACCTTAGCTATTTCCTTTTTGGCAGTTATGTTGGCGGTTAGATGTTTAGAGGAATCGTCTTTTTTTTTCTTTTTTTTTTTAGGAATCGTCTTGGACTTAATTCCATTAGAATAATTATTAGGTAAACAATAATACACGAGATTACGTCCTACCATATTTTAATATTTATTTAGTTTCCTCATCATCGGTTCTAATGAAATCAACATATGGAAACGTATATTCTCAAAAAGTGTTGAGGCAAATATGTCGCCACCACGATCGGTCTGCGTGTGTAGGCGTCTCGTCATCCCATGCTGCGGCTTCAGTACGCAGTCGTCACTCCAAAAACTTTCGGCCTATTGAATACCTGTTTTACGAGCATTGTGCCCTGTCCTGCCCACTGTCACCTAAAAGGGGCCTTTCCAACTCGCCTATCGTCAACGTCGAGCATTTTTTAAAAGCTTGTTACTTCATCTAACGTAATCCAACGCGATGTTTAATGAAAAGGCAACACGAAAAAAGAGCGATAAAGACCTTAAAAGTTTTTGAGGAACATTGTCGTCATTAAAAATCTCGATTTAAATGTGCAAGGCTTCTCTATAGATGTACTTTTTTATATTTTTAATATTTTAATACATTATGAAAGGCACGTTCACGTAAATTAGCATATTTTGAGAAGATTCTATACTTGATTAGTTTTACTGATTTACGTTTCCATACAACCGCTCTTGATTAATATTACGTTATTACACATCACATATTTCTCCAGAATTTTGCAAATACAGATATTTTGTGTATATTATCTAGGTGTCTATTGAAATCAAAACATTTTGTGTAAGACTAATCCAGAAAAAATATTTGAAATTCTAATCTACTCGTAAATCTAAAAAAAATAAAATATAAAGATTGTTTTCACATCACTATCAGGCGAGATATTAATCAAACGCGAGCCTATTATTAGTAAGTAACTTTGAAAAAGTTATCGGTTTCTCATTTCAATTTATCTTTTTTAATACATAACCGTTACGCAAGATTTTCTTTAATACCCTATTATGAAAGCAGAATGAAACATCGGGCGAATATCTAAAACCGTTATTCATCTCGTCTCTTAATTTACCGTCAGAGAATATTTCAAAAGATTAACAAGTTACGGTAATCCTCGTCTCAAGGCTCGGTATAAATAATCACGACATTAATTTCACAGAACCTTGTCTCATTAAAATTGACACGTGAAAGCATTTGAAGAAGAAAACGGGAATGAAGCTGAGACAACACTTTTTAAAATGATGTTGCGTAGATGGTAAATTACTAAAAATGTGAACATTTTAAATATGGTGGTTAAGTAATTGAAGGTTCATTAGAGCCACCCGGCACCCACTCCGCTCCGCCTCGCCTTCTGTGGCTAGTATTCTTTATTCTTGTGAAGGTCACACAGCTCATTAGAGCCACCTGGTACCCACTCCGCACCGCCTCGCCTTCTGTGGCTAGTATTCTTTGTTCTTGTGAAGGTCACACAGCTCATTAGAGCCACCCGGTACCCACTCCGCACCGCCTCGCCTTCTGTGGCTAGTATTCTTTGTTCTTGTGAAGGTCACACAGCTCATTAGAGCCACCCGGTACCCACTCCGCACCGCCTCGCCTTCTGTGGCTAGTATTCTTTGTTCTTGTGAAGGTCACACAGCTCATTAGAGCCACCCGGTACCCACTCCGCACCGCCTCGCCTTCTGTGGCTAGTATTCTTTGTTCTTGTGAAGGTCACACAGCTCATTAGAGCCACCCGGTACCCACTCCACACCGCCTCGCCTTCTGTGGCTAGTATTCTTTGTTCTTGTGAAGGTCACACAGCTCATTAGAGCCACCCGGTACCCACTCCGCACCATCTCGCCTTCTGTGGCTAGTATTCTTTGTTCTTGTGAAGGTCACACAGCTCATTAGAGCCACCCAGTACCCACTCCACACCGCCTCGCCTTCCGTGGCTAGTATTCTTTATTCTTGGCATGGGCTTGAGAATGACGAGTAATGGGTAGCTCGTGGTATATATATTTATCTATGTATTAGTTACGTATATGTATTGTATATATCTAAATAGCACACCATGAACTACCTGCGTATCTTTTCTCCTTCTCTGTCAAATCCATCCAAAGGTTATCTGTAAGAAATCGCTTAAGCGATAAGACCGCCCATTGTGACACCCTATTAATTTTAAGTTCCTATTCCTAAACAGTGCCTAACATAACTTGAACAGTGACGTAGTTCTGACGTAATCTGTGACGTGATCTGTGATCAAGTTGACAACTGTAAACTTTTTCACGCACATATTTTTCAGCAAATTTATTTATAAAATACCCATAAAAATGACTACTCACCCGAAAACAACAAGAATTACAATAAAAATAAATACTATAGTATCGAAATGATTTTACTAGACAATGTGGCACAATACTATCAATGCAATTCAAAGGCTAACAAGAAGCCGGGCAAGAAACCTAAACACACACCCAACATCTTCGGATTCGTCGCTCAGCTCCACCTCGCAGCCGCTGGGACCAGCGCCAGCTGAGAGTCCAGAGATTCCGGTCGCTGCAGTTACGTCAGGCTCGAGCGATGAATACTTCGCGCCGCCGACGACACCATCACCAGTGCGTCGACGAGTAAGAAGAGGCCGACCTCCGGCCAACTTCGGACCTCAAGGCCCGCCAGTCTCTGATAGGGTTCACGCTGCCAGTGAAAGTGAAGCGCGCATGCGATGGATACCGTCCATCTATAAAATGTCTTCAAGTCTAGAGTGAATAGGGTCTTAATAAACTAGTGCGCCACACCATCATCAATTACATCACCATCAGGTGAGATCGTACTCAAGCACTAGTTTATCAGCAGTCGGCCGTCCGGCCACGTGTTGCATGTGAATTGTGATGTAAAATGGTGATGAATGACAAGAGTCATCGTGTACGCGGTAGGAATGCGGTCGGAGAGGGGCGAATGGCAATTTGACATGACAGGAATCAATCTGAGGAATTCCTCACTGGAATTCCCTCAGTTCGTACGTCTGTGTGTGTGTCCGTAAAATACCGAAATATCTTTTCTTCAGTACTTTGAAAATATAATAATATAACTCATAAACTAGATGTGACACAATAATTTAAAAAAAAAAATCGTATTCAGAAACTCCAAATTTAGTAAAAAAATGCGCGTTGTTATTTATATGGAATAGCAAAGTAGCGGCGTCGTGTGGCATTTTGGGACTAATTTGAAGGCTAAGGGTACCTATATAAAAACATTAGTTTATTTTGTAAACTAGTGTAATTAGTATATTTATTTAAGTGAACTATGACTACATGAATTAAAATAAAGATTTTTATTTACAATAAACCAAAAATAAATTACAATTTTTCCCACATTCGATTTCACTTCCACCTCCGCCTCCGCTAAGATAGCCGCCGTTACAACCCTATTTTATATAAAATAAAGTTATTTTTTATGACCTGATTAATACTCTTTAGGAATAAAATAATCGTCCTTATAATGACTGTCAAGATCTCTTAATCGATCTGCAAAGCTACTTTCAATGGCAGACAACTGGACTCACAGTAAATTATTCTATTCAACCTATATAATATAGTTTAAAGAGTATTTTTTTAAATAAAGAAAAGATGTTTTTTCATCTTAACAACTTAAATAATTAAATAAATTGACTGCCAATATAGTTATTCCTCAAGCAGTATCGAAAAATAGTCATCACGCCCAATCTTCGCTCGCCGATAGAACCTAAACAGGGACGTATTTTCTTTTATTGCCCATGTAATATTGCATGGCAATATATATGGGCAATAAAACTGAAGCAATTACAATCGGGAAGTTTCAAAGACAGGAGTTAGTTGTTTCATTTAGTGCTCAATGAGTTTTGTTCTTGACTTTTGTACCTAAAGACTATAATTAAGGAAACGCCAATTTACGACCAAATTATCACCATTGTGAAACTAGCCCTTTTGTCAAAAAGGCACTGAAAAAGTATGACTAGTCTGTTAAGTCCTGTGTGCTAACCTAACCTAACCTGGCATAAAACAATTTCAAAAGAAATTAACATGCAAATTTAGTTATGATTGCAGGAAGTGTGCAAAAATACCCGTAGTTCTTCGCTATTAAGTCTATTGCAGCAAAAAAAAAAAAAAAAAATACGAAAACGATTACAAAACTTTAAAAGAGACGAATTTATTTATAATACACAATTACATCCACTCAATAATGAAATTAGTGTTGTTCATTTCCTGTACTTATTGCAGAACTTATAAAATACTACTCCTCTAGTCTTTCCCCGGCTTCACATGTGTGTATTATTATTTTTTTCATTATTTTTAGTTGGTAAAGAATTAATGTTTATTTTTTTATGTGATGTTTAGAAACACAGAATGCACGTATTTATTTCATAGATAATTTTACTCAGCTATCGACTGTATTCGGGGTAAAAATTCGAAAGATAAATCAAAAGTGAATTCCGATTATTAACCCCATTTAGGATGCCTCAAGAAGCTGTCAGCACACCGAAGAGGCCCAGCCTGCTTACTGCAGGCAGGCAGGGTCAAAGCCTACTGGGGTCATGGGTTAACTTCCGAAAGGAATGCTCGGCCCCGCACGATAGGCTACGAAGGAACGGGGTAGGTTTTTAGTCAGTAAGAGTTTGACATTACTTCCCGCTCCGCCCTAGGGCGGGATATGCCATTGGATGATTTTACCTACCATAAAAAAAAACCCATTTAGGATAAATATAATAGATGGACACGCGTTTCCGTTTATCTGCCTTAAAGCGACTGTTTTAAGGTTAATAAACGGAATATGCCACGAAAAAATCAAAGTGATTTCCGATCATTCACCCCTTTAGGATGAATAGAATAGATGGACATGCGTTTCCGTTTATCCACCTTAAGGCGACAGTTTTAAGGTAAATAAACGGAATAACCCACAACAACAATAGTAAAATGCAATGGATAAAGATCTAAAACTTACGCATAAAAAAAGGCTGGATAAGATTTTGCAAAGTTCCAGCGCATCTCACTCGTACACACTCAAGGCACTTAGGAAATGAGATCTAGGCCGATATAAGTTTCAAGCCCAACCTTCACAGAACTGTCAATAATCAAGATGTATTAGGACTACTCCCTACTTATACATTTGTCAACGGGGTTTATAGGTAGCCAAGTTGCGGTCGTTTTGTTAACTCTTGGAATTGGCCACGCCTCCAATTTCTTTGTTCTAACCACGTTTCTGAGCTTTGAGATGACGGCAGAACAAAGGGATTGGGGGTGTGGCCAACTCAAAGCGTTCGACGTTAACGAAACGATTGTAATCTGACTAGGGGGCTGGTAATTCTGTAGATATAGATCAATTTTAGATGGCGTGTTCGATTTTTAACTTCAGACATTTAATGGTGGTTATTTGTATTAATCTGCTGGCGAAGATAGAGGCGGAAACAGTATATCCTGTAATAAACTGAAGAGTGACTGGATTCATGTAAATAGGCGCTCCTGATGACAGATATGTCTGGAAGGTCCCCATCGTAATAAAGTTCGCGATGTGCTGCAATTTTTTCAGCATAATCCTGATGATCTTGCTGCTAAACCAATAGTATAGGGCAGAATAGAATATAAATAAAATACAATAACTTTTATTTGGGATTGACACAGCATAACAGTTACAAACACAAAGTAAAAGAAAACAAATGTACAGTTAATCACTTCCGGTAAAGGCAGAAATGAAAAGGAAAAACACATTTTTTTGCCACATAATTACGCTCTTGAATTTAAATTTCTTTTTGTAAAAAAAATACCTTACGTTATTCTTATCTTTGAACTCTGAAAATCATGATTTAGAAGGAGCCGTTTTGGCCCAGTGATAACGGCTTCAACTTACGAGTGGGTACAAACCCAACCAGGCGCATAACTTTCTATAATTTATTCAAAACTATTGCTGCACTGCTTTCGAAACGGTGAAGGAAAATATCGTGACGAAAGTGGCGTGTCCTACAGTCAAAAATTTGAAGACATGTGAAATCCACAAATCCACACTGGGCCCACACTGGGTACATATATAATATCTGCATTCTACTGAAGCTGCGAGCCCGCAACCGCGGCGGCCGCGGGTTAAAACCACTTTGTGAGTTCTCACTGTGTGACAGCCTCATGCATTGGCCATAGACACAAGAGATTCGAACTTTATCTAGACATAATATCATCTTGATATGTCGCTTTTGAAATGGATGTTTGTCTTTAGTAGGATAGGATAGGTGTGGTGTAGTCAGTAAAAGTCTGACACGAAGAATGCGAAAACTCATCAGATGATTTTCAACCTCAAATAAATAAAAAAAACTACTTTTATGACAATTCCATCTTTTGAATCTGTTGAGCGCAGTCAATTAATGCTTGCAATCGAATATCTTGAAAATCATATTTTTAAACGTCCATTTATGTATTGTGATACGTGACTTGCAGCACCGCCTTATTAGAATGAATAATTTTATAAAGTTAAAAAAATCGATTCTCAACCTTATGAAGCTTCAGATACAGTAACAGCAACATGTGGGCTCTTTAAAAAAGGATAGTAAATTCCTTTCTTCCATCCTGAATTCCTGATGTAATTATTCAGTTGAAGTAGATTAACCGATCTGGCGTGAGTCAACAAAGAATATTCCCATTAAAAGTACGTATTTTCTCTCTAATCAAACCCTATCTGATCGAAATGGAAACCATCTCTCCAAAACATTTTTCAATAAAAAAATATCTGAAGTAATACAAAGTTACTGAAACAAATGAAATAATCATAGGCTTCAAAACTATTCAAAGAAAAATTGAGGCACTTAAGAAACGGATACTAAATAACTAAAAATTTAGCCTAGAATACAAATTATGGAAAAACAAAACTTGATTTGAGTTTTGTTCGCTGTGGCCACCTTGTTTAATTAGGGTCGAAGCCTGCTTGGGTCATGGGTCAGCTTCTGAAAGGAAGGCCCGGCCCCGGCACCATAGGCAACGATGGAACGGGGTAGGTTTTTAGTCAGTAAGAGTCTAACACTATTTCCCGCTCCGCCCAAGGGCGGGATTTGTCATTGGATGATTTTACCTACCATAAAAAAACCTACAAACGTCTCATTTTACTAATAGATCTCAGAAAACGAGTCTTTGCAACATATCTCGCAAAGAAAAGAATGAAAAAGAATTTCTTAGCGCCAAGTGTAACACAATACTGCATCATTATCTATAATATATATATAAAAGGAGAAAATGACTGACTGATATATTAACGCACAGCCGAATGTACTGGGAATAGGAACTTAAAACTTTGCACAAGGCTTCTTTTTATGACATAGGCAAGCACAAATAGAAGATTTACCAAAATTCACTCCCTAAAGGTATAATGATAATATGTTTATTGAATTGCTTAATTTACACAAAAATTTACCCTAGATACGGGCTGTGCAGTTTGGGAGTCGTTGAATCACTTTTTGAAATAAACTGTATAATGTGATGTTACGAGTATCTTGTCATTGTGTTGTGTACTTTTTGAAAGAATAAATTACTATTATTTATACATAAAGGGCTTAAATCTAGAGTAAAAGGTACAAAATTACATTCTACCGGAACAAGGTATAAACCTGTATCTGAGGTCAATTATTTAAGTGCTAATAATTAATAAATATAAACGAAAATTCATTAAACAAAAAGTAAATAACTCATGAACAAAATTAATTCAAATACATGACGAATGCTTTGCTTAGTCAACCAATCTTCATCATCGCAAGTCGTTATTGTGACACAACATTCCACTATAATTTTTTGCTAAGCATGTATTAACACAATAAGTAAAATTGTAACAAAAAATAAATAGATACAGGTAGCATATTATTTGTAAGTCTTGTAATATTATGTAATAAAACTCGATCGTATGAAACGGGGATCCTAAGTTTGTATGGAGAAATCTACTTTCACGTGAGCGAAGTCGCGGCCTAAAGCTAATGTGTAGCCAAAAATACTGAGACTTGCAATGCAACATTTTGCTTAAAAGAAGAAAAGAAAAAAAAATGCACGAAATGACGCAATGTTAAGACGCTTATGACATATGTGAGCACTAACACCCGTATTTATAAACAAGTATAACTAATTACTTAAGTAAAAGTAACTACTTATGTAACGATTTGTATTCTATAATTAAGAATGAACGAAAAAATAAAGAAATGAAGATTTGTAACGTCAAGTAATGACATAATAAGATTTTACTTAGTAACAAGTAATTACTTCTTTGTAAATACGGGTGTAAGAGAGAATCTACCAAAATTTACCCCTAAGAGGATGAAACAGAGGTCCCAAGTAAGTATGGAGAAACCTACATTCACGCTGGCAAAGCCGCTGATGAAAGAAGTTAGTTTTAAACTGTAGTAAATTAATCTTTGGAATATTAGCACCTGCTAGTATATGAGAAACTAGAAGTAGGCAGTTTCCATGAAATTGTAGGTACTGAATATATTACTGTTTCTTGTTAGTTTAGAACTTGAATTAGAAACACTGTTGCCTATACATTATTCAAAGGTAGCTAAGGTAGCTGCTCCATAGATCCCAAGTTCCCTTGTGTACAGTAGAGACTTTTTCATCAGGACCTCTTTGGATGGTTTAAAAAGTAATGGCACATTTTAAATGAAAAACAAAAACAAATTTAAAAAAAGAATTATGTGAAATCAGAATATCAAGCCAAGGTGCGAGTGCTTAATATTCTACACTTAAACACGTATTTATGCTTTTCAATACATCCAATCCCTTTAACCCCTCGCACGCCAGGGGGTATTTTTATTACATATTAACCCCTTTTTAGAAAATCATATAAAAAAATAAAAATAATTTAAAACAACTTTCTTTGGTTTTTTTTTTCAGGAAAAATAAAGATACTTTTTGAAAAATGACAATCAAGGATTTTCAAGGTCATTCAAGTTGTACAAACGTATGTACAATCGGCCTTCGAGGATGTCAACTTGGCTTTTGAGTTAACTCAAAAGAAATCAACGTATTGTCAATATTTAGCATTTTGATAGAGCGCTCTATCAAAACTTGTATAAAATAAACAAGTAAGCAATTAATATTATATTACTAAAGTTTGCGATGATAAAGTCAGCAAAAAAAAAGCCGTACGTGTGAAACAGACCCAAAGTCTTTACTATGTATATCAAATAAATTAACAAACCTGACAATTTTATGAATCAATAAAACAGGCTAAGTCAATCAATATCACTATTAGTTTGTCGATGATAAAATCAGCTATCTGTTTGCGTGAAATGAAACCAAAGTTTTTACTACAATAATTAGTAAATTAATAAGACCTAAGAGTTTTATGAATAAATCAAACAAGCTAGCATTTCGGTGTAAGTTCTCATTCATACCGTGCATGTTTCAAACTCGGTGCAAGTACTAATTGACATATTTACACGGTATAACATTATTGTACTATAATATTTTTTAAGGTGACCTTTCGATACTAGACCATCCAATTGAAAAACACAATGGTGTACCTGTAATGTTTTTAAAACACCAACTTCAAAATTGTAACGCATTTGTAAGATTCTACACTTGAAGAATTTAAAGAGGATTTGCTAATACGTAATTATAATTTAGTACATTTCATAGTCCTTTTATTAAATGAAACTATATCTACATATGTACAAAACCTTAAATATTGACTAAACTATTTATACTAAAACCTACCTATGTACATATGTATAATAAAATACAGGTTTGAGACTCAATGATATCAACCAGCCCCTTTTTTGTCCAAAGCTCTCGTAATATTTCTTGCTTCAAAAGTAACAACTATAAACAATAACGATTGAAAGTAGAGAGAAGCCTCCTAATAAAAGAATTGTAAAAGAATACGTACCTAACGAGAGCAGTGGTGGCCGAGTGGTAACGTCCTCGACATACGAGTTATAGGTCGCGGGTTCAAACCCAGCCAGGCGCATTACTTTGTGTAATTTATTTCATCAACACTGCTCTCAAAAACGGTGAAGGAAAACATCGTAAGGAAACCGGCATGTCCTAGAACCAAAATTTCGAATATATGTGACATCCACCAATCCGTACTGGACCCGCCTGGTGGTTTACGGCCTATTCCCTCTCCTAGAGAGAAGACCTGAGTCCTAGCAGTGGGAACATTATAAGGCTGATTCAATGTAATGCAATACAACGTGCCTAACTTATTCGTATTTTGCAGGACATTACGAAATTACTCCACTCATTTATTGCTTCAATTTAAGGATATAAAGTAGAAAAATAAATCGTGTAAAAGTGGCTTAAAATTGTACCTGTGAAAGTTAAAAACAACAAACTTAATTGTTCAGCCGTAGTATATTTATAAGTGTATAATAAAATAATGAATTAGAAATGCTTCTTTGAATATAACAAAATACTTGAAATAGGACAGTCCTAATTTTAACAAAATATACTCTCTCTCTCTAACTTTTTTTATAAATATCGATGTTCTCGTTACACATGACAAGGAACTCGTAGTAACTGAAAAAGAGAAATAAATTAGAAATATGATAAGTTGACTCGGCTGTCGCCGATAGCCGTTTTTGCCAACGGTAAAAAAACTCGACGACAGACTTTCAAAGCTGTCGCAGCATAAAAGGTCTGTTAGAAAAGGCAGTATTTCTCGTTATGGGTCACATTGTGAGGAGGTTTTTGTTGCTAGAGCCTTATACACCTGTAGGTCAGACCCTGCTCTCAACTCCAGCTGAATATATTTTATAGTTTTGCGTTTTTTTTTTTTTAAGTATTTAAAAAAATGTCAGAATAAAAGTTTATTACACTGAGAATCCCATCTCGCAGCAGTAGAACAAATTATGAAAATGAAATGCCATTGCACTGAAAAACAAAGGCGTTACGCCTGGAGCGATGGCCTATGCAAACTAGAAAAGTCATTTGACTCGAACTCATTAAAGTGCTCAATTGTTTGTCAACACTCACAAGTTAAAATACTTATTAAGTGCTGTTTTTATTAAACAGTGTTTATTACTAAAGAAAATTTTGTTCAAGAAAATTGATAATTGTTATTTTGAACCATTTATCAAATTTGGAACTCAGTAATTCAGTTTTTTTTTTTTTGAAATATTGAGAGGCTAAGTGGTCAGAATTGATTTTAATAAACAATTTAGTTTGATACTATCTGCAAAAAATACTCGTATGAGGACATTTTTTTTATTTCATTTTTTTTCAGAAAAGTAAATCACCTAATGCCATCTCCCACTCACAATCCCATAACCCACTCTTGTCACTCTTGTCTTGTCAAAGAAACAAAAAAAAAACAAAAAAATACTTTGACGTACGGTTTTGTAAATGAATAACATTTACAAAACCGTATGTCAAAGTATTTTTTTGTCAAAACAACACGAAAATTTTTCAACTTGCAACACTAGTATTCACCTTAAGTGTCCCTAATTTTCAAAGCAAGCAATAGAACGATACTGTTTATTTAAGATTTTGACTGCAACCTTTTCAACAGGTGTCGTGGCAGACTGGCAAACATTTTTATTTTGTTTCTATTGAGAGGTATCATTATGCGTTCTGTTTTTCATGTACAATGTGTCTTTTTTTCATATTCATTGAAATACAAGCTCTTGATGTCTGAAAGTCTTTATTGCGAAATTCTTTGAAATATATCCCCAACACTGTTAGTATTGGATGCAAACATCAAAGAAAATAAAATAAAATAAGGACTAGACGGCAACATTCCCTCCTCCTTTCCAATATTTAATTCTAACGTTTTTTTACTCCTACTAAACTCGTCAGTCGCCATCTTGGATTCGATTCAGTGATTTAATTTATAAGAAGATGTAGATGCTGTGCTCAGTGAAGTACTAAGATTAATGTGTTTGTTCATTTAAGCAATATTAAGCATCAAAAGTTGCCGATGTTAAATGGTATTTGGCAGTACATGTCTTCGGCAGTACATGTCTGCCGTAGCTGTGGGCCCATAAAACACAGCGACACGGGGCCACGGCAGACCACCATAGAAATGGCGGGACGACCTGGAAGTCTGTCTTGGGTATTGAAAGCAGAAAGCGAGGAATCGTGATCGTTGGAAATAATGAAGGGAGGCCGATGACAATACGGGCTAGATACTTGTATAATATCATCATCATCATCATTACATCATCATCATCATTATTTCAGCAGAAAGACGTCCACTGTTGGACATAGGCCTCCCACAAGTGTCACTATAATGGCCAGTCCTCTGTGTCTCGCATCCATCAGATTCTTACGATATAATCATAATAAGCATCAGTTGGCAATTTTTTGTGTGTACGTATTTTTTTAAATTATTTATTAAAACTTCATGCAACACAAAGGTACACAGGCGGACTTAATGCCTTAGGCATTCTTTACCAGTCAACCAAGGGTGGTGAAGAGAAAACGCGGCAGGTGCATAAAATGCACTTAAGAAGAACGCTCTAAGGTAGCCGATGAATTGTAAGCTGCCTTAAAATGTTCTCACCTACTTAAAATAACACAAAGAAAATAAGATAATCACTTGAAAAACTTTTTCGATAATCACAAACAAAGAGATCTCACAAATCTCGATCCAAAGAAAGTGTCGCATCATTCCTTCGCTAGTGAAACTTGGTTGCAATTAAACTTGAACCAATAGATGGTATCGGCGATGCAAATGTCTGAAGTTGTGCTCTACTGAGCCTGCAATTTGTTGAAATTCCGTTCGTTTGTGAGAAGACCGATAAAACTTTGCACTCTGATTGGTTTCTACTGTCTGTTGTTTAGTGGTACAGACTGAGATTGAAAAGTTGTTCTTCGTGGAGATAGTGGAGTTGTCTTGTTGGTGCTGTACTAATGAACTAGACTTTGGTTTACTTCAAGATGACCTTGCTAAACTAATGCAGGGTTGTACCAAGTTAGAGCTACGATTTCATTATATTATTCATCAAAGTTAAAATTTGAACAGTAACAATTAAAATTTGTATTTACATTGAAGTTTACCATCTGCTTTTGCGTCATTGTTTATAATTAATCTACTTTAAGAGCTGCCGACCTGAAATATATTTTTATACAACCACTTTTACGTGATTATGAAATTATGAAAAAAGTATTTCTATGAAACCTTGCACATTAAATCCAAATTCTGAATGATGACAATTTTTCTCAAAAACTTTTAAGGGTTTTACACACGTATATCTTGGAACAAGTTGTGTGAAATATTCGAGTAAATCACGGAATTCCCGATTGCCAACAGAATTTTCAGGCGTTCTTTTTTTTTCATCAAACGTCGCTTTAGATGGAACAACAAGCTTTTGAAACATGCTAGACATTGATGATAGGCAGAGTAGGAGTAGTCATATGATTTTCCACCTCAAAAAAAAACCCTTGACAGTCCGAATTTTATTATTTATTATTATTATTTATTTATTTATTTCTTTATTGTACACCTTATCTTATTAAAGGACAAACATTTATAAAAAATTAGTGTACAATAGGCGGTCTTATTGCACAGGGCAATTTCTCAGGGCAGTTTTATCAGGGATTAACTTCTTTCGCTCTGGGTATACTGAAAGGGGTGATGTCAGACTTTTACAGACTAAATCCCGCCTATGTTTCTACAGCCTTTGCATTCCATGGCTATGGTAACTCTTTCAAACAGTCCCGCAGTACTAGATCTGTGTGTTGGTTTACATCCAGCTTTATCTCATAGAGAAGAGGCCAGTGTTTAATAGGGTTTTAGTCCAAAAATAATTTTTTTTTTTTTTTTCCAGGCGGACATAGCTCATTCGGCCAAAGGCTACGAGTCAGAGGATGAGAACGCGGGGAGAAAGTGGCAGAGGGCCAGCGACGAACGGCCAGCCAGTAAGACCACCATGTACTCAAAGCAGGTGAGCTATTTATTTTTATATTTTACTGACCATTGCAGAGCAGTGGTGGCCGAGTTGTAAAGGCCCCGACTTACAGAATTGTAGGTCGTGGGTTCAAACCTAGCCAGGCGTATTACTTTGTGTAATTTATTTCATCACCACTGCTTTCAAAACGGTGAAGGAAAACATTGTGAGGAAACCGGCATGTCCTAGAATCAAAAATTCAAAGACATGTGACATCTAACAACCCGCACTGGACCCACGTGGTGTATTACGGCCTATTCCCTCTTCTAGAGAGGAGGCCTGGGTTTCAGCATGTGCTATTTTAGGATTTGGTCAACTCGTTTGCCAAATTTTATCTAAATCTGTTCATCCATTCGAGCGTAAAGAAGAAACAATCATATCAATCCTGTTCTGCCCTAGATCGAGAAAAGTCATTGGATGATTTACCACCTAAAAAAAAATCAATGTTACGTAACAAAAGCTTGCTTCATATGCTTACATCATTCAAAAACCCCTGCGGATATTGTTAGTTTTGTTTCGGAACGGAATTTTATGCTGCAAAAATTTTACTGCACTCTGCTAGTTGGTTACAGAATTTTAAAGTATTGTTTTTGACTGGTCTTTGCTCAACTGAACAAACCCAACATTTTAAAATACTTAAAATGTCACCGTCAACTATTTTGAGAGCAGTGATAATAAAATTATGTCAACAAAGTAAAGCACCTGCCTAGTTTTTAATCAGAAACGAACTAGGTGTATACGCAGTGTGCACGCATGCAATAGTGCCAGTGCTATAAAGCAGTTATAAATTATTGAAAGAGGCAGAATGATTTTCTTAGCAGATTGTTAAAAATAATATAAAAATAAAATTACAAACCAAATAACAGGATAAATTATTTACTTTAAACTTGAAATCGATTGCCACGAAAACTATTGCATACTTGCGCACTGCGTATACACTGGGGCACTAGTGCTATCAAGCAGTTATAAATTATTGAAAAGGGGCAAAAAGATTTTCTTAGCAGATTGTTAAAAAATATAAAATTACAAGCAAAATAATAGGTGAAATTATTTACTTTAAACTTGAAATTGATTTCCAATCATTCAATTTACGTAAACTAAAAGCTGAAAAGCTAACAGTTTACTTAGAAATTAATTGGCTTTCTAATAGTACTGAGAATAAATTGATTGTTTACTAGAAACTCGTTTAGAAATGCTTAAAACACTAAGCTTCTAAATTAAATGCCTTTGTTAGAAGACTCTTTATTACCTAGGTAATGCTTAGACCAGCTTAGACTGATATATACTCCAATCGAAGTAAGATTATAAATTTAAACAAACTTTTTACTCTTTGTTCAACCGATTTTAATTTCTAATCCGTAGGCATAAGGATGGCATTAAAAGCAAAAAAGTGAATAATATTATTGCAGCCGCTATTTATAATGCCATCAAAGCAAATACATATGAGTGGAAAGTAAAAAGATCTGATTAAATATTATTTCGAACAAAGTATAACTAAAATAAACAGACAACAGAATGACAAATTGGGAAGGGTGGTGAAACTTTAAGTATTCTGAATATCGCGTCTTTTTGAGACATAGTCTTCGGACATTTAAGCAATAATACTATGTGGCTTTACCATAAGATTCCTTCAAACCTAGCAATTTAGATAAATGAGTAAAAGGATTAGTCTGCTTGAAGATAACCAAATGGATATATAGGATGACTGACAAATTAGTGCACGATACTTAAACACGTGATTGTAGTCATGATAACAAACAACTTTTAGTATGGGACCAAACCTGAAATCGCGAAAAAAATCTGCCAAGTTCAGTACATTTTGACCAGTTAGGCGAACATAAATGTACTGAACTTGGCAGATTTTTTCGCGATTTCAGGTTTGGTCCCATAGTAAAAGTTGTTTATTATCATGACTACATAAATGGTCGTGATGGCGATACTTGAGAATATTATGTCCATGTAATGGTTATTATTCGGCTGATGATGATGATGACTTAAATTTAAGCTCTGCTTCCATATTTCTTTATTATAATCACCACGTGATCTTATTCTTCGTAACAAATTTTACAGGTTTTTTCTATGCCCAATAATACACTACTTCAACGCCATCGTCGGTGGCAACTTTGTCGTTTTAGGTAGGAAATTAAAAACAGAAAATTTGATGTAACTAAGTAGTTTAGATGATGTTTTTGACGCTATTTTAGTTCGTGTAACTAAAGCAAACGACTTGGTTTCTCCAGGGACTGGCTAAAAGCATTGCACAATGGAAGCGCCGGTGCATTTCACTGGAGATTTCGAACGATCACTATGTAGTTTTACTGTGTAATACAGTGAAACACTTCCTTTATCAGAATCGGTAATCCGTGATGATTTTCACAGAACAAAAGATACTATGTGTCTTGATGTCACATTAGGTTCTTTTGTAAAGCTTAAACATATTACCCAAGGATTAAAATTTCAGGTACTAAGGTTTTAATTTAGGAGAGAGCCACATTTGGTAATGAAAGTCTTTTCATTTTGACAGTTTATAATTTAATATGTCAAACTCTAAGACCACAGCTCTCGAGACCTGAGAGCAGAGACCGGGGACTAATTTAGATGTGGGTGAAGGTGCATTAGCGAGGCCTTATTCTTTAGTAAATAAGTAAACAAAACAAAAATTCAGTGGTCAACCACATCGTCGCTCACCATAAGGTGAAATAGTGGTTAAACCTAAGCCCTCGCTTAGGCGAGGCCGTGGGGGAGAGGCTCCTTTGTCCATGTGTAGCTACTGTCAGAGAGCGTGGCAGCAGGTTTAAACCTAATGATTTCGTGGACTATGCGGATGTACCGATACTAAAGTTCAATTATACTTGTATACTGTTGTAGTTTTCGACCAAAACTGATGAGATAAAATTTAACAAACGTGAAGTGTAATTTTTGATAGTTCTATTGATATTGATATAAATTTTTTTTTTTTCTGCTCTGGAGGACGTTCCTGAAGAAATTAGTTCAATTGATTTTATAGGTAAACAAAAGTTATAACAGTTTCGAAATTACTAACCCAAGCTATGACTAGTCTGGTCAATGACTGCCTTAATATCAGTAAGTCTATTATCAACAGTATTGTAAAAGATATCAAAGAGATCAAACATAACAGCTTATTATTTTATTGTACTAGTCTGTGGATATACGTTGAGTCGTATAGTAGTTACGTTTACTACTTTCATCACATGTCCAATTGTCCATAGAAAAGCAGATTGATATGCTAGGAAAAACATATGTATAGTTTTTAGTCAACTGTTTAGTTTCCACATCCGTATAATGGAGGGTGTTGCAATGCCTAGTGATGTACTGTAATCTGATATACTACCAGTTTTGCTTTGTAAGTCCCAACCTTCTGATGAGCAGAAATTAGGAAAATTCTGCTATATGTTTAATCTGGATCAAACAAGCACATTAATACAGACGCTTAATAAAAAGACAGTGTTAAATGAACCAATTGATATCCAGGTAACTCTATGAAGTTTATGGATACTGCGATAATTGGACCAATGATGACTGATATTGAAAAATCTTTTTAGGTGAAGAGGATTTGGTTGTGAAGAGGGTTCAAGTCGGCACTAATGCATAGGTGAAGCCACTAACAGCAGTAACCTATTTGAGACTAGTGATTTCTAGACTATAATGTAGAAAAATAATTAAAAAAACGTATCATCATAGTTCAAAAACGGTAAATAAAACTACAATAAATCAACAGCAGATCTGTGTAAAATCTCTCTTAGCAAAACTTTTATCAGTAATGGTGGACACAGCTGCCAAAGAAATTTTAGCTTGAACAGATGGCATTATAATTGAAGAGGAAATAACTTTTGGAGCGAGCCTGAGAACTACGAATGCTAGAAATGCGACATCGTTCCTTTGTTTTATCTTAAATCTCGTTCGACACAACACGTGCGCCATCTATTATCATTACCGTAATTCTGTAATGGATTTAGCTTTTCTCAATAATTCTGTTGTAGTTATTACTGTTTACTTGATGACAGATATTTATTTATAGGTTACGGTACACAAATTTTAAAAAGGAACTAGTTTTTCAGTCTGTTCTAATAAAAAATACTAGTAGGCCGTCTCAGGTTTTCAACGGGTGCGAATTATAACATAGAAATCTTTCTCTTAATATTAGCAAAAATCGCATCAAAAATTTTAAGTTTTTTTTGTAAATAGTATCTATATATTTCGTATTTCGTTTATACCCAATAGTTTCAACATTATACCAGCTGAGGATCGGCCCTAGAGTTACGTTATCCAAAGATCAAGCGTCATGTTTTTCACCGTCCAATCAACTAGAGACGGTACGGTACGGTGTACGCATTTTAATTTGTATTAAACCAAATCATAAAATAATAATTTATAGAAAGGACAACTAGTTTATTACAGCCATTTTTCTCAACCACTTTGATCCTATGATATTCTATGATTTTAATACATTTGAAGTGATCAAAAACCAAAACAATTTCCTTCCAAATGACCATATCCATGAAGCTCTAACATATAGAACAGTTGAACATTCATTCAAATGAAGGGGAAGTAGCTTGGTTGAGAATCGATTTTGATACTCAGTAAGAGCTTTCGACTACGATGCAATTTCGTATCGGAACAAATATTTGTACAGCCTGCTGATATTGGCATAGAGGCTAAAACTTTCAGACAAAAGAAATATATTTAGTAAAAATACGTTGTTACTGGAATTTACTAAAATTTTGTTTTTTGTTTACGATGTTTTTCCATAATTTGTGGCAATACAAGATCTTGTTTAGTTTCTGGTATACTCATATTTTCTTTATCTAGATCAGGGGTTGTAGGTAATAAGTTAATTAGATATACATAAAACCTCAGATGATAATTTTAATTGAGCCATTCGTCGAAACGCGTTTTATCTCATTTTTTTTTTATTATGGTAAGCGACGATGTGGTCAACGATGTGGGCACGCTTGCCTAGAAGTAACCTATTCACTCACTATCTCCTCTTCTTTCATTCTCATAGTTTTTTAACAAATCAAAAAATCAAATCCTTGTTCTAATAAATAAGTTTTAATCATTAAAAAAATTATTTGACTAAGGCCGTGTTTACGGAGACGCGGCGCGTTGTGCGGCGTGTTGGGCGGTCCGTTGTACATTGCCATATGTTTGTGTTTGCGCGAGCGATGACGCGGCTCGCTGCTGCAATGTACGACGAACACGGCCTAAATAAGTTTAGAATGGCAGTTTTGAATAACGATTAATGACAACCTTTTATTTACTAGGTAACTATTTGCGCTATGTTTGAAGCATGATAGATCACAATTTTATTGTAGATCATAATTCCCTTTTATTTTCACAGTTTATAAATGTAAGCGATATCACAGTCATGTCAATATTCTTATAAGTAGCAGTAATATCACCAGCACTTTATTTAAAACTAAATTTGAGCCAAACTGGTCTCTCTACAGGAGTATTAAAAGTTCCAACTTGGACTGGAACTTTCATTAAGTAGGATATCTGCTTTAAATTTAGCATTCGTAGAGAAGGAGATCATTTATTTTTTGCTTCGCTCAGTTGAAATTAATTCGATGTGCGTTTTTTCTTTATTTTCTTTGTAACCTACATCTAGCCAAAAAAATAATACATGTAATTATTTAGTACTTTTAGTTCCAACATTATTTTTGGAAAATATTTATGTCAGATAACTGTTTGTTTCCAAATCGAATACAATATCATACATAATGACGGAGATTATGACAATTTAGCGATAGTAAAATACTCAATTGATTCTTTAGTAATAAAGTGGGGTGAAACTTAGTGACGTTGTAAACGTCACGCGAGCGTCATCGTTTAGTGGGGAGACATTTACGAAAGTCAGTCTTGGGCGAACCGCCGAGCAGCACGGATGCTCCCAACGAATTTACTGGTTCTCTTACATCGATATACCTAAGTCTGTAATGGCCTAATAATATTATGTACGGTGAAACAAAAGTGATTGTGAAGTGAATTGTAATTATAATTCTACGCCTTGAACCCTCTACCAGAAAACCTTACTGATGACGTCTGTGCTGCTAATTTATTGCTGTCGCCTTTACATATATAATTATCTGAGAGGTATAAATAAGAGTTTTAGAGTGTCCAATGGCTTCGGATGAAACTTGTCAAATGGGTAGACAATGTCCTTAGTCGGGATTTAGTACATTTTAACCCCGGGAGTACGCTCTCTTGGGATACAGGCGAAGTTGGCAGAAGGTAGATACATATATTTAAGCTCCCCTGTTACACATACGTATAAGGGGGCGAATATATTGCCATCAACTGAACTACCGTCCAGATTTTGAGCCACTTTTGAATTTGAAAATAAAAAAACAAACAAAAATAAAATTGAAATTGATTTCTTTAAGTAAACGTCAGCTGATCGAGGCCAATGAACTGTAGCTAGTTAGTACGCAACGACCGACAACTACCTACAAGGTCAATGACTCGTTTACTTAAAGAAATTAATTTAGTACATATGTTTAGTAATTCGAGTTTTTTATCCTTATAAATCGATAGTGTTTCATGTACCGAATCGATCCTCTACAGGATTAAAACGACCATAATTTAACGGTGTATATTAAGGAGAAACTGACTGACTTTCATATCAACGTACAGCCAAAACTACAAGGACTCGGAGTATGAAATATTGCACAAGGCTTCCTTTTATGACGTAGGCGAGCACTAAGAAAGAATGTTTGGGTGATGAGCACGGTCATTTGTTCTGTGTCTGGGTGTAATTTAACTATAATATGTATGTATTTAGAAATATATAAGTATGTTTATTAATTGTCTAGTACTCTTAACACAAGCTCTGCTTAGCTTGGGACTTGATGACGTTGTGTGAAAATTGTGATCTATTATTATTAATATTATTGTACCACACGTCTTCACAACTGAAATGACCAAATTAGTGAAGTGCTAATTCAACTGACCTAACCTATTTATTTTTTTGTTTCCAGGAGTTCCGGGAGCAATACTGTATCAACAACAAACAACTGGATCTGCTGGAACTGGAGAAGTCCAAGAAGGATCGATTTCTCGGATGTCTCTCCCAATACCATATCGAGAGTCCATGTTCCAGAGCCAATAGGTAAGGCTAACATATTTTCCTTAAGAGCGTCCTTCCTGACGTATATTTTCATACAGCCGTTTTTATATGATTATAAAGTTATTACACATCTTTCTTTAGATATTTTGGAAACACAGATAGCCTGGGGATATTAACTAGGTTTTTAAATAAGTCAAATCGTAAATTAAAGTAAGTCTAATCCAATAAAGACCTCAGAAAATCTGATTTTGGGTGAACTTTGGCACATCATGATGCATAATTATACTCATAAATTTAAAAAAAAAAAGAAGAAAATATAACAATACAAACCTTGCTCAATTAATCAAGATTCTGTGTGTTGAATTAATACAATAATAATATATATATAATATATTCCACAACTATCACACAACACCGTCTAGTCCCAAGCTAAGCAGAGCTTGTGTTATGGGTACCATACAGCTGATATACATACATAAATATTTCTAAATATATACATATTATAGATAAATAACACCCAGACACAGAACAAATGATTGTGCTCATCACACAAACATTTGTCCTGGGTGGGAATCGAACCCACGACCTCCGGCATAGCAGTCAGGGCCACTAACCACTAGACCAACAGGCCAGTCAATTGTTGACTAAAAACTTTTAAGTTAAAAAAAAACACGTAGGTATTTCCTGGGACAAATTTTCTAAAATATTCGTTTGAATGACGGAATTACCGAATATCAAAAGAGCGTTTAGGTGTTATTTTTAAATTGATGGAAATTATTACACAGTACGCTGGATGAATCCACAAGCTTTTAAACAATGCTCAGGTTGACGGATCGGGAAAGGCTCTCTTAAATCTCATAGGGCACGAGTTTGGCCTCGAACCTTTTCTAAATATTTAAACAACTTGCAAAAAAAAATCAACACCACAAAATATACAGAACTTGCTCCAAAAAAAAAAGACGTGATAGAAGTCGAGAAACATTCACAAAAGAAAAAAATCTAAGGGTCCCATAAAAATACATTGTCCTGAAATATTTTCCATTCCTTTCACGCAAATAGGAATTCTTACGGAAATATGTCACTAGCTTTATACGAAGGTATTTCGTTTTACGGGAAATATGCAAAGAGCAGATATATTCGTTAACAATACGTATGCGGAACCCGGCAGTTTTTTATGATGTAGAAATAATAAGAAGTATTCGACATTATTGTTGTCATGAGGATATAGCTGTTGTGCAAAAAATGGATCCATAAGAAAGAATAAGTGATGGTCCGTTCCTGTGTTCACAGATCTGGCAATTACTGCTGAAGTATTTAAGTAAAGTTGCAGTGGCTAGGGCATATGGCTTACAGAACAGTTAATCGATGGGACCGAAAAGGAGTTCGGAAGTGACAATCGCGTACCAGAAGACGCAGTGTTGGAAGGCCTCCGATAAAGTGTAAAACAAAACCTGGCTAGGAGTCGATGGATACGAGATGCAAAGAACCAGTCGTTGTGATGACACTTACCCTATTTTCAACAGTGGACGTCTTTCGGCTATAATGATAATGATGATTTACTTCGTCAATTGATCATCACTTTTTTTATGTTTATCTCAATCTATTTGGGTTCGGGTTAATGTCTTATGTCTTACATATCAATTAGTCGTTACTACACGAGTCACTGCTTTTTAGTCACATATCTTTTAGGGTCGGCCTTGTTCCTAATTGTTTCTTTTTCATCTATACTTTTGTACTAATAATAATCGTATCATTCCTCATTAAATTCTCATTCTAAAATGGATTTAATGTTATTATGAGATCTGTTAGTAATCTTCATTTTTTTGAAGATAGTCCCCTTCACAGATTTCAGATATTACTATAAATCTGAAGCTTATGATATAGACAGATTTCATAGAAATCGTCAAATACAAAGATAATTCGCTTTCTGTAACAAAATGGACGAACAATTTTAGCTGGAATACGGTCCATTGATCACTTGAACCATCTTTTAAACTTAGTTCCGTTTGATTCTTCCAGTTCAGTGCCTAGTTTATAAGTCTTGCCCTGTTTCGCTCTCAAGATAACTTAAAACATAAACTTTGATAATTAATCGATGTTTGTTTGTACTTCTGCCACTTGCTGAATTCTGCCGAGTAGGTATTCCAGAAAATTGATTCATACTATCGAAATACCAGGATCGAGATCCTTAGGTTTTAGTTGTGCGTGTGGTGTGAAGACCTGTTTTTTTTTTAAACTCTTTGAATATATGCTTAAAATTTAGTGAAAATTCCCAAAGAATTGTGGAAGTTGGAATCAGTAAACGAGTTATAGACGTTTAGTTCACAAAGGAGATCGAGGGCACCTGTACGGATATACTATGGACACTAAAGAAAAAACCTTTATGTCAAAATCTAAGCTAATCCCAAACGTAAAAACAAGATATTGTCATCGCAAAACACTCTCATTTGTCTTTTTTCGAAATGGGCCCTCAATTGTCATTTACGTAATTGTTTATTACGCAAATAAAATGAAACCATTAACCTACAGGTGATGTATGGAGTCCTAAGAATTGTGAAAATTGGTCAAGAGAAAGTCGACACTAACTAGACAATTCTGGGTTTCACTCTGATACAATGTCATCTGCAACATTGTTGTTTCAATATTTTTTTGTTATTGCTATCAAAAGCATTGAGTTTTCAATTACCATCGAGTCTGACATTTTGACTGCATATAACTCTTTACTTTCTTCATAATTACTCGTAGAATTTCTAAGGAATCTACTTAAAACCTAAAACAGTTTCATCATTGTGTGGATCATTGTGAGGACTGCCTGGAGGACACAGTGGAGCAAAACCGTAGGGACCCAGCAGGGAAGAAGCCTACTAAGTAAATAGGTTCGCTTCTGAAAAGGAAACCCGGGGCTATGGAATGCAAGGCAACAAAGGAGTATAGAAGTGGGTTTTAGTCAGTAATAGAGTCTAACACGCCCTCCCGCTCCTGACTGGCATTGCATTGCACTATTACTGGCTTCCAAGCCAGTAATAGTGCATTTTGACACAATTGAAGAAAGTTCATCATTATGGACCTTTCTATTTTCTCACGCACTGTACAGGCTCAATTCACTATGTGAGTGCTCTATCCAATTGAACATTGAAAGGAATGAACATTGTAACAGAATTTATTTATGAAAAGGTTATTTTAACAGTCGTGTAAATGCTACCTTTTCAGCGGTTCAATATGTGTGAAAACTAAGTGGGGTGGAAGTGATATACGTTTATTTTAGAGTGAAAAACGGACCTGTTCAAACTATGTAATGAAAAGCACTTGTTTTATGGGACTTGGCTTAAAATTTTGTAACGTAAACTCGCGTCCGTTCCCTTTGAACGACCACTATTGAATTTTGAGCTTTTGAATGCGTCAGCCTGTAATAAAAGTTCTCAAACAATTGTAAATCCAGCTACTCGTTTGTGAAAGTAGCCACTTTTTTTAAGCATTTTATCTCAAATAAACCATTTACAGGCACTTTTGAAAAGTCAAGAAGTGAAAAATCTTTAATCGACAGATGGTCTCTCAATTGAAACGATTTTCCTTTAAGCTAGACTGTAGTGACTGGAGTGAGTATGATTTTCCACGCCACGTTCCCCATCAACCATATTTTGCTGTTTTTAAATTCATATAACATTTGTACAAGTTTACACGCAATCTGTACCGAAGTAATATAAGCGCCTCTGAAAAAAATATCAAAGAGCATTTCCAATATATTTAAATGTTGATATTGGTAGGCGTTGTGTTGTAAATAATTGTAGGTTCGATTATGCACCTCAGAAATGTATGTTTGTCTGTGGTGTGTCCCTATGCAGTTTTCTCGAAAAATATGGAATGGATTTCAATACCATAGCTATATGGCTACTTAAAAAAAATATTTAAATCTCGATTATAAACGCCTCAGAAATGAAATAGCAAAATGAATTTCAAGCGTATTTACAAACAGCAAAATACATGATGGGGTTGCTAGGAAGCACGACGTGGTTTTCCAATCTATTGACTTTTCCAACAGTTACCCATAACCAAGCCAAGAGCACGTATACCATCTGTTCCCATATAAGAGCAAATATAATTATTTACGAAACATATTGCGCACCTCCAAAAAATAGATATTAAATATAATAATCCCATATTTATAGAAATGTCTCAAGAACTGAATGATGGAATGTCTGGAAAAGCTCTGCACAAATCGTTTTTGCGGCATCACCGCACTTTACTTGTTTTTTTACCTTTACCAAAAATGTTGACGATACAAACCTTTCATCGGACAGCACAACAACAGCCAATTCCTTTGAATTCAACAAAGACTCCATTGAAGAGTCGGACAATGATTCCTCGTCATTCTCGTTTGATATTGATATACATGAATGGCAAAAAATTAAGCCTGTTCGGTACATCAAGAAACGTAATGATTCAAACCGTTACAAGACTTACTTAACTTTACCTAAGTTCAAATGGGTGAAAGAAAATATTTGGTTGCATTCAAAATTACCGTCTAAATGGATGTTGAAGATGAGCAAAATATCAGCAAAATTAAGAAATTGTAGTTAAAGCTCAATGTTCCCAGTGCAAAGCACAGATCCACATTAGTATTTTTAAAATGACTGACAATTTTTATACAGCCTCTTGCATTGTATCGAATTTCTCTCCGGATTACAAACATACTGTCATAAAAAAAATCCAAACTGAACCCATACAAGTGGAAAAATTTAGCGAAGATATCAAAACGTAGATCAGCTATTGCAGTGCATAGAGATTTAGCTTCTAAGTTTATATCCAATGAACATAATAATTCAGTAACTTCAACATCACCCACCATTAGTGCCCTACGGAAAATTAAGTCTGATGAAAAGATAGGCAAGCAATTTTACAGTGATGTAGTTTTATCCTTGTTAACTATGTCTCATGATGCCAGATTTAAAAGGTTCATCCGTCAAATAAATATAATTATATCCAAATTTCACTGTCCAATTTTAGAGTCACCAACAAGTTAATTTCTACAAAATGTACTGTAAAACTAAAAATAGATCAACAGTAACTGATGCTTCAAGTTCGATTTTCGAACCAATTTCCAAATGATCCGACAATTACAAAAAGATAACCGATTCTCATAGCCACGAATATATTTGTAATTGGTTAAAAGTCTGGAATTAAAAGTGTCGATGGGATAAAGCCTTAAGAAATCATAACTGATGACTGCGCAGCATTAATATCAGGTGTAGTCACTACTTTTACTGAATTAAATTCTACTAAAGCCTACATTGACCATTTATTTTTTATTTTTAATGGAAATAAACCAAAATCCCATCTGTTTTTATAAGACTCGATACGAACCACTTCATAAAAACTTTATACAATTTACCGTGTTTACAAAGAATTAACTACGAAATTAAATTATTCTATATTCAGTGCATGCTTTATCTAAAGACATGCGTAGATTTTCATAAATTGAAAGACTTTACTAGCGACATATTGAAAATATGCTACAGTGAAAAAATATCACCTAAAAAAGCAGACATTATTTTGAAAAACGAAAACGTTTATGCTCCACTACATAAACATGATCACTCTAGAAATGTGGATCTTGAAATTGATGAGCGTGAACTCAATAACGATTTCTTTTGTTGGTTTAATGATAAAGTACTTTTAAAAAAAGGTAGCAAAAATTACTTATACAATAGAGAAGTTATCATTTCTATTTGCCCACAATTGTACCAACACTGCGGAGAATATTATTTAAACTTCCACTGTGGTCGAATATATTAGTCTCGCATTTTAAATCCGACAACATGACTCCATCGTCTACGGGTCTAGAAAGTTTTTTCAAAACAGTTAAACATTTAATCTTTAAAACTAAAACACAGAAATACAGGATTGGCGAATTTATTCAGATCTTTCCCCAATTTATAGAAGGTGACCTTAAGTCGTCAAAAGATGACTTAGAGAGAATTTACCAATAAAGTTATAAAGAAACCAGGTTTTAATAGAAGAAAAAGGAAACCTATTCAGAAAAAAACAAGTCACCAAAAAAAGGGCAAGTATCAAACTAAAATACTTACTGAGGACTCTGTGTTTTCAGACAAACCTCTAGTTGAGAATTGAAAAGGAGAGGGTGAAGAAGAAGATACATCTCATATTCTCAAACAAATAAAATACATGCAAAACGGTAATTTATTTTGTACTGTTGAAATCGGGAATAGAAAATTTCAACAAACAAATTTTTTCACATGAAGTGACATTTTTGTGTTTATCGTATCTCTCATACGTTAAGCGTAATATAATGAAAACATGAAAAAATGGAAAACTGAGGGCCCGAATTTTGTCAAGGTCATAACTTTCAAACAACATAGCTTATAGGACTTCAAACAGCAGCTGTAAGTTAAAGGTTTCATTTGCGTAGTAAACATTTACGTCAGTGAGAATTGAGGGCCCATTTTGAACAAGGATATATAAATTAGGAGAGTGTTTTGCGATAATATCTTATTTCCACAAATTTTGTTTGGCATTAGCTTAGATTTTAGCATTAAGAGTTTTTTTGTGGAGTCCATAGTTTATCCGGTACAGGTGGGCCCTCAATCCTCTATGTGTGGACTGAGGGCCCGCCTTAACAGTCCATAACTCGTTTATTTAACTTTCACAAATTCTGATATCAAGCTCCACATTTCTTTAACAATGTTCACTAAATCTTAAGCATATTTCGAAAGAATTTTAACAACCAGGCCCTCACACCACACGCACACTAGAGTTTTATATCAAATAAGAATCGCCTTTTTTGAACCATTTCACAGCCACGTTAAGTTATGCATTAACACATGCATACCATATTAATTATTAACCCTTATGACCGGCCAACCCGAGTTACATTAAAAAAAGGGTTTACAAAAAAACACTTATTTTCTGGAACAACTTTTGTGAAATATTCGAATAAATCACAAAATTACCGAATGCTGACAGAGTTTTCAGGCGTTATCTCACTTTTTTCGCGTTGCCTTTCCATCAAAAATCTCGTTGGATTGCTTTAGATGGAGCAACCATCTTTTAAACCATGCTTGACGATATGCGAGTGGGGAAAGGTCACCTTAAAACATTACTTTGTTCTAACAAAGTACCTAAAGTCAAAGTACGATCAATGATACATACCTATGTCTAGAAGAAGACGATTATAGGTTATTGATTAACCTACAATTGTCTTCTCAGACACATGAGTTATATCATCATTACTTCAGGCTATATATTACACAGGTATATAATCAGACCTAAAAGAAAAGACCAGTATACTTTAGCAGACAATACAATTACTAAACCAGATACTTAAACGAACAGTATTAACAGTCGTTAAAACATCTCTGTGTGCTTTGTCTAATCAGACTAGCTTACTAATAATTAAATTAGACGTAGAACATTTGCTCCTCGCTTCCATTTACTTTTTATATTTTTGTAAGATGTAAAATGACGGACATGTCTGCCGCATGTCATATGAGCTGTGGTCTAAAAAAGCCACTTATTGGGTCCCGATAAACGCAAGGCGACATCGCGAAGGCGATATGGCAGACCAAGGCGAAGGTGGAGAGATGAGCTGGACAATTACCGGAGGGACTGGCCCACACTGGCCGAGGACAGACGTGTGTGGAAAAGGGAGAGGGAGGCCTTCGCCCAGCAGTGGGACATAATAGGCTAAACTAAACTAAGACTTAAAATGCATTGTACAGTCAATGGTCAAAGTGCGCGACCTCGTCTCCACTAGAGAGCGGGAGCGAACCACGCGAAGTACACGGTAGAGCATAAGGTGGAGGTGTGCCCTACTCCCGCCGACCTAACTCCGACCGCCGTGTCTTCGTGAGGACGATCGGCGGCATCGATCTCTCGCACCGAGCCCTGGTACAGATCCTGGTCCAGAGAAGTAATACCAACAGAGGAGGCGACGGCACGTATGTCGGAACATACGTTCTGACAAACCAGTTGCCGGGTATCCTAATTTCCAGCTACCATCTGCGTGGGCTTGCAGACAACTAGATAGCTTGCCGTCCAGCCGGATAAATAGTAGGGGCGCAGCAGGCCCTAAACCTACTGGAGCCATGAGTTCACTTACCAAAGAGAAACCCAGGGTCCTGGAACACAAGGCAAAGAAGGAACATAGAAATGGGTTTCAGTCACATAAAGTCTGACACGCCCTCGCGCCTTGCACTAGAGTGGTAGAAGAAATTGGATTGCTTTTGACCTTCAAAAAAATCACGATATAAAAATAATTTCAGGAGTAGGGCATTGATTTAAAAATCATAAGTGTTGGATGGCCATTTTTTGTAACGACTGCTAAATATGTTATGCTGCTTCTTTAATAAAATGTGTAAAGGTAACATAATCGTTTCTGTTTTCCATTTTCTACACAAAACTATATTCTCCACTTAACTTCTGCATATAAAAGCTATGTTTCATCTTGTTTCGTCGAGTTCCATCTGAGCTGTTTAGCCGGAAATCCGCCATGCATAAGATATGAGCGAACTTGACCCATTTTGTACATCTTAATATAAATATTGTTCCTCTGAGGAAAAGTTTTTATTAATAAAAATACTTTTCCGACAGTGCCTATTAAAATGTATTTTTGGAGAACTTTTTAACTAAACGAAAATAATATTGCAGATTTATTTTTAGCATAGGGAACGTGCAGAAACCATAGAGAGCAGCACGAAACCGAGACAAGAAACACGGTGTGGACAAAAAAGAAACTTTCCAGGTGTCATCGTGTTCATGAATAAGATATTTTTTTTTTGGTATATAATGTTCAAAATAATAAAATATAGGTTCCTGACGATCAACAACGACCGGCAGCGTGGCCAAAACATGATCAGGGCAAAAGCTCTTCGAGTTCGGACATGTTATTAAAGTAAAAGAGCAAACAGATCAAGAAAATCAATCAGTTACAACTAGCAAAATTATCTCACAGACAAAAATATCAAAATTATCTCACAGACAAAAATAATAACGGTAAAGTGTTTCCTAAATTCGTATTTATGTAAATAACATGTCATCTGTATTGTTAATTCTGTTCATATCCCCTTCTTTACAGCTTCATTGCAATATAATTATTACAAGTGCAATTTATAAATGTAACGCAGGCCTATCTGGTAGATACATACAAGCACGTCTGTGCCATAATTTATTATATAAAACTAGCGATTGACAACAATGGGGTAGTTATAAAATTATTTGAAATTATGTCTCTATATAAACTTTATTTGTATTGATAATAACTACAAAACTTTAACAATAAAACATTACTAGACATTTTTAAGTACTTTTAAAATTCAACTTATGCATGTTTCTTGACTGCACTTATCTATTTATGTCGTTTTTCACATAACCATGTGAGTACTATAGGTCGGAAAGTAAAAAAAAAAATGAGTTATAAGTGGTGTAACTAACACGTCTTTGTTTTTCAATCAATCAATCAAATATGTTTATTTGTTACACATAGGTACATAATGTTTAGGGTACATGGTGTTATTTACAAAATATTTTATCACTATGTGTTACCTCACTGGGCATAAAATATAGCTTACCTAAATATAGTTATAGCCTATGTTGGTACAGTTTGAATATTATTAACTAGTTACATTTTAGACATATCCTTAAATTACTAATTAAATCTATCGTTATAAAATATAACACATAACAGAAAACAAAATATTTTTTTTCGAATAAAAACAAAATACGTCGCTTTTAACAATTTTTAGTAACTGGAATAGGCTGCTACTAAATAAAACGGATAATATTGAGTTAGGAAGTTTGTCATTTAAGTATAAAGATTTAAAACTGAAAGTATTGGATCATACAAAAGGTCAGCAATACCAGAGTCCACCAATATGGAATAGTTTTTGCGTTCTTATAAATAGTGGGACTTGATAGTCCCTAGTGATGAGATGATTCTCATCATTCAAAGTCAAAGTCAAAGTCAAAATGTTTTTATTTCATATAGGCCTACATGGGCACTTATAAAACGGATTATATTATCATCCTCATCATCATTTCAGCTGAAACACGTACTCTGTTGGAAATAGGCCTCCCCCAAGTGACGTCATAACGACCGGTCCTGTGCGTCTCGAATCCATCAGATTCCTGCGCCCCTCACTAGCTCATCGGTTCCCCTTGTAGGAGGATCAAATAGGCGCCGTATCAATCAATCAATCAATCAATCAATCATTTATTTTGTAAAACATAGGTGGGTTAACAGGTAGTAATAGAAGAATTAGTGCACTATGTTTTGCCAAAAGAATGGCGTACAAAATGAAGGCAAAAAGCCAAACAGATAAAATAAATTACAAATATCAGGTCATGCAGAACACAAAATCAATAAAAAAAAAAACACAAATAAATAAAATAGGAGTATGTCAATTGTCATTCACCAAAATTAAATCAAATTAAATAACTACAATTATCAAAATTATATGATTACATGGATAAATTATTATTATTATCATTATTAACTATTTAGCACGTTGGATCTTCATACCCCTGTTTATCATCGATAAACTCTGCGATAGAATAATAACATCTAGCCAAAAGAAACCCAAACAAGGACTTCTTAAAGGTACCTAGACACTCTTTATTTTTTACAGCTAATGGTATGTTATTATATATTTTGGAGGCCATACCAAGTATACTTTTAGCGAAAAATGCTGTTTTATGAGAACCAACTCGAATAGTATTCTGATGTCGTCGAGAGCGCAGAGTTTCAAATAAATGGAGGTTACTACGAACAAATACTCCCATTTCATAGATGTACATAGACGGTAAAGTTAACAAGTTCAGTTGTTTAAATATTGGTTTACAACTATCAGTAGAATGCAGATGAGTAAAGGAACGCAAACATTTTTTCTGAGCCTTAAAAGCAGTTTCCCTGTCACTCGAGTTACCCCAAAAAATTATGCCGTACCTAATGTTAGATGCCACGTAAGCATTGTAAGCTAGCAGTACTGTAAATCGATTAACCGTTTTCGATAATTTGTAAAGAGCATACGCGAACTGGTTAAGCTTCTTTGACAAAGCGTCAATATGGAGTTTCCATGAAAGATGACTATCCAAGTAAAGACCCAAAAACTTAGTCGTATCGGTTTCAGAAATTGCTACGTTGTCATATTTTATGTTGAGCTTAGGTTTCATGATTCTCTGATTGAATGTCATTACTTTTGTCTTACTGAGATTCACGTTTAAATTATTATTAGATAACCAATTTATTATATTTTTAAGGTCATTATTTATGTCATTGTTGAGATTAGTGATGTCATTGTTAGAAAATAGAATGGTGCTGTCATCAGCAAACAAGACCATCGGATGTTTGGTGACTTTAGGCATGTCATTTATATATACATTAAAGAATGGTGGACCAAGAATGCTACCTTGGGGAACCCCGTAAGTAGTTTTCCTGGGTTGTGACACGTATGTGTGTTCAATTTCAGAACTCTTACTTAATCTATCAATTGTCGTAATTTGAATGCGATTAGACAGATAAGATTTTAATAATTTTAAAGCATTCCCTCGAATGCCATAGCGCTCTAATTTCTTTAGCAATATACTATGATCTACATGGTCAAACGCTTTCGACATGTCCATAAAGAGGGCTGCCACTGGAATTCTATTATCAACATTATATATTATTTCCTTTATTAGTTCATATATCGCCATATTTATGGATCTATGCTTTCTGAAACCAAATTGTTCTTTCGCTATGAGATCATGCTTTTCAAAAAAAGAGTAAAGGCTTTTATATATTATTTTTTCTATAATTTTTGAAAAAATTGGTATAAGTGCTATTGGTCTATAATTATCGATGATTCTTTTGTCATCTTTTTTATGGATTGGTTTGATAATAGTAATTTTCAGTTTTTCAGGAAAATGACCATGTTCGATGCAAAGATTGATGACATAACTCATGACGGGCCCTATCAATAGTGCTACATGTTTTACAACTTTGGTGATGATGCCATCATATCCTTGACTATTTGAATTTTTTAATGAGTTAATTGTCGTCACAATGTCAAATGGTACCGTAGGAGGAATAAATATAGAGTTACAATTAGTGTCAATGGTTGTATAAGAAGGAATAGAATTAGTCGGCTTAATTTCATCTATAAAATAATTATTAAAAGCCTCTGCTATTAATTGAGGGTCATATATTTTGTTATTATTTATTTCAATGTAGTCAGGTATATTTTTCTTAGGATAATTAAGCTTGTCTTTATTAATAATGTCCCAAGAAGCTTTACATTTGTTTTTGGCCGAACTTATATGGTAATCATTTTGTGATTTTTGGGTCAGTGTTATCACTTTTTTTAAACGAGCACTATACTGCTTTAATAGAAGTTTGTTTTTGGCGTTAGGAGAACGCCTATATTGCCACAGCATGTCTCTTTTACGTTTACTACTTAGCCTAATTCCTTTAGATATCCACTTTGGTTTCTTACGCAGCGTAATTTTTACTTTCCTTAAAGGGAAACAGAGATCATAAAATAATTTAAACGTGTCATAGAAGCAATTAAAGGCTTCCTCGGGATTATGATGTAGATAGACCTCACCAAAATTAAGATTACTAAGACAATCAGAGAATTTTGCTAAGTTATCCTGGCAATAGTCACGCTTTAGAGCGTACCAATGGTTAATAGTATACGTTTTTTTGAATTTGGGCATTTTATTAATTGAGCAGTGTGATCAGATAGCGCTAGATCTAATACTTCGCATTTGCTGCCTCTGATATTATGAATGATATGGTCTATGCATTTACCACTAGCCAGTCGTGTAGGCTGATGAATACCTGTCTTTAAGTTATAGTTTAAAAGGAGAGTTTGAAACTTATTAGACATTTTAGACTGTGTCAGTGTGTCTATATTAAAGTCGCCACAAATAACTACCTTCTTGGAGTTATTTAGGCTACACATTTGTAAAACACCATGTAAATTATAAAGAAAAGTTTCCAAACAGTCTTTGGTCATTCTAGGTGGTCTGTAAACGCAAATGACTATTAATTTATGTATTTCCAGTTCTATACAGCAGCATTCTATTACATTAGGTATATGAAATTTACTTATATCAATATTTTTATATTTGAGCACCCGATTTATAAGGATACAAGAACCGCCACTTCTTGTACTCCTCGTTGAGGACGTCGCTAACTTGTAATTGGGAATAGATGTGTGCACCTGATCTTCATTCAACATATTGTGTTCAGTAATACATATTAAATCAATGTTTTGTCCTTTACCTCTTAGTTCTTCCAAATGTAGAGTAAGAAGATCCGACTTACTGATCAAACCATTTATATTTTGGTGAAAGATATAAATAGAATTATACACGAAAAAAGTTGCTATTTCCAGCTTTAGGCTCGTTGTGCGAAGTTACAGATAAGTCACGATTTACAATGTCAATATGTATATCACAAGTTTGAGTGGATTGGTCAGAGTTAGTAATAACAACGTCGCCAGGTAAGTTACAAGTCTGCGTTGATTGGTCAATTTTTAACTTAGTCAGTATTCGATTTTGCTCAATATATGTCACAAATTTATTTTTGAAGTCAATACGTAATATTTCTTTTAGTAAATATCTACAGATGTTAACAGTAAAATGATATTGTTTCCGTGGTACAAATTGACTATATCCCATACTCACAAATAGACCATTATATTTGTTACAAACGTGGCGTAGCGTACTGTTTAAACATTTTTCATTTAAATTATTGTTATAAGGGACTTCAGATACAATGATATTTGCATATTTAACACTTCTAAACCATACACTAAGATCAACTTGAAAGTCTAGTGGATTGGTATCATTAACCCCTGTCAATAGAATAACATAGTCATTTTTACTAAGTTTATCAAAGTTATATGAATTTAACAATATATCCATTAATTTAGCGCCAGGTTTCCAGAAACATAATACTTGAAAGTCATTACCCAGCAGGGCTTGTAGAGTGTGTCGAATAATCCGACCTTGGTCATCACCCAGAACAATAACCTTTTTCCGCTGTAAAGGTATAGTTTTGGGGGTTGATATCGTCTGTGTAGTGGATGCACGTTTTTGTACAGGACACGCATGTAATGTACGCAGTAGGTCAACAGTACGAGCGTTCTTATTGTTTGTCGGTTCAGTAGTCAAGTTATTTTGAATGGAGGGATCTTCACTAGCACAACTCATGTGTTTATTTTCCATAGTTGATGGTGATATTACCGTATCTTCTGTAGAGCAAAGAGGTTTTGTACTAAGCGATACTATTTCTGTTAAGCAATTTTCTGCAGGAGGAGACACATTAACAGGAATGCTCGAAATGCATTTGACAGGTAATGGCGGTACTTCAACCTCTTGTGTCGGGGAAGAAGTCACTAGCGACGTTCGGTTCTTGTCATGAATAGTTAACCTTTTTTTCTTCCTATTTGATAGGGTCTTTGATAAATCTGAGCATTCCAGCTTTTTATATGCTTCTATTACTTTTAGGTTCTTAGCTAATTCGTTTTTTAAGTTGCTTATTTCGTCATGTAAATTATCTATTTCGTTAGTCGCTATTTCCAGTTCTTTTGTTAAGCTCTCAACCCTAGAACGCTGGTCTTCACAGCAGGATTTATTTGTATTAATCGAAGTGTCTGGCAAACTTAGCATCGTTGAGTCAAATATAGTTGTATTAGATAGTTCGTGAAATGATATTGAACGTTTTATACGTCGGAACGTTATATTCTGTTCGTTGTCCATGTTATATTATATTAATGTACAGGTATGTATGTCTGTCGTGATTGTCTGTAGTTTATATGAGGTCGTGGATCGTTAACTCAGTGACAATCCTAGTATAGAAAACTGTTTAAAGAATTATTAAAATCACAAAAAGTGTTCATGGAGTACCGGGATCGAACTCGAGTCACCATTCGCCTCAAGGCGTCTTCGTTACCATTGAACCAACTCGCTTTTAGTGACTGATGTTGAATTAAGTAAACTCAATCTACAAATGTTCCTTTTAAATAAAATTGAACGTTATGATTTTGTTTTATAGTTTGAAATATTTTTTACCGCCACCGTCAGTTTTTTATTGTCACAAACTAACAAAACACAATTAACATTTGTTTTGATGATAATTAGTTGTTGCTGTTATGTTTAACGTTTATTCCACTGCACTGTGTTAATGGCTTTTTTTTTTTTTTTTTAACTCGTACTTTGGTGATTTTATCATGTAAACAGTGATATTGCAATATATTTTCAATAGTATTTTTAAGATCAAAACTTGCTCATAACACTCAGATAACACCAGATAATGGTTATTATGTTATTATATTTACACTTCACTATTTATTTACGGTTTAAATGTCCTTTAAATATTTTTTGCGACTAAAATACACAGAGCCGATATCACGCGTGACAGCTGTCAGCTGACCAACCTATTGGTATTGGCGGACATTTTGTCCCATAATGTATCTAAGGCTTAAAAATATGATGACACAACATTACAAATTGCATGAAAAAGGAATGTAGAATACAAGCATCGACTATATAAGGTCGTTGGATATAAGTAAACCAGATGTTTTTCTAACAATTAGGGTCATTAACAGAAAATGAAGTTGGTGAACCTAACACTCGGGACTCGAGTATCGGCATCCTAAGTTGATTTAGACGATAAATGACCTCCGTTTAGACGGGGCAAAAGTAACAAATTGAGCATTTTATTATTCTGCACCCTTGTAATCGTATTGGGCTCAAGTGGAGGTCAACAGGCACTTTTATATTTTGCTAGCTTTACTACTTTTGGAATATTTTATTAAGCTGCTGTTTGTAATAAGTTAGGATTTTTTTTTTTTTTTTTTTTTTATGGTAGGTAAAATCATCCAATGACAAGTCCCGCCCTTGGGTGGAGCGGGAAGTAGTGTCAGACTCTTACTGACTAAAAACCTACCCCGTTCCATCGTTGCCTATCATGCCGGGGCTGAGCCTTCCTCTCAGAAAACGGCCCTTAACCCCAGCAGGCTTCGACCCTGCCTGCCTGCAGCTAGCAGGCAGGGTCTACTCTACGGTTTGCTGACAGCTCCTTGAGGCGCGCGGGAACAGAACGCGCCGTCGACGACTTGGGCTCGGTCCGGTATGTTACCGGACGATCGGACAGCGTGCTACCCACTGCACGCCGTCCGCAAACCCGCACCTACGGTGGCCGGAAATCGGGATCGGAATCCCGGCGGCGGCTGGGGCGAGCGCCCCGTTGCCTCTGCCTGATGCGGTCGGCTTCCTCCTTTGCTAGCATTACTGCTTCGCAGAAGGAGGCGACCGCCTGCCATCCCTCCTCACTCCGGACCATGGCCTGAACCAAGGCCCGGCGAGAGAGATCGCTGCCGCCGATTGCCCCCACGAGGACACGGCGATGCTCCGCCCAGGCGGGGCACACCTCTACAGTATGCTCCACAGTGTCCTCCGGGTGTTCCGCACAGTGGCGACACCCGGGCGAATCCTCCGCACGAATCAGGAACAGGAACTTGGCAAACTTTCCGTGTTCCGTTAGGACCTGCGTCGTGCGGAAGTTAAAAAGATGGGCCTTATCGCCTCGATTGTGGCGCGCCCCGAACGAGGTTGCGATAGTCGCTGACGCCATTTCGCCATGAGATCCCGCCGGAGCTCTGTCCGCCATGCCTCGACTTGTCGTGGCAGCGGAATTTCGCCCCGGCGTTGCATCTCCATGGGCTTGTCGTGCATGTGTGCAAGGACTGTTGCCTCCAGATCCCATGGCGGTTGGCCAGCAAAGAGGGTCGCCGCCTCGCGGGAAATCGTTCGGTACCCTCGCACCATGCGTATTGCCATGACTCTCTGGCACGCATTCAGCTGGGCCCTCGGCTGCTGTTGCATCGACGGTGCCCATACTGGAGCCCCGTAGAGGGCCATGGACCGAACGATTCCCGCGTAGAGCTTCCGGCAGGAGGCGTCTGGTCCCCTGAGGTTGGGCAGGAGCCGCCCGAGAGCAGCCCCAGTCCGGTTCAGTTTTGGAGCCAGACGTCGGAAGTGCTCCTTGAAGTTCCACCAGCTGTCGAGGACGAGTCCCAGGTACTTCATCGTCGACCCGACGCTGATGTGAACTCCTCCTACCGTTAGCTGGGAACCCGGTGGTGGCGCACCCCGAGGGCCGTGAAAGCACATGGCCTCAGATTTGTGCAATGCTACCTCGAGTCCCAACTGCTGGATCCTATCAACGACTATCGCAACCCCGCGTGTCGCTAGTTCGACCGCCGTCCGGTACGACTCTCCCCGCGCTAGGACCAACGTGTCGTCCGCGTAGCAGACCACGCTGACCCCGTCGGGGAAGTCGCCGCGCAGCACGTAGTCGTACCCGATGTTCCACAAGGGTGGTCCCAGTACCGATCCCTGCGGAACACCGCACGACATCTCTCGACGTTTCCACTCTCCCTGGTGACCGGAGTAAATGATATACCTCTCCGACAGGTAGGCCTCGATTACACGACAGAGATAGTCGGGCACCCGGTGGTACCGGAGTGCCGTTCCAATGCTACTCCAGGGCAGGGAATTAAAGGCGTTGGCAATGTCCAAGGACACTGCCACGACACACCTGCCCTGGGATACTGCATCCCCCGTCGTGAGGGCTCGCACGCGCATGATGGCGTCCACCGTGGAGCGCATCCTGCGAAAGCCGAACTGTCCGTCCGAAAGGTCCGGCCCCACCCGTGCAAGGCGCGCGACGAGGCGGTTTGCAATGACTCTTTCAAAGAGCTTGCCCACCTCGTCGAGCAGCACAATGGGCCGGTATGCGGACGGAGAGTCCGCAGGGCGCCCAGGTTTCGCTATGAGTGTAATAAGTTAGGTGGTATATTTTGTAACTCGCATATACCTACGTAAAAATTGATTCAAACATGTCTTTGAATGTGGTTCTGTTCTACAGGCTACCAAATTGATAATCTACAATCGTTAACGCTTGTAGAAAAGTAATATTTATGGGAATGACATTATGTCAACAAAATTCGCAGCCAAGTTCACAAAGTTGAAAATGTTTGCAGCGACATCTATGGCGTATAAGAACTAATCCTGCATCGCGCAATTAAAGTTCTCCACGCGATTTGAACATATTATAGAACAGCCTGCGCAGAACGGATTTTTTCGGACAGAACGCGATTTGAATATCATCTATTGGGCAAGTTGCCCACCAGACATAACACCTCTCTGGTCGGAGGATCCTCACTTTTCAACGGAGGTATGTGGGACTTTATTCTCTGTTCCACACTCCTCTAAATGTTTCTACAATGATCATCGCTACATCTGTAGTTTACTACTACATACTTACGCTGAGGCGGTACCGATTGTAGAAAGAGATTCAACACGAAACAGTCGTTATTAGGCCTGCTGTATAAAAAGGGCAGAATATCAAGTATGGAATTTGATTTTTGGACGGATTTAATGTATTGTTTTTCGCTATTTGTTTAAGTGCTCGTTCTTAAAAAAGTGACTATCTTCATTTAACCCGCGGTCATGGGGGTAGAAAAGTGTTACACGGACGTTGGGGCTGATCTCAGAGACCCGTTCATAAGATAATAAATTATCCTTTAAACTAAAGTTAATATTTTATTTGTGTTTAGTTTTCAAGGTATTTATCTAAATAAATGGAACACAAATATTGTATTATTTTATGTTTTAAGCATATTTATTAGAGCTTTAAAAAAAAATACGACAAATTTCAACAAAATCTTTTTCTTCTACTCAAATGTAATTCTTTTATTAATTAACAATCACTTTTAAGTTTTAAAAGCACTTTTCTTCATCATACGTATCCTGGTCTAACAACGCAGAATCAAAATCAGACTTTTGTAAAATTGAAAAAAATACTTTGGATTTCTGCCTTTTTTCAATGCATTTTTACTAAGCACCAACATCGCCGTGTCCTCGTGGGGGCGATCGGCGGCGATCTCTCGCGCCGGGGCTTGGTTCAGGCCATGCTCCGGAGCGAGGAGGAGTGGCAGGCGGTCGCCTCCTTTTGCGAAGCAGTAATGCTAGCAAAGGAGGAGGCCGACCGCATTAGGCAAAGGCGCACACGCCGCCGCCGCCGCCGGGTTTCCGATCCCGATTTCCGGCCACCGTAGGCGCGGGCTCGCGGACGGTGGGCAATGGGTAGCTCGCTGTCCGTTCGTCCGGTAACAGACCGGTCCGAGCTCAGGTCGTCTACGGCGCGCACCGTTCCCGCGCGCCTCAAGGAGTTGTCAGCAAACTGTAGGGGTCCAGCAGGGCCGAAGCCTACTGGGGCCAAAGGTTATGCGAGAGTGTCACCACGGGCCCCGGGACAAAGGCGAGGAATGGAAAGGTAGGTTTTTAGTCAGTAAAAGTCTGACACTATTTCCCGCCCCACCCAAGGGCGGGATTTGTCATTGGATGATTTTACCTACCAAAAAGAAAAAAAAAAAAAACTAAGCACCAACAAAAAACTCAAACAAAATACATAAAACTATAATATTAGCAACATTAACTGTAATAACAATAAAAAAAAAAATATATAAATGGATAAATACACGAATAATAAACAAAATAACATCTTCACAAAATGGAGCGAAATTATTACATTAACTGCGGGGATGGGTCTCACAGACCTAATTTAATTTTGTGCACGTGTAACTTCCAATAGTTTGCACAGGAACGAAGCGCCCCGCTGGCGGGCAGGTGGCTACGGCTGTCGCAGGACTAGCGGATCACCTGCGATACATAGAACAACTCAACAGCTCCAGCTATTGAGAAGAACGACAAAGTTGCACGTACAGTAATCGAACTAGAAGAGATATAAAATGTGAAGGGTGTCACAGACCCAACCCCCATAACGCCGAGTTAAATTTACAGTCAATTTTGAAAAATGTATAGTCTCTTACATTTGGAGAAAAAATTCCCCCAACAAGCTCAAATGATTGCTGTCAAATTGTCCAGCAACATGGAAATTTGCGAGACATTGTACAGTGTCACGTAGATTGAGTGTTTCGCGAGTGTCGATTTTGTTTCCTATTGTATCTAAGGCTTGTAGTCCTTGTTACAACCCATAACTCTTCAGACCCTTCGAGTACAATATCAAACTACTCGTACCAAACATCGTCCACGCAACGCCTTTCGTGACCCCGCAATCTGACATTGACGTGGAACCAGTAGTGTTGCACTGTGCTCGGTGATCGATCAGACCACCTTGGCGGCTTATAGAAGAGATGTAGCTTAAGTAAAAGGGGGAAAAATGTTCAAATTTTTTATTATTTCAACTGGCAACAATATTCCGTACCAACGAAACGATATTTAAAGGCAGACTTAACCTTAGAAATACCTATTGTTTAACAAAGGGTCCATTTGAAGGTATTATTACTATTTATAAATCATATTTAACTATATATTGGCTTTTTATTGTTTCAGAGCATCATTTCTATCCGTGTGCGTCAGGAGGCGTGTGCCCTCAGATGAGAATCTCAACACCGATTATGCACCAATACAGAGGTATCCCAGGTAAGTCGTAATAATCACGATATTCTAACAGTCGGCGCCCATTGAGCATCTAAGACGATTAACACATCAAATGTCGTATAATAAATAATATTAAACCTTTATTGTCAGGCAACTAAGGCTCGTAGATAAAATACACAAATAACCATACAAAATTAAACTAATACATATAAAGAAACTTTATCAAATTATTAAAACTATTGCACATGAAATGACGGCGTCGTGTTCCGCTGCGAGGTTGGTATCCTTCCACGAAATCTTCGATACACGACACCCTTCGGCCAAAACTCCCCTTTGAGGCAGGTCTCCAAATGGTATGGTATGGTGGTAATGGTGGTCCATTAAAAATCCTAGTGCTCACAATATGCTTTAAGATCTATCGAAAAGTCTTGAAAATTCGCGTAACCAAGTTTATTTAAATTTATAATTCCAGTCTACCTAACATAACACAGCCCAAAGTGTACAGTTTCTTAAAACAACAATTTCATAGGTAAATAATAGCAACCCTTAAAAAATAAAAAATAAACTTTACCTATTATCACACCAGCACCTGCAGTCGGTGATTCATCACTGGTGCATCCTGTTTATTCACCAAGGTTCGAAAAATGCCATTGGAGCTGGTCTTCAAAAACGCGAAAGCTATGTCTGAGTAACGAGACAGCCTTCTTCCTTAATATAGCTTAAAATTATTTACAAGCACTAAAGAGAACATTTCCGATGCACTGCAGTATCTAAGCAGCCCCAACAGCACCCTGAACCCATTATTATACTGGATCCACAAGACGTCGAGAGCCTTTCGGGTACAACTTACAAAATACTCTTGTAAAACGAGTATATAAATACCTTTTCTAGGGCATCTCCTACCAGGGTCGACTTGCTTAAAAATTGCTTGATCACTTTGAAGTTCAGTGGGCGCTGACCGTAACTCATTGGTAATGACTGTGTGACATTTTTCCTCAGTACTCAGTTAAAGATGTTTCTGTACCCACCAGGTTCGGCCAACCAACCCCGGCACCGCCCGAACTTTGTGCCTACGACGCCGATTTGGAGTGCTCATACTTTCGCCGACGACCACGGTCTGTGTGCAGCCAACCTGATCCCAAACGCTACACCTGGATGCCAGAGGATGAAGACTTCACCCGGATGGAGTGGCCACAGTCAGTACTGTTATTCCTAGAACTTTTCTTTTTATTTTTTTTTTATAATTATTTAGGTATCTTGCTTGAATCAGGTTACAAGACCCGGTTGAGAACTAAAAGCAAAGGAGAATGATAAAAAAATATAATTTTATTATGAAACCAAGTTGATCATAATTATTAATAACGTAAACAATATAGTCAAACCATATCTACAAACAGTAAATGATACTAAAACCTTGCAGAAAAATACCAATGACTTTTATTGATCTCTTCAAAGTCTCATTGACGCCTTCTAATATAATATTCATCATCATCATCATCCTCATCAGGCTTTTAATGTTCCCACTGCTGGGACACAGGCCTCCTCTCTAAGAGAAGGAATGGGACGTAATCCACCACGCGGGCCCGAAGCAGGTTGGTGGATGTCACATGTCTTCGAATTTTTAGTTTTAGGACATGCCGGTTTCCTCACAATGTTTTCCTTCACCGTATTGAGAGCAGTGGTGATGAAATAAATTACACAAAGTAATGCGCCTGGTCGGGCTTAAACCCGCGACCTACTAATCGTAAGTCGGGCCCGTTACCACTCGGACACCACTGCTCTCTTATATAATATTCAAGATCTTTTATTAAACACTGATTGGTTGGTACCAACATAATTTGATAGCAGAACCATTTTAAAGAGTTCAAACAAGCAAAAAGTAATCCAGCGAGCAAAAATCCTAAAAATAATATTCTATTTCCGGGTACCAGAATTGCCAACCGTAAATTAAAAGCAGAGCCACCTTTCGGAATTTAAATAACGAAAGGAAAAAAACTGATTCATTTGTTTTCACAAATTTCTTGAATAAGCAATTAGTTCTGTGGTAACGACCTCTAAAATTCTCAGCAACCCAAAAACATGGGCTACGTGAAAAGCAGTGTGAATTTGACACTTCGGAGGTGTGTCAATAATTCTTGAAGCACTACTAATTGGACTTCACTTGTGAAACTGACGTTTTATGAAATTACTAACTTTAGATTATGATATGTTAAAGGCTTGACGTTTGTTTCTTTGGGCATATATTTTTTCTATCCTTAATTTCATTCTTCTGTGAGATCGAAGAAAACTCGTGTTTTTTGGAATCTATGACCTGTGTTCTTATGTGGAAACTATGCATCAAAGCAGTACTCACTGCATTTTGTTTTAATCACCTTCGTTTGGGAAATTTTACCTCACAAATTACCTATTCTTTCCCGAGCAGTTACGGAGTAAAATTCTTAACACGAAAGCTACTAAACTAATAACATAAGATGTGTTCGTTATCAGGGAATTGTCTCTTTTGAAACACATTATTTCATTGAAACTCATACCATCAAAAAATACAATTATTTACATTTTATTTTTTTGTAAATATACACAAAATTGTAAGTATTACACAAAACTAAAGAAACAAATAAATTGTTAAGTTTCAAATAAAAAAGAAAACCTAAAATACCGATATTAAAGTTTGAAAAACTTATAATTTTAAGTCAATCTGTAGCCAGTTAAAAGTGTGAAACATTATAAAACGATGATTTAATTAGTAATGAACCAATATATAAACAATGAACGTAGTGAAATCACTATTTTATTTCTTTTATGATCATGGTTTTGAGCAGAATAATTTAAACACCATCTAAAATATGGTAAACAAGGAAGCAAAAAACTAAGTAAAAATATAAAATCTTTAAGTTTAGGGGTAGTGGAACAGAGAGTAAAGTCCCACATACCTTCGTTGAAAAGGGAGGATCCTCCGACCAGACAGGTGTTATATCTGGTGGGCTACTGCCCGATAGATGATTTCGGGTTTGTTCTATATGTTCCAATCGCGCCGCGAATCTTACTTGCGCGATGCAGGATTAGTTCATTTGTGACGACATAGATATCGCTACATCACTCCCCTCCGGAGATCGGAGATCGATGGTTCTTGATGCGTCGTGTGATGCGTGCCAGGCCAATGGAGGTTGGTTCCAGTGTGTCGGAACCGGATTCCGCATAGTTCTCGGTGAGTCGGAACTCTCTGCGGTGATGCCCCAGTGAGTCGGGATACGATGCTGCAGGCTCCAGTGAGTCGGAGTATTGCGGCTTGCTCCAGTGAGTCGGAGCGGTGCTGTGCGACGTAGGGTTTGACTGCTGTCGTCAACCAGGAAAGGTTCTTCAAGGCTCTTCATGTGACTGGCCGAAGGTGCAGGTGTTTAGCCAAGGTCGCTGATGAGGCTGAGGGTGATGACCAGGTATGACCAAGTACGCATGCTGGTGGTCAGGATACCCATATAGCCGTGGGTGCTGGCTGTATGGCTCGCTGCTCGAAGGCTTGAGGAAGTGATGATGACGTCACGAAGTAGTTGCTGCACGAAGGCTGCGCTGACGTTCTTTGTCGAGGGTCACCAGTTTGGGTGTAAGCGGAACAGAGAGTAAAGTCCTACATACCTCCGTTGAAAAGGGAGGATCCTCCGACCAGACAGGTGTTACTCGTATATCTGGTGGGCTACTGCCTGATAGATGATTTCGGGTTTGTTCTATATGTTCCAATCGCGCCGCGAATCTTACTTGCGCGATGCAGGATTAGTACATTTGTGACGACATAGATTTTAAAAGAGTTTAAAAATATATATATTATTATATTTAGCCTGTACTGTCCCACTGCTGGGCAAAGGCTTCCCTCCATTATTTCCAATTATCACGGTTACTTGCTAAGTAAAATTATTTTAAGATAATTCTAGAAAACTTAAAATTATTTTCGAGGAAAATCAATTGACACAAAACCGTCTAATACTTTTGACATCTTTATATTGTTAAAACATATATAAACAAACCATTTTATATTATATCGTATCAACAATCCTAAAACAAAATTAATACATTCCCTAAAGGAAATGATCACGGATCACAAATAAGCATAACCTCTTTACTTTCGAACTATTATGAAATCCATTTCAGACTTGTAGATTCAAAATAAGTACCTCAGTAACAGTAGCTAAAACCCGTCTATTTCACTCAATTTAGTTTAGTAATAAATTTTCAAAGGGTCTTGGAATATTTCTGCTTCGTGTTCCTTCAAAAAGGTTTTTTACCCTTAGGTATTTATTCAGAAGTTAAAGGGTAAAAGTAACAAATGATTAATGTTTTAGTATCCTCCATCAGTATTTGTTCAAGCTTTTAGTTCACAAGCTTTCATTCATATTTTTGTAGTTTTAACTAATGGAGCTTTAACGTTTTTGAAGTTTCCTGCCATTAGACTGGTTATTTAAGGGGTTGAAACACGTAATGGTAAGTTAGTATAAACCTTTTTTTAAATATAATCTCAAAAGACGCAATAAATATCTGTACAACATTCACGTTTAAAGATATACACTATCAAAGATCGCAAATCAGTTTTGCGTAATTGTGCTTCGTGTACTTTAAATCGTATTTACATTTCACAAAAAATAAAGAAAGACAAGATCAGATTTTGATTTAAGCATTTTTTTTTTTGTACGTTTTGTCATTTTCGTAGAAGGTTAAGATGATTGCCCTATATAGCAAATAGATATTAAAAATCATAACTTACAAAAAGTCGTTGCTGAAATGTATTCTGAAAAAAAGCTTTATATCTTATGGAATCGCAAAAAAATATTCTTTAAAATAAAATAAACTTTAAACAACTAATTTTTCTGAAACTAAAAGCGGTTTTGCATCGGATTGGATCGGACGGAGATCCGAATCCGATCCGTCAAAAACACGCTCTTATCCTATCGCTTTTAGGCACGCAATTGACAGTTTTCCGCAATATTGCAGTAAAGTGCGCGTGCTCGCCCCGCCACAATTTTATTGTAACGAAATAGTTATACGGCTACGAAAGTATGGTCCGTAACCATACTTTCATGGATTCGGATCAGAATCAGTACCTCTACCATGAGTTTTAAGCAATAGTATTCGTCGCTACTCGATATCGACGCCGTAAATATTTTGTATGGCAAATTTTGCAGCGCCTCTAGCGGTCACTTGCAGAACCAAAATTTGCCATACAAAATATTTACGGCGTCGATATCGAGTAGCGACGAATACTATTGCTTAAAACTCATGGTAGAGGTACTGATCGGACGCAATGTAAAACCGCTCTAGTCTTACGAGTACTATACGCAGTCCTTTCAATCCACTCATCCACTAACGTCACACTATACTCATAATTTGCCCTTGAACGTAAAATCTATAATCTTGACGGCCATCCCAGTCACTTATTAATAGATAAATGTGTCTTCAACTCTGGAAGACTACATCATCAGAAATTTAAAAGCATTTATGATACGCATGAGCCTCATAACAATATTATAATGTAATTCCAGGCAGGCACTAAGAAAATGGCTTCTTGCTTAATTTTTACATTCCATCTCTTCAGTATTCTTTTCAAAATTTACATAAGTAGGAGCTCTTAAGACTTTCGCTCTTCAAGGTTGAAATCTTGTATCAATTGACTTGATAATACCGACCTTCATAGTAACTACGTGTGCTGTAAAATAAATTCTTGTTATTTTATTACCGCGTTTCTTCTTTATTGAAAGGTACTTGTTTTTACTTCAATCACAATTTCCCAAAAGATCATTTGTGAGTGATAGGTAAACCAACTGTCGGAGATAATAAACTAATTCCTTATGTATGTGCCATAGAGCAATCCCCATCTGTGTGTCCGTTGAAAATTGTTTTGTTCTCTCAGTAAGACTGTTGAGTTGAAATATAAAATTCCTTTTATTTGATAATACTCTGCGCCCCATAACACAACACCAAAAATTGTGTTCGTTTTGAAGTCGATCATTACCATAATTTCAGTGAAAACATGTCCACTGCTGAACTTAGATTCCCTTAAGTATCACCACTACGACTGGTCTTGTGAGTCACGTGACTATTGAATTTCCATTACCCACAGCAGGTCGCCGGTTCCCAATGTGGGAGGCTTTTCAATACTACATTTTTTTGGTACGCGGTTACCACTGTGTGTGGATTGAGTGTTAAAAGATAGTTAGACGAAATCAAACAAGGATTTAGGAATTAATTGTGATAACTGGAATAATTGTTTTGAATTATTGAAAACTTTTCAGAAATGTTAAATTGGTTTTAACGTTTTATTTAGATTTTATGAAGGTCAAACACTCAATCCTCTTATGGTGCACCGAGTGTCCAAACTCTGCAACTTTGCCTAAATAAATTCTTAATATTCTTACTCTATTTTACGCGTTTCATATAGAGTCAATTTTTGAAACTAAAACCTTGACGTAAAACGTGACGAGAAACACGTAACAAATACGTTGGTACAAATTTAATAAATACCGTGATTTTTGTTTCAGATCGGTAATAGAAGATAACGCGGGTTGGCCCCAAAATTATAATGTGGACCAAATCGCGTCAGTCAGTCGAGGAGGCTCGTTACCTCGACCTCCTTCTATAATTCCGTAAGTATTACAATTTAACTAGTTTTTTCTTCTCAATTAAGCTCAGGGGCTCTTATATTATAAGTATTATACTTATAGCAGTGATCCGGTATGTACCAAACCATAGGTATAAATTATAAAGTTTTTGATCGGCATATTTGTAGCAAGTCTCCATTTAACGGTGGTTGTAATTCTTGACGCAACATCATAAAAAATTAGGACTTCGAAAATCAAATTTGCTTTGGATTTGTCCAAAGTTGTTTCAGCAAAGTTGTCTTGCGCACAAACTGTAAGCAGTTTTATATAAAAAAGTATATATCCAGTTCCTGAGGAAGATTTCAAGTTCTTTTTAATTAAAAGGGTACAAATTAAACCTTCAAACGTTGCCTAAGAAAGTTCGATATCCTTCTAGATAATATTTTCTTAGAAAATGTTTCGCCTTGATATAACATCGCAATATAATGTTCCTTTGACGACGTTGTTTTTGTTCAATTTCTTTTTTCTTTTTTCTCAGTATTTTCTTTTGAAAAGAACCTAAGGACGACCTAGACTGCTGAAGGAATTGCGATGTTTTTATTAAGGAGTGTAAATAAAATATTTCTATTTTAGTCTCACTTTTATTTAGATGAATATTTTTTATAAGTTGCGCAAAGAGAGTGCGCGTCTGCGACCTAGCCAAGTGCTTTCCGTTTGCCTTTTAAACTCGGCTTTTTCTTTCTGAAGTGTCTTGTTCAACGATGTTGTAGTACCATTATGTTAAGGACGGTTATAAAGTCTTTGGTTTATGAAAACTGAAACTAGAAGTCGAGCAATAATATTCATAAAACATAATATTGGACCCTATATGAAATTGGTGTTTTATAAAACGGTTCACTTTGAGCTGTCAACTTTGCATCGACAAATATATTGAATTTATGGAAAAAAAAATGTAAGAGGCAAAAAATAACTAATTTTGAAAAAGGAATAACATGCTATAAATCGAAAATTTATTTGAACTTATTAGTCCAAAGTTATGATAGTTCAAAGTGGTTTGTTTTATAAAACACTAATTTTATACGTAAGAATCTATTATTATTGAAGTGACTTCTTGGTCTGGTTAGTTAGTAGTTGGTTCCCAATGAACCAGAAATGGTTTAGCAAATCACCTATATTTAGATGTGGATGGTCGATTGTTATGTAGTACATTCACTATTTGGTTGTGTTTTGCATTTCCATCTTTTAACATACCTGTTAACCAATTTCTAAAAAGGAAGAGAAACATAAAAATAACTGAATTAAAAACTTTCTCAATTCAATTATTTTTATGTTTATTCCCCTTGAACTCAGATATTTTTAACTTGATTCGAGAAATTCATGTTTTATTTGTAAGGATATGCCATAAAATTGCATTATATGTAATTAGTTTGATAGGGATAAAATAATCGGATCTACATAGACTGTAAATCAATTCGAGAAAGTTTGGAAATAACCGCAGAAATAACGATAATGAATCTACTTCGTTTTCACAAATTCAAACCAATAAAATGAAATTACGTCACACTTTTCAAATGATCTCAGTCGTAACAACGAAGTGTTTTTCCACCTTCATCGCCTAGAATTCTTCAACCGAACTAGTAAGCTGTGAAAGTCACATATCAAACTTCTAGATAAATTCATGGGAAAAAATGTTCATTTTTAGGGTTCCGTAGACAAATGGCAAAAAAACGGAACCCTTAGGTATGGATTCATCATGTCTGTCTGTCTGTCACAGCTACTTATTTCCGAAACTATAAGAACTATACTGTTGAAATTTGGTAAATAGATGTATTCTGTGAACCGCATTAAGATTTTCACACATAAATAGAAAAAAAAAACAATAAATTTTAGGGGTTCCCCATATTTAGAACTCGAAACTATCTATGGATAGGTCTTCAAAAATGATATTGAGGTTTCTAATATCATTTTTTTCTAAACTAAATAGTTTGCGCGAGAGACACTTCCAAAGTGGTAAAACGTGTCCTCCCCCCTGTAACTTCTAAAATAATAGAATGAAAAAATTTAATAATATGTATATGACCATGCAAACTTCCTATAAAATAAAAAAAAATAGTTTGATCGAGATCTAGTAAGTAGTTTTTTTTTTATATAAATCGTATACCGCAATTTACCAAGTTTGTACGGAACGGAGCCCTCAGTGCGCGAGTCCGAGTCACACTTGCCCAGTTTTTTATTGCTCCTTTTTTTGAAGTCTATAATTAAGTAAACATTTCTGAAAATTGTTTTTGAAAATACAGCATTGTACTTAAAAAGCTGAATAGAATTCTTTAAAGAAAACATAAGCATAAAAATTGGTACATTTAGTTAGTAAATATTATTATATTTTATTTTTAATAAAAGGTACAACAAACAGCTGCAATATAAAATGTCGAAAAAGTTGAGGGTAGAGATGGCGACCCATTCCATCAATTTTTACGATAAGTCGTTCGCAGTTCAAGCAGTGCGGCTATGAAATGCTTTGCCTTTGTCAGTAAGACAAGCACAATCTACTATATTTTAGAAATATGAGGATCTCTACATATCTCGTTGAATGTAATGTTTTCTCTTATAAGTCAAAGTCAAGTAATCAAAGTATAATACCTTTTAAGTTTTTTTGAATGACGTATTGTATATTATTTAAATAGTACTTTAAAAACTACTTGTTTACTTTATCCTTCGCAAACTTAAAATTAAAAATAAAACAGTCTTTTCACTCGCGTGTTTTTGTGCTCGTTCCTATTGCTAATAAATTATTCTTATAATTATAGCTATTAGACCGCTCGTTGTTACACCTTTTAAGCTCCTACTATACTTTTTAATTATGAAAAAAATAAAATTAAAAACATGTATATCTTAGGTTTAATAAAAAGAGTCTAATAGGTAACAGAGATACACACAATATATAATAGCATTGTAACTAACAACGATAACCAAAGTTTTGCTATGAGATACACCAAGAAAAAAACAGTACGAAGTTAAATTTCAATTATACGTGTTTTTTTTTTAATTAGGGTTCAGTAACTCAATATTAAAAAACGTTGTACGAAACCCTCAATGTGCGAGTTCGACTTGCCCTTGCTCAGTTTTTTTTTGTATTTTTTGACTCACGCTTGATATTTCACCATATGGTAAGTCCACTGTGTGGACCGCCTGGAGGACGCGGTGGAGCACACGTGGTAGAGGTGTGCCACGCTTGGGCAGAGCATCGCCGTGTCCTTATGGGGGCAATCGGCGGCGGCAATCTCCGCCGGGCCTTGGCAGAGGCCATGGTCCGGAGCGAGGAAGAGTGGCAGGCGGTCGGCTCCTTCTGCTAAGCAGTAATTCTAGCAAAGGACTCTTCCTTGCCGACCGCATAAGGCAACGGCACTCACGCCACAGCCGCCACCGTGATTCCAATCCCAATTTCCGGCCACCGTACTACCCAACTAGGGCTATTGATCGATTTCTGAAAGGAAAGTCCGGCCCCGGTATGTAGGGCTAAGAAGGAATGGGGTCGGTTTTTTAGTCTGTTTCCGAAATTCACAAATGAAGGAATTGAAATGAGGGACCTATGTTTGTATGGAGAAACATAGTTTTACGCGAAGACAAGAAGCGCTAAAGCTAGTTACTGATAAGATAACTCACATGGGTACTGGTTGCCTAAATACTTAACTTGTGGAACATTTCATTTCTGTTCCAACCCTTTGCAACATAAAGTGCCACACGGTATAAGGTCAGCAAAAGGTCAAGTGATGCACACCCACTATGGAGATCTTTACTCGTGTATGAAGACTGACACCCGTATTTATAAAATAAAGCTTGTAAAAACGAAATACTTGTTGCTAAGTAATTTCTTATTAAGTTGTTACCTGAGGTTAATAAAAATCCAATTTTTCTTAACTACAGAATAGAAATTGTCACTTAAGTAGTTACTTTTACTCAAGTAATTAATTTACTTGCTTATAAATACGGGTGTAAGACTTTTGTAAAAGCTTTATATCAGTTTCAACTGTCCCGATGTCTGTGATCAAATCTTGCAAATGAAATTTGATCCACATCCCGATTATCAATTGAGCTGAAATTTTGCATGTATATGTAAATCTGATCGAGTTCGCGAGGCAAACTTAGCCAGAGATTGCCCTAGACAGAGAAGTTTGGGAGGAGAAAGGGGAGGCTTTTGCCCAGCAGTGGAACACATAACCGGCTTATAAAAAAAATATGTAAATCGCATGACAATGCAATATTATGATGACATAGAGCTGATCTGATATGGGAGTTTTAAGATGGCCATGGGAACTCCGTAATAAAACGATACAACCTCATCGAGTTTGGGCTCGTTGTATTGACGAGTACTTTGACCCTATATGGTAGTCATGGTCTGATGATAGGGCTAGAAGGTGGCTATAGGAACTTCGCAATAATACGACACAACTACATCGATTTTGGGCTCGTACGATTCGTTTTGTGGGGTATTTTGGCTTTAGATGGTAACCAGGGTCTGATGATGGATCTGGAAGATGGCTAAAAGAACTCAGAAATTAAAGGTCATTTCCCCATCAATTTTGGGCTCGTACGATTTGCCTTAAAGAGTACTTTGGTGCTAGATGATAACCAGGGTCTGATGATGCAGCTGGAAGATGGCCATAGGAACTCAGTAATTAAGCGACACAACCGCATCGAGTTTGATTCGTCTTGATGGGTAGACCGTTTTTGATGGGTGGTGAGTGGTGTTGGTTTGGCGGAAGATATTCATGTCCCAATCTTTGGGAAAATAAGTACGTTCGTTCCGAATGTGGATTTTATCTTTGATTAAATGGGTGAGCTAATGCCAAAGTGAGCACGTGCCTACGGCTGAATAGTATGAGGATGTACATTACTTGTTGTGATAAATAAACTTCTTTCCTAATATTTTCTTATTCTCCTGATCTCCTGTAGATGGTGTCAACTGTCAATGATTGAAAAATAAATTCGATAATGTCTAGTTATACGTTTATTATTTAAAAAACTGAGCAAGTGCGAGTCGGACAGCTACATTGAGGGTTTCATAAAACTAACTCATTTAAACAGTTCAATTCTCGAATCGATCGATTTGTAGTTACAAATTACCAGTTATTAGGTTTATTCCTATACTTGTGCTATTCGACCTTGCTTGATGCCATATTTCAGGGTTTTAGGTCAACGGAAAGTACACTATGAGTTTTAATTCCCTCAAAAACACCTTGAGGAAATCAAAACTCATAGTGTACTTTCCATTGACCTAAAACCCGTTTCCGTTGGCCGTTGATGTCGCAAAAAAACATATATTTAGACACCTAAATATATGTTTTTTGCGACATCAATGGCCGTATTATTGTTTTCCGTTAAATTACAAGGTTGGTTTTTCACAGCTTTAAAGGACTACAAACCTGAGCAAATGGTTTTAATTTCAACTCGATAACTCAACGCGTTCCGTTTTATAAAGGGTTTTGACAGACAGACTGACATATGGACAACAAAGTATAACTGTAAGAGTTCCACTTTTTCCTTTTGAGGCACGAAACCCTAAAAAACCCTAGAAACCCACACGAGACCGCTGGGAATGGACTGTCTTTTTACAAGCTTTATATTTTGTCTTATACTCATGAGAACAACATTAACAACAAAAAAAAACTACTACACAAAGAAAGAGACGTTTAGAGAAGGCGAAAATGAAGCGACAGGTAAAAATTACTCATGAAAACAATGTCCACAAGCGACAACGCTTGCAAAAACATAATAACTAAACATGGAGATATGAATAACCTGAACAACGTGTTCTCAGGATAGATAAAGTTAGAATAAGAACATAAGAGAGAAGAAACAAATGCATTACAAGAAGAACACTTAGCCAGAATCAAGCAAAAACCAGCAAGTCAGTTGACACAAACAGCAGGCGAACGCATGGTAACAGCAGAGAATGAACATAAAAAAAGACTAATCAGAGGAATATGCAACGTGGTAGCGTTGAGTACTTTATTCCCAAGTGAACAAATGTAAAATTAATGCCACATCGCCAACTTACCCTCCACGAGAGTTACGCGAAAATAGGGAAACATTGATACTGTGCTACCGATGTAACAATCACTTAAATAATAGAAACTCGTCCGTAGCTCCTTCTAAAGTATATATTGAAACAGTATGGAACCTGGGCCTATACTTGACGTTATACTACAGCTGTCGCAAACTGAAAAACGCCTTCTCATAAATTAAATTAAAATTATTCAATTTGACGGCTTATTTGGACAATATGGATTTCATGGCCAGGCACAGTACTTTTTGCTCAAGATATTTTCAAAGTAACTGAAAAACTGCCACATATGTTGCCTAGATCCGTAAATAACTATGGAATAGTGATTGTTACAGAGCATCTGGAGAGTTTAAACATTACTCGTGAGTTTTCAGTGTCTCGTGATAATGTGTTCGAGGCTTTGAAATAGTTGGTTACTAATAATCCCCTATACAAAGATGTCCTGATAGACAACAATGCAAACCAACCCAAGGACGATCTCATTTTAGTTTCCAAAAATGATTATTCTACATCGCTAACTATAGCCAAAAGTGTGGCCCAAAACAAATCTTTGTACGAATTAACGACGTTTCTCGTATTTTACGAGCATCATGGCACCAAGCAAATGCTGAAATTTTTACATCGGGCTATGCTGGTTTTTTTTTATGGTAGGTAAAATCATCCAATGAAAAATCCCGCCCTTGGGCGGAGCGGGAAGTAGTGTCAGACTCTTACTGACTAAAAACCTACCCCGTTCCTTCGTAGCCTATCGTGCCGGGGCCGGGTATTCCTTTCGAAAGTTAACCCATGACCCCGGTAGGCTTCGACCCTGCCTGCCTGCAGTTAGCAGGCTGGGCCTCTTCGGTGTGCTGACAGCTCCTTGAGGCGCGCGGGGGGCTATGCTGGTGTGCGATGTTGTGCTATGTCAATGAGTAATATCATATGAGCATCCATTACTCCACCTCAGCTGTGGAGCAAAAACACTCTTGATCAAACCATGATAGAAGGAGATTCGTTGTACGTCAAATTGCGATTATAAAAATCCTGCAGGTATCCAAATCAGCGAAGACTGTTATTTGGGAATAATGTATTTTGATTTAGTTAAAACTAGATTCGAGATATTTGGTGGTACTTTTGCTCTAGAATATGAGAGTGACAGTTCTTTGTCCAGTAGTTTACGAGATTCTGTTACTCGCAACAGCATTAATTGGTCTGCCTTTAAAAGATGCTCAGTGCAAATTATTCTTGACACACCAGACTGGTATATTTATAGATTCTGAAAAAAAATATAGCAGTCTTGGGCCCTTTGAGGCGACTGCGTACCGGAAGACGTAGCGTTGGAAAACCTCTCATAAGTTGGACCAATGACGCCTAAGTGCGGAAATTCGATCGATGCTAAGCCCTAGCCAAGTTACAATCGTTTCGTTTGGCGTGAACGCTTGGAGTTGGTTATGCCCCCAATTCCTTTATTCTGACGTCATCTTAATGCTCAATCACGTGGTCAGAGCAAAGCGTTTAACGTTCACGTTAAACGAAATTATTGTAACTTGGCTAGGGGGGCTGGACTGGTCGTTGTGTCGATGCTTGCGGGAGGCCTATGTCCAGAGTGGACATCTTTCTGTTAGAATGATGGTGATGATAAAATGAATTATTGTAGTTACAGTAGTTGATTGCTACATCTCTATGGAATTAAACAAAATATGTAAATTATGCAGAATATGTCGAAATTACACGAAGTTAATCAGCCAATATAAAATCCAATTATCTTATAATGTATGCGAAATTAATCATTTTGAATACAAAATTGAACTAATGAATATATTGATGGACTAGTTATTTGATAGAATTACTTGAAATAGCCACAGTTTTAATTACACTCATGATGAACTAACAATTGCCAGTGGCTTTGCCCGCGTACAGTACAGTAGAAAATTATCTCAAGAGTACATATTCCCGGAACAAAAAGATCTCTATCTGCTATTCAAGAACGTATTCTATCCGTGTACCAAGTTTTATCAAAATCTGTTCATCTGTTCGAGCGTTAAGAATTAACAAACATACACACAAACACATACTCACAAACTTATAATATTTATGTGATAAGTGTAATGTAGCGACATCTATGGCGCCACATAAGAACTACAAGAAAAATACGAAATCCTGCAACGCGCAATTAAAGTTCTCCGAGCAATTTGGGCCTATACGAAAGCCCGAAATCATCTATCGGGCAGCTGCTCACCAGACATAACACCCGTCTGGTCTGAGGATCCTCCCTTTTCAACGGACGTTGTCGAGACTTTATTTTCTGTTCCACATACCTCCAAAACTGGTGATCCCAACGTGATTTCGCAGTACACCTACATTCCTGTTTCTGGATGTCTGATTTTCTTCAGTTTCAGACTAATGCCATTTTGAATTAGGTCTTGGAATCAGTTACTGCTGTAGCGACATCTATGGCGCCATATATGTCAGTTACTACTATCGCGCCATAGATGTCGCTATAGTAGTAATTGAGGTATCAAAACTGTATTTTATTTCGGTGAGCAATTAGGCAGATACGCTTTTTGTCATTATTTCAAAGCACAAGTTTGCCTTAAAATTATGTTTTTTGACTACGTATTAAATCATTGAATGTAAAAGCTAAAATATCAACTGACAATAGCGGGCAGTATAACTACTCGATCCTGTGAAATGAGGATGATGTTTCGAAAACTTTTGGTATGATTAGAGATCTGAATATGTAGATTATACTTATTTAACTAAAGTTCGTAGAAATAAGAAAGAGTTGATATTACGTCCTTCGAAAACATAAACAGCTTGAAATATACTAACACTGACAAATGCTCGCACTGACAAACTTAGGGAACCCATCAACGTGAAAAACGATACCAAAGAAAAAACATTTGGATAGGGCGCAGAAAATACAAAGATACCAGGAACAACACAGTCCAATGACCACATCATACTAATCGAGCCATATATCATCGTTGTTTCATATAACATAATGCAATTTCTAGAATGGTCCATTTCCTGTAGGCTTTCAGACTCTGACAAACTAATGACACTCATGCGGGTTAATATGAGGTAATTACCACAGCTGCGGTAAGCCGAAACAGTGTCATGACTGTAATGGATAAGGATGGGATAGAACCCGGAGGTTTTATAAATTGAGGGTTATACCCTTCGGTTATACCGGAGAATGGGGGCTAAATTGGGTAATGTGGTGTTGCTGTGGCAGTTATGATATTAATGTTAGAGAAGCAAGTTAATTGAAAGCTGAGGCAAAACACGTGATCATGGTAGGGCTGCGGAATTGTTTTAAAGAGTTACCGTGGCCCTGGAACGCTCGCTCCACCCAGAGCGGGAAAAGTTAATGAACGAAAAGCAAAACACATGATTAATAAAGTTTTTTTAATCAAGAAAATAAGTGTGAAGAACGTAGGTATGACAAGAACTTTATGCGCTAATCACATTTAGGGCTGATTTCATCATTCAATATAAAAACTTGTTCAACTAAACTGAGCTCAGCGTAATCAAGTTTACAAGACCCGTGTCGAAAACATTCACAAAATTGAAACAATTGAAACTAAATTCTTCGCAATGGAATCGATGATAAAAAAAAAACAAAGTTTGAGCATCTAATCGAGATTATAGCTTCATTTTGCGTTTCACGCTACTCATTTTCAATTCTTTTGTTTTCGCCAACCTTTATTTATTTTTTCAGTTTAGTTAAACTAAGTTTTTATAGTGAATGATGAAATCAGCCCATAAACTATCTATGAATCGCGTTCATTATAGTTTTATCTTACGAAGCTGTGAAAACACTTGGTGTCATAGTAAATAGCTTGAGCACACAGAAAAACACACCTTGGTAGATAGAACAAATATAGTGTATCTTACCGTTGCCTTTACGTTTCATATCATAACGCACAGCATACGCATTGATGCGGTTTCTATTCGCTCGTAAATCATTAAGAATTGTACGTAACAACACGACTTAAAAATTTGCACCAAAGCCTTTGAAAGTAGATAAACAGCAAATCTAAAATTTCACGCCGAGAATACTTACGCTCGTGTGTACGCGCTCTAAATGTTGCACGCTGAAGTAAACAGCATGCATACTGGCAGAAAAATCGTTCTGGCTGGATTTGGATACTCATTTAAAAATACAATGAGTTTGAGTATGTAGCACATAAAGATTTCATGGTCTTCTTACAAATGTTCCTTTAGGATTTAATTGACGAATGGCTAATTACAAAACTTTCTGCTTTTGTCCATTCAACCTTCATTTAGACTAAAACTTTATTGTACACGTTTTTGCGTCGATGTATAAGACACGGTGTATAATTATAAGGTTTTCCTTTTACATTTATAATTATAGTTTCATATTGATAATATTTTCAGATGCCCCGCCCACACGCCTATACCGCCGCCGCCCCCGCCACCCCCTCTCACGATACCACCCCACAGGTAATAATAGTATTAGTACTATTAATATCACTTCATTAATCCTTGTCTTCTTTCCGTTAATTAATTACCCTTAATTTTTGCGTTAGTTGCCATTTTTTTTAAGCCATGGTTTCTTACTTACGTATTAATAGAGATGATTATACGTATAGGTTTAATAGAAAGACAGTACAGTTATCACTGTGGTTGACTGCTGCGCTTATTTATCGTAAGTTCGATTCCTGCACGAAACAAATATTTATATGGTCTACAAATAGTTGTTCCGGATCAATTTACATGTTTGTAAACGCACTTACGAAGTTAAAGTAGTTTCTAGTGTAAGTCAGTGCTTAAATAAGAAAAACACTGAAAGACAATAGACCAGAGCAAGGAGTTCTGAAAAAGAAGTTTTAAACCAAATCTTGGCGTAACATGGAAACCAGAGTAAGTTGCTGAAAGTAACAGTAAGCAGAGAAACAATATTAAAGAGAAGGCCTCAAATCCATAAAAGCATTCGAAAGACGATGACGACGCAGCCCCAAACCTGTAATATATTTTTGCAGTTTACTTTACAAATATTGTTGTCAAATCATTATTAGTATTCGAGTTCTCAAAACTCAAACTATCCGGATACTTTTATTATCTAACTATTAAAAAAATAAAAAAAATCCGTCAGGAAAAATAAAGTTTCTTATTCAGAAATGTCCATACCATTTCACCGAAATTAATAATAATCATTATGATATAGTAATTAAGTTGACTTTTTTGTCAAGTTTTTTAATTTTGTAAGTTTCAATCGGCTACTTCTCAAAAATTACTATTATAAGAATTTAGTAGTTAGTTTCTAAAATGACAATGACTATCACAACGAAGGTTTACTTACCTGATTCATCTTCATAAATCTGATATATGTACATCCCTTGAACAGCTTCTATTGAATGCAATGCGTTGGATACATAGATTTATCAAAAGCGGCAACGTATGTCAACATAATGCACACAATAGTATATGCAATATTGACCTATACAGATAATATCTACAAAGGTGAATATTGCAGGCATATACTTTTCAATGCATATATAATCGTAACCGTAACTAATGCTATTTGTACGTAATCTCATCTATTTGAGCTTAATTTTATTGAATTGTAAAGTTAACAGAGATCATTCAAAATGAAATCAGTACTTTGACATTTAAAAGTTTTATTTATTCTTACATTCTATTTCACTGTCATTTTCACATTTAAGTACAATTGTATGATTCATTCAAATCGATTAAACGAGATATTGATAGTAACGTGCTTAAACAATTACATAAAAACACAATATCTCATCTCAAACATTTATGAAAAAAGTAGTACTAAGAAGAACAACTACGCTATGCATATTGTTGTCTTTTTTAACCCAAAAGCTGACTGATAGAGAATGACCTGTTGCATTGAATTCCCCTATATACCACTACGGTTCATGAAGATAAAATAAATATATGAACTCTACATCAGTATCCACCATCTTTCTCGATCATACTTTATTATCGTCAACCTTCTACTTTTAAAGAATTACAAAAATCTGTGCGACAAAAAAACTCACAATAAAGACAAAATAATTCATTTCTCATTACTTCTCTATTTCAGAACGAAACACGTATCTTTTGCAAGATCTCACACTCTTACCACATTTGACGACACAGTGATGCCCGCTGCAGTTAGTGGCAACCGATTCAGAAGAGATTGTGAGAGGCTTATTGATGGACGTATTGTAAAGGTACGAACATAGATACATTAAGGTTAAGCTTTTTGTGTAACTTTCTTTTTTAAGTTAAAAATGCTAAAACTACCTTCCGTAGGTAGTCTTAGCATATTTAACATATTTGGAATAGAACGTAGATAAAATCCGTAAAAAAAAATCTAATTTATTTTTAATAAAGTTTAAAAAAAAAAAACGAACAACCAAAAATTTGAAGACATTTAACATGCTCCAATCGGCACTGGGCCCGCTTGGTGGATTACGGCCATTCCCTCTCCTAGAGATGATGCCTGGATCCTAGCAGTGGGAACAAGTGGGAGCAATTTAAGTTTGAATATTCCAAACAAACAATATTCGTAAGCTTACGATAAAAGTGACAAAAAATTTAAATAAATAAACGAAAACAATGACACAAATAGGTAACATTATTACAACAGTTTCTAATAAGACATTTATCTTTTAAAACAAAACACTAATAAATTACAAAAAGACAAGAATTTACAACAAGACCCAAACTAACATATATTTTTCAATTTACAGCCAGAACCAAAGCCCTACTCAACGCTACCGGTGATGTTTCAACCGTTCCCGCCATATCCACAATTCATGACACAGGCTGCGCCGGCGCCTGTCCACTATCCTCCACCAATAACACCGCATCCCGCCCATCCACCGACCCCTCTACAAAGGCCAACGCATACAGATCAACCTAAAGTAGTAGTATTAGGTAAGTTATTTTTTATTTTGTTCTGAATTAATAATAATATTGACTGGTTATACACCATTTAGAGCATTAGCACTTATGCGCATAGCTACGAAGAAAGAGTTAATTTGCAGGATTTTTTTATCTACATTAATATGTATTAGAACTTTAATATGTTTACTGCATTGAGACACAACGGACCAATTGGTTCGTTGTGCGTGGACTAATCTAAACTATTAAGTTAAAAAATGTTTAAATTAAACTAATTCTCTCAACAAACTTAAGAATCTTGACGCTCACTACCTAGAATAATTCACTAATTTACCTTTACATTTTTTTTATATATAAATACTATAGCTGCTTAAAATTTACAAGGAAATGTGTAATTTTCAGATTCAATAAAGAAAGGAGTGATGAGAACTCAAGCGACACAGACAGAAGTGTGTTTAGGTAGAAAACCGTTACCACCTAATTACTTATCCTTGAGCCCCCGAACTATTAAAAGGGTAAGTTTTACAAATAATGTTAAATAAATATATATTCTCCACAATATATTCTACAATTTTCACACAGCGCCATCTAGTAAAGCTTGTGTTATGAGTACTAAACAATTAATTTATAAACATATATTTCTAAATACATACATAATAAAGATAAATTACACCTAGACACAACATAGGACCTAGACATAAATAGGAACATTATAATATTTACACCCATCAGGTGTTGTGTTAAACCATGGTCAAAAGCAATAGTATAGTTGTGGCTATACTTAAGGAACAGTGATAGCCTGGCACTGTCCGATTTCGAAGTTATATGTCATGGGTCCAAACCCTGACCGGAGCTTTAGATAAAAAAAAAATCAAATCCCTACTCAATGAGAAAAACATCAACCAACAAACTCAATGAAAATGAGAATTATGATCAACTCTCACTAAGCTTGCGTGGAGGATAATGGGTAATTCCCTCTCCTAGAAAAAATGCTTGAGTCTCACCAGTGACTGTGGTAACACTATCAATTTGATTGTACTAATATATTCTACCTGCATAATAATTGTTGTGTTGTTGAATTTCAGGTTAAAATGGTGGCAGCTGGTGTACAAACAAATGGTTATACTGTTGGAGTTAGAAGGCTAACAAAGTCATTCTCTGAAGTAGGAGGCGACAGACTAGTTGGGCGTGATTCACCAAGTGATATCGCCACTACAGTTGAAAGGTAAAAATATATTTATTTACTAAACTTACTTCATAATCTTCATGCAAGCTTGATTCTCATGTAACCAAAACTTTTTTACCACATTGTAGTTTCATCTCGAGTGACCATGAAAAATTACATAGAACCCAGTCAGAAGAACCACCAAGATCACCTCGGTCCCCAACTGCCATGATGATGCCCTCATCTCCTCTCCAACGAGGAGATTCCGACGATGTTACATCTTCATCAGTAAAATCTGTAGCTTCTTCATCGCAAATTGATAAATCTTCAGAACTAAGTGCTTTGCAAAGGCAAGCTCAAGAATACTTCCAACAAAACTTCCAATTCATTCATGAGAGTGACAGGGATGACACTATAGACGATGATATAGAAAATATTGAAAAGAGTATGGCTTTAAATCGCAGGAATTTGGAATATCTGCAACAAGAAATTGCTAAGCAAAGTGAAAAATCACTAAGGTCTATTCTCTCTAAAAGTACTAGTGACGCTTCCCAAAAGACGATTAACTCTTCACACCCATTTTCAAAAACTTCAACATTTCAATCGGAACCTTCTACTGAAACTTCGGCAACCACAACTGATGATAGTGAAAAGAATGAAAAGGAAATCATAATTGATTTTGAGCCAAGACCTGATGATGAAGCTATACCATTTACAACACTTAGGAGGAAAAACCGAAGAATGTTGCAAAAAACTTTGTCTGAGGGTGAAATTCTTTTAGATGTGTAAGTATAAATTTAATACGGTAGTACCATAGTTGGCTTGAACAATATTATTGTGCAATAAGGTGTAAAAATATAATTACTAATTCTTGACAGCAGCTTCGCCCTTATGAAAGTAGAAAATTATCCCAAGAGAATATAATTTAGAGATAAAAAGTACCCTATGTGCCATTTAAGGATATTTGTACAGTCTCCCCAATTCCATTCAACAAATTGAGCGTTTGTAATAAGTGTGATAACTTAACAATAATAATTCAGCATATATTTCTTTTTTATTCTTTGAAATTTTAGCATTTTTATTGATACGAAATACACTTCTACCTAAACACAACAATACTGATATTGTCACTAGAATAAATATACCTAATGATATTTTTGCAATTTAAACTCTGGTGAACACGTCAATTTATTTGGAACCATTAAACTTGTGACGAATAGATTATGAGTATGTTTCTTTTCAGAAGGAAAACTGAACTGCAAAACAATAGTGATGGTATAAAAGATGCTCCTATAGTTATGTCCACAAGTCAAGAAAATATGACGAGGGAAGATAGGGAGAGGGAAGCAATGTACGCGCAGTACATAGGTAAAAATTATAGTCAGACTCCCATCAAAGACGAAGGAATTTTTGGATTTGAGCCTGATGGATCTTTCAGGTAAAGATAATGTTATGAAATTTTTATCTATTTTGTACTTAGATTTATAACACATAGGAATTAGGCCCATTGCACATAACATCCATTGACTGGCATTTGTTTTCTGAGCATAGGTCTTTTAACAGCATATCCTTCTTTTTTCCAACTTTTAAAAGCCGTTAGTTTTGTGGCTTCTGATTTGAACGCTATGCTTCTATCAGCGCTCATTCATATTTCTTTCCATAGTTCTTCAGATGGAAATGCACCATATGAAGATTTTCATGAAAAATACATTAGTTACAAGCATGAACCATTTAGAAATCGAAGCGTAAGTTTTGAAGAAAAGACAGAAATAATAGTTGACAAGGACGAAATTCCTGAAAGCAGGTATGCACGCATCACAACTAGCTATTAACCGTTTGGTTAGCAAATAATTATTAGCGAAGCATTTTGAAATGTAGATATAGTAAAGCATCTTTCCGTTTGCCAGTTTTTTTCACGAACACGCCATTGGCGACGTCATCTATTCAATTCATCCTTTAAAATGTTGAGTCTGCAATTAAGATAAAATCATAATATCTAACCTCCTTTTTAAACTGGAAACTAGCGATATTGTGCTTAAATCATATATCGTTTCTTACAGTACTGCTAGATCGAGTCCAGGGTCACCAGAGCCTGTTACTATTGAAGCAGATGTGGAACCAAAAGTTAAACGAGCTGTTATTTCTAACACTGTCACTACTATTCTAACACCTTTGGATAAAGTATCACCATGCGCTTCAAATGAATCTCTTACAGTAGATCAAAGCAGGTATGTATACATACGACTTAAAAAAAAAGTTTTCTCATACTCCGAATTGCTCATATCGTGAGTGCGTTCACATATATAGGGTGACTGGTAATTAGTGAACGATACTTAAACACGTGATTGTAGTCATGATAACAAACAACTTTTACTATAGGACCAAACCTGAAATTGCAAAAAAATCTGCTGGTCACATTTGTGCTCGCTTAACTGGTCAAAATGTACTGAACTTGGCTGATATTTTTCGCGATTTCAGGTTTGGTCCCATAATAAAAGTTGATTGTTATTATGACTACAATCACGTGAATTGACTAATTACCAGTCACCCTATATGTAAACTCACATGCAAAAGAGACACCCGAACCTGAAACAAATATATGTAGGCGATACAAATATATATATGGCCTGAGAGAATCGAAACTGCGACACGCAGTGCAGCTGCCGATTGTTCAACCACAACGACAACAGTGTCGTCCAACATAATCATTGTAACTTAAATAGGTTATGGAAGAGCGGAGTCCTAACATAGGCTTTATTTTGATTAAAAAGAAATTCCAAACACTAGTTGTAAAGAAATACTTGTAGAAAGATATTTATGTCAAATATCTTTCTACTATCTGCTGAGATATATATATGTATAAAATTGAATTTTAATCTTTATGAATTTCAAGGGACCATTCCGATGGTATGTGGAATGAATCACAAACCACTGTTTTGCAAGTTGATTCCGGTACAGAAAATGGAACTGTGATAAGGTAAATATACTGTACTTAAAACATTTCTACAAAAATGTTAAGTAGTAAAGTGTTAAACAACATTGATTGACATTTTATTTTCTGTTTTAAGTTCATCAGATCTTAGTTCATTGGCTGCTTCACCTGGAGCACTAGCACTGCTTACTCCGACATCAAGAAGAAAACAACTTTTACTTTTGCAACATCAGCAACGATCGTCTTTAGACACTGATGCTTTGGATGAAGAGTTTGATGCTTCGCAGGTGAGTTTAAAACCCAATTAAAAAATATACTTACATCAGTTTTCAAACTGAGTTAAACATAAATAACTATTTGTTGACAGAGCCAGTCACCGACCTCTCCAAGAAATAAACTTGATACATCAAGTTCAAGCTCACAAGCACGAGCGTCGTTGTCTCCACCTGCAGTAGTCCCAAATATTTCACTACCTATCACGAAACAACCAACTATCTCAAAATCGATTTCCCCAATAGCACCTCCAAAAGTAAACCACAGACCTGTTATCGCTATTACCCATCCAAGCCTAGACTTGGCCGATGTCCCATTCAAACGAACTCCAAGTTTCATAAATAAAAAACGAGAAAGAGCATTAAGTCCATCTAGAAGAAGAGATTTACAGAAAAAAGCACAACAAAAAGAACCAAATGGAACAATTCCTAATCAGATAGTAGAATCTCCATCAGAACCACCACTCGCTAAAGCTGCTAGTAGTGAAACTAGTTTAGCGAGAACTGATTCAGGGAAAATTAATACCACAGATGTATCAGAAAGCACTACTACGACTGAAGATTATGTAACTGCAAATTCAGACAGCTCTAAAAAAAGTAATTGTAAGATTCAAAACCAAAGTAAGTATTTCAATCGTGAAATGAGAAGTTACTCGCTAGTTTCTTATAAATCCATTTTGCTTATAGATCCAGAAAATAACAAAACACAAGACGGGTCGTCTTTTGAAAGTGCTTCAAGTCTTTATTCTTCAACTCGCACAGAAAATATCGCTGAAGATTTGATCGTACCCAGTTTTTCCCCGCCATTAGAAATCAATGATGACTTTATTGTCCCAGACCTTGCATCGCCTCCATTGCCCTTGCCTGATAGGTTACCTAGAGTTTCTATGGAAAAAATAGAAGTCAAAGCCGATATCACTCCAACCATCGAACACATCAAGAGAGAAAAGACTGATATTAAATTTAAAGAAGATTTACCAAAAGTATCCAAGGTAAATATTACGCTTCAGTAATATTTTTATTGTTAGTCAAACTATTAAAACCTTTTCATTAATTTCAAAAATCCTTTTAGACTATGCGTGGCACAATTAGTGGAAAGAGTAGTTCAAGTGGAAGTTATAGTATAGGTGGATCAAATCCTAACGTTACTGAAGCTAATGATGATAAAACACCCACTGAAAAGATTGTGGAACTGCCAGAACACACGGAAAGTAAAGGAAAAGAGGACAAAACAACTCCACCTGTCCATGAAAAAGAACAACATGTACCGAAGATGATGGTAATTAAATCGGCTCTCAGTAGAGCTATTGTTAGTAATGTCTTTGGACTCCCAACTTATATAATTTTTTTATTTAAATTCCAGGGTTCTTTATCAGACGATGAACGAAGTGTTCATTATTCATCTTCAGGTTATTATGAAAGTCCCGTTGAAGATGACGATGATGGAGGTTTAACGTATAAACATTCACAAAGATATAAATCAACTAGACCTAAGTCATGGTTAGCGGATGAGAAACGAAGAAAAAAGAAAGCTTTTACATTAGAATTTTCCAAATCTTATGATGATTCAGTTTCTACTTCACAAGATGACTGGGGCAAAAAGACTAAGGACCCAGACAGTATAAGTCAAAAATCTGAGCGCAGTATCTTCAAACCATCTAATATTAAATCACCCCAGGACGAGAAAGCGCCTGAAACTAGAAAGAAGAAAACTCATTTTGCGGATAAAACTAAAAGTGTTCAATCTTCGCCCAGGGAGGCAGTTGATTTAGAAAAATCAATCAAAGAAAAGACATCGAAAGAGAAAGACTCTGAACCAAAACGCCCAGCGGAAAGAGAGAGATATGTTAAAAGGACAAAACTAAAACCCAAAAGTCCAACTCAAAGTAAAGCTGTTGATGGTAATAACCATAGCTATAGACCAGCACATTATGACAGAAGGGAAACCATGGGCTCTAATATGAAATTGCATTTGAATATACCAACATCAGATGATTCTAGTGAACAATATAGGAAAGAAGGTATAAATTTGATAATATATGTACAGTTAATTTAATCAACTATACCTACTTTGTGTTTATTCACATTTGTTGTTTTTTTTTAACAGGTACAAATAATGGAAATATATCTCCAAGAAAACATAGACGTTTACGCGATAGTCCACGAAGGAAAAGTGGTAATAACTCAAATAATGCTAAATCTCCCACTACGGCTAATAACCATACGGTCTACAGGTAAACTTACTTTTTTTTCGAATCTATATAACTAAACAAAAAATAACTTCGCCTAAAACATAACATTTCATTTTAGACCAAGACGAAAAAGTGGCTCAAATGAAAGCATATCACTTCCTGGTAGTTTGCCGAGAAGAAAACAATCGATTCCTACAGTCCCCCATCTAAGTTCTTTGGAAGCGGAAGATATAGAAACGACTAGGACTCTCACAAGTGCTGGATCTAGATTGACTCCTCTTCGATATGTTAAAAGTCCCACTACGTCACCAAGACAGAATCGGAAACAAGATAAAGGTAAGTATAATACCTAAAAGTGGACTGATTTTTCCAACGTTAAATATCTTGAGTATCTTAGGAATAATATTGATGTGAAAGTTTTTGAGAAAAAACTGTCAAAAGTTCAAAATTATTCCTCTGACTAAGAAACTTAGCAATGGGAAAATCATCCCATAATTTTGTTGAAAGCAGAATGTTTATCCTTTGCGATCCTTGCTTACAAAGACACATTACTTCAGACGGAAAATTCGCAAAGGCAGCGTCAGCAGAATCTTTGCGCTCTGTATCACCAGGATCAGATTCAGTGTTTTATTCAGAGCAAACGGAGCACAGCTTGGTTGGGGCTGACGGTGAATCTAAAGCTCATTGCTTGCACTGTGGAAAAGAAGTCCATATCGTTACGGCAGCCCATGAACATGACAGTGTTGCTTCAAGGACGTCTCATACCGATGTAAGTGTAAGAACGATTTTTGATAAATATACGCATTGATGCATCAATCATAAATAATATTCTTTAATTCAACTTTTTCATTACTGCAATCTTCAGACAGATAGTTGTATAGCTCCAACACATAATTTACACACTATTTCTTCTGTTTTGACAACATTATCTACGAGTATAATATCAGGTTTATAATAATATTGACGTTGCCTTGTCAAAGCCCACTTTACGAAAATTATATTGACAAAAATCAGGCAAAGCATTAGTTTTTTCGAATTCCCAAAAAAAAATCCTAGCCCAAAGATAAGACTACTAAAAATATGAAAAAGTCTCAAATCTAAACAGCAACAATTTTTTTTTATAAAATGCATCTTAATCAATCCTTCTTTACTCGAGTATTAACATTAAGAGAGACATCGAGAGTTTCTATTGTGGACCAAACAATAAACTCATTTGGTGGACTTTGAACAAAATTAGAAATACTGACTTCCAAAATATAAGTTATTTTGCATTTTTTTGTGACTATTATATTACAAAAACAAAACTTTTTCTGTAATGACTAAGTTTAATATTTCATTTTTTTTAATTACATTTTTTCTTACATTTTAGGAATCTTATGCAGATGCAACACCAGACATAGTACCAGCACCCGCTGGTTTTGCCGATTCTCCATCTTGTGTAACAAACAAGAAACATGCCAGTGGAGCACGCTTGTACAAGAAATTAGACAAACGATATCGATCCGAAGACAAATCAAGACACTACTATCGAAACAGGCAGGACGTTCGAGCAAAGGTAACTAACAACCAATTAAAATCCCACATATTCTAAAATACATTTCAAATTGTCTATTAAACTTTTATCACTATCGGTATTTTTAGAATAAAAACTGGGAAGAATTTCTTTTTTAATACAATTTTTTTTAACAACGTCGTATGCGTATCCCCATCTACAAATGCATTGAAATGTTCCAGGAAGATTTATGCAGTTTTCAGTTACTTTGTGACAATTGTGTTTGTCAATCGTACATTCATTAACATCTACACACATTCCGAACTGAGATTCCCATTTAAATCCTTTTTCTTTACAATGGCAAGAAACGTTCCATTTATTTGCGATAATGCCTTCTAAATTTTGATTGTCTTTCCGATCAAATCGACATTTCCGGTGCGAAACATCAGAACCTTCAGCGTTCTCCGTAAAGCAAGGATTAAGCTTACTGTCATGACACTGCGAAGCTATTTTCATATGTTTCAATGGACAACATGGATCCGGACAAAAGCTGTACATAGCACAAGCAAAAGAAAATTTATCATCGGAACGAGGGTCGCGGTTGCGATGACCAAACGTTGAGTCCAAACAACTAGCAAAATTATCACATGATTCACCAAGCATTGACAGTGCAGGAATTCCTAACATTGTGTACCAACACATGAAGTATGATGCCGAGGTTCGCCATTGAAACTTTTCTTTCGGTTCATCGAATGGAAGGCCAGTTTTATCTGCATACAACAGTGCTTGCTTACAGTCGGTGTCCAATTTAGAAATTGAATCCTTACTAATATTTTCGTTTTTATTCAACATTGTGGTAATATCATCACTTCTAGTAAAAGGAGCCGTTTCAGTCACACTATATAAGTATTTAGTGCATTGGTAAAAATCTTTGTAGCAGTTTTTGAAGACTTTCCAATGAAGAGCTTTCAAATGAGGATCAGGGAAAGCACTATAAAATCCAATAAAGTTATCTTCAGGTTTATTTGTATATTTTCGTCGATCCCATTCGTTGAATTTATGGTTTCGCAGAAAATAAGCAACATCTTGTAAGGCATTGACTAACCATTTATCATCAGGCATCAAAAATGGTGACTCTTCAGTTTGTTCTCCTGGCTTTGTAGAATATGCCGTTGACGTTGGATTCAAAATATCATCCAAGCATAAGCCCTCTTCATTCTCAGAAGCACATGAATGTAATTTCATGTTTGTACATACCACGAATACTAACTTAATGTAAAAATGGTTTATGATGACCATTTTTTTTTATTAAATAAAATAAAACCAACTTCAACTTCAACTCTTCATTAATGGCCTTTGTGGAAGAGACACCACAATTTTGCCAATAACACGTACGAACTATTAATATACCGTCAAACGCTGCAGAAATAAAACCAATAGTTACCTTTTTTGCAAAAATCATTAAGCAATTGTCAAAAAAACGTCATTTTAAAAACGAAAAATATATTCGACCTCCAAAAAGGTTTATTCTGTAGGTTTTAGGTATTTCCTTTGAAACTTATATTGTTTTTTTTTTCAGTCCGAAGAAAGAGGCAAGGAAGAATATGCGACGGGTGAGAAACCTCAGGACACTCGCATAGCAAGATCGGCTGGCAACAGTCTGGATAAACTGGGTGGATCCAGTGCAAGCGTTGATCCTGATGGTTAGTTAATAGTTTTGAAATGTATATGGTATTATTTTTATGTAGAATTCTTATTTCTATAATTATCTACTTTTTGTAGACTAAACCAGTAATTTGAATCAGGGCTGCGCGAATATTAGAAAGACCGCAGCCCTGGAACGCAACGAATGTAATGTTTTTTAAAAACTTATTGTTTTTCTTCATTCGGACACAATAGCAATAATAAATAATGTTATAGAGTTAATCCTTCTTTTGAAAGAAGGTAAATTAAAGTCCAAAGAACTAAGCTGTATTGTATTAAATTATACCTATATTTTTTTATGATTTCAACAGAACACGAGGAATGTTCTGGTAGCTCCGAGGGTGCTGTAGAAGGTCGAGATGAAAAAGGAATCTATGCTGCTCCGTGGTGGTGCGGTAACTGGATAATGCTGTCCGAAAATAATGACCATTGGACCAGGATTCCACCAGGTAGATATAATAATTCCTTACTATTGAATAGCATAAAAAGGAAAAAAAGATATTCGGGACAGACAAAGCAGAACGTTTACAAACTCAGACTAAAAAGAACAAAAGTACAGAATGCGTCTAGCGTGCCCGTACTGAAAGGGTGGCCACCTCAGCATTTGCTGAGTGTCAGATACCCAGCGCTGGCTTTAGGTTAGCACTCCGCAGTGACGCACAGATGAGGGTAAATAAAATTTATAATTCAACTAAATATTGATATTTTTATATTTTTTCTAATTTTTAGAGTCTTAGGTTTAGATATATGCTCGTATGTTTGTTACTCTTTCACATTCAAACGGTTTAATGGACTTGGTCATTTGGTACACGGAGAGACCATGTCCTGGAATTAAATAGCACACGGGTTTATTATACACCGTTAAATTTTGGTCGTTTTAATCCCGCGGAGGGTCGATTTGGTACATAAAATACTACCGATTTGTAACAAGAAAATTAAAAAATAAAGTACTTTTTTTTAAACTCGAATAATTTTACGCATATACGAAATTAATTTCTTTAAGTAAACGTTAGCTGAGCGAGGCCAATGAAGTGTAGGTAGTTAGTACGCAACTACTGACGACTACTTACAAGATCATTGACTCGTTTACTTAAAGAAATTAATTTCGTATATAATGCGTATATTAATTCGAATTTTTGAAAAAAATATATTTTATTTTTAAATTTTTTTTTACAAATCGATAGTATTTCATGTACCGAGTCGACCCTCCGCGGGATTAAAACAACTAAAATTTAAAGGTGTAATGTGTATTGGTAACCAGAAGCGGCAGTACTACTGTTTATGATCAATTAGTATGCATAATAAATGCTCATTGTTTGCTAACAATTTTTAAGCAGATTTCCTAATGTTTAAGATACACTTATCTACAAAAAAAATCACAGGAGCTTGCCAAAAATTTACCTATTTAAAAAGAGTACGACATTACTAAGTAGCAATATAGTACAAATTTCTTTGCAGTGATCACACATTGATGTAATCGGTATTTCAAGTCTTCTATTTATTTCAAATGAGGTCATCGAGCTCAATTTTTGTTTTTATCCTATGATTAGGTGAGTCGGGCTGTTTTTAATATTTTTTGTTGACGACAACTATTTTTACATCTATTATGTAATAGCCATTCTTGGAGAAACTTAAAAAAATATACAAAATTAGAAAGAATTTATGTACAAAATTTCATAACTGTATCATGAAAAATCATAAAGTTATAAGCTAGTTATGTTCATGGTCACTGGCCCATCCGGGCGACTTAGGAGTTCTTTTGCACCCACACCCAGCTGACCGCTATGACCTGCCGTGACCTGTTTTGTAAAATATTTTTGAGAAAAAATATAACATGGTATAAACAAGTAACAAGTGATTGTTCATTCTATATACAGATAGAACAAATAATCAAACGAAATTCATAGAGAACAGTCCAAAATAAATGGTTTAAAATATATTTTTTTCTGTCTATCTTTTAAAAATGATGACACAGAATTATGATTTTTTAAATACATTTACCTTTAAATTGTATAATTTAATAAGCAAAGACAAATCAATTATTTCTAAGTCAGCTCGAAACGAAATATAACTATAGTCGAGGTAGGTACACATTTTATTTAGAGAATTTGAATAAGTTCGAATTTCGCAAAATGTAATGAAGTTCTTTATCACGTGTCTGGCGTGTCCAGATGATAGCGAATGTGGAGAAATAATTAGATGTATTTGTTTTTGTATACAAATAGATACATAAGAAATACACGTAGTTCGTTTCTGAATAGATACTCGTGGTTTGTTAATACTTAACGAATTTATACACAAATATTTTATTATTTCATCATCAACAAGTCAGTTCTATATTGTGTTAAAAAGTATTTGCAAGGCCACTTTGCGTAGCAACTCAGTATGAAGTAACCCTAATAAATGAGTATCTTGATTTGTACATACAAATTAACATTTATTTTTTTGTTCCGGAAATCAAACAGATGTCTACAAAAAATACCTTAATTTAAACAAGTGTAAAGAAAATACAAGTGCAATAATTATGTTATATAACATCACGGTTTGCATATGCATACATATACAAACATACCATACCACATCCATAATTATGTTAACTTCATCATCAAATGAATAAGAAAAAAAAAAAAAAAAAAGACTACGAAATACGAGTACAATAAGAATACAAAACATCTTGTTGGGGTTGTAATGCCCAACAGTGAGAATGTTTTGTTCCTGTTATGTTATGTTATGTAAACGAGTAGACCAACGTTTCCTTTGATGGATTTATTGCTACTTGATAAAATTGCATAATTGTTCGATTTAAATGCTATGTTAAATGCACAAGTAAACAATATGAGCATTCATGAGTATGACGTACATAGTTCATTGTACAGCGTAGCTCGTACACATCTAATTTAATTCCTTTTCCACAGACGTACTAGACACTGGATCTAATACTGAACAGGAAGACCCAACGGAATCAGAATCAGAGTTCAACAAAAGATATGTAGCGCTGACACATAGACTGGTTCACCGACGAGCTTGCATAGAGCTCAACCGGCGACAAGCAGACAACAGTTTTGGTGAGTTTTTGCCACAATAATCAGAAACGGATCTTACTTAAATACCTTAAATGTATCAGAAAAATCTATGCACCGTTAAATTTTGGTCGTTTTAATCCCGCGGAGGGTCGATTGGGTACATGAAATCCTATCGATCTGTAAAGATAAAAATGAAAAATAAAGTACTTTTTTTTAACTCGAATTCATTTACGCGTGTACGAAATTAATTTCTATAAGTAAACGTCAGCTGATTGAGGCCAATACACTGTATGTAGTTAGTACGCAACGACTGACAACTCCCTACAAGGTCATTTACTCGTTTACTTAAATAAATTATCTTCGTAAAGAACTCTTTTTCTAAAACTCGAATTAATATACGCATTATTAACTCGAGTTTTAGAAAAAGAGTTATTTATTCTTTAATTTTATCTTTATAAACTCGATAGTGTTTCATGTACCTAATCGACCCTCCAAGGGAATTATAACGATCAAAATTTAACGGTGTATAGAAAGAAAAAGAATTTATTCGGTACAGCATAAGGCACAAAGTGCACAAACACAATAATTAGGTTACATGAAAAAAAAAAATAACAAAAAAAGAAACAAAAAAAAAAAAACAAAAAAGTTTTAGTTGTGTACCTCATGGCTGCAACAAAATAGGTCCATATGGTAATGGAATAGTGTGAAGCTGCAGAGATCAAAGCAACATACAGCAATAATAACGTTAAATAAAAATAAAGTTTTGACAAAGATTAAAAACTCACAAATATGAATGATTTTAGATAACATTTCTTAAGCATCCTTATTTTTATAGAATTTTTTGATAAACCCTTAATCGTATTGTTTTTTTTTTGTAATTCATGTAACTTTTTATAAAAGAAATCACACTCTAAGATAGATGTACCGGTGATGACCGATTAGGGAGCTACACGATGATAAATAATAATTGACCCATAAGATTTGAAATATCTTGACTTGCACTCGCAGTTGTATTGGTAGATATGCTGAATGAAGACTGGGCTTTCATTTTGCGACTTGCCTTTTTGCAAACGACCTGATAGCTTGTCCTGAAAAGCTTCGACGACCATCTGTCGTAGCTGTCTTTACCCAGTTGGATCAAGGGTATAAAAAAGATAGTGCTCCTCAATACAGTTCACATTGTGAGGAAGTTCAGATGTCTAGAGCCCAGGTAGTTAGAACCCTGCTCCCGACAACAGCGAACTACTCTTTTTTAAATATTTTTAAATGCTGTTTGAATCGTATTATAATTAAGAATTATTAAATAAAGGTAGCTGTACTTTTATTTTTTAAATATAATTTATAATGATTCAATATTATGAGAAGCTCATATTTTATCGCCGCTATTCACTGAGTATATCTTGAAGCTAGTTCATAGTGATCGCGTTTACCGTCTATATAAAGCCCTTCATTCCACGATGGCTATTATAGAACAGGTACTGTATTGCGTCACTACTATAACGAATAGTTAACCAGTCTACTTCGGAAGTGTGACGTGACAAACTATTCCTAGTACTCTCAAATTTTAAATAGCATCACCTATTATTTTAAGAATGTCCCCTGAATTCTTGAGTTCATCTTTGCCATTGGCACAGAAAAAAAAATGCCAGCCAATGTCGTCATAATAAATGTGCGTGTAATTTTCGATAATTTTGGAGACCTTGACATGAAAGTAATGAATTTTAATGGACTAGATGAGTCACTCGAACAATTTTAGTTTCAATCAGTGAAAGGTACAGAATCGTTTCAGAATCAAAAGTGACCGAACAGTTGCGAACTAAAATTAATTCTCGTAGCGTATTTGAACGTCAGTATTCAGTTGTTGACGACACGCTACTGCGGCCAGATGATATTTTTACGTCCGACGTTCAGTAAATGTTTAGTTCGTATTGATTTTATACAGTAAAACTCGTCTAGACGACAGTTAATGACGTAATTTTCATGCAGTCCATGCGGACAGTTAGTGATAAACGCCGGTATAAAGTTCGAAAGTGTAGCTCGGACTTTCAGCTTGGATAATCGCGAGTTTTTTTTTTAATATGGGACATTCATGTAAGTAAACTTTTTTGTCAAACATAATACACATTGGATGAAATACAAACCAACCAACAAAAAAATAGAGAGCAGCTGTTTTATTTTACGTTTTTTTTCTTTTATGTTTTAGTCAAAGATATGTTGAATTCCAAGGGAAGTGTAAGACAGAAATTGGAAGAAATTCTCAAATTGATGCTGATGTTATGGTGTCGACAAAGTCAAATTAGCAGACTTGTGGCTCCAGAACCATGCGGTAAAAAATATTCGTATTTTTTGCACTAATGGTATTAATATATCAATTTAATATTGTTTTAACGTCTCATTTTAAAGGCAAAAGTTATATTATTTTCACAATACGAGTGTGTGTTTCTAATATCATGTGTGGCTTCCAAGTATAAAAAAATATAAAACTTTAAATTTTAATAACTAAATTAGCTCTATTACTCACACCCTCTACTATTCCAGCTACGGATCCACTTAAAATTCCATACTTTTTATTCACTATCCGCGGCCTAATATTTTTTTAATTGTCTTTGTGTCAACAATTTCATATCTGAACAAGCATGTTGATTGAATTCCTTAATGCATTGTATGAATGAAACTTCTGTAAAATTTTCTTGGGCATTAGCCAAAAGCGAAAGTTTTTCTGCAAATATTTGGACGGATACGCACTTACCATGTAGAGTACGTATGTGTGTCATGGCCAGATCTCCTCAGCGAGTTTATTGCCGTCTCTAGGCCGACATCATTGTACTATTTAGATAAGAAAATAAATATTAGGCCAGGAATGACGTAAAGAAAATACACGGCAAACCTATGAGTCTATTGTTAAATGATTATTGGTTTATTATTTCGTCTCACTATTGAATATTGCTAATATTTGTAAACCATTTTAATGGTAAAACGTTTTTGCTGTATGCGGCTTTTAAGTGTCTTTATAAAGCTTTTGATGTTTCTGCAAACCATGAATTATACAGGAATCAAACTGACGTTAACGATGACATTTGTGGTGCTGTCGATGCGTTTTAAACAATTTATTACAAAACTTAATGATCCGTTTAAGAATATTGAAGTTAAACTAAATTAATCAATATATTTGCAGAGAGCGACAAAACAGTGGTAGTAAGGCGAGGAAATGAAGAGTTTGGTTTCCGAATCCACGGAAGCAAGCCTGTAGTGGTGTCAGCTATCGAACCTGACACGCCGGCTGAAACTTCTGGTTTAGAAGTTGGAGACATTGTTATAGCTGTTAATGGTAATAACTTACAGAATTAAACTATTATAAATTATAAAGCCCCTAAAATAGAACCAGATTACATAATGAAACAGTACTTTTTGATCAAGTAGGAATTGAAACAATTTTTTCATTCTTAGGTTTATAAATCTCATATTAGTTTTGAAAACAATTTTATTATTGCATTTAAACTGTTCCATTAAAACCACATAATGAATTATATATCTCAATCATGCTTGCATTTTCGTTTCGGTTGGATAATTTATGACCCAATATATCCACTCCTGATTGATTTATAGCGGTGCATAATGTTCATCAATTTATTTGCAGGAATCAATGTCTTAGATAAGACACACTCAGAAGTGGTGAAGATTGCGCATTCCGGATCAGAAATACTTGAACTAGAGGTGAGTTTACCTGAAAGTTATGATATAACATTAATTTTATTTATTATCTCAATTAACTCTGCTTTAATGGGCTTTGTAAAGAATGAAGTCTTTAAAATATTTTATTTCAAGGCTAGAGTGAAAAGGCTCTTAATAAACTAGTGCGCCTCATCATCAACGATTGCATTACTACTTACCAACAGGTGGGATCACAGTCAAGCACTAGTTTATATCAATTAAAAAAAAATCACATAGAAGCTAGTGCATGGTTCATTTCCTATGGAAAAAAATCGGTAAAACAATCCTCAGACAAAATTTTGAAAAAAGTGACTGCTTCTTATAAATTTTGCTACAGTAATTCTGTTCTTATTAGCCAAAAACAGTAACTCAATGAAAGTTATTAAAAAAAAAATGTAAAGAACGATTACTGTCATAAAAGCTGCTCTGCCCACTGTTTAACCCGTTTGGTATATTTACATGAATAGGTATAAAAGGACAGCATAAACCAGTCAACTCTTATATTCACATAATAAAATAAAACTATGTTACTATGTTAAAAAATAAAAGAACTTTCTATAAATGATAAGATTATTTAACAAAACAATAGCAGCCAGTCTGTAATAATTTAATTAACATTTCAAACCAATGTCATATAATATAAAAAAAAAATGTGTGAGATAGATTTTACAAGGATTAATTAGGTTTTGATCGACTACTCATTTTAAAAACTGGGTTGTATTCCCAATTCATATTTATTTGATGATAAACCATGGTACTATAATTTCTCTAAGTAGTTTAGTGTTCGTAACATATAAATGTATCAAATAAATGGATTATACCACATCATAACCCATTTTTGTGTTCTCATTCAGTTGCAAATGTAAATTCAGATTGATGGGCAATTACGAGCCTAAATATTTCATCTTAACTATCCTCTCCAAAGATTTTAGGTTTATGTTTGTTATGATGTATTGCTAAATTGATTTCTATTTTAATTACTTGATTTGGTTGTTAAAATAATATAATGATACAGAACATGTTATCAAACACATTTGAAACTGAACTTTAATTAACTTTTAGGAAATTTGCCAAAATTTCAGCATTTTAAGGAAAAATTGTAATGTTATGGAGTTTTTGATTGTCAAATTTTGATTTATATAATTTAACAAACGTATTTTAGTTTTATTAATTTTATAGTTTTTTTTTAATTTATTGTCCAATTAAGTATAATAAGCTATTTTGCTGGCCAAATTTAGTAAAACATGATAAACCAGCAATATCAAACTAGTTTCCAACCAAATAGCTACATCCATAACTTTATGTTTAAATTCAACCATCAACGTTCAATTTTATCTTCAGGTGGCTCGAACCTGCGAGGTGGTAGCTTCATTAGCTCACGAAGGGGGACCAGCTGCGTTATACTCAGGGTATCTCTGGCGAGCTGCCCCAGTCAGACCTCATCATCCTTCGCGCTGGACCCGACGGTGGTTCGTGCTCAAGAGAGACAACTGCCTGTACTATTATAAGACAGATTCTGTGAGTAAACGTTTATATTTCATTATTTTTCTTCTTTTAAATTGTATCGGTGAAAAAAACTAAATTTTTACTAGAATTCAACCTCAGAATATTGAATTTTGGGTTTAATTTTTAGATCACCTTTCCAAGGATGAAACTTTAGATATCCAGAAACTGACTAGGGAGTGTCTTTTACTGTATTCAGTTGGATCTGTGTGCTGAGTGCGAGTTTTTTTTACGTTAACGCGGTCGAAACGTTTGGTTCTCCGATTGGTTAAAAGCTTGGAGCGGTCCAATATGAGCGCCGAACGTCTTAAACTTGTCGACCGAGTTAATGTAAAAAAAAAACTCGCACTAGACACTCTGATCAGATTGGAAACCCAAACCAACTGTAATAGGGCCCATCCCTGTTCATCTATCGTCAACGTGAACATGGTTTAGAAGGTTGATGTTTTATCTAACGCAATATTTTTTAAAAGGCTACGCACAAAGAAAGATAACGCCTGAAAACTCTTTTGGCAAACAGTAATTTTGTCCCTTACTCGAAAATTTCATAAAACTTGTTCTAGGAAATACTAGTTTTTTTTTTTTTAACTTAAATTTGCAAAATTTTTATGAATATATTTTGTTCATAAATGTTTAATTTGTGAGTGCATTATGAAAGAGCAAAGTTCACGCAAAATAGCAGATTTCCAAAAGTCTTTACTGGATTAGTTTTAAACAAATTGGTGTTTTGATTTCAATAGAAACCTAGATATGTATAGGGACACATGTGTATTAACGTCATAATCTAAGGTTATATAGAAATGTATCTCGGATTTGCCGCTCTTAAGATACATGATAAAAGATCATTTATTTATTCATGTACAGACGCCAGCACGTCAATCTACCCCAATCTGTCAAATTTCACCAATCGTACATTAATCTTCCATTATTGTAATAAGGTTGAAAATCTATTAAATAAATTTGACAGATTTAGGTAGGTTGATGTGCTGGCGTCTGTACACACAAATACTTAAAAACGAAAAGAAAACCATCGTCATCAGATAATGATCATAATTGGTTTTATAATGTAAATTAATTTGCATCAGTCATAAAATTGAATGACCGCTGCAATTTTGTCGGTGTAGTTCAAGTACTTTCTAATTATATCAACGATTGCCCGATAGCTTTACCTTGCCAATTTAACGTTCCTTTATCTCTCTACAATGTAATAGGTATTAGCATTATTAGTATGTATTATGTTTGACGCTTAAATTAATTCCTAAGTGTTTACAAGTATCAAAATTCTTTTAATTGCAACTCTGTAGTAAAAAAGTTTAACCCAGCCAGAAAAATTGAAAACACTGCCATCTATTGATTCGACCCTGTACTAATTTTCAGAGCATTCATCCTGTGGGAGCACTCATGCTTGTAAACTATCAACTGGCCGAAGAAGACGCGGGTAGGCCCCATGGATTCCGGTTACATCGCGGTGGAGGCGTGCGGTTGCAAATGGCAGCAGACACTGCTGAGGCTGCCGCTAGATGGCGCGCAGTGCTTGCACACGCTATTGATGCTAGCAACCAGGTTTGTGATATTATCTAGGTATTACATGGATTCAGCTGAACAAAACGTGGGTTTAATTCTTATAAAGGAGATGAAACGAGAAATTGCGAGATTTGAAAAAAGGGAATCGAAACGAAGTGTGAAAACGGGTCTTGGTAGTTCTTAAATTTTCTAAAAGGTGGCGCAGAATGAAATAAATAAATGATTACTTTTACTACATGGTTACGTTATCTTCTGTCACCAAACTTTTTGAAATGTAAAAGTTGGCAATCATATTCAATAATGACTACTTAGCCCTTTCTTGATAAAGTGTGATAAAGAACCGTCATGCTTTCCTAACATCCGGAGATAAAGAAAAGGAAGTTGTAAGCCGACAAACATTTTTGGCTTTGTTGGTTAAATTTAAAAAATTAACGTTAATATAAAAAAAGAACAACATTCATTATTTTTGTTTTTTTTTTTACTAATTTTGAATGCATTCTTGTTTAATTGTTACCCCTATATTCTTGCCAGTTAGGAAAATAAGGTTTATGCTATAATTTACCTCAGACAATTCTACATTTATTTTAGGATTATATGGTCTACATGGATTATATTTTCTTTTCAATCATTTTAACGTTTGTCGGGTAGTTTAAGTACTTTATGCGGGCTGTCTAAAACAAAAGTCCTTTCTTTGGTATTGTTCGTCGAGTTATTGAACTTCTCAGTAGCCCTGAGTTGAGCTACACAAATACCTGCTAAAATTCTTACACTAACTGGACAAAGCTACCGAAATCTGTGTGATTCTTTCTCCAGAAGACCATTTTCAACGCTAATCCGTAGGATTCTCAGATAATTTGACCATTAGGTACAAGACTAGATTTTAAAAGAGGCCTTGATCTCTGAGGTTTTTTAATGTTCTTGCTCGTTTCTCAGGGTAATCAAATAGGAAACATCGGACTTATCTAATTTAAATTGACAAAAAAACTATATATATTTCATGACTGGGCTCAATTGTGACCTTTTTAATAATTTACAGCGAGATGGCTGGTTAGAAGTGACGATGAGGAACATGAAGCTTCCTCCTTCATCGATACCTAGACCAGATTGCTTCGGGTACCTCATGAAGCTTGGCTCCAAGTGGAAGTCCTGGGCAAAGCGGTACTGCGTGCTCAAAGACGCTTGCCTCTACTTTTACAGTGATGGCAACAGTAAAAATGCATTTGGTAAGCTTAGTGTTATATTTATTTTATTATTTATGCACGCAATAGTAATTTTCTACCAATCAACCTTTAAGTAATGCAGAGACAAATTTTGGCAGGTGCAATATTAGTAACGTGTAGTCTTTATTAAAATTGTAGCACGAAAAACTTTAAGGATGAATTCAGAAGTTCTAGACCAATTGCAATGAAATGCAGATATTAATATATTTCTTGAGAAACTCTAAACAAATCCATTGAACAACAATTTCAGTCTCAGGAAACAAACTCAAGAAAATGATTGTCTCAATTTATTGCCCTCATATTTCAATTATTCTAATTCTTTATCAAGGTATGGCCTGCTTGCACGGCTACAGAATACAGACCTGCGCACCTGGTGGCAAGAAATTCGCTTTCGAAGTGATGCCCACAGAACCAAAGCAGAGACATTTCTACTTCCACACTGAATCTGAAATGGATAGGAAACGGTGAGTATTAAAACCTAAAGCCTACTTATCTGTCCACAGTCGCGAAGCTTCGAAGACGCTTCAAAATACGCCAAGCAGCTTGACCATCAAAGTGTACCCTGTCCATGAGGCGTAATACACGCGCACGTTTTCAATCATTTGTGGCAATGGCATCAGACGACAAAGACGTTTCCATCATGTTTACAAAAATAAAAACATGCTTTCGGTCGATGTACTCATTATTATTATTTATTTATGTCAAGTTGTTCACTCATAGAAGGGTTAGTAACAATATTTACATAAAACTATGTTAGTAACTATAAAATACCAATACCATTCCGTTTTTACAAAAATAAATTAAATTAAATCAATCAGATATACAAATACGACACACTCAAATAATAAAATCAATTAAAATCAAATCTAATAAAATACAATAAAATTGGGTCATTATTTACTTCCCTGTTAAAATGCACATCCATTTGTTTTGGAAAGGGCAGTCCGGCCTAGCGGCAAATACAGTAATAAATTATATACAGTACGGCAGGCGTCATAAAGGCTCGTTTCATATGAGAATAGGATCGATTGCCATGTTGTGACGTCACGTCGTACTGTCAAATCGAAGAAATTTTGGCAAAATTGGAGAATTCAGAGATATGTAAAATTGAAGAACTGGATTCTTATTAAACTTTTTTTGTTGACAATTCTTAAAAAAAATATATTTTAAGTGCTCGATTACAGAGACGCGGCGCGTTGTGCGGCGCGTCGGGTGGTCCGTCGTACATTGCCATAGGTTTGTATTTGCGCCAGCGATGACGCGGCCCGCTGCTGCAATGTACGACGAAACGCTCAACGCGCCGCGCAACGCGCCGCGTCTCCGTAAACACGGCCTAAAATTTAAATATTTCTTTCATCGATTTGACAGTAAATCGTGACAGCACAATATGGCAATCGATCTTATTTTCATTTGGAACGCATTGTACATAATATAAAGCGACGCGAGCACGACGCGTAGGTACACCAAACGTATAATGACGATTAAGTTTCTATGAAACTACGCGTCCGTGGATCCTAGGCCTTATTGATCGTTATCATAAGGAATCCTTAAGGCATAGTATCCTTGACAATACATAATGTTATGGCCGGCGATATTAGCTATTTCCGCATTCCGATTAAGTAGTGGGTTTTTAAATCTAGTGCCCTAAAATCGAACGACCCCATCGTTCGATTTCAGGGCACGCGGGCAGTTCGATTTCGCGGTAGACCCAGACGGCAATTGTCTTCCTTGGGAATTGACAAGAAGTGGCTCAGAACCGGGAACAACGGAAGCAATGGAGGAAGGTCTTTGCTCAGCTGTGGGTCAGTATAGATTAGATATAATAACATAAATGGTAATAATTTATTGAGCAGTAAAAGAATTCAAATTTCAACGTTCAATTAAATCTACTACCAATGTTAAATCATAACATAATATAAAACAAAGTAGTTTCCCGCTGTCTGTCGCTATGTATGCTTAGATCTGGTAATATTAATATAATATATATCACCATTGCACCCGTGCGAAGTTGGGGCGGGTCGTTAGTCTATAATAATAATAATATAAATAAATCTTTAGAAAATAACTAAAAACTTTCACAAATTCCTGTTACATATTAACAGCTGTACGATATTCTCGTATATTCATCACTCACCATTCCGTACCAATGTTTTATGGCGCTACTATTTATATAATAGGCATTTTGAATGTAGAACAACACAATAACGAAGTCAAATTACCAACAATCGTATCTTTTTTTTTAGTCCATAAAAACAAAGGCGATGCATCATAAAGCTTCGTTAGATCTGGCCTTAGGCACAACATTGATCATTAAATCGTTTCACTATATAATCCTTTTTGTTAACTAAATTTTGAATGACTAAAGAATAAAAAATGCCTATTATTTATTTACTTTTTCAAATTTAGATCTGCAAAATATGTTGTCTTATAATTCTGAAACTAACTGAAGTTTAGGTAATGTAACTAAATAATTATAAACAAGAAATAACTGGAATAATGCACATCCTTATTATACACCCCTATTACATTGAAATTTTACTTGAATGCCCTTAGAAGGTGTTTTTCAAAAAAATAGTTAACCTAACTGTAAGCAAATAATGGGCCTCAAAGTGCCACATTCGTCGCGTTTTGGTATTACACACGCACACAGAAACACCTTAGAGGCGAAAAAAATATAAATAAAAAATAACACGTTAGAGGCGCAATATAGATTTTTGGAGGTAGTGGGACAAAGAGTAAAGTCTCACTTACCTCCGTTGATAAGGGAGGATCCTCCGACCAGACAGGTGTTATTATCTGGTGGGCTACTGCTCGATAGATGATTTCGGGTTTGTTCTATATGTTCCAATCGCGCCGCGAATCTTACTTGCGCGATGCAGGGTTAGTTCATTTTGTGACGACATAGATGTCGCTACAGATTAATAAAGGTTTTATTGTAATAGGTTATTTTTTATCCAAAAACAATCAAGAATCATTTTAAATAATAAAATTACCAGTTTTAGAAATAGGGAAAATCGATTCAATAGCTGTAGCGTGTAGTACTGCTTTCAGGATGTACGTTTATTCTGTTATAATAATAGGATGTATGTTATGCTATGAGATTTTATAAAAAAGACATTATCATTCTTTTTAGACAGCAAAATTTAATTATCTACATCTAATCTAACAAATATTACAACTTAACATGTATATATACAAACCAAAAATAATAATGTGTACAAACGGGTAGAAAAGAGCTCATAGAGCATCAAAAAATTCATCCGCATCGATGTCAATAGGACAAGTGCCCAGAACGCTGGCAGCATTGCCACATTGAATGGCAATGCTGATTCGTTGACTGAAGAAAATCCCAGCCCTGTGGTCACACGAAGAGTCAACCAACCGTTCGCTGACATCTCGAAAGACTCGATGAGTGCTTGGACCCCATGGCCCTAGCGTTTCAACCCCAAACGGCTCAAACATATAACTTCCGATGAGGTTATTATATTTACGCCGTTTGTCATTCTTCATAGTAATTTAAACCAATTCTTTTTGCGCACATACCTGCATATGGAATTGATTCCATAATTATATAAAAAGATTCAAATGAAAAAAAAATATTTTACCTGATAGTAAGCGATAATGTGATTGACATTGGAACAGGCTTGCCTAGTAATAACCTATTCACTTTTGACCTCAGAATAAATATACAGCTTTTCTCAATATAGGCAGGCTTCATAAATTCAATGTTTTATACTATTTAAATCGCTTCTTACAATTTTCTAAACTATATCAGTTCCTAGTAAACGCTCACTGTATCCGAAGACGCAAAATACGACTTCGATTTTTGGTTGCAATTAGCATTGACACTATAAAGAAACATTATCTTCCAATCGAAGACGTCCGAGTCATATGTCAAACTGTCTTCAAGCCCAATCTGATGACCGATCATTTGATTAACGCAAGAGAACCAAGGTTCTTTAATTTGTAAGAACCTCTATCAGATCGGTTATCCAGATTGGGGAATTTCGGAATAAGATCAACAACCCTTGCAAAGTAGTAGTAATAATAATCCCCTCAAGCGAATTTCGATCATGGAGGCCAATCTCAATGAAGATTAGCCATGCACGCAGAAGATACTATAGTGCTTAAGCGTATGCGCAAACAATTTCTTTACTGTAATAGTCTGATCCGACCGGAGAGACTTCAGGCACAGGCTTTACGTACTATCCGACTATGTAAATGATGAAGTATTTAAATTTATATTTTCCGTGTTCTTAGATGGATGGCAGCTTTGGAGTACTCCATAGACCGATGGATGAAGGCTGGTTGACGACGAGCCCTCTACACGGAAGATTCATACGATTTTATATAATTTAAGCTGTATTAAATATATTTATTGTTATTCCATATTTTGAGTTATTATATTTATTTGGCTTATAGTTTTGATCCCATTTGAATTATAATTTAACCTTTGAAAGGTTAAATTATAATTCATCACCGTTAAAAAAAATGTTGTTAAGCTTTTTTTCTCATTTTATTAAGACCATATTGGTGTCCTGCATTGACAGCAATACCTTCTGTGTAAAAACCAAAACCTCAAATTATTTCAACAAAAATGCTAAAAATCCGTAAGTGGATATATTTTTCTATTCCTTTAACAATGCAAATAAAATTTTATATTCAATAAAAATTCGAATTGAATATTTTGAAGTGTTCGTAAGAAAACATTGCAATTTTGATAATCAAATGTCAAATGTTAAAAATTCAATCGAGTTTAAACTACTTAAAAAACCTGTCTCCCAAAACTTAAAGAGTTAAATAAATTAAAGTCTGTAGATGAAAATGTCAGTCATTGAGTAATTTAATTCAGTAACCTACATAAATTAAATACAAATGGCAATACTGAAAATTAAACGCGTTGCAAATTTGTAATGATGGGAATATCTATAGTATTCTGAGCTATTGGAGAAGGAAACATAACATCATAGATCCCACCAAACATGATTGCGTCAATCAATTTTAACAATCTGATACTTTTCAATAAATGGGATTAGAAACAACAGCAGACTCGTATTTTAGAACCTATCCTATAACGACACTAAAACTTAGCGCCTTCAATCATTTAATTGTGAGATTTCACATGGCAATTTTCGCATTTTGCTCGGACATGCCTAGCGTGTAGACGGCACTATGAGAAATGAATTGATCACGCTATCTGGGTTCACTGGCATACATAATGTGCTCGAAATTATTCTTTATGTTTCAAAAACCGAAAATATTTTCAAGGTACACAAGTAATGACATTGCGTCCCGTCCTTTTTTACCCTTATTTCATACCAATAAATTATGTTAAATTAAGTATCCAGAATCAAAATATTAATTTTCTAAAATTATACTTATTGGGATGCATTATGTTAATTAAAATAATTATGAATTGCATTTAGTTTTTCATGGAGTGAAAATTATTTAAAGTAGATATCACGGCAACGACGCATCGAAGATGATACATGTTTTATTAAATGCATAGCTTTAATCTATGTAATTCTAAATAGATATATAAAAGTAAAATATATCAATGATGTTAATGGCTAAAATCATTATATAAAAATGTCTTTTTATACACCTGATATTACGACTGATGAATATGAGACTAAAACGGAAAAATAAATAATTCAATAAAAATATTCCTAATGCAGCATACCTTACCCGTATACATTCTTGGGAAATAATGACATAAAAGATGAATATTGAATGGTAATATCACCAACTTCGAATCTTTAATCAAATGAAGCTCGGCAAACGATACAAGAAATTGAACTTAGAGTAACGACTGACATCGTAACGATATAAAAATATTGATGATGAAACCTAAGAAGATAAAATAAGATGAAATAATATTCCTACTAATAGTTACATAATATTTATTACATAGGTGTGAAACGTAGAAATACATAGTAAATAAATACATCGTAGGTATCATTATTGATGTGCCAATTTGTTAGTAAATATTAAGCCGTAGTTAGAATTTACCCTAAAGAGCACAATCCATTGGATATAATTGATTTAATCGTATACATAATTATATCTGTAACCCTATAGTTAAAAAGGTGATTATTATCAGTGTTGTGAATTTTTGGATAATTATTTACAAATAAGCTCTTATAATTTTGTGTATGTAAGTATTATTATAATTTCTTTAGAATTGTTGTAAATATCAATTATTTTGATGAAGGGTTACAGAATTTATAAATCACTTTATATTATTCAAAATATTGTAAATGTCTTAATTATGATAAATTAATAATACTATAATAAAATTAATTGATTGGTATAATCCCCTTTAGAATGTGGTCCATACTAGGTGACTTAAATTGTGCATTAAAAAATAAAATATAATAGGGAGAAAAATTAAAAAAATCCATATTGATGATTTGTATATAAATAATCAGTAAAAGCTCAATATATGTATTTAAATAATAAATAAAAAGACTTGATTGTAACACAGTCGGTTAAAAGCTTATAGAGTAGTTATTGTAAATTAGTGAATGTTTACATAGCGATGTAAAATATTAAAATTATAATTTTTGTTCCATTTATCGCAAGTTTATAAACGCACGTTGTCTAAACCTAAAGATTGTGGTTTATTGATAATTCATAGATTTATCAACAGTATAAAATGATATACATATACCTAATAGTTATTGTATGTAATGTGTTCAGTAAATAAGTGGGTCAGGAAATTAAGTGAAACATTATATTTATTCTTATCAACATTATTGGATTTATTGTTTCTTTATTCATGCCAAAAAATGTGCCAGATTTTATTGTGAATGTTGCCAAATACGAAAATATTTCTCTGTTAACCATGTAATATTGATCTATGAATGATTTATTTAAGATGAAAATAAATATTTAAATAGTATCAGTCAGAATTTTTTAAATAATATATGTGACTGTATGAATAGATTTCGTTGTAATAAAGATTAAAAATAAAATGATATACGTCTTTGTTTAACACCTCTATTTGATAAGAGATAAATAATTTCCTGGAGATTCGTAAATCAAAAGACTGTAGAAGGCCTTTCTTCTAAAACAGTTTCTCAGGAATAATAATAAAATCGAGGCTGATTTGTGAAATAATCTGTGAAATAAGCATAATAAGTACTAAAAACATTATCAATTAGCGACTGCAGTCGAAATTCATGAAGCACGATACAAAGTCCGAGGGCGGTGTTAATTTACACGACTTATAAGCTACTAACACGAAAAATAAACAATTCAACGATATCCTTCCCTTTTTTATCGCTCCCAAAGTAAAAACAGTATGAAGGCTTCGGTGGGGCGGCGGTGAAGACGTGGGCCGCGGGGGGGGCGACGCTACAGGAGCGCTACTGCCTCTGACGACGCTCGACGGTAGTACGCGCGCTCAACTCCCTCCAGTCGCGCGCCATGCGCACGCGCAGCCTCAACGCACAGTGATGCCACACTGAAAAAAAGTGTAGTGAAAAAAAACCTGAACCTTACCAAGGATTACAGTGAACAAACTAAAAGTGCATTATGATCGTGTGAGACCAAGTGACCAAGTGACAGTTTAGCTACGGCAATAACATTTTCGTTCACAGTCTCTATTAACTGTTTTATGGCCTGTACAGTGCGTCTATTGTTGTGTTCGCTTCCACTAATCTCCTATTCACCTGTTTCAACGCCACCTACTGCGGTTGGACTGTGAAATGTGACAAAAAATGGCAATGGACAACCATTGTACGCATGCGGACACCAGTTTGTAAACTTTGTGGCTTGGCTACCTGACTACTGGAGGGTTGGACCTCAACTGATCGGACGATTGATCGCCCAACTGCCTTGTGAGTGGATTTTTTTACGATTTTTGTAATTTAATACAACGGATGTGAAATAAATTGGGTAGGCTGGGTGAGCTTTGCTACCTGTTTTATCGTGTGCCCCTTCATGTTATTGTTTTCAACGCATATGCTTCATAAAAACAACTCTGGGAACTAACGGGCCTGTGGTTTGCTCTATTGTTCTATTTTACCATGGTGTTTACTTAATGCTTCCTGCCACCGTGCTTAGCAGTAATTATCTTGTCATTGTTGTAAGGATTTACTGTAAATGGAATTGCGAATACCAGCAGCCATTGTTTTGACGCGAGCCTGATTGTAAAACCTTCCAACCCTTATACTTACATTCCTACTTTTATACTTTCTATTCATCAGGTTTGGGTATCTAATAACAGCAATATGTAGGCCAATACTATCAACCATGCATCTATTTATCTGTATTAATGCATTTCCTGTTACTTAAATATGCATATTTAGATTCCAATCTACATCAATTAATCTTGCCGCTTTTTATTCCTTTCCCACTGCATGCTCTTAAACGTTTTGTCTATAATCATTTTGTTATTAGTTATTACTGTAGGCACTTCCACGTGTATAGAAACATGCTGAAATAAACCAGGTGCACCATTCTTGCACGAGACTTTCAACCCTATGCCAATGATGGAGCAGGTCAATATAGCATGAGTGTCTCAAGATATTACTGACATTGCCGTCTGAAATGACTTCCTTATGTTGTTATTCATATGCAATTGTAGAATTTAAGAGCTTGGACACATGGAAACTTAGACAGGAAGGAATTTTCATATTTGTATTCGTTATTAGCCTTCCAAGTTAACTTTCGAAGTGAAAATTGTACAAAACAAAATTAAACTTATTTAAAAAAGTGGTCTACGGCAGCTTTAAACTTATATAATTACAAAATCAATTAAAAGGTTCTGTTCTGATCACCGACTTTGGTCATAATAGCGAAATTTACAACATCCAATCAACGAAACATAATAAAAATCGCTATAAAAACTAATTACATTTTAGATCCGACTGATGGGTAAGCCTTGACTACGATTCGAAATGCAGGCGGGCTAAACTAGTCATGCTGTTCTACTACATACTATAAAAATGAAATAAAAGTTCAATTATAATAGAACTAGAGAATTATTTCTAGTTTCCTGTAAGTACGTTAGTTAGGAATAATGCAATCTAGTTTTTTGTTGTCAACATAAAACATTTTTGAGAATTATTTGTATTGACTGGCCTGTTGGTTTAGTGGTTAGTGGCCCTGACTGCTATGCCGGAGGTCGTGGGTTCGATTCCCACCCAGGACAAATGTTTGTGTGATGAGCACTATCATTTGTCCTGTGTCTGGGTGTTATATATCTATATATGTATTTAGAAATATATAAGTATGTTTATCAGCTGTCTGGTACCCATAACACAAGCTCTGCTTAGCTTGGGACTAGACGGTGTTGTGTGATAGTTGTGGAAATATTATAATATTATATTATATTCTAATAATTATTATTAAACATTGCAAGTTTTTTTGTTGAATATTTTATAAAAGTGGTGCTGCTTCAAGATAAATGCACCCATTACCAAGTTCTTCAAGCTTACATAAGGACAAAATTCCTTGGTGATGGTGATGGCACGCTTGCACGTGGTGGAATGTTAATGGCTTTAGAACTGTGACTTATTTACTCTAGAGACGGTTTGAAGCAAGGTTTGATATTGATCTGAACTAAAGAAATAAATGAAAAGTAGAGGTAGAAGATGATAATTTAAACACCGTTTGAAGAATTCATTTCACAATTTGATTCAACATACAGATAATATTGATGCTGATTGTCAAGAGTAAGCATTTCTCGACCATAAAACCACTATAGTACACCTATAAGTAAGAAAACATTACGCAACGGTAATACAGTAGAAACGTCGGAAGGTTTTAATTGTTCTGCAAATAGTAGTTAATCTTAACCATCAGGAGATAGCACTGTAATCTAATCAAGGAATGATTCTTATCGGGAACCTTGCGACACCGAAAATGGACGCCGCAATACAACATCAATAAACCTTTACAATTTCCAAGTATTTTGTGTTTGCGTGGTGTTAAAGGGGAATTACTATTAACTGTAGTTTGATTGACCATTAGATGGTGTCAATTGAAAAACAAGGCCCATGAACACAAAACAGTTAACAGAGATGGTGTTGGACCGAGGTTTGCTATAAGTTTGATTAGAAATGGTGAATGTGGCTTTCTCTCACTGGTGTTAATTACTTTTTCACAATATAGTTTTTAATAAGGACTATGTCTTGAAAAAAGTAATTAAACAATGTTAATTTGCTTGCTGTATGCTGGTTATGAGATTAAAGGATGTAAAAAAAAATCAATAAGAATTAAACTAAACCGATGAAAATGATTTTTTTATTATTATTGATAATACATACACCACGGTGTCTCAAAACGAAAGTTTATGACCAGTGCATGTTGCCAGTGGCGACATGTGGCTCTGAAACGTAGTCCCTGACAATGGACCTCATCAGAAGCCTTAAAGTCACCCAAAGAGCAATGGAAAGGGGTAAGCTCAAAGTTTCCTTGCGTGATCGAATCAGGAATGAAGACATGCTCAGGAGAACCAAGGTTGCCGACATGGCACGAAGAATTGCCAAAGTTAGTGCCAATGGGCATATTACTCGCAGAACAGATGACCTTTGGGGCCTGGAAGATTCTGGAGTGGCGTCTGCGTACCTAAAGACGCAACCTTTGAAGGCCTCTTACAAGGTGGCCTAACCTGACCTCCTAACACTGCGTCATCCGGTACGCGGTCGCCACTCCAGAACCTTTCGGCCCCAAAGGCCATCTGTTCTGCGAGCAATGTGCCCTGTCCATTGCCACTTTAGTTTGGTGATTCTTTGCACTGATATTTATATGTATGTTTATTTAATAACTCGTTCCCCAAAATAATAACTTCTATGTTCTTCAATTATAATAGTTCAGTCCAGTTATTCTATGAGCAAAACTAAAAGCAATTAACCATCGGCAAACATCAAAGAGATTCATTAAACTGATAATCAGATATTGCAGTTTATTATCGAGCATCAAACTAAGTAACACTTGTTTTCGCGTAACAACCAACAGTTAAGCGCCATTCTTATTAAAAAAAAAAACTTCCGTGAAATGCCGACTTGATTTCAGATAAGCTGTAGTGCGACTAATCTAGAAACAGGATTTAATGTAAAATTTTATTTAACTTTTAGTGTTGCAAGTACAACTTCAAAAGATAAAACCTCGAAAGCGTTTGTGAAAATTGTCGTAAGTATTATAATACAATTTATGTTTACAAATTCAAAAAAGTCCCTGAATTGAAGTGATAAAAAAAATGTTAGGAAAAGTCTGTAATAGTCACTGAGTATGTGTTGTGCGTTTGTATGTTCAGGAAGTATCTATTAAGAAAGTAAAAAATAGTCAATCAAGTGGTACGAACAATAATAATGACTACTATGGTAATTGTGTGATTCTTACAGATGAAGACATGAATAATGAATTGATTAAATAAGTACCTACCTAATATTGCATTTGTTATAGGTAATATTACTAATAAAATAACGTCAATCACCATTAAAATTGATACATAATGTGTTGAAATTAAAACAAGTAGCAAGCAGAACGAAGACGTAAATGCAATATTGGCATATCTAATTGAAAAACTTCGTAATTTTCTCAACACAGTGTTTACATTAAAATTAAATGAATATTCAGACTAATGTTAATGGTTTCATCTTTTTGAATAATATAGAGATCGCAATGAAATATTCAGTGTGAATTGGAGGTGTCATGAGAAGAACCAGCCTAATTATTAGGCGTGTATCTCGATCCATAAATTTCAATATATTGAATCGTCTTTCGTAACTGACAGTTCGAAATTATTTGAAACATGCCGCCGAAACACATGTTCATTAAAGGTTGCTAAGAGTTCTGTTCAAAGTTCTTGGAGTCCTTGGCTAGTCCAATTATTAAGTGTAAAATCTGATCGTCTTTTATGTCTATAATACATTGTGGGTTTGTAAGATTATGTTGATTTTTGATAGTTCTAAAGGTTCGTTTTTTTTTTTTTAACAGGTTTTAACATATTTACTTTGTTTATGGTCCCTTAGAGTTTCACCATATTACAATATATCATCAATAAGTGACATGGTAATAGGTATATGTTTTCCGATTTCTTTGGAACTATAATTAATTATTTGTCTGATTTCGAATTAATACCAGAATCAGAAATCCAGACAAAATGTTCAGTGCTGGTGTGGTAATATTTGCATTTCATTTAATACAATCAGAGAATAAATACTGACAAAGAAGACCACCCAACAAGAGTAGACGTTAAAAATTAACAAAATGCCAATCATAAATAAAGAAGCTGTCATAATCACGAAAATAAATTTAATATCCACAAATCTCGTTATTTCCCATGGAAGACAGAATTTTTATTTGTTATTCAATCATAACGGATCAATAATTTTGTCGAAACTTGTATTCTACGCGAATGAAACCGTGGAAAAAACTAAATTTAATTGCTGGGTTTTACTAAACTTCTGCCTTAAGATCTTTACTTCATTGTGCTAGCCTATACCTTTTTGATAATTTTTTTAGAATAATTGAATCCATCAGAAGTACGAAATATATAAGTAAGAAATAAGTCATATTTCTTGTATCGGAGTAATGGTGTTTTGCTTTTAGTTTCAATTTATCATCATCATTATTATATCAGTCGAAAGACATCCAGATGTCTACTGGACAAAGCTTCCCCAGGCGTCGCAGCAATGACTGATCCTGTACTTCTCAAATTACCACAACTTTCCCGATTTTAGAATTAATTATTTGTTAATGATGAGATTAAACTTAAACATTGGTAAGGTCCATTAGTTCATAATAAACGTGCATATCAATAGAACACAACATTGCACTTTGAGATGCCATGTCCATTACTTCTTATTAACAAAGGCATTTTTTTAATGGTTTATCAGTAAATTCTTGCTTTTACCGATTCTGCAATAGTATATAATGGTCTAAAACTAGGTCTTTAATCAAAAGTCAAGTAATCATGGTACTCATAAAGTTAATTTCTCTCTGGACACTGTCGTTAATGCAAACACAATAAAGGAGGGTTTTAACATAAATAATTTGTTTTGGAACAAGTAGGTATCGGTAATGAGTTCCTAAATCACCTTATATACTCTTAGTATTAGATCAAATTTTAAGAATAACTAATCACATCATAAGTTACTATGGTAAGGTAAGATACTGGTCAGAAAGAGCGTACTCGTAACTACATATAATAAAAAAACAGGGCAATAGCAGGTATAGATTTGTTTATAAATTAATGTATGTAATAATGTTTATTTATAAAAGGATGGCAATAGGAGTTTAGAAAGAATAAAAACAATGGATGGGCATGGTGCAAAACGGAAACGATGTGATGAGTTAAATGCAGATTGATGCTGATATAAATTTGTTTAATATCTATACTGCAAACATGTTAAAAGTTGCAAAACTATAAAAATACTAACAATGAGATAAATAACTACTGTTATATGCAAATTCTAGTAGATGTCCATATAAGTCAGAAGCAATCAAATACACTATGTTGCAAAGCCAATACCAGTAACAAACAGGTTGCATTTACAATGTAATGTTATAAGTAGCTGAATGTAATAAAAGACATTCAATGATCGTAAATATAAATAATATGTATGCTTAAGACCATGATGATATAGATAGTGATAAGTTGTCTTCCTGGGTTTGAGAACTTTTTACTGGCAATTTATAGGACGCCAGTGCATATTCTTATACTGTGTGTATATTATCGGCTTGTTAATGATTAGGGTTGAACTCAGTTTTACGAAAGAACTTTTGAGAATCTACTCTACTTAGCCTCTTTCGTTTCACTGCTGGGCACCTTCGGTAAGAGACAAGCTCTTCTCTTCATCTTCATCTCGGCCTGCCACGATGCCGCGTAGCGTTTCTTTCTACAAAAAATAATAATTGTCCAGATGCTTTTGCTGATAATCCCCTAGTCACTTGTTATGGCACGTAGAAATTAATTCAAATTCAAGGTTCATATTTCGCAAAAAAAAAAAACATATTTACTAGTTAAACAAAAAAAAGTAAGACATTCGCTATTGACTATATATTAGCTAATCTTGCCTAAAATTCAGAGAAAATCAACTTCAATACTAACATTTCATTAAAGAAAACTCAAATTTCATCAGCCAATGGTAATTTCGGAACAGTCGCATGTAACTACTCTGCAGAGGCAAAGAAAGTTACATTTAAAATATTAGTCAATATCGACCAGAAATAAGAATTTGTAAATAACCTTATTTCATACATAAACTTTAAACATTTCTTCTTTATATCGAAACGTAAGAGATCAACAGTCAAACGGACTTCACATATCATGGACATAGAGATACGCGCATATCTCTACAGAGTTGTAAACACACGTATTCTCAATACAAGAAATTTAAATTTCCAAGGAGATCGCTTTAAAGTATTCCTTTTAAAAGCTTTATGTTATTGAAATGACCGGTATTACATCCCAACCTCCATTACTAACTGCACTGTCCACATAAATATTCATATCACTAAATTTTCAAACCGAAAGAGAGATAAAAGTAGTTTTACTGCTTCGGTGCAAGTAAGATGGTAGAAATTCGATCAGGCGGCTCGAGTGCGAGAAGGACGCGAGATCATGTATGTAGGTAGAACAAGGACAGCAACAAAATCAGAGGCTTTTACGGTAGAACGGGCAGCGAGCAGTGAAATGCGGGCTTGGTACACCTTTTTCGATCTCGCTTGAATAAATTGAATTTGAGATTAATCTTTTGTATGTAGTTGCTATAAATGACGGCTAGGTTTTTCTGATGTTAAAATATGATGGGCAGAGCAATAAAATGTGTTTTTATGAGCAAGATTATGCTGGATTGAAGCATCATGATTCTTAATCCGACAATTTATAACATCTACGTATAGCATACTCGTAAGTCTTAACAATAAGATTAAAATAACCGGTATGCAATCAAATTTTATTAGTAAGTTATACTTATGATAGGAGAGTGAGTATATAGTTACCATAAAACGCCTAACCGATTTATTTTAGTTTCAAACGAATGGTCTTAATTAATTTTGCTCTAGAAAAAAAAAACTCTTTAGAGTGAATAAAAAATGCCTGAACGAATCTATGAAATAAAACAGTAAGACAAATGCAGATATTAAAAAAATACTTATTTCAAAGATACTCAGATATTATTTATTCGAAAGCCGCAGGTTATGTTCGGCAAAGTACTTAGTATAGTAATATTCTAATACTTGAAACGAATAGCAAAATCAAAAAGATATACTCGGTTAAACATTGTGTGCACATGGGGAATGAGCTGACCAAAGTCCGGTATGAAAAAAATCAACAAGATATTCACATTTCCAAAGTAAACTTCATGAAAATCCCACACTTACAAACACAGACACAAAGAAAACTTTCACGGCACCAGTAACTTTGAACATAAAAAGGCGAACAACAACAAAAAGTAAACGACCATTACTAGACAACAGCGTATAAAGTAGACAGACGCCGGAAACTTTGTGAAAACACACGCTGAGCACGAGTTTAAACAGTTTTATTGTCATACCATGTTGCTCATCTCAAATGAAAATAGTATGGCTCGTAAATCTCGGAATAGCAATGTACGTGATTTGGTTAAAGCTTTATAAATATTAGATTATGTATTGTGATAGTTTTAATAAAATATATGGACACAACATTAGACGATCAAGTTCTGTCCCCTACAGAACTTGATCGTCTAATGTTGTGTCCATCTGATATAAGTTTGCTCGCGAAGGAGTGAAACGCAGTTTTATACAAGAAGATAATATATAGTGAACCAAAAAATTCATTGGTGAAACCAAAATCTTAAGTAAATGATGTTAGCGTACAAATAAAGGGGAAATTATGTCTTCAACCTCACTAAGTTAAAAAAATAATTGATGATCCAGTAATGTAACGAATTCCTTCCTGGTTGCGCGAATTTGCTGTGTGGACTGTAGATTTAAAAAGCGATCTAAGGTTTGTTAACAATATGCAGGTACTGCGTCTAGCGTTTATTAATGGGATAAATGTATTAGAAGGAACACTGACCTTTAACCTCGAAAGTTCCACATGGCGCCGTCCGGCGAATCCCGAACTTCGTACTTTCAAGCACTGCCAGTTTCTGTATTGCACTACACTGTACTATTGTTGAGTTTTTGAATGGTTGGATCACGAAATAGCCAATTTTCTTGTAATTTCGAGCGGGCGTGTTAGCGGTGCGGTCACATTCACAATGCACAAAACGTCAAATGTCAAATCATTTCTCTCGAGGTCGTGCGGGGAAATAAACGGAAGGGATAGGATTGCTAGGCCAAAAAAATAAATTACAAAAAACAAAATCGCGGAACATAGCAAATTGGCGCAACCACTTCCAAAATAAATAAAGTATGGGACATGAAAACCATTTAAACTAATTTGATTATACACATAATTTATAACTTAAGACGCAATTTTATTGACTCCGACCACCATTTACCTGAGGTCAACGTGGGGATTTTAAGCACAATAATAATAAATTTTAAATGAAATTACTTAAATTTTATAGTAAAATCAAATCAAAGAACGGTCCATTATAAATCAAGCAATGACACTAATGTCGATACTGTGACCAAATCCGGTACTCATTAACATTTACTGATATCACCAGAAGCTTGAAACTTATACAAAAGTATAAATTGATGAATGATGCATGAGAAAACTAGATTTTTATAAAATAAAATCTGAACAAAACGTTTTGGAGCTTATAATATGTTAATATTAAAAGTATATTGAGATATAGATCCAAATTGTATTTTAATTTGATTTTGTCTGTTCAGTGAAAAAAAAAATTGAATGAACAATCTTGTTTTGAGGATCTTAATGAAATCAAACCAAGATGTAGGCAGTAGACATTCCTTAAAATCACTTATTATTAGTAATGTGTTATTTCTTTAACAAAATGTATATTTATGCATCTGCTTTGCTAATGAATGGATGCGGTGAATTTATTGAAAACGAAATCGAATACACAAAAAATTAACTCTGGAATTTATATATAAAACCGAATCCAGAGGTAAACACTAAACCCAACTTACTAAATTGAATCTGGCGTCACTAATTAACATATATCCCATCGAAGACTGATGCATAAAACAGTATGAAATCAATAAGATTTAAATGAAGTGTAGTTAAAGTATGATCTGATTTCAATTCATCTGTTAGGTGAGAATTTATGTTTTATGCTAATACAGTAAAACAATGTAGGGCTGCTTAATTAAGCATGTTTCTCGATCCATAAATCTAAATGTTCATCAGTCGTGGGATGGTAAATGGAATAATATTTAAGAGCTGTATCTTGTCTCGGATCAAATGAAAGATTGAGATAAGAACAACGTTGGTTATATTAAAATTTTGTTGATTGAGGTGTTTACCATTAATTTCGGTGTCTTTATATGGTAAGCAAAGCATTAACGATGTTTACAGAAACCATGGATTTTTTATAAAGGCAACTAAATTATTTGTTGATAGTTTTTGCTTGGTTCTTAAAGCAGTGTGTTTTTTTTTAGTTTGAATAATTTGACTACTAAAATTATAATCTTTGAAAGTAATTGATAATTTAAAAGGCATAACTATAACTTAATTTTATTTTCAGATGTACTTGAAACCGTGATGTCGGACAACGCCGGAGCAGTAGCATCGAGGGCGTCCACACCTCGCCCAGTCAATGAAACGCCAGTCGCTGCACCACTCAGGTCCAGACATGACCAGTTCCTCGCTAGCTCAGCGGAAAGAGCACAACAACGCCCTTCTTCAAGTGGCAGAAATCCTTCTGGAAATTTTGAATCACCACCTCTACCTTACCATCGGCAGATGACAACAGGTTCCTTGCTTACCTCATCTCACCGAGAGACCTCAGCTTTTGTTCCTGTTGTTCCAACTCGGTCCATGCACCCAGTTATTTACCCTAACGAAATGCATCCTGCTTTGATACCCTCGGAAATTATGGAAAGGGAAAGAATGATGGATAGAGAAAGAACAGAACCAGCCAAAGGGTCACCAGATCGAGCGTCTGGAAATTTCCCAAAAAGAAACTCGTTTGATTTAATGGCTATGATGGTAGAAAAGCGAAAAGAAGTTGCGTTACGTGAGGCTGCAGCCGCAATGTTACTTCCACACCATAGAACATCATCTATGGACGGCATGATGTCTGATGGCTCTTCGCAACCTGCTATTTACGGTCCACCTGGGCCTTTCCTTGGTGCTCCTGGGCCATCGCCTACCGCTGCGGGCAGTTTTACATTTCCTGGAGCAGGATTATTTCCTCCTGGAGCGGGTCCACATCAAATGCACCCACATTTAGATAGGCGGCTCTTGAGAGCGCCAGGTCGAGCATCAAGGCCAAAGAAGCAGTTCATTTGTAAATTTTGTAACCGCCAATTTACCAAGTCGTATAACCTGCTGATTCACGAAAGGACCCACACCGATGAAAGACCTTACTCCTGTGACATTTGCGGCAAGGCTTTCAGAAGACAGGATCACTTGAGAGACCACAGGTATGTATTTTTATCTTATTCATTTAATTATCGACCACTATCATTATCATAATTATAAACTGCAGCACATGTTATTAATTCACTGGTAAAAGCTACCACTCATCTTCGTGAAATTATCCTTTAATCACTTTTTACATGCAGGAAGTGATAAAGTAGTATATTTCTTCGCCATCATCATGCATACACTTATTGTAATTATGACTATTTTTACTCAGTTAATAATCAAAGTGCCGCTTTCCTGCACATTTTAATTTTCTAGAACACTAATCATAGTATGTTATACAGCTAATTTGTATGCACGTAACAAGCAGCCGGTGTAACTCAAGTTGCAGATGTTAAGCCGACTGTAGCCGTATCCGCCCGAATACTCGGAATCAGAATATTTATAAAGTTTCTCGATCGTAACTAGCTCCGGCTTCTAAGAAATCTTTATATCTTGATTAATAAGTAAAAGGTGATTATACTTTCAAGCTCATGTACACTTATGATGAAAAAACGTTAGCTGACGACTGTTCAGACGAATGCCATTTGTTGAGTAATGTCTAAGTAGTGGTCGTTCGTGATTGTACTTTGAGATAACAGACAAATAATATATCGCTGTCTCGGACAGTACATGATAGATGGACTGATGGATTTTATTAGAGTACCTTTTGCTCGCGATGGTAATAACAATACATCATATTTATTTTTAAAATATTGAAGCAAAATCAACGTCTTAAATTTAAAAAATCCTTTTATTTATAACCTTATAATTAATATTATTTATAGAAGACATAATTCAAATAAAACGTCAAAATCTAAGATGGCCTAAGAATTTTTATCGTTCCGGCAAAATTGTATGGGCTACTCACACAAAGATTTTTCTATACAAAGGCGCTTGTAATCGGATTTAAATATTTTGTACGTCAATCCTATAATATATAACTCATTAAAACGTACGATCCGTGTGAGGGTCGACGCCTTATGAAGCGAATCGAGTAATTTTATAGCGAGTTATAAAAACTGAACGGTGTTGGGTCTGATTGGAGTTTGCTACCAAACATTCATGTCTACAGTCACATCATCACTTAACATAATTTCTCTAGCTTATTTCTACTTAGCCTATTGTTTCCCATTGCTACTCTTAACTATTCCAGATAATCATTTCTTAAGTCATCTTAACCAAGCCTTTGCGTTAGGCCTCCAGGTTGTTCCGGCATCTCTTTTTAGGTCGTCTATCCTAGGGCTTCTAGACTAACCTTTTCAACTTTGATTAAAATATTGCGTATTTTCTTTAATTTTTATCGAACCACTTGAAGACAGATATTGTTCTTGATATCATAATTATAATTAGTCAGTGGCAGTAGCATGTTTTTAGTTGACGCCAAAGTTTTTATTTTTCTACTGTTTCAGTATACAACATTAGTTTTAGTATACTCAAAACCTGAAACACGAGTCTAGTATTTTTATGTCAATAATCCATTTGCAAAATTTCGTAACTGTGTCTTTAAAAAATTAAAAGCTTGTAATGTTACCTGGTTGTCCGCACAGATACATGATCACCTGGCCATTCAGGCAACTAAGGAATGGTTTTGCTCTCTCACCCAGCTGTGTGCAGGCGCCTGTGCTATGACATGCCGTGATCTGCAGTGGTGTCCAACTTGTGATCATTTTTAAATATTTTTGAGAGAAAATATAACATGGTGTAAAAATTATTGGAATGGATTCCGTTACTGATTCTGAACAAACTATATTCAGGTTTCGTAAATTACTAAAAGTAATTTTGTATAAAAGACGCGAATACGAATAGTACGTTTGTACTATTTGCATTGCTGTTTCATTCGGAAAGCAAACTATTAGAAACTTATTTTGCTTCTTCAATAACAAAATCTCAAGTTATGCTAACGTAAACATTAAAACTTTCTTTTTTTATACGTATAAACAAAAGAAAATCGTTCGGTATGAGCGATGGTCGAAGTTACGAAGTTACGCCATAATTCACTATCGTTTACGACTAAAAGTTAAATGAGGTATTATATTCCAAATTTTATATACATCGATGTCTATCCATTATTACTTGTAAGGTCGACGGAGAAGGTATAAATAAACGTATTATTCAAAATAACTATGACAACAAAACTACAGAAAAACATATTCATAAACTCAAGAAATGTTAAAAACTACATTAAATAATTTTGGACAATCTATCCATCACAATAATATAATCTACAAAACATATCATGTTTCTAATGTGATTCTTATGTCCGTTAAAGTAGGCCTTGTAAAGTATAATTTGACTATCTTATAATTTGGTGAACAAATAAAGACATGTAGTTGTATGGTCAGTGTTTAACTTTATCACAAATATTTAAGTCAAATTATATAACATTTTTTGCAAAAAATAAGTTACAAACCATTAAAATTTTGATTTGTATCAGAAATTTTACAACTATACCAATATCTAAAAATAAAGTAATATACACGAAAGACCTGAAAATTAGCTCATACTAAAAGAATAGGTCTTTCATGGACCCCTGGTGGGTTTTCGATAGTTTTTTGTCTCAACAACTTGGTTTAAGTATTTCATGATACTTCTAACGCAATAGAGCATAGGCAGCCTTGTTATTGAAAACAAATTCTATAAATAATTCTTAAATCTTCATCGAGCCATTTTTGTAACGAATTAACTCGTTTCCTCATTGAATGGATTAATATTCAAATTGAATATCGATTTCTTTCGTTACGTCTTCTAATGATTTTGACATTCTGTGCTGCTCAAACTGTTAGGAATTGTACTTTTTTTATATCCATGGCAAATTTAGGAAAGGTTGTAATCAGTTTCGATATAATAGATTTTAATTCAGTTGAATAGAATACTATTAATACCATTTGTATTAATAACACCTATTTGATAATGTTTATAGGTTTATGTTAATTTATTTTCCGCGTAACCTTTGATAGTCACCGGTGGTATATTAAAAATAACGTTATAAATTCAGCCTATCATTTTATCGTATTACTACAGAAAATTAAATAAAAACAACATATGTAATAACATGTACCCATTTAGTTTGTATAAAGTTCATCAAAAGTACTACAAGGTCTTGTTTCAAGTTCAAGGAACGAAGCAATTTTTTTCTAGTCTACCTAAAAAGTTTGGCAAAAACATACAATTCTAATCAAACTTACATTACTGGCCGACCACAAGCAATAGTTCTCATTCTATAAAAAAAAAACATGATCTTTGTGATTTTCTGATGGATTCGAACCAACTGACTCAATTCATGCTACATTATATAGCAGGTTTTTTACTTACCCGCCCGTAATTAGTTTAAATTCTGATGATTCATCTTTTTCTATTGGCCCAGGCCATAATAGAGTACAGGATTCAGTACCATCAGCAAATAAATCAAACAACTTACAAACTAGAATGTGAAATATTTTGTTTCCCGTACATTTTTATAGATCAACATTATTAAGATGTTTTCAACTTTTATGGCGTCTACTGATTATTTTTAGTGTCATTGCTATAAACGTCCTTTGAGTGTGTTTCCGCAAATTAGTTTTTGCTCATTTAGAGAAATTAGTGATTTTCGAACGTAAAAATAGTAGTTGAGAATATACTTAATTTATTTTTATCTGTTGCTGACCGTACAAACGCGTGGATTAGTTGGACCATCGTAAAGCAATTTAAAACTATTATTATTCGGTACAATTCTGTACATCATTTTAAGTCTATATTGAATGGGAGTGAACAAAAAATGCTCAGTATTATTTATCACTTAAAACGAATGATCGGCGACTACGTCCAAGACGTATTTTTATTTTTATGTCTTCACATTAGCTTCGAAAGGGAATTTAGGGAATTACATGTGAGACATTTAAATCTAATAATATAATTATTTCAATTGACATGAACATATGCAAAACGAAGTGCTAGCATACCAGATACACATTTTGTAGCACAAACAGATGCGTTTTAAAAGGAAAATCTCCCACTAAAACATTGTTTGCATACATATTACTGGAAATATGAAATCATCGTCTCTTCATAATGTGCAGTTAATATTTTTTGTCGTACATAATTATGTTATGATTGCCTTTATAATCGAAGTGCATATAATGCATAATGCCATCCCATTAAACCCACTGCCGTAATTAATACCTTTACAGAAAAAGAAGCAAGCCAACGATAACGAATATTATTCGCAGGTTTCTAAGAAATATAATACTAAAATGCTGCACGAATATTAAAATATAGCTTTAAATATTCAAGCTTTTAAGTGCATACAAGGTAAGCTTTGATCAGACTGAGCATTAGTAGAGAGCTATCGTGTGAAAACGGACTTGTTAAGTTTATTTTAAAGCGTCAAGTAGCTCCCTCTATTGATATTTACGCTCTTCGAAATTCAGTACTTACACTGCCCACACGTTCCTTGCATTGTTTTGAAAGTATCCATGTTATTTTACTTTAGAAATAAACTACTGATTTTTAAACTCAAACATCTCGATAACACAATTTAGTCCAATACTGCAAAACTCCATTTAAAAATAAATAATAAGCGTATCGAATATTTTTCATGAATATTTAACAAGTTTACTGGCCTTACGTAAATATAAAATGGCTTTTAATGATTCTGTCTTATCGAAAATGGATCGGTAAAATCGAAGCATGATCGGAATATTTTTACTTAAATTAATACGGAATATTCTTACGTAGTCCTTTGGTTAAGAGTATCATGTAAAAATGTTTGTTTCAATAGTTTTTAGAATCTATTTTATATTTCAATACACTCATGTGGATACAAACAGTTTTTAAAAACTTAGCATCAAGTCTATGGTAATGTTTCGTTTAACTTTGAAGATAACGCCAAGGGGTTCCTCTGGGAAACATAATGGGACCGTTTCCCATTCAAAGTAAGTATGAGGCTGAAAACATACATTTAGGATGTCAAGAAAAACTAGTATACTTGGAAACATGAATATTTAACATGTGTTATCTCATGAGAACGCACATAGATTGCATCTCTGTCACGTTAGACACACTCGTAAACTATCGAAGCGACGGGGATAATTTTTGTGTAAAATACTCTACGGTATGACAGAAATGAAACTGACTGTATTAACTGTATATTTATATCAACATCGAAATATATGTATTTTCATATATTTCGATGTTGATATTGTAATTGTTGAGATTAAGTAATAAAAAATATGATATTATTAATTTTATGTAGTAACTCACACAATTTTATGACCTCTTCAGATCACTCTGCCTCCATGACCGCATGTTGGTTATTCATTACAGAAAATATCGCAATATAACAAAGAATTAGAGAGCATAATAATCCAATAACACTTTAATGAAATTCCCAGCCAAAAATATTATGGTTCGCATCGAATCAAAATTTAGCTATTAAGTACCGTCAGTTTCCCATCGAATGATGGACATAACTATATAAATATAGCTATATAAACAACACTATTCACACCATAAACCTGTAGTACCGGAGTGAGATAAAAATACTGCGTTAGGCGAACCACACACGCAAGATTTTTTTACAACATACGCAGATACGTTTCCTTTTTACTACACATCGAGCTTCACCTGGGTTTTGAATAAAATTTTCAAAATATTTCTCAGTGAATCAGTAGTATCTATTTATATTACTTCCACCATGCTCTCGATTAAACAATCTCAGAGACGTCATCGATAAAAACTTTTTACAAATAAACTTCAAAACTACATAAAGAGGTATGTATAACCATTGTGTTTTTCCAAAGTACCTAGCAGAGTCTTAACTTCTTAAACATTTCATAACAACACACAATTTTGTTAAGACTAGAAACCAGCATTTAGCCGCACGTATATGCCAAGCCTAACAAGAAACATTCCTCAGTGCACTGCAACTAGACGCGTATCTACTATCATTAATTTTCTACCGCAAGCGAGGCAATTTCTTATTAAAAACTGGTTCGAAACCTATCTCCAAAGATACATTAATAATATAACATGTTGATGTATTTTTCTGTCTTCCCTTTGGATTTTGTTTCTGTAATGAACATTAAAAATATGAAACGAAATAACGAGAGGAATATAGTTATTTTTTTATCTGTTATCATAATAAATCTTCTTTTGAGAATTTTCAACCAGTCATATATGTTATATGTGTCCAAACTGTTTTTACTTGAATTCATTTCCAAAAGCTATGTGTAGTTCTCATATTTCACAAATTATATTTATTACTAAGAATTAACAAAACAGTATCAATATTGTCTTTATCGTCATTCAATAAAAGAGATATACGCATTAAATATTTGCCAAAGTCTTCATAAGAATTATTTTTGCATTGAACATTATTTTATCTCGAGGCTCATATGCAATTATGATTGAACCGAGACCACATATAATGGGGACCGCGTAAAGCTCTCGCTCGTTCAGATCGCTCAAGGGGCTACAACAAAAAGGGATATCAAATTAATACTGAATCCATAATAAATCAAAGAGGGGCAGGTGGACTCGATCGCAAGAACGCGAGATTTGCCTACAGGTCTTTAGAAATTATCATCTTGGCTGGAGCCAATCATATACCTAAGCGTTTGAACGCCGGGATTGGAATCTTTGTTATTCAAAATCCAGAAATCGATACTCCAGGCGATTCCGCATAATTGTAAGATTGTCACGCGATGTCCGAATTTTTCGGTCCCTAATTTCGTCTGTGACACAATAAACACTTTTCGTTTTCATTTAGTCGGAAACAGATGGTTGCTTATGTAAATGTCCGGTAATTTCAAGCGTTTCTTCTTCGAAGACGGTTTTTTGTATGGGACGAACATATTCGTTGTACTATTAGCATAATATTACCAAAGGTGCATATGAGATGAATATATACATATTGTAATGACGTAAGCCATTAAACATAGAGTGCTCTTCTTTTAGGTTGTTCCATATTCAAATATAAAGTACCTTAATTGATTTTGGAACGAGACGAAATAATATTATATTTTCTTTTGATAATGAACATTAAAGTGGTTTTGTTTATCGTTTACATTGTTGTTTTATATTGAGCGTTTTTTGAGTATTTAAATCTTTGTAATGGGTCGGTCTCCACAAAAATGCGTTTGAAAAAAACGTGACCGAAGCTGTAAAATAATTAGTGAGGTACGCGATACGCGGCAAACCTCTTGTTGATTTCACAGTATCTCATTGCCTTTTGAAAGTTTCTTGTAGATTGTTGCACAACTTTTTTTCTTGCGCTCTCGATTCGTTTTGACGTTAAGGACGCATTTTATAGGTACGTATCCTGTGCACCTGCGGCGCTGAAAATAAACTTGGTTGTTTATTTATAAAGAAATAAGTCAAAACGCTGCCGTTGGGCCCGCAGTATCTCGGCAGAGATCTCTTGCAAAATCTTCCAAAAGTATTTGCCAAAAGATCATCTGATAAGACTTTTCGGAAAACGGTCTCATTTAAAATGTCGATGTGAAAACTGTTTATGGATTCTCTTTCATACGATAATTTAATTCATGAGTTTACTTGATTGGATCGGTGATAAGTCACGCAAAAAATTCGCCGACCATTTCGATCATGGCACATGGTTACTTTCGAATTTTCGACTCTAGATACTACACGCATCTGGACTCAGCTCGGACTAGTGTGAACAGATTCCATTTTAATCTGTTTTAGATTATTCAGATGCCATTATTGTTGAATCGTCTCGGACAGGAAAATTTATTATTTAAATTATTCTTCGGAGGATTGCGTGTTGGGTTGCAAAACGCTTTTTTGTCGCTATATCCAACCAATTAAGTTTAGTATTCGCGTGATTCGGATTCTCAGATAAAATAAAAGGCACAACGTTGTCGGGTTCTTGTTTCTGTTTTCATAATTGTCGGTTTTATAATATCACCTTGTTTTATAAAAACAATCGCTTGAGGTTTTTATCGTGTTAAAGTTTTTAGGTGGAATGCCAAATGCGTTGACGCCTAGCTATAAAGAACACAACCATATTATTAATTCTTAATTATTTTTGTAATAAATCTAAATTTTTGACTCACATAGTCACATAATAACTATATAATATTGAACAATTTCCTTAAAATCGTACACAAAATATGTTATTACGAAATTATTAAATATAAATGGTTAAATTATGTTAACCACTAATAAAAATAGCACCGTATTATTTAAATTTGAAAGTTAGTCGAACTTAAACAGCCAGTAAAAGACCATTCAAATAAAATATCAGTTACTAAAACTGCAATTTATATAATCCCCACAAAACGCCAGTTTTCAATTAACATTCTTGCGATACAATCAGTACGATTAATCATAATTTTGCTATCGCAAAAACGGAAAGTAACCCATTCGTAATCCGAAAACCTGTCTCTTGGTGTCGAAACGTCATTCTTCAGGGTTCCTTGGGCTAATGAAAAATAAACTTATCTCAACTGTCAATCGAATGCAATAATGGAACAAACTTAAAATATATACTTATAAGGAACTGATTTTATCCCACAAACGTATTTGGAACTTGATATTTGCATGGGTAAAATTTTTTAAAAATCACGAAAAAGAACTCGTATCCCCCATGGTGACTTACGCATATAAATTACTGGGATATGTAACTTAACTAAATTGAAGTTCATTGTGTTAAATCCTCTCTGGAATTTTATAATCCGATATGAGAGATACTTGACACTCGTTTTATCATATTTTTTATGTGAATAACACTTACTTTATGACGTTTTTGAGCTGAAATGCCGCCAAAGATGGCAAAATGAATAAAAATAAAATTCACCTATAAATTCTATAAACAATTGCTAGGTAGCGCCACCTGTCGGCATATGAAATACTGACTTAAGTTGTATCGAGTGCCAACCATTTACCATAGTGACTGACATTTAATTAAGTTTTGCCATTTACTGCTTAAGTAGCCTCATATCCTGTTCTTAGTACTCCAACCACATGCTATGGTCGCCTAACTAATGTAAAAACCACTTTGCTTAAGTCCACATAAAACTCTTACTGACAAAACTGCTAAAGGAAATATAAAGGAATGGAGTTTTTGCTGGCTATATGTTTATATTCATTTGACGTCAACCGATGCTGCTTTCGACATAAAACAAAAGTATTTTATAGAAATTTCTCTAACAACAATAGAGGATTTATCTCAATGGCTACAGAACTGGAGTTTAAATCGTTTTTTGAACAAAAAAAACCTTTAATACTAACAGAATAAAGTTTATTACAAGACGTCGAGTAAACTTATGCGTGTTAAGGCGTGGGTTGACAAGACTTATGCTTATCGTCGATTTAGCATTTCTTCGCTACTTAATCCAGTTTTTAAAAGCCATTAAAGCTTGTAGTAGCAATCTGTATTGCTTGTTTTGTGTCTACCATCTGTGAACGGGATGTAATGATTTACAGCCGAACTTGTTACTACATTTTTTTCACCTACACCAATTCTTTGACTTTAATTAGCTTTTTTCCTCTTCAACTTCATTCTAATCTATTTTCGTTTTTTTTTTCTTTGAGAAGATTATGGTCGATTCCATCAGAATCTGTATTGCCTTAGGTATGTAGTGAATGGTTTTAAAAAGTCGGTTCCATAACTTCACTTAAGGCTTGCTCAAGAGTTCGCTTGAAATATTTCTGAGTGTTGTCGTGGAGGCCCGTGCAAACAGTGACCGGTCGGTTGTCCAAACAAAGCGGGTGTACCGGTGCCATCCACTATGTGGCCTCTAAACTCAAGCCCACGTTCGTCAAGAATATTTGTATTTACATTAACATCCTCCGCTATTTGTATACGAATAATGTAATTACCTTTATGTACGTTGGAGACCAATTTCTTTGAAATGGATGCGTGCTGTGTCAGGCTTACTTTTTTGGATCGAGGTGAAGTACATATAAGCGGCATAAATTGAAAATCCTTTGGTAGCGTTAAAAACTTCACTTGGCACTAATGGTACACTAGTCTTTGTACACTACACTACAACTAGGGCACTATTCTATTCTAATGTATCATACTTGTAAATACGGTCTTGACAAATATCAGGTCTAAGGGATTTGGTATCTGCTTCTTACTGTTAGATTTTTTTAAACCTTATTTTAGTCTCATTAATCCTTTCAAAAATCTCTAAAAAATCTGTCCCAGCCCCAAAAAGTTTACAAATATTTCATAGCAAGAAGCCATTGTTGTCGGGGAAAGGTATTCCTTTCTGTATTTACCATTAATCATATGACGAAGTCAACGTTAGATAAAATCCATGGACACTCACACATATGCAAGGGATATCTTCGAACGTAACCTGACACACACAAGACAATTTAGAAACAGGTAGAGATTAAGGATCTCTTTCTTATTTCAAGAAATTCTCAGTAAATAACTGTTGTAAGGTTTACGTTCACAGATTACGTGGATTTGCCTTGATTTCATGTTTTTGCTACGTGGCGAAATATTAATTTGAGGTTGGAGTTTGTTAGACGAAACTAGATTTTTGTTTTATCTTCCAACCTTGTAGTACCCATTGCGTTAAATTATTAGTATATACTTGAAGTTGAGTTTAGAAATGTTAAGAAAATATGTGAATAATAATAATATAATAAATAAAACCAACCAACACCTTGGGAGGCTCTCGTTAGGTGGCTGGATCAAGGGCTTGATTCAGAAAGCCGTACTCCTGGACACGGCTCGTATTATTAGGAGGTTCCTTTCTCTGGAGCCCTGACCGCCGGTAGCTTGGACCCTGTTCCCGATACCGGTGGGACACAATTTTTTATATTTTTAAATGTATTTTTTTATGATTTAAAAAAAATATATAATTAATATGTAAGTACATTCAGTGAATAAGGAGAATAATAAATAATACATAAAAAATATTTGCATTAATATGCAGTTTTGAAGCATTTTAACGTATGTTATGTCTGGCAAATCAGTTGGCAATACTGACCGTCTTAAATCATCAGAAATTAAATTAAAACTATTTACACAATTATTATGATAGCTTTTTAATATTCAAAAACCCACATATAAAAGCACTTACGTTAATTATACATTTCTATATTTCATTTCAGTTAATTATTATTTAATTTCAAAACATTTTTTTACCGAATCATAAGCGATCGAAGATAACCACAAAAATGCTCCGAAGTCCTACGTGCCGGCTCTCAGGGACATTAAGAATGGTGGAAATGATTCTTGATTTTATCTGCCATGACTGCCCACGGGTTTAAACTAGTACTGTACATAAATACCTTGAAGAGTCACTAAATACTTATATTCATAAACCGCGTTATTTTTAAATTTAGAGTTATAATTTTTTACGAAGAGAGACGAAAATAATGATGAAAATAAACACAAATATACAAAAAAGTATTTGAAAACTAGAACACTTGTAAGACCCACTTCACACTATACTGCAGATGAAGTTGCATTAGATGAATAGAATCGACACTAAAGTGTGAATTGACTCTAAAAGACGACCAATAGAATATCAACATTATTGTTGTCCAATGCAGGATGAAATCTATTAACATTCCTATTCATTTAACTTTTTATTGCCACCACTGTCTTGTAATTCTTTATCTTTTAATGAAAAGAAGGTTGAAGATTCTCCCTAAAGATAGCCGGGATAACGCAGTTGCGTTTGCGACCAGACTAAAAGTCGCAGTACAACCGGTCGTCCTTGGCGGTTGAACCCTCTTTACACCATGGGCCATGCATAACCATGGATGGCTTCCCATACAGAGTTTATGGTGCATCCAGAAATGAAATATTGTTATAGGAAACGGTTATATATTAAGTACTTGGTTGTTTTTGTACCTGATCTCTATTTTTATGTTATTTATTATTTGGTGAGTAGTAAGTTGTTATTTTATTTGAATTAAGAAATTACCTGTCACAGGATCAATAACTTGTACAATAAATAAAATTCTACCTCTTAAGCTAGGGTTTACCTATATTTTATAAGAAGCAGTTAACGGTCAGGTTTAAAATTATTAACAAATAGTTATTTCTAGTGGACTGTGTCTATATTTACTTAATTTGTATAATATGCCTCCATTTTGTATTTAAAAAATCCAAATCTGTATGCAATAACTACAAAATTCTTGGAATCCTAAAGTATAAACAATTTTTTTTTAAACTTTGTAATTGATGTTTAACATAAAGAAGACTTAAGTCCAAACCATGCATATTAAAATCATGGGACTAAAAAAATCGAATAAAAAATGAACAGAATTAGTAGACACATCAAATCTATGGAAACGGCAGCAGCACACAGATTCAAAAAGGCTTAGAATAAAACCTTAATCCCGTTAACGAATTCTTTTTCGGTCGAATTCACTCAAAAAAAGAACGTCTTAGATATTATTGTGGCCAGTTTGAAAGACGAAATAATCACGTTATTTATTACCTATGGCTGGGAGCAAGCAACTTTAATCTGTTCTCGACACGTACGGAACGATTTTATGGGAGATTAAAAGCAGTGATCGAATTTTGAGAACTTTTCGAATAGTAATAAACGTTATTCGATTGAGTAAGGGCTGTGCTTTTATTTCAACCAAAACAGCTAAAAAATAATGGCGTAGATATCATTGTGATAAAATAAATCCATTATTTTCAAATTGTTTTGCTCATCTTTGATTTTTCATTCGATTTGGAATTGAAACCTATTTTCAAAAAATAATATTGTTGGTTATCAAGAAAAAGCAACAGAATTGTCCATGACAGTCTTGTCAAAGTAAGAAGAAACACATTTGCAAAAGAAAAATCTTAAAAAAGAAATTAAATCTTTCTTAAAAAATATTTTGGTACATCCTTGATTAATACAAACGCAACACTAAATTAATTAAACCAATTCCTATTCTATTGTAAATTATTATGTTTTTAATTCACTTGATTAGTATAATACATATGGATAGGAATATTTAATGGCATATTACTATTTAGTCCAATATTATCTTCTAGCTATTTTATTTAAAAATAAATTCACACTGTTCAGTATTTTTTTTTTTATTATGATAATCTTCTTTTGTAGTCCCCAAATACATAGAGCGGTGACCGATTAATTAGGTACTATATTTTCATTAAATATCGCATCATATCACCATATTACTAACGAGTAATGAGTAAAACACTAAACTTAATTAGTTAATTAATTCTTGGAGATCATGTATCTCTTGAAGCTTAAATCATTTGACTGACCTGTCGGTCTAGTGGTTTGTGACTCTGCTTGCTATGCCGGAGGTTGTAGGTTTCATTCCAACCCAAGACAAATGTTTGTGTGATGAGCACAATATTTTTTTCTGTGTCTAGGTGTAATTTATCTATATGTATGTTTATCAGTTGTCTAGTACCCATAGTACAAGCACTACTTAGTTTGAGACTAGATGAAGTAGTGTGAAAGAAATTATTATTATTTGCCGTTTAGGTGAAATTATTATTTCCTTTATTTTTTTTTCTTTACATATTTTTCTATTTTTAAATATTTATGAATACAAATATATTATATATAAAAAAACATTTAAAAATATAAAAACAATAGTCCGCCGGTGTCGGGAGCAGGGTCCAAGCTACCGGTGGTTAGGGCTCCAGAGAAAGGAACCTCCTCACAATGCGAGCCGTATCGAGGAGTACTGCCTTCTGTATCAGGCCCTTGATCCAACCGCGCAACGAAAGCTTCGACAGGTGGTCGTCGAAGCTTTTGGCTATAAGGCCGTTGGCAGTCACGACAATCGGCACAATGATAGCCGAGTCTACATTCCACATGTCGACAATCTCGTGTGCTAAGTCGAGATATTTGATTTGTTTCTCTTATGTCTTAAATTATTATTATTATTACATTATTATTTGTTTAAAACCTGAGTTTTTTAATCAAATTCGTTTTGTTTTACCAAACAGTGAGTCTATGTTCCAGTTGTTAACCATGTTCAATTTTAATAATATTTGTAATTATCTTTACATTCAATAATCGATTCTAAGTAATTTTATATTGATTTATTAATACAGCATAATACTGTTTCACAGAATAGAGCGTTATCGTATTGCCTTGGATTATATTGGAACATTTTAGGTGAATAGAATTACCTAGTTAACAACTTAAATTATTTTTGTTATCTCCGCACTGACTTTAGGTTATTAATGACTACCATTTAAAGGCAATAATAACAAGTTAGGTGTCTTTATTTTAATCTATTCTTAATCAAACTTAATTTGAAAACATCGCCATGACATCTTTGAAGAACTCTGTATTAGTGCTCTAAAATTTTCATTACAGCAAAAGAGAAAAGTACAAAAGCGAGCAGGTAATTTGGCTGTTTTTTGATGGGCTCGCACTTAACTTCTTATCTTTCCAGAAAATTATAATGAAAATGATAGAATTTACTACAAAATGTATTATAAGAGGCATCTCTATAGCTTACCACTACGTAAAAATACTCAAAGAAATAATAACAGATTCCCGACGAAAACCCAATCCCCTTACATCGTTCCCACATGTAAATCAGCCAATAAAAGCATCCACGATACGAAACGATTACAGACGATTACGGTCAATTACATACAGTACTAAAAGAGGATTTACGATAAAACCAAAATTAACACTCCTGCATCTCGATAGCCTAATTGCACCTCCACAAGTAATAAATCATGTAGGATCAAACCAAATTGAAGGATTCAATCTAATTGGGTTTGTACAGTACATAGAGTGGACCAATCAATATAGTTTGATTAATGATATCTCCTCTCCCGGTATAATTGCCAGACGAGACGATCATGAATCAACTGCCAGTGTTATAAATCTGATAACTGAAACTCGTTTTGAACAAGAATATACACTTCCTAAGCTACTTTGGACCCGGAGCGATCCAGTTTAAGTTCTTTCTAAGCGTAATGATTTCGAGAAACGTATAGCTGCGTTATCTACTTGATATTTTAATCTTATCACCTTATTTAATGAATAAACAGAACGGGGATAGAAACAATAAAAATATATTACCTACCTGTATTCAAAAACAGTCGTCTATACAGCAGAAAGTTTTAGAATTTACAGTTGGACATAATCAAATGTAGACGCGTCGTTTGATTATATTATAGATTGGTGATCATAAGAATTCGGCAAATGACGAGTTATTGCTACTATAGATAATATTAGAAAACATTTTGATAAAATTATAGTTTGATGTCGTAAAACGAGAATAGGATCTGGTTCTAAAGATATATGAACCATGAAAAATTGAGTTTTGGAACTATTGAAGCGCGACTATAATGAAGGTATTTGATACATGGACGTATCGAATATCAAACTTTTTCTTATGAGGCGCCAATTTTTTATCGTAGACAGAAGACGTGCGTTAACCGAATCTCATGATCGACAGATAAAAACAATGTGGTTTGATCGTGAAAAACAGACATAAATGAAGTCAGAATAACGCTATAATTAAAAGTACTAAGATCATTAAATTGTTTGGGATGAGTCATTATTATTTATTAGTTAGTACGTAGTATTTAGTCAGTGTAGTTTATTGAAGAATAATTATGAAAAAAGTAGTCAACATCGATGCTCAAGTGTTTTTTCTTACTTTACTTTCTAATTCTTTATATAATTTGAGCTAGCTTTCCTGCATTTATTCATTTGTGGCAGATTCATAATTCATTTCTAATGTTTGTTGTCATCTATTAGTGCAAGACTTGCATTCGTTTTTTCGTTTTTTTTTTAATGAAGTGAATGCCTGAACTTTTTCATAATATGACATTATTTTAAAACACTGTGTAGGCGGGAGCTATAGTTTTAACATAGAGTAACCAGACCACTTAAAACTCCAAATACCATAGAATGTCACAATAGTTTTCACTAATCGGGGGTTGTCCTTGGATGAACTTGCATTGCGCGTACAGGAATAATCATCGATTGGCAAAGTATCCAAAGAGCCTTTGCGAGTTGGTTTCGGCTCCTCGTACGCCTTCCAAAGGTCCATCTGACTTTTACTTGACGTACTAGGTCATAAAAGCCTTTAGTTTGAGTCCAATTTAATTTGAATCAGATGGTCACCCGTTTTTTTTTCAGGCATAGCCTAACAACCAAATCTATACTTCTTAAATATGTTTGCAATTTTAGGTAAAATGCACCTGATACCGTGCAAGTGAAGTACGCGTTTACAATGAATGTTAGCGTCACTCAGAGGTGAAATTGTGTGTGAAGCGGCAGCGGCAAGCCGTCGCTCCCATTACGTCGCATGGCCGGCGTACGCGCAGCCAAACCGGCTGTGGACGCTGTACTGTATGTAGCAGGCTCAATTATTAGAAATATTGAATAGAATAGAATCTGTTTGGTTTAACTGACTTCTACTACAGAAATATACATGCCAAACATATATCACTTACTATATGTATATAATAGTTGATAATTGTATTCATTTTATGATAGAACGTCATACATTAATCATCCTGAAAATATTTACCTTAACGATTTGATTAGTTTTATTGACGTATTATCAAAGTTAAATTGAAATTCAAGTTTATGTGTCACCTAAATAAAATTCACACCTCTATCGCATCTACGTTGGTAAACACTTCATGGGTATCATCACCTTCAGTAAGCGACTTATCATTCAATAGCTTTAAAGCACATCAGTTAAAAATACTACAGCTATATTCAAATCTTGATAGTCTTCTGCAGTACATACAAAATAAAATAAATGAAATCATTATCTACCAGTTACATACGTCACAGCATCGGTGTTCAACCTGGCCGCGCCGCTCCATTAGTATTTTCCATTTATTTTTTGTCCACGTACCTGTCCGACTTTTGGGGTTTTGACTTTTTATATCGTCGCCCGCGCGACGAATACTAAATTTCTTTAGTATACAAACGAAAAATAAATGATGCACTGCCACGCATTGCGGAACGCTCTGTATTATTTATCGATTAAGTTTTTGTGGTAGAAGATTGACGATTTGGAAACTTCACTCAAAATTCCAATTTAAGTGTGAGAATATTCAACAACATCATCGAAATGATGTTGTTTTCTAGAGTGTGTTTTTACATAAGCCCTTAAATTTACAGTCTTAATTCATCCTTCCTCACTATTGCAATAAACATGAAATTCTCTCATGAAAATCTCTTATCAAAAAAACTTCTGAAGTATTTACGCATACAGTAATAATGGAAGAAATTCCGATGCTTATATTACGGACTGACCTTACTACAATGCAACATTATCCACATTGTGACAAAAGAAACGAAAGACTTTCGTGTGTAGGTAGCATCTAGACAATTACCACAGAACCAGCGACTACATTAACGACTCATTGTACCTATGTGATTGAAAGCACCTCGCCTACGCAAAACCTATTAAACTTTAACGTTATGACTTATTATTTTTGAGACTCAACAGATTTTGAAGTTTTCTAAAGACAAGCCAAGAAATATAATCAATGTAAAGAAATTATATAGATATGTAGGTAAATACAAGGAATTCAACTAATCAACATTCATTTTATAAAGATACCATGAAAATAAATATAGAACCCTAAATTTAACTCAAATGAATGTTAATGAAAAGCAAAAAAACAATCAAATACTAAAACATTTAGCAAAGAAAAGCAAAAAAGCAACCAAATGCTAAAACATTTAGCAGTCTTAAAACAATGATAACGAACAAGATTGTGCTTTTGAATCCACATATTATGGTCAAATGTTTGGTGTTAAGATCACAGAAGTGGAAAAGTTAGTTTGATAACACTGGTTACTGTCCATTTAATGCTTATCTTCAATTTTTTAAACCAGAAATCATACGAGTAATAATAAATGAGTCATTTCGCGTGACCAGAGGGCTGGAATTTTCTTCGGTCAACGAATCAGCATTGCCATCCAACGTGGAAATGCTGCCAGCGTTCTAGGCACTTGTCCCATTGACATCGAGGCCGATGAATTTTTTGATGCCCTATGATCTCTTTTTGTACCCGTTTGTATATATTATTATTATATATACATGTTAAGTTGCTATATTTGTTAGATTAGATGTATATATATAGTTTGAATATTATATTATTATTTAAGTTTACGTACAATAATATATTAAAAGAAAGAATAATTGCGATTTTTTGTCATTTCATTAGTTTTTTGAGAAAACGCTAAAATGGTACTATAAAGGTAAACACAAAGATGACTGTTGAAAATAATTTATTGTCGCTACTTTTTCCAATATTTCAAAAAAATATCCATAACCCACAGAGTATTGTTCGTCAAACTAAAGTCTCTCTTTCTATTGGAAACTGACTTCAGTTTTGTCATTCAAAAGAAACTTATTACCATAATTCCATTGCGGTTAAAAACAAAACGATATATCCAATGTATTGACGTCTCATTTTGTTAAACGCGATGCAAAAAACGTTCTAATGGTAATGCTAATTTCGCTCGAGCAGTTGCGAAAACGCTCGTCTCATTTACATTATGTCATTTACTTCTTGTAAATATTTTGCTACCTATACGGGTTCCTACGGTTCGGTTTTAGGAAATATTAGCTCGACAGCGTATATGCTAATTGGACTTCTAAGTTTCTAGGCGCTAGAAACGACACTTTTGCTAATTAGATAAATTATTCTCTGAATCTTAGTTTTGTATCTTTTGCTTCCTGGTTTTGTATATTACCATCTGTTATCTTCATATTTGTTTCAATATGTTATATATCACTATTTCTTCATGATTTTTCTGAAAGTTATAAATCTATTTCAATAAAGTAATTTATATATTCTTGTCATTTTTTAAATTACTAAATGTAAGGTTCTTGTACTTGTGTTTACAGAATAAGTTCACACGGACTCACTAAACAATTTCTGTCATTCAAATGTTAATTATTGGAAAGCAAAGCGTTGGCGTCATTTACTACTGATGCTGAGATATTAGTAGCATAACAATAAATCGTCTTAAAGGAAACCAGCTTAGTTGTAAAGAGATAAAAGTGCGTGGGTTCGAGACTCGAGTCAACCTCAGTTGCTTAAGTATGGCTTTTATGCTGCTTAAGACAGCAAAATTGTCTCTTGAGAAACATATCGGGGAATTACTAAAACGACAATTTTTAATACTTACAATTATGGGAAAAATAAAAGAATGTTTCCCTTAAAGCTAAACAAAACTGTACGTAACCTTTTAAGTATGATAAATTGTAATATTTCAGGTAGATATTTATAATACTTTGAGTAAAAGATGAATGTCGTCAATGTTACTGCCAATGCAAGAAATATTGTAATAATATTCACTATTTGTACTAAATACTAACAACAATTTTAAATTCATCTGTCATTGTACAAAAATACATCGAGACTTATGTATATTGATGAACCTTAAATTTATCATAAAAATCATCTAAAGGTTTGTTCCTAAATAATAATTTACATAAAACTGTGAGCTTTTAGTTTCTATGTGTCTCTTGGTATGTAAAAAACCAATAGAAAAGTCGCAATGGCCAATAAAATTATGTTCCGATGCATCTGCCTGAAAGCAACGCGATTTTGAATAACAAAATCTGCTACTTCATTATTCAAATCGCAAGATTATGTTAATATAAGCTATTTGTAAGCGGGTTTGATTTACTTATGTGGCAGTGTGCGGCATGTAACAGTTTCTTTGAATAAATTTATGTATTATCAACCGCTACCGTTTGCATTTGTGTGGGTTCCGCAAATACACCTACGTACATAATTAAGTTCTTCACTCATTATCATAAATACGGTGGCATTGTCTTCTTTGCCATATTTATGTTTTATATAACTTAATTTAATTAGTGTGAAGTCTCATTTTGTATTCGTGTTAGGTGTTGTTTTACTCATCTTTTGGTTACGTTTTTTTGGATGTTTATGGGTTTTTATTAATTAAGTATCTGCGAAATGTGATATCTGAGTAGTCAGTTTAGTTTTTGAAGTCAAAAACAATAATTTTAAGAATTACTAACTTATATATAAAAAGAATCTAGAAGCTATCAACAAACTCCTTATTTAAAATAACATAGTCACAACTTCTGTTTACTCATTTCTCAACACAAGAACTTTTAAAGCAAAGACATAATTAGTACAGTTAATGAGCAAAGTATTTTACGATCAATCTATGCGATAGGTTTAGATAGCGTAGATGAACGGGAGGTACGTAAGGAGGGATCGGACAGTGACCCCGGCGGCATTCCAACGCGCGTCCGCTGTACCTGCTCTCTTTACTTTTAACTAGATTTTTTATGAAAATCTTTAATACTATTGTGGAAATGGAATAGGTACTGGTTTTGTGTGCTACAGATAAAGTCCAAGTTATGTATAATTCAACACTTAACAAAAAAAGTTCTATGTGAACCGAATTTCCAGAAAACTACAATAAATTTTATTTAATAGTCCCAGACATTCAAACTATTCTATTTTATGTTTACTCTTGTAGCTAGTAGAACGTCTGTTGTTTAAGTAAATGTTCTTAGTTGTCGTTATGGTTTTCGTTCCTAGCGTGTAAAAACCTGTGTAGTTATAGTCCTGCCCCAGCATTCAAGTGTCAAGTTCGTAGTTGGCAATAAAGCATGGGTATAAGGTTGCAGACCCACTGTCCATAAACATCACAGCCGCATTCGTTTCTCGCCTTATTTAAAATTTAAACTTGCAAGTGATAAAAATCAAGATTCTCATTTTGAACGCACATTTTCGATTTATGCAGCAAATGAAACAGTAGATAGCACTTGTCGGGAACGTTAATGAAGCGATTGATAGAAAATCTAAAAGCAAAACGTACGAAAAACCATTCGCATAAAACTTAAGTGTCAAAAGCTAAAAATAGTAAGAATAAAACTATAACTAAAGATATACATATAAAATAGGTACGCACTGTGGTGCCCAGTTGGCTCACTTTATCTACCATTCAGACTTTGTAACAAGTAAAAAAAAAACTATGGAGAGAAATTGATTCGATCTGTAGTGTTGGTCATTGCAAAGAACCAATACTATCTTAGACAAGATGTCCGAGAAATAAAATCATGACTTTAAACTGGGGTTGCATTATGCTTTTGTGATTAAGAAGTCAATTATTCTCATCTACGAAATATTTCAATCTTATTTCCAGATAATTAATAATTAAGTGCTTGATTGTGTCCCAAGACTAATTACAAACTAAATAATTATGAAGGTGCAGGTGTTTTAATTCCCAAGCTTAAAGCATAGACAGGTCTATCAGAGTCGTCACTCTACATCCGTTACCAACCTCTCGAACGTTGTTCGATAGGCAATCTCGAACACGATTGAATTGGAAAAAAAAACTATTTTGACCCGGATCGGTAGACGAACTATTTCTTTTACATTTAGTTTAAAAAGCAACTAGTTATAACTTTATATTACTTTTAACCAGTTTAATTTAAGGATAAGTTGCTTTATTTTTGGGACTCGTTCTCAAAAAATAAAGTTTTAAATAAGTTTCCATATGAAGTGACCCAAAATACGGTGTGACTGTATTCTCAGTTCTGCCACATTGACTTTACAGTGCAGCTTGTAAAACGAAACGAGATCATTTTAAGAACCTGTTTCCGCACTTACAAATGGTTTCTTGGCTTAACCAATTACATTTCCAGCAGAAAAAAAACCGTCAACATTTTTAGACATTTTAGTTTTATTAACCGACGTATTATATTCAATTGCCACTTTTGAGAGTGTTATGTCGTTGTTATCAATTCAAGTTATTACCGTTTTATTGTTCGTTTCATGAGTCACTTGTCTGTTTCCTACACCGGCGCCATCTTCTGTAAGTGTGTTCCAAAACACATTATCCGCCCGGCAACCGTAATGGAAATATTTTTTAATGTAACCCATTAGCGCGGGATTTCGGTCCTCTCTGTAATTTGGAGTCAGAGTTTTTTAATCTTCGCTCCGTGTCTTGATGGGGTTCTGAGCGACTGTCCATCGCGATCCTTATCTTGGAGCATAATAAGAAGAGACAGACGTTACTTATATTTTATTTAACGTCAGAATTGATCGAACTGGTACGATAAGATGCCTTGGAGGGTAAGATTTGTTTATGTCATAAATTATGTGTATTCTTTACGTGGGTCCTAATTCTTTCATTTTAAAATGCATTTCAACTTTGTCGTTGTAACTTCCGAATAATCTTTATTGTGACATTTATAATTTTTTAGTGGTTTATTCAATAAATCTTCCTTGGCTCCCCGAAAACATAATCGAATAGTACGATTATGTTTTCGGGGTTTACCCATTTAACTAGCAATCGTGTGTTTTATAGTTTTAGTTGGTTCGCATCAAACGTTTTCGTAGTAACCTGGTAATTGCCTTGTTAATTTGTATCTGGTATCGGTCTCTCTGATGTTAGTAAAGCTGTTTGACTGGTGTTTCCGAATCCGTCATCATACGATGTCGATCGTGGCTCTCGATTCATTTTAAAATAAAGATATCGCGTTCATTAGATATTTAAAATTTATTGGAAGTAATTTCGGCTTTGATATTAAAATATCAGGTTTTTATTTAATTGGAACACTTTTTCTCCACGTCTATCGATGTTACATTTTATGTTATGTTTCATGTTTTATGTTTAACAGTGTTCGTTTTCACATCGTAAACACAACAGAGTTCGAAAACTGGCTTTGATATAAATGATTTTAATGTTATAAAATCAAAAAACTTTGGATTCCACCCTAAAAATACTATTAATAAAGTCTGATTAATAATACCCATGTCCTTTAGCAATGTCAAAACAATTTTGTTCCAATAGTTTAGTATCATGCTCGTATATCCTATAATTTTTTATCCTCATCCCAACCCAAAACATAAATCTATAATACATTTTAGAAGGCCATTATCTAATAATACTTCAAAATCTTAATACACAACGTGGGTGTTTGGACTAGCCGTGTGTACTTAAAAACCGGTCGGTCCATCAGTCACTAGTTCACTATACATTATTTGCGTGACGTTAGCAAGTTCGCGCCCTTCCCTTCTTCATTCATGAATTTATTTGTTAGTTCTTTTAACTTGGCTTTCTCTATGGAGTGTACATTAGCATCATTTTCAGTGATATTCACAGTTCTTCTTTCACTAATGTCTATATTCTAAACTGGTCAATTTGCTATGTAGGTTCTATAGAATCATGTAATAATATATGGAATGTATTACCATTAAATGCCTTTTATAGGTAAAGCTACACTTGCAAGTAAACCGTAACTATTTATGCACAATTTGTGACGGGTATAAAAGCTTACACTTTACTCCTGCGAGGCTTTGAGTCGTGCCGACGCACGTAATGTTGACATTTTAATGTTGTCATTTGGCATTCTACTTTAGATTCTAAAAAACTGTCGTAACAGTATCGACGTGCCTGTAATCTATGCAGAGGTGAAATGTATGTACTTAATATAATATCAGGTGTCTTAAGTGATTATAGTGTCCCACGCGCGCCTTAAGGAAATGTCAACAAAGCTGTAGGGGCCCAGCAGGCTCTAAAGCCTGGGATTTGAGTGGTGCGAAAGAAAACCCCGGAGTTCAGAAACGAAGGCAAAGAAGTAGGTTTTAGTTGGCTACAATCTGTCATCCTCCCGCTCTGGCCTAGAGTGGGAGAAAAAACTGGATAATTTCCCACCTAAAAAAAAGATGTATCAAGTGTTTACAGAGTGCTAGGTTTCATTGAAATTCCAGTAGCAAATTTATCATTAGGTTCAATTTCAAAAAACACCGAATGTACCTTTTGAAGCGTGCTGCCGCGACAAGTCGCGGCATGGCGGACAGAGCTCCGGCGGGATCTCATGGTGAAATGGCGAGAGCGACTGTCGCAACCTCGTGCTGGGCACGCCACGATCGAGGCGGTAAGGCCCCTCTTTGAGGCGTAGCTGGAAAGGCCCCACGGCGTCGTCACCTTCCGTTTGGCGCAGGTGCTGACCGAACACGGCAAGTTCGGTCCGTACCTGTACAAGATCCGTGCGGAGACGACGCCCGGGTGTCGCCACTGTGCGGACCGCCCGGTGGACACGGTGGAGCACACAGTCGAGGTGTGCCCCGCTTGGGAAGAGCATCGCCGTGTCCTCGTGGGGGCGATCGGCGGCGATCTCTCGCGCCGGGGCTTGGTTCAAGCCATGCTCCGGAGCGAGGAGGAGTGGCAGGCGGTCGCCTCCTTCTGCGAAGCAGTAATGCTAGTAAAGGAGGAGGCCGACCGCCTTAGGCAAAGGCGGACACGCCGCCGCCACCGCCGGGTTTCCGATCCCAATTTCCGGCCACCGTAGGCGCGGGCTCGCGGACGGTGGGCAATGGGTAGCTCGCTGTCCGTCCGTCCGGTAACAGACCGGTCCGAGCTCAGGTCGTCTACGGCGCGCACCGTTCCCGCGCGCCTCAAGGAGTTGTCAGCAAACTGTAGGGGTCCAGCAGGGCCGAAGCCTACTGGGGCCAAAGGTTATGCGAGAGTGTCACCACGGGCCCCGGGACAAAGGCGAGGAATGGAAAGGTAGGTTTTTAGTCAGTAAAAGTCTGACACTGTTTCCCGCCCCACCCAAGGGCGGGATTCGTCATTGGATGATTTTACCTACCAATAAAAAAAAAAAAAAAAAAAAACCTTTTGAAGCGTAAACAATTGTATGCTGCGTAGTTTTTACTAAGCTGGGGAACCTCTAAATAAAATATTTGGGCGTAGGCGTTATCTTAATTACCCAAATTGAGATTTCTGCAATTACGAGGAAGTTTTACAGTAATTAATATACAACTATAGTCCTTGATATGGGCAAGCCCTTGAATGAATTTTAAGTAAAAACATCCGTTTTTGGCAAACTATGATTATCCGACAGCGTATAAATCATCAATAAAATTTAGTAAGGTCAGTATTAATTATAATATACGGAAATCGATTCTCATAAATATTGGAATGAATAAAACGGCAAATGAGATTTTTGATTGATCAATTTTCTAAATCAATGTTTAATAACTAGAGTTTTAGCACAGTTCTGTTTGGAATGATTTGAAATCACTGCAGATCTTATAAAATATCAATTTGATAATATTGTTGTTGTAATGATATTAATTGCATCATAAGCTCGCAGACTATGAACTATGACCAGCTCGCCGTCCGATCATTGCATGATTGCTTTATAAGGACCAGGTTGAAGTTGTTAACGACAATGCAAAATTTTCCACGCGTTCCTGGAAGAGATATTAGCAAACCGTAGGAGCCCTGCAGGCCAGGGTCACGGGGAATTTCTGAAAGGAATACCGTCCTATCCTAGAACGCAACGGACAACTGAGGGTCACAGGTGTGGCTTTGGTTAGTATCACTGTCAAATCTAAACCGGAAGAGATATTTAGATGATTCCCCGCTTCAAATAAAAATGTAACCGGAATCTCTTGAAAGAAAGGTAATCTCTCCTGACTAACTGATAATGAAAAACACATCTAGTATGTCGTAGATAGAAACTGTAGTAGCGTTATACAATACTACTATAGCTTATCATTAATTTGTTTCCTCTCTACACAGCTGCAAGCCGTGAGCAAGCCGCAGAGTAAAACTCAAAACCATTTTCTGTTACAACATTTTAGGAGTATGGGAATAAAAACTGGCCTTTTCATTTTCTAAGAATCGAATGTGCGAACACAAGAGCGAAGTAAAATGCGTGCACAATCCGTGTAATTGGCAGTGTGGGTCGTTACTCCTTTTAGAGTTCCGTCAGTAGGTTTTACAATTGAACCTTACATACTTACAATGTATTGCTATTTTGCTAGGAAATGGGTTATTGTGTTCCTAGCAGCCAATGGTATGAAGGAATCAGTTAAATTCTTGTGTTGGTAGAATTTCCTTGTTGGTTTTTACTTCAACGTACTTTGTGCAAGCTATAGGAATCACAGATTCCTAAAATCATTCTGCTTCCTAAAACATATTTTGTTTTTATATCATCAATTTCTTCTCGCGCTATATAAATTTCCACAAAAAATACTCACATACCAATATTTTTCGTATTCTCATGATGTTTATGGATAACTGCCTCAATCGATTTGATGGAATCGATTTCTATCATAAATTCGGAATTAAATTTTAGCCATTACAATATTTCACTGCTGCGGCCACTCGAAAGTGAATACATATAAATGATATCGCTGCATAAAGATAAAAGATTTCGATTACGATAGAGACGCTAACTTTATAGATTTATTTAGATATCTACCGATCATCAACTTAGTGTGGTTGGAAATAACATGTCTTGCTTTTACAAGAGGTACTAAAGTTAGATTTGTACTAGAAGACGTACAGCGTTTACGAGTTTACTCAATAATATTTTAGCTTTTCATCCATGAAAGGACATTGCTGGTGCTGCATCGACATGTCATTCCTAACTATTAAACTTTGTCATGAAATGTTTGCGACATGTCATAACTTAAAGAAGGTTTTGTACTTCTTAAGCCGTGTGTGCTTTATCATATTCCCAATAAACAGTTTTGTGTCCAACATCGTCTTTAGTAATTACCAAGTCACCAATATGACCTTCTTTCATGCGAGACTTTCTGTCATCTGTGACTATGTTTAACCGGTTATTACCTTATGTAACTTCTCATCTCTACGACGCATTCTTTGCTTGGCAACCCAAAGAATCTTCGAAGTCATCATCATTAAACGAAACGGACTCAAACCATTCTTCATTACGTTTTTTGTTAAGTTTCCCATGATTAACCGGGTCTACGTACTTTGTGTCACTATCATTAGCTGAATTTTTAATTTTTTTCATGGCTATCGTACCTAAGTCATCTGAATTATTTAGTGTTTGTTTATAGATTCGTATCAAGTCAATAATCTAAGATTCCTTTAAAAACTACTTGAGATTTAATAGATATTTATAATGCGCACTTAAGCTAATTTGAAGTAAATCCAATAAAACTGATCGAAATAAGTATACAATCGGTTTGGTGACACCAGGGGTAAGCCTATATCTTCAGCGGTTTTCTTGAATTTTGGCTGAAATGATAAAATTACACACACAAGGTACAATCATACTGCATTCATTTGTATAATACTTATTCAATTATATCCCTGTAGCGGAACATGCATTTGCAATGAATTAAATTTTATTCAAGCATTGCCACACAACTTGGCAATGCCGCCAGCCTTTTGGGCACACTTCCAGTCGACAGCGATACGGACGAGTTTTATGACGCCATTTTTTAGTTAGGAGTTGGTTTTAATGTATAAATAGTTTTGATTAGTGTTTAATATAATGTATATAATTGTGTATTTTTGAAATAAGTGTTTCCCCTTTAATAACAAATGTAATTTCCAAGTTCAAGTTTACCTTACCATAACGAATAATGTTTTTACCATCTTTCCGTTTTAAGCTACATGGACAGAGCGCAAGCATGTAATTAACATGATTATTATAAAGCTCTCAATACTTCCTTTATTAATTGTTATACCGACCTCGCCTGTGTGTGTTTCCTTAAAAGCCTCATCGGCATGCTATTGAAATTATAAAATTGATGTAAGAAAAAATGCTTTGTTTTTCAGATGATTCCTTGATAAGGCTTAGATAGCGCTATTTTTCTCTAAAATTCCTCATTGTTGTTATAGCCTAAGTATTTAATAAAGTTCTAACAGTTAGTTATTGCTTATTATGAATTTTTATTAAAAAAAGTATATAAAATATGACGATGCCAGTCTTATGTTATAGACGCCCTATAATTTAATCCAATATGCCCAACCTGCTTGACGAATCGTTTACACAAGTAGTTCTCCATTCATAATAGTATACATTAGTATTAATACACGTCTATACAGAATGTAATTGAGCTCTGTACACGTCTTAGAGGATTATAAAACACTGTTTTCACATCGCCTGCCTACCTACAAGCCGTAAAGCAGATGGCCACTAGTAATCCAATATAGCCGCTGTTAATAATATTAATCGCAGCGATTGGCCACAAAATGCTTTTAACGTAATTCGATTCGGTTGGACTGGAACTCTTGTGGAACGGAACCAATACAACACGACCTTCCTATTCCTCCTCACATTTGCGATCCATTAACGATACGGGGAAGTGAAAAGAATTAGCGGAGGTCTTCAAAAAATGGTGAGGCTGAACGCATGCGACGTCGTCGAGCTCGCCTTGAGACTAAAGGCTCATGTTACTCGGATCACGTTCAAGGCGCGTCTGAACAGTATAGTGGTCGGCTGGTCGCCGACATTAAAATTTTACTATTACATTGTATTGGACACTCGAACAGTTAGTGTATTTATTATCTTAAGTGACATACTCACGTTAGTAGCGGATAATGAAATACTGTCGACGACAAAAGGTCGTTCCTCTCTTAATGAATGAACGCCTCTAAATCCAATCAAAACCCGTTTCAAATACCTACGTATTGTTACACACCATAAATAAACCACGTTTCATATTATCAACGAAACTTGTGTTCGGATTCACTCCGCCTTTGCTCCGTCCGACATTTAATTAAACCACGATATTTTATGGTGCGAATCATTATAAGGAACCCGAAGAACACTCTTATCCTTTACGTTGCTAAATATAGCACAGAAATTTAATTTCTCTTTCATTGTTCCAGGTACATACACTCAAAAGAAAAACCCTTCAAGTGTACAGAATGCGGGAAAGGATTTTGCCAGTCGAGGACCTTGGCGGTACACAAAATCCTCCACATGGAGGAATCTCCTCACAAATGTCCAGTTTGCAGCCGCAGCTTCAATCAACGGTCAAATCTTAAGACTCATTTGCTCACTCATACGGATCACAAGCCTTACGAATGCAACTCTTGCGGGAAAGTATTCAGAAGAAACTGCGATTTGAGGAGACACGCGTTGACACACGCAGTTGGTGATGTTCCTCCAGGTGACGTTCTAGATGTAGGTGAGGAGGATACAGGCAGATCGGGATCGCCAATTGAGCCAGGTTTTGATGACGAAGATCCTGAACTCTCGTCCCCTGAACATTCCCCAGTTAGACGAGCTCGTTCGTCGTCAATTGAAAGTATCGGGAGAGAGCAAAGTGAAGAAAGACCACCACAACGACGGACGTCGCCATCTCCGGTAGAACGTACTCATTGTCACCATAATGAGCAGAAAGACAGAGCGAGCCCTTATACTATGCGACCACAGCATCAAGAAAAACACATGCGCATGCCGTCAGATCTCTACGAGAAACGGCGATACACTTCTGAAGAGATAATAGAGAAAGAGATGCGTTATTCTGAAGTTCCTGAACAACAAATAAGACATCCCCAACTTCAAATACGAAGAGACCTTCATCAAGTCGTGCCTCCCGATTCTTCAAAGATGGGTCAGATGGCAAGTCCGCCAATAGATCCTGGGCCTTCTGGTATGTACCTGAGTCCATTTAGAAAGAGAAGCCATCCACCTGATATTGGAGACAATGTGAGAACTTGCGCAGCAGTTTATCGTAGTCGGTCACCAGAGCCAACTAATTTAACTATGCCTCGGCATCCGCTAGGAAATGGAGAGGTCGTTGTTGGAATCCCGCCGACTATAATAGGAATGCCATCATATCATAAGTTTGGTATACCCATGCCACCGCCACATCCTCAAATGGCATACGGTCCTGTTCCTCACCCTATATTAGGACCACAGCAAACTGTTGCACAAGACTTGATAGTAAAACACGCACCTCCGAAGGACACAACCCCCTGTACTTCGACTCATGTCACTACTTGTAAAGATGGTCAGAAAGATCCTGAAGAAGGTAGTTCGAGTTTCATAACAAGCGGAATAAAGAATATTGTTGGGATACAACCACCTACCAATCCGAAACCCGGGACGAGTACATCGACAGGACCGAAGAAAGGCTTCAGTATAGAAGATATTATGAGACGCTGATGAAATGTTAACAAGCGCCGTTGTCTGCGAAGACTTACTGTATTCAAATGAGATTGCGTAGTATAGATTACGTTAATGTTTAGCCTTTAGAGACGGTGTTGCCTTATTTTATTTAGCTACATATTATGAAGATTGTAATGCAATGTGTCTGCAGACAGTGGCTCTTTAATCGATTGTGTATAGGTGCATTTCTAGAGAGATTTAAGATATGAAATTGTATTTGTACCTAATTTTAGATTAACTTTAATCAGAAGTATTATTAGTCCAAGTTTCGATTTATACACATTGTAAAATTTCTAGAGGTATGTTTGTACGTATTTGCAACGTGGATTTGGTTTTCGTAAAGATCTCATAAGGTTTGTTTGTGCAGTGTTTTGTTTACCTCCAAATTTTAAAAATTAGTTTATCGAAGAAATATTTTAGGCAATAATTTTTATTTTGTCGTTTTATTGTTGGATGTTGACGAACAAAACAGTTGTTTGTGTGATTTTTTTTGTTTGAATCCATCAGTGCTGATTTGTAATTAAAAATAATTTGAAAGTAATTTAGTTATTTTAGCAGTTAGATTTAACATATTAAGAATTGACTGGTTCTTATTACTGCTGTTATTTATTATTTAGTTATTTCATAGTTTAATTATTGAGAATGTTAGATTTGTCGGGCAATAAGCAGTTTTATTGATAATCGTGATTTTTAATTTAAGATTTAGTATTGAAAACTGTAAATAAATGATTGCATTGTTAGATTTAATTTAAAAATAGTTGATTGATTGTTAATTTTAAATTACAAACAATAGTATTTGTTGAAGAATTTGCATATTAAATTAATAAAACTGAACTATAATAAATATTTTATAAAATCATTGTGAAAAATGTTGAAATAAAGTTTTTAGTTAGAAAAAAAAACGACTCTACTACATAAAAATAGTTATTGCTCAGGTTTAATTAAGTGAAGTACTTTACGTATGTACATTCGTATTTTTATTTTAATTAATAAATTATGATGACAGATATGTAAGCGTTTATTAATTTTATATTCAAGCGACCTTCTGTACCTGAATAATTAAAGTTTTCTGGAATAAACAAATAAAAGTAATCTATGTAGCACTAAAATTACAAAACATGTGGACCCGAGTACTGCCCATCCTTACTACTTTTCTCATGAGCATTAGTGGCCCAGTGGTAACGGAACTGAATTACAAACTTGACGTCGTGGGTTCCAATCCAGATAGCCTCTCAACACTGCCCTCAAAACGGTAGATAAAACATTGTGAGGAAACCTGCATATACTGGAACCGAATATTAAATTCAACCCTTTCACAAAGCCTGGACCTCACGCCTTTGGATGTCTGGGTCCCTGGCTACTAAATGAACATAGGTGTGGTATATTCACTAAAAGTCTTGCATAATATAGAGATAAGTCATTTAATAATTTCCTGAAAAAAAAATAAAATACGGGGACATTTAGAATTATAATCCATATTGGTCTTCGATTAAAACAGTATTTTAGATTTTTCTTTCATAACGTTAAAATTCTAGCCAGTCCCACTGTAAACCAAAGGTTTATTTTATACCGGGTGTCTCAAAAATAATTCACTTTCGTAGATGAAAAATTAACAAATACATTTTTATGTACGCATTTATTTACAAAATGAAATCAACAACATTACTACTCAATTTCTGAGGTATATTTCTATGAACGTTAGAGATCGCTTTGAAGATGGCAGAGCCACGAAGGACGACGTTTTGATAATGATATTTTCAAAAAGTAATTTCTCCATATCTTCAGTTTCTAATTTAATTATTTAACGCGTATATTTAAATATTTTTGTCACTTTTTTATGCATTTATAAAAGTGACTTTTGTCTGAGATACCCAATATTAACTTGTAGTGGAAATAGTTTTCTGTAATTTAGGATTTTTTTACAATAAAATAAATTTGCTAAAAGTTTATAAGGACATTAATATCAGATGCTAACTCTATTGCACAATACTTACTAATTAAGCTTGGTTCTAGCGTATGATGTGCAAACATTTAAGACAACAATTATCTTTGATTAGCTTCTTTTGTGGTCATCTGGTCAGCTCTTAGGGTCACCCGTTGAAATTATCTTAACTCGAAGTATATTAAGATTTATCTAAACCTTTATAATGTTCCTATTAATGGGACTTGGGCCTCCTCATTAGATGAGGAAATGGGCATTAATCCACCATACGGCCTCGTTACCGATTTTCTCACGATGTTTTCCGTCACCCTTTTGAGAGCAGTGATATTAAACATGTATTATAAATTACTTATATAGGTACCTATACACCGTTAAATTTTGCTCGTTTTAATCCCGTGGAGTGTCGATTCGGTACATAAAACCCTATCGATTTGAAAAGATAAAATTAAAAAATAAAGTAGGTACTTTTTTTCTAAAACTCGAGTTAATAAACGCATGTACGAAATTATTTTCTTTAAGTAAACCAGTCAATGACCTTATAGGTAGTTGTCGGTCATTACGTACTAACTACCTACAGTTCATTGGCCTCGCTCAGCTGACGTTTATTTAAAGAAATTAATTTCGTATATGCGTAAATTAATTCGAGTTTAAAAAAGTACTTTATTTTTTAATTATATCTTAACAAATCGATAGTATTTCAAGTACCGAATCGACCCTCCACGGAATTAAAACGACCATAATTTAACGGTGTATAGTTCATAAATGCGCATCATGATCTTATTTTAATATAGCTGTTACATTGACATTGTTGAGTGGCATTTTTATCGCTCCTGTTTTTTTTTAGGTAGCAAAATTATCCAATGACATCTCCCGGACTTGGGTGGAGCGAGGGATAGTATCAGACCCTTAACAGAAGGTGGCATTACAAGAAAGCACAATTAAAGATGAAGAAAAAGCTCTTTATATCATTAAAACCAAGGAAATATTATGTACTTCATGACAGCATAGAAGCTTAAATCTTTACTATACAATGAATATGATAATATAAATCTTGATATTCGGCTCTACAAAGATTATTATTATTTAATGTTCTCGTAAAATTAAGATATAAGCCAACACGAAAATATACGATGTACAAAATCCAAGAACCTGTCATTATTAGTACGTAGTAATGACGCCTGCGTTCTCAACAAATTATTTGCAGTAATAACCTTTGCAAAGAACAAAGAATTATGGGGTTGCCTTTCAAAACACACCATAGCAACAAGAAAAACATATAATTTTATGAAATTATAAGTCCATCGCTCGAACAGGTGATATTTTTATTAATGAAACACTTTTTACTCCAATAAAGATGTCAAGTAAATGAAATATTTCTTCTAAAGTGCTATGAAGTAATTAAGTTGCGCAAAAAAAAATATATTAGCGATAGAAAAAAATATCGTTTAAATTTATCGTTTGCATTTAAACGTTATTTATCGCTCTATGGCTTAGTATGATAATTCCTATAGATCTTGGTGAAGATGCCACTATACATTTTTCTTGAGGTGAGAAATCATGTAATAACTTTTTGCTCTGAGTTCACCCAGTGTATGACACCCATACACACACCCACAAGACCGCGTCTACTGAGATTTCCAATCCCCAGGCGTCTTCTGCGGCGGTTACGTGGCCTCTTCCTCAAAGTTTCAACTACCTTCTTCGCTTGCATTACTACATCGCAGAAGTATATGACTGCTTCTTTATTCCCTTTCGCCACTTACCGATCACTTCCTCGGGGACAGGGTGCGTCGAGGTGGTGGAGCAAACTTCCAGCCTCAATGTTTCTTCCCACCGATTAAGATGACGTAAAAGATAAATCTATAATAGATTGAAACAGGATATAACCTATCAAATATAAACACAAACGAATAGGTTGAAATAATGAGTCAAACACGTTTAGCTTTGGAAAATGTCAAACAAATTATTTCAAGTAGCAATAAAACAATATGTGGTCTTTATAATTAACGCTCTTAATGGAAAATATGGGCGAATTCCTGTTCATTGAACTTAATTTAATTACAATATACATCATTTTAATGTCGCTTCAAAATAATGACAATATTAAATTATTTTCTTCCTTTTTTACTTTTGGTTTGGCACAGTTTGTGTATTTAGCCAGTGTCACGTTTCATTATACAGTTATTTTTCCATAAGAATGTGGATGCAACTTACTCTAGTGTTTTTTACAGAATATTTATCGAGTCACCCTTTTCAGCAAGCTTTTCAGAGGTAGGCAAAAGGTACTGCAATAAAATTCATAGCTTCTATGTACAAAATTATTTACAGTAATGGCCTTAAACAAATGGTATAGTCAAAATGAGAACAATTTTTACAAGCTGTGTTTGAACCCTATAGGTTCAAAAACAGCTTGTGTATTTTAACCAACGGTCCAAACGGTGTGAAAATTAATGAATGAATTCTATAAAGTACCAAACGATATGCGAGTATGTGAATATAGGATACTTTGTGTTTTACTGATTCGTGATTACAAGGTCATCTAGCTTGAACTTGAGGTTATATCTAAGGTATTCAAAAAATATAAAAGATCAGTCGTGCTTATGGCAAAATTGGAATTATAACCGTAACATAATTTGAAATATTTTACGTCATTTTTTGCAGAAATGATTCATTCCTACGGTGTACTGGTGTTCGATAGCCTTGGAGATAACCATTTATGTTAAATGTAACAAGTTGTGGTAACCAGCTGCCGTATGATGTCATTTGTTCTGACGTCATTACAGGGTTCTAAATAATTAGTGACACTTAGTAAAAAAAAATGTGTGTAGTTGTTCTATCTTGCTAAGGTAAGCCCATCTTAGATATATTTGCAAATGTGTGTGAACCTACAAACACGGAATTGTTTCTGTCCTATATTAAAATTACTACAAATTACAATTTACACATACACATATCTATTTATAAACTTAAAATGCAGTTCTTTTTTTTTCTGGGTCAAAATAAAATTAATTTTATTAAACCACTATAATGCCTTGGAAGTTGGATAGGCCTTTGGTGTGGGATGCAATATGTGCCGACACCCTTGCGCCATCCCATCGTCTGAGTACAGCGGGCTGTGCTGAGGCGGCTGCTGTAGGTGCAGAAAACCTCAAACTGCATAAATATATAATAACCTTATCGGAAGTTATATATGTTTGAGCCGTTTGATGTTGAAACGCTAGGTCCATACGATCCGAGTTGTTCGGGATATCAGCAAACGGTTGGTCAACTCTTCACGTGACCAGAGATCTTTTTTTTCGGTCAATGAGTCAGCATTGCTATCCAACGTGGCAATGCTATCAGCGTTCTGAGCACTTTTTTCATTGACATCAATGCGAATGAATTTTTTTATGCCCTGTAAGTTCTTTTTCTACCCGTTTGTACATATTATTATTTTTAGTTTGTAAACCTGTTAAATTTAAATTATATAAATTATTCCAAACTAATTTCAAAACAAACATTAAACTAAATTAAAACATAATAAAAATAATCATATTGTCAACAACATTCTATAGGCAATGTTGTATTACATGCTGCTCAACCTACACTGCCACCTTCACCTTCTACGATTTATACTAGACATAGGCCTTGTATAAATCGCAGAAGATTTGTCAGAGTTATATAGGTTCCCAAATATTGGACAGAAATTGATCGGAGTCTTTCGACACAAAAAGTAGAAGACAGACAGAAACTATGTATACGTGAATATATACACACAATCAAAAATCCCAAATCGAAAAGATCCCCAATCCTGCCTTCGTAAAATAAAATATGTACATACAAATATTAAATATATACCTTTAAACTTTTATACAACAATAATATATATATATATAACATTTTACGTGAATTAAAGGATGCTAATGTAGGATCCGTGAAACTAAAAAGACCCACTAAATCAGTTTTAAAACGTCCATTATAGTAAATTTGTAAAGGATTCTGTAGGTAATTAGAGATCGTGGTAAGTTGATCACAATAAACGATCACCGAGAACCATGTTAAGAGAATAGACCGGATTGGGACCGGATCGGAATATTCTGTCGTTAGAAATCCATGTTATCTCCAAAATAATTTAAAAAATAACACCTAAAGGAAATATAAAGTGAGTAGAAGAAAACTGAGATACAGTATATACTGTAATAAATTATAGACAATTAAGTAGTCTTTGTTTAATCAATACTAGTACAAAAAATGCAAAGAACTCATGTAAACCATATCAGAATAATAGAGAAGAGGAAAACTGGTATCATTGAAGTAAGCACAATCTCGGTAAAATAGAGCTGAGAATTCTACTACACCACAGTGACACTACTACAGTATACATACTAGTTGAAACACAGCGAAGTTTACCGAGAAGGCTGATTTGATACATTTACTGTTTAATACTACAAAAACATTAGAATTGATAAGATCTGCATTCTAATAGAAAATAAAGTGACTGTATGTCGTATTAAAAACGAAAAGCTTTCTAAACTTGACACTAGTTAAATGAACAAACCGTAAGAAGCCAAAAGAAAGATACTAAATGCAGCATGCATATTATGTTGCTATTCGACGTTAACAATATAGACTAGTTTAACCGACACTACTGCAAGTCGTGTTAGATTTCAAGTCTGGTAATTTCAAATAATATTGGACAATAGCCTTCTTTCTTCGACAATACGTATAGATATTAAAGATAACAGTTCACTGACTGGACCGATAGATAGATAAAACATTGGCTATGAGGAAAAAGCTGTATATTAGTAGTTTGGTTTAGCTTCAAGATACTCTGTTAAAGTCGAGATAATTGTGAAGATCTGGTAGATGGTCTTTAAATCAAATAAAGTATACTTAAATTTTTTATTAATAATAAGTTACACCAAGAATTTGTTTGCTAAATATTCTAGATTACATGTTTTAAGTATGGTTCCGTTTAAACAAATCTATTAAAAGACATTCACTTCATACACACTTTTTATATTTAACTTATAAAATGCATATTATTTCATTATTTCCCAAGAGGACGCCGGTGTCCGCAAACCTATTGTCTTTCTATTGTGTCTCTAATTACGGTATTCAACAAGTTATGTTCAAATTAAAAGAGATGAATCAATTGCTATTGACAAATAAAAAAAAAAACAGATTATAATAGACATCAAATCGAATAAACAACAAATTAATACAAACATACATTACACCAACTAAAAATAAATAAATTACAGAAGCTTTATATATAAATGACGTCATAAATAATGACGACACCAACATCGAAAACAATACACATCAAAATAAATATGAGCTTCAAATATCTCAACCGGACAACGCAAAACGCCACTTTACACGAACTGTTGTTCGAGATAATACAATCACATTATATTAATTCCGTGCAAAACAACGACATCTTTTATAAGCAAAAAGGTGTTTCTTTTATGGTCGCCCGTTTTACGACGCGCCGCGAACCACCGTCAACCGAGCAGCTACTTGGGACTTTATGCAAATTGCCCGCCGACTAACTACAAAAAAGTGTGCAATAAAATGAGATGAGTGTGGGTTCCGTGAGTATGCTGCTTCGATATTTTTGTTTTTTTAGTTTTCCTTCTAAATTTTTAAATAATGTGTTTTAAATTTATTTTAATCTTGTTTTGGAATATTATTTTCTGTGTATGTTTTGAGTCCAGTAAGAAACAGAGTTCGTGATATGGTTTGACCATTACATATTTGCTGTATGGACTGTAAAAGAGACTTTGATTTCTCAGTTCGTTTCAATGTTTCTTTTCAGGGTAGTCAGCTAGGAAACACCGGCTTCATTTAGTTTAAATTGTCGAAAAAATTTACGTGTAAAAGTGTCTATAAAAACCTTTTTATAAAATAAATATCATTTACCTTCATAGAAAACCAATTTTTAGTATTCAAAAACATGTAAACTCACTTATACAAGATACCCAGGCTCGAAATATCTATCTATATGTAAGCCATTTTATTGTTCAGAAGGCATACGAAAAAGATCTCAGTATCTCTTACCATATATGGAATAAAATAGAGCACAGATAACATAATAGATTACGTTTTCCTTATACAATAAGAACGGTAGCAAACGGTACCCCAAAAACAATAAAAATATTTTTTACGACAAATGAATGTCGTAGCTCAGATATTTTAATTCGCGAGTTGATGCAAAGTGAAAGCACCATCGCGTTCAATCAATCGCAAAGAACCATCATTTGGAGCATTGAGATTTTACTGGTACCGATTTCACAGTGTAAAAACGTTAATTCATAATTGTTGCTCGTGACTGTACTCGCTCAAGGCCTTTAACGTTATACTGAAAAGTTTAAGTTGATTTAGCTTAGTTTACTGTTTAGTATTTTATTTACTTTTGCAAAGAAAGTGCATGATTGTAAAGTATTATCTGCTTATTGATGACATGCATGACGTTTAAAAATAAGGACCAACAGAACAAACGGAACGTTACGTGTAAGAAATTATTTGTCAAATAAGATAGTTGAAATATACTCGTATCTTTAAGTAGCAAAACGCATTGGGTGCTGGTTGCGCAAATAAGCTGTGGACTGTAGATTTTAAAAAGCGATCTAAGGTTTGTTAACAATATGCAGATACTGTGCCTGGCGTTTATTAATGGGATAAATGTATTAGGAAGGAACACTGACCTTTTGACCTCGAAGGTTCCACGTGGCGCCGGCCGGCGAACCTCGACTTCGCACATTTAACCACTGCCAGGTCCCGTATTGCACTACACTGCACTATTGTTGAGTCTTTGAATGGTTGGATCACGAAATAGTCAATTTTCTTGTAATTTCGAGCGGGCGTTGTTAGCGAAGCGGTCACATTCACAATCGATGCACAAACGTCAATGTCATTTCATTTTCTTGAGGTCGTGCGGGGAAGGGAAACGGAAGGGATAGGATTGCTAGGCCAAAAAAATAAATTACAAAAAACAAAATCGCGGATCATAGCAAATTGGCGCAACCATTCCCCCCGGGTTTGAAGGGTTATCTTCAAAGAAAAGAAAAAAAACAAAAGCGAAACTAAACCCTATTACTAATCTAAACTATCAATACTAGGTAGCGAAACAACTTATAACTAACTATGCCACTACTACTGATTAGGCAGAGGGCAGAGGCGAATAACCGGACGCAGGTACGATCCAGTTGCGGTTTTAACCTTTACGACTCGCGTTATTCCGTTCGAACCCGGAAAAACTTCTTCCACTACACCAAGAGGCCAGTGCAGAGGAGGCGCACTCTCAGTCTTCAGTATCACCACAGTACCGACTGTGACTGGATCTGAAGGAGTGTTCCACTTTTGACGCGACTGCAGCGTATGCAGATAATCTGTCCTCCATCGCTTCCAAAAGGACTGAACTAAGCTATCCAGCAGAGCGTGACTACAAGGTTTATGTGATTCTAAACTACGAAATTCTATTGAAAAATAAAATTTCTGCAACTCTCGAAGTACAACTGATTCAGCTCTATCCAAATCAGCTGCGATTATAGAACCACGCGATGGTAATAATCTCAAAAATCTTAGGACGTAAACTACACAGCGTAATAGTCTCGACCAAGACGAGACTCGATTAGACAACAACAAAACAACTGACTCTTCACGCGGAACTGATACTACAAGCGTATGTTTCTTCTCCTCGGGTGGCTCTGAAACAGTAGCGGGGTTAAACGGAGCACTTGGCCACTCGTTAGGAGTGGTATGAAGCCAGGGAGGGCCACAAAACCAAAGCGGATGATTTAAAATTTGCGCAGGAAGCAAACCACGTGAGAGACAATCAGCTGGGTTTTCTGTTCCAGCGACATGGAATATATTTTCCGGTGACAATTCAGCTTGAATCTTAGCCACCCTATTTGCGACAAACGTGCCCCATCGATGGGGTGAAGAGTGGGCCCAACATAGAGCAACGGTTGAGTCTGAAAACGCTACAATTCTCTCTATATTAATGCGAGGACGACAAGTTTTGACTATAGATGTAATCAATTGAACCAACATAAGAATAGCGCAGAGTTCGAGACGAGCAAGAGAGACAACCTTACGAGGAGATACCTTTGATTTTGCGCTAATGAGGAAAACTGAAATGTTATCGCCATTTTGGACCTGAAAGTAAACCACTCCCCCGTAAGCCCTCTCACTGGCGTCTGCGAAACCTACCACATTAACAACAGTGTCTGGTACTATACCAACATGGCGAGGAATCTGTATCTGATCGAGCATTGGAAGCTCTTTCCTATAGCGAGCCCACAACTTAGCAACACTGTCAGGAGCGGTGTCGTCCCAATCACAGTTGGAAAGCCAAAGCTCTTTTATAAGCAGCTTTGCATACAAAACGACAGGAGCTACAAAACCCATTATATCCCATATCCGAGCTACACATGCTAGGATAACGCGTTTGGTACAAGTTGGCGGAGTCGAGCTAATTTTAAGACTGAACATATCAGTTGCGGGTGACCAACTTAAACCAAGGATCTTATGCAAATCACTATCATCGAATTCCTTTACCGAAGTCAACCGGTGTGACGGTGGAATCGACTCTAATGTAGCTTGCGAGTTGCTTGTCCATTTCACCAGATCAAATTGACCGGACTTCATGAGGCTGATTACTTGAGCAGCGGTCTCTATAGCCTCTGCTTCACTAGGTACACTGTACACAAAATCGTCCATGTACAATCCGGTTTCAATAGTGGCCCTTGCTTTCGGGTATGTATCACCCTCGTCAGCGGCCAACTGCTTGATAGTGCGAAGAGCGTGAAAGGGACTAGACTTAAGCCCAAAACAAACACGATTGAATTCGTAAACCTTCAAAGGTTCCTGCGGAGAAAATCTATACAAGAAGCGTTGGAATCTACGGTCACATTCTCTGATTCCAATACTAAGAAACATTTGCCGAATATCAGCAGAGAGCGCAATAGCAAACAAGCGAAAATTTACTATTATTTCAAATAAGTTACCCTGGAGGTTCTGACCACAACACAAGATATCGTTAAGCGATATGCCAGTACTAGTTTTAGCGCTACCATCCATAACCACACGCAGTTTAGTTGTAAGCTTGTCTTCTCTAACAACTCCATGGTGCGGGATGATATAAAACGGGTAATCACGTGTCTCCTCAGTCTCGGCAGGCGCTGATGAGATATAACCTTTATCTAAATATTCGATCAGCACATCATCATAGGCTTGCTTCAACTTAGGAGACGCCTGCATCTTACGTTCCAAGCATAGAAAGCGTTTTTCTGCGGAGGCACGGGAGCCACCGAGCGAAAAAATATCACCCTTGAAAGGGAGCGCGACAACATAACGACCATCTTTATCACGAGTAGTCGTGCGGGTATAAATCTCCTCAGTGACCTGATCCTCAGGGCTGAGAATAGGCGGGACATTGACCTCTTCAATCTCCCAGAACTTGCGGATGGTAGACTCAAGCGGCGGCTCGACGGTGCAACAGTGCGACACAGTCGAGTAACTATCTAAACAAGCGGGTGCGGAACCAACTATAACAAACCCGAGAACTGTTTCCAGTGCGTGCGGAGCGGGGTACATCGGAAGACCTTGAATTTTACGTGATAACTGGAGATGCGGGAGAATCGAAGCACCGATCAATAGATCGATATCTCCAGGAAAAGCGTAATTTCCGTCGGCTAACTGCAAGTTCTTAAACTCCGTCAGCATGGACGTGTCAACCGGTACCGTGGGCAACCGTTCCGTAATCTTATCTGCGACTAGCGAATCCATTTCAAACGAAATATTACGATTAAAACGTGAACTAAATATTATTTTAATGGAACCGTGAATGGTTGCCTTTAAACCTCCAAAACCTTTCACTTCTGAGCGGGATGACCAATTATTAAAACTAAAACCAAGGCGTTGACAACAATCCCGAGTAATAAAATTACTCTGGGAAGCGCCATCTAGTAGCGCTCGAACGGTGTGCGGTTTGCCAAAGGCATCTACAATGACAACTTGCGCGGTCGCAAGTAAAACGGTAGTGATTTGAGTACCAGCGGCGGAAAGCGAACACAATGTTACGTCGTTTGCACTTGCAGCAGGCCGCGCGTCACAAGCGTCGCGCGTCTGCGCAGGCTGCTGCTGCGATGGCAGCTTACTACTCTCAAAATGTAAGAAGGTATGATGTCTAGCTAGACATTTACGACAGCTAACACCACTGTTACATGACGTAACCAGATGTTTGTCACTTAGACAATTAAAACACAAATTATTAGTGCGGACAAACTTGTAACGATCACTAGGCGATAATCTCTGAAATTCCGAACACTTGTACAGCTGTGTATGGCTACCCTTACACAGAGAACAGTCAGGTGTTGAGGCGGTATTAACTAGCGTATGTGCAGTCTTGACTGACTTCGATGACGCGTCTATACGGCGATCGGAACTTGTCCTATTCGTGACTTCATGACGTGCCGACGTGCGCTGCAATACCTTAATATGGTCGCGAATAAAAGATTCTAAATCTTCGAACTTAGGTATTTCGTTACCGCGCCGAGTCGTTTCAAACAGACGAACAGTTTCAGGATCCAATTTCTGTAAACCGATATACAAAAACAAAAAGTCACAGAGGTCATTGACCTTTAGGTTCTTTACTGCACGAACAGATGATGCGAAAATATTTAAAAACTTCTCTAAATTATGATCGTTACAAACGGAAAAACTTTTCAAATCGAATAATTGATCTAAATATGCGGTGGCTACTAATCGCTTATCTTCGTATTTTGTTTTTAAAGTGTTCAAAACTAAATTGTAATTTTCAGCGCTAAACGTAATTCCAGCACAGACAGCCTTTGCCTTACCGGTCAATTTTTCTACGAGATAATGCAATCTCTCGTGATCTGTCAGCGATGTGTTCCTATGTATTATATTTTCGAAACTATCTATAAATAAATTCCAATTTCGAATGTCACCATTAAATTCAGGTATTTGAATTGGCGGCAATCGTGGGCGTTCGCGAGGAGGGTTGGATAAACCACTCGCGGGGGGGGGGGTCTCTAAACTCCTAGCAATACGTTTGATACGACAATACAAGTCATCAAAGGACGACAATGCCTGATAACTCACACAGTAATCAGGATTTAACTCCAACTCTAAAATGTTTATATTCTTAATTGTAGATTTAAAATCCGCGCGCAAACTATCTAAAGTTTCCAACGAACACAAGAAAGCATCTCTAATCGTCAGATCCGAGATTTGCAAAGATTTATCACAAATTGATTGAACACGTGAAAACTGTGAGTCCCTTTCAGCGTATAAAAGCTTTAACTGAACCTTAAAATCAGTACTAACCTTGGTTCCCTTAAGAGACATCTTGTCTTGATATATTCACACTATACACTCAAACAAACACTTAACGAATTATTAAGTAAGCGATAATTATCAGATAACAATATGGTAATATTGTAAACAACAAAGTGAACGGCGAACGAACGGAATAACCTGAATCAATGAGTGAATATTACCCAATTTCTCGATTAAATCATTCACGTCGTTCATATGCGTATATAATCTATGGTTTATCCGTTTCCTACAAATATTCACTCAACAATGAACGGGTATTTTTGAAATGCGTCTACCTACATGCAATTTGTAGGACTTCCGAATGAATTTTGTCAAGAAAAAGAATGCGATCGATTTATATCTACGCTGATATTTACGTAGCTAACTATAATTATGCGGTGCGGTTGACGGCGTAGGTACCGTAATTATCAATGCTCTTTAACTATACGAGCGAAATAACGTATAGTTGCCTAAATGCCTAGATGCGGGTTTTCTACTATTATATCTAGGTAAACAGGCGCGTTGCGTTTATTCCCTATGGAACAAATACTATATTGCGAAATTACAAGAAAATGATTCACGATCCTGCTCGTAGGACCAAAAGTAATGGTTGCGCAAATAAGCTGTGGACTGTAGATTTTAAAAAGCGATCTAAGGTTTGTTAACAATATGCAGATACTGTGCCTGGCGTTTATTAATGGGATAAATGTATTAGGAAGGAACACTGACCTTTTGACCTCGAAGGTTCCACGTGGCGCCGGCCGGCGAACCTCGACTTCGCACATTTAACCACTGCCAGGTCCCGTATTGCACTACACTGCACTATTGTTGAGTCTTTGAATGGTTGGATCACGAAATAGTCAATTTTCTTGTAATTTCGAGCGGGCGTTGTTAGCGGAGCGGTCACATTCACAATCGATGCACAAACGTCAATGTCATTTCATTTTCTTGAGGTCGTGCGGGGAAGGGAAACGGAAGGGATAGGATTGCTAGGCCAAAAAAATAAATTACAAAAAACAAAATCGCGGATCATAGCAAATTGGCGCAACCAGGTGCCATGGCTGCGGAATTGTCCAAAAGAGTCACTATGGCTCTGAAACACAGAAGACAACTAAACGAATACAAGTAAATTTGGTTAATAAAGTTAGATACTTTCTCTAGCTCCACTCGAGCCAAGAAGCTACTTAAATATTTTCAACCCTAAAAAAAGGTTTATGAGAATCGATATTGTACATATTCGAATTTATTGTCAAAAAAGATGTAGGGTTTTTCTAACGTTACTAAACGGACTCTAAAAACCTTAACTTTGTCACTACGTGGGGGTTCCGTGATAGGTATTAGCAAATTTTTTATGCTAACCTTTGTGTATTTTAATCCTAGTGGCGGGGTTCAAATGGTCACTTTTTTATGCTATTTTATGTTTACCAATACTTTGACAAAATTACGAGGAACAAGAATTTTAATGGCTTTAGCAATCTTTTCTACTAGAAGACATCTTTGCGATTGGTTTGTCCTGGAAGTAGGCCCGTAGCTTATCAATGTGTGTATCATAACCAACAAAATCAATAGAATATTTTAGATGTTACGCTGCTCGCGACTCACAATATCTTTATATTGGGTGCTGAGTGCCTAGTGTGAGTTTGTTTTACGCTAACGCGATCGACACGTTTATGACGTTTGAGCCTCCGATTGGCCCGCTCCAAGCTCTTAACCAATCAGAGAGCTAAACGCGGCAAACTTTTCGATCGCGTTAACGTAAAAACAACTCACACTCAATGCACTGGTAATTGAAAACATTATAAAGACTGTTGCTTTTAAATTCACTCGTTTCCCCAAATTAATTGACCTTAATGGTTTCAGAGACCGCTTCCTAAAACAGCCTTTTCCTTCTAACTCTCCTACTATATGGTAAAAATGATGGGTTTTATCATCAAAGTACCATACAATTACCAACCAACATCCACCAAACCGCACTGCGCCCGCGTGGTAGATTACGGCCTATACCTCTCTACCTATATCTCTCTAATCTATTAGAAAGGAGGCCTGTGTCACAGCAGTGGGAACATTAAAAGGGTGATGATGATGATGATGATGACCAACCAACATGGTAACACCTATTTACCTAAAACATAAATAAATTAGAACACAGAAGGTCACTTCCAATACGAAAACAATTAAAACGATTTGATGAAGTTTTGTCTTATAAAATATGCAATTTGTTTTCCGGTCTGCCTCAATTTGGATCCAGTAAGCAATTACATGCTTTTGCATTTGTTTCCACGGTGATCTCAGTATCGGCCACTTAACCGGCTATTGGACTCCTAAAATAGGATGGTATAAATACTCGGAAGAGGAAATGCATTAGATGCAATTTATCCAAATCAACAAAATATTTCTAGGTTATTCATTTTTCGGAGATGATGCTGCATCGTAGTCTACTGTTGGGCATAGACTTCAATCAAGCTACACCAAAACAGTCGACCTTCCATCTTCCCAGACAACCTGATAAGAGGCCCTACAACGAACTTAACGCGATTCATTTGAAGACCTAAACAGAATGATTAAAAACAACAAGTTGCCGCTGCTGCTGTTGAGCTGTTTGAGCTGACTAAACTTCTCGTCAGTTAACAACTGAGCTATATTTAGTTCTACCCCTCTTTCTTTTTCGCTTACCTAACAATTTATCACATCACAGTAAGGTCCAACCAATATCATCGGTTCATCTGGCTGGATCAGTAATTTTTTTTTAATTTTTATTCTGGCATGGCATGTAGCTATGGTATTACCTATATTAAAAGCAACAGTATTTTTTTTAAACTGTTATGATCTTTATTAATATCATAAATTACCATTTTTCCAGCTCTACCGATTAATGTAAGGATCCCCAGAGCCTCAGCTCTTCACTTTTCGCAACGCCTCTGCTCGTAAGTTTATGAAACGTAGCGTACGTGTGAAAGACGTTAGGAAACTGGTTCGAAGAAGTCATAACAGACAGCTTGACTTACAATGTATGATGAATCATCGAATTATGTATGCAGTACATGTTGTAATGTGGTTTGATTTCCGAATAGACCACCTCATTGAAGTTGTGTTTCGAAAAAGGTGATCTCATGACATGTTGTGCTTGATTCTTGTCTTGGAGTCCGTTAGACTTGACACTCGTATCTTCGCTTGATTTGATACCTTCATAAGAAGCATGTGGAGAAAAAACTTCTGCTGTTCTGAATAGAACCAGAGGGATGGTCAAATATTAAAAAAAAACGATATTCCTTCAGTTGGAATAGAATAGAATAGAAATACTTTTATTGGAGGCTTTTGCGTTCCAATGCCGCAGAGACTCTTTCAAATAATCCAGTTATTCAGTATCTGGGAGAGCTTTCTAATCTGCAGAAGAAATCACAAAGAATATAGTCAGCAAGCAGGTGTTAATGTTAAAGGATTCGGTATTCATAAGTTCAAGTTTTGTAATTGTAAGGCCTACAAAGTATAAATTTTATAAGAATGAGATGGTTTTCATCAATTTATTTGTCAAAGTATTTTCAGAGAGCAATGCTTCTGTGAATGTACTCGCATGAATCATGAATGTAATGTCAGTATTCAGTTCAGGTCAGTACTTGAGACTTTGGGACACATGGCCATAAAAGTCTTGGAGCTTGTTGATTTCTTTGTTTGCAAATTCAACTTTATTATCGTTCTAAACTGGTCCCATTTTACTGGTCTTCACCTGGCTTGTAGTTGCCTTGTGTGATCGGATCAGAATTGAAGATATCCACTGAAAAACCATTACCGACATAGCCAGAAGAATCGTCAGATTCTAGTGGTACTTTGCTTGCAGAACAGGTGGTCGAAGGGACCAAAATTTTCTGGAGTGGCACTCACGTAACGGAAGACTCATCGTTGGTATGCCTTCCATAAATTGAAACGAAGACCTGATAAGGGTTGTACGAATCCGATGGATGCAATACGCATGGGATCTAACATTGCATCACTTGGGCCTCCCCAAGTGATCCCCTATACCCAGCAGAGGACGTCTTTTAACTGAAATGATTATCATGATGATGATGACTTGAATTTTCATGAATATCCTCCACCCTGGGCCAAACAAAAGAATCTATTAGACTTACTGACTAAAACCACAAAATATTCTTCAAAGAAACGAGGAGTGGGAAGTTTAGTCGAGGAGCTGGAAGACTTGCACAGTTCACCATGCACCCATGGCAGGAGTAGTTGAACACTGCGATTTTTGTTCCTCTGCATCTGTAGTCTTCCGTTCCAGCTTTTCAACTATCATATTTATACAAGAAGAATTCTTCTGCGTCAGAAATTCTGTCCTCTTCAGACAACTGGACAAAAGAACAATGCTATGTTTATAAAGTTCTAATTCAACGAATCAAAGCGTACCAAACTGCACAACCCTGTGTATACTAAGTCCTATAAAAATCATGTTTTATAACTAAGCTTTCTCATCACGTACAGCACAGTGGTTTAGATTACCTATACGGGTTTCCCACTCCTCGTTTACAAATAAAAACGTCAAACAACTCATTTGTTTCAGTATTCGTCGCACGCGCTAGATTTACGATTATTCTGTATCGTATGAATCCGGGAGGAGGTGCTTCGATGAAAGTTGCTGTAACCGAACCACGGTCATGTATAATCGGGTTTTTCTAGGTATCTTGAACAAATTTATATGTTACTTATTGGAATATAAGAAAAGAAAATTGTTTTCGGTAGGAATTTCCTGAACATCTCTTTTTATTTTGTCCATGTGGGCAAGTTGCAAAAATGCCAGCTATGTGCATGAAACATTGCCTTTTGCATAGCTGGCTGTTTTGTTACTTGTAGTCTCCACACCACCACCACCCATCTACACCATCTACCCTGGATCTGAAAGGGATTGCCGCTGATCTTTGTGTATAAAAACTGTTTGAACTATTTGATGTCATAAAAGCATAAGTCCAGTTTGGTAAAAAGTTTACGCCATATTTAATGTAGCATTTTTAAACTTACTGGAAATGGCTTGTTGCAATAGTCTATTATTAGAACAACTTACCGTGCCAGTTTTAAAGCACAAATTCATTGTGCATACAGCTAAGGAGTGGAATTTTCTGCCAGAGTCTGTGTTTAGAGTGATAATGTATAGAGCTATATATAACCTGAGGGATCTTTAGGTCAAGAGTGAATGGGTTAGAACTAGATAAGCGTGCTCCATCGTTGATCACATCGTCGCTTTCCATCAGGTGGGACAGTAGTCAAGTACGAATCTATGAACAATAAAAAAAAAAATCTCGGCCACCATAAACTACGCGGTGGTCATTTCGTCATAAACCCTTTGAAATCCCAATTGACTTAGAAGACAGATAGCATTAATCTGTACTTTGCTAATCGCCACAATGCAAACAAAATCCCGTCACAAACGATCATTATAGCGCTTTATGAAGAGACATGTTCAGCAGTAAACGTTTACGAGGACGATAAGTAAACAATAACCACCTCCGCAAAGCCATTGCATTATCACCACTTCCAATGTGGATTGGTGATCCGAATACCAGTATGATGTTATTAGCACACGTACATTGTACAAGCTGATGTACTAACATATCAATGCGATAAGTACGAATAAGAGAGAGAACTGTCTTGGAAATGTAAATACGAAATTTATTTTGTGACCTGCACATATCGGCTCAATAAGTTAGATAAAAAATCGACTCTCATGTAAAGGAAACTCTGAGATACAAACAGGTGGTCTGACATTTTACCAATATTATAAACTTTGCTGGCAGTTGTCGAGCAAGGGAGATACAGTAAACTCACTTTGAAAGTGTGTATTACAATTTACGTCAATGATTTGTTCGTATTATGTCATTACTCTGTTGAGTATAGATTTGGCGCAGTTGGTTCTATGAATGTTGTTGTTATAATTTTTATAATTTGGTTACCTTGTAAATACAAGAACTAAACCTAAGTTACTTTAAAGAGAGTGGTGACCTTGGTCTACTTGAGAGATCACAGATTTTAAATGCATATTCAATAGTTTTTTGAGAAGGTCTCTACATCCTTGAAGTTCTAAAGTTTTAGAGCCTAGAAAACCAACTAAAACCCGGGTATTCAACCGCATTTGGTTAGACTGCAACTAAGCTAGTGGGGAAAAGGCTAGGGAGATCAATCTAATTTAATTTTCGAGCCAGGCTCTCTGGTAAGAATCAAGTTCACCTCTCCACCTTCATTTTGATCAATCAATCAAAATATTTTTATTTTACATAGGCCTACGTGGGCACTTATAAAACGTCAGAAGCTAGTGCACGGTTCCAAATTGGTCGTTTCCTATGGAGAAGAATCGGCAAGAAAATCCATGGTTGCTCTTTTTAAAAAAAAAGTTTTATATTACAATATTTCCATATTAAAATGATCTGCTGCGATGTCTCCATGTGTTTAATTAGGACCCAATAAATAATTCTTTAGGCTCACAGCTCATCCGACATGCTGCAGATAATTATATTCAACTCAATCCCACTTATGAACTGCAGGTTTAAAATAAAAATTTCATTATACATATCAAGGAATGACTACTTATAAAAGCCGATTAAAATTTAGATGTTTTCAAGGTTAGAGTACTGAATATGCTCTTAATAAACTAGAACGCTTCACCATCAAATATTAATGCATATCATCAGATAGGATTGCAGTCAAGCACTGGTTTATGTCGATAATAAAAAGACTAATTTTGTAAATAGCCGTGAAAATATGTTTGGAATAATGTGTTAAAATTTAATAGTAGGTACAAAGAACTACAAAACATACTTGGAACTTCTACAGCTTAGCTCTATAGTGTTGTAAACTAGGGCCACATAGCGAAATACTATCGCTAGTTGGGCGCTATCGCCGATCTGCGGAACTGGTCGCATTGTCCGGTGCCCGCCTGCAACTGGACTCGGCTGCACCACCACTAATACTGGAGAGTTGAGAACATTTTTTTATTAAATATTTGTTAACCATTTTTTTATATCTATGGGGCCGAAAACAATCACATACCTGAAGACACAACGTTGGAAGGGCACCCAGAAGGTGGACTGAGAACTTGGGTCACGGGAATCCGATGGATGTGAGACGCACATGACAGGTCGTTATGGTGACACTTAAGTGAGGCCTAAGTCCAAAAGTGAACGTCTTTTGGCTGAAATGATGATGATAATGATGCTTTTTTGGGGAATAATAATAAAAAACTAAAGAGTGGTAACGTGACAAATGGAATGAAGGAAAGAAGGTGGTGATGAGCTTATTACACAATGATTATTATTGACAACTTCAGTCAGTTACAACCTCGGAGTCTTTAAATTAAGAGTGAATATGCTACTTCTAGGTAAGCGTGCTCCATCGTCGACTATATCATAACTTACCGTCACGTGAGATACCACCACTATCAATAAAAAAAACATAGGTACTGGCTTTACCACTACCACTACCTTACACAAAGTATAAGCATTGCTATACGGCGAGGCTATGCCGACGGTCTAGTCGACAATAATGCTCAAAAAATTATCGACACTATGTTTTAAATTAGTTTTGTTTATATGATTATAGTTAGGTACATAATTTTAATAAAGTTGTTGTTTGGTTGAATGTTTCATAAAAATATCATTGTTGGATTATCTTGATGCACTTTTAAATTCACATATTGTATCCATTATAATTATATACAGCTATAATTTTTTGTGTCATCTAAATTTAAATACATTATTTTTAAGTTTTATTTTCTATTATGTAATTGTATTACTAAGAAATAAATATTAAAATAATGCTGTATCCGACTTGTTTATCTAACACTTAAATCGATGGCATTTTTTTAGGTCATTTTTATCTAATTCAAAGAATTGACTCTACCAAAAGTACCCAACATAGTACCAATTAGTTCGCGCTAAAATCATTATCAAAACATAATGCAATATGATAAGTTTACTCTAATTTGCCTCTAGTGCTTTACATGGCGCTACTTTAGATTATCTTCTGTGATTGTAATAAACGCATAGTGAATCGACGATAATTTTGGCCACGTGACTTGCGCCTGTGAAATGTATGTTCTAACGTCAATAACCTCGGCAGATAATTAATTTATTGGTTTGTTAGAAACTTAGACACGTGCTCAGTTTGGACACTCCACTACCGTGGCGCTCCACTATCTTTGAGCTGTAGCAGGAGAGGCGCGACAACGTCTTCATGGTAAGTTCAGTTCGTTAGGCTTCTGTTCTGAATTCAGGTGAAAGAAACTTCTAGGTGATGACACCATTGTGCCGATCAATCGGAAGATATGATAAAATATACGGTATAGGGCAGAGCACCGCCGTGTTCTAGTGGAGGGGATCGGTGGCAACAACTTCTCACGCAGAACCCTGCAGATGGCTTCTTCTGTGAAGGAGTAATGCTAGCGAAGGAGATAACCGCAGCCGGCCATGAAGGAAAGGCTATCCTCACGTCCCAGCCGCCACAACAGGAGACGTTCCGGGTGGGTGACTCACTGTTTGACCGTCCGGTAAACATCCTGACCGAATCCGAGTCCTCTACGGCTCGTAACACCGTAGAAGGGCCAATCACACAGGTGAGTTTTATTCAGTACAAGTCTGAAACCATTGTTTACAATGGCGGAGGATGTCATTGGATGATTTTACCTACCATAAAACATCTGATGATTATCATTTTCCATCTTAAAAATATAATTCTTGTAAGTAAGTACAACAGTAATAAAATATGTCAGTCAAAATGTTATAACAATTACTTTAGTTAACAACTTCCTGATTTTTGTTTTAATAATTAGTTGATAAGATACTTAATGTATTAATCGCAGTTGGTTTCTGAGAATGAATGTTAAAATTAAGTAATAGATCAGGTATGTCATGTACTGGAACATCATTTTATCATTTTTATCGATTTACATCTACATTTATCCATTTATTATGTCAGATAAAGTGGCATTTCTTTGAAATATTTCAAACAAAATGCTTTGTTTTCATTGATTTGATCAATTGGCAAGAAGTTATTTCTTCGTATCTGTATCGTTTAGTTAAGATATTGATGCAAGAAATTGACATTATATAGGTATAATAATACTAACTGTCTTCCGTAATTTTGTTAACTCGCGTATTTAATTAAATCATTCATTCATTACATGAGGCATTTAAGCAGGAAGAGAGGGTCGAGTCATATCTCATTATATGTCGACTCTTACTGGCTTCCTTCTATTGGTCATAACACTATGTTATATTTATAGTTTTTACTGATAAGTGAGCTTTCCAACACTTAGAAGAACTTTCAAAATTAGTTCAGCAGTTTCAGAGATTACCACCATCGTCTACCATACATACTTACAAATATTTATTTATAATTATTATTAGTATAGCCTAAAAAAAACATGTCTATTTCATCACGCCTTTTTGAATTTTGGCTTTTATTGTACAATGCGTTCAAGTTTATAATGTATTGTATTTTACGCGTGTTTCATTTATTGTGCACACTTCGCACTCTTCAGATTTTTTTAAAGGGTGATCTATAGTTTTGGAAGGCATAATGTTGGAAAGCCTCTAACAATGTGAACCAATAACCAGGTAAGGGACGCGGACATCCTTGCAGCAGAACGTGAAAAGCGTAAAATTGGTTGAAGTGCTAACGTGATCAAAATAATGGTTTCTTAATTCATTATTTCCCAAGAGGACGCCGGCGTCCGCACACCTATTGTCTTTCTATTGTGTCTCTAATTACGATAGTCAACAGGAAAAGTATCGTTTGAAATTCCTGAGCAAGTTCGCATACAAACTTCATCATAATAAAAAGAAACCAAATATTTTTTTAAATTTGCCGCAGTTCACAGTCTCGCCAGTCTAGCTGTGCCACGTATAGGTACGCATTAGCCGAACGGCACTGTCCAGCCGATCGCAAGCAGTTACGTACCTCCCTGCAGCCGGCAGGGTTGTCAAAATGTTGCTTTTTTTTGTCTTATTTTAAAACTAAGTTTTTAAGAAAACCAAATAAGTATGATCGTTTTGACATATTTTCTATACTAAGATTATCAAACCACCTTTTTTTTTTCTTGGAATAAATTATCTGAGACTTTTTTATGGTAGGTAAAATCATCCAATGACAAATCCCGCCCTTGGGCGGAGCGAGAAGTGGTGTCAGACTCTTACTGACTAAAAACCTACCCAGTTCCTTCGTTGCCTATCGTGCCGGGGCCGGGTATCTGAGACTGAATCGGACCAGAATGAAATTAAAAATAATTGTTAGGTAGTTTGTTTAGGTGAACCCTTGTAATTGTTACATGATTGTTGAGCAGGTGATGCACGTAAGGTATCTAGTTCGATAACTAGATAGTATACTATACTACTTCGATACTATACGATTATAATATCGAACTAGCGAGTTCAAAACCGAGCAAGTTCCAATGTGAATTTTTAATCTTATAAGTACTCTTCTAGGTTTATTTAGGGCATTACTGACACCTGGTACCTCAGAAAGCACGTAAAAGGTTTGGTCCCGGTTGTTATTCGTGAAACTTTGACAGTTCCGTACGGGCCAAGCAGGATCGAAGCCTACAGGGATCATGGGTTATATGAAAGTGAACCCAAGGCCCTGGAACGAAGGCAAAGAAGGAATAAAAGTGGGTTTATTCAGTAAAAGTCTGACACGCCCTCCCGCTCCGCCCAGAATGGGAGAAGTCATTGGATGATTCCCCAACTAAAAAAAAAGTTCTTCGACAATCATTACAGATAGTCAGATTCGAGAAAGCCTGACTATCGATCTGTTCAAAGAATATCCTGTTGCCTAATACCGTAACTGGGTTGTGGAGGTCTGATAGGCAGTCGCTTCATGTAAAACATGGGTATTCAGTAGCATCAGGTTAGACTGAAAGCCGCCCCAAACTAGGTGAGAAAAGTCTAGTTTTTTTTTCGGTGGGAGAACCATCCAATGCCATCTCCGCGCCCTTGGGCGGGGTAGGAGATAGTGTCAGACTTTTACCGACTAAACATCCAATCCTGTTCTTTCGTTGCCTTTCATACTGGGGCAAATCTTCCTTTCAGAAAATGGCCTTGGCCCTAGTAGGTTTCGACTCTGCTGGGTACCTACGGTTCGGGCTTTTTGGTCGATGGTTGGCTGTCAACTCCTTAGGGCGCGCATGGAACTACACGCGCCGTAAGCTAGAGAGATGACGATTTCTACCTAGCTGCTTTTATTCTAATTTTCAAGGGAGCTAATTCAATTAGGTATCTACTAGTAATCAAATTCAAATAATGCACCGTGACTGGTCGTTAACAAATTGTTTGAGCAAAGGTTTCGCGTGCATAACTAAAGAGTTAAAACCTGTAACTAAAACATTGATACAAACTAAATTAAGGTCAAATAAAGCTGACTTGAGTACTTTGCTCTTTCAATGAGATCTTAATTCTGTGGCCCTAGTGCAAAAGGGTATAAGCCCGAGTTTATCAACAATGATTAAGTATATCAAAGTGACAAGATTTTTTTTTTTTCTATCGTTTGGTGAAAACAGATTTAAGCTATCACTAAAAATAAAGAAGTTACTCTGTGTAAAAGGATCTCACTGACACAAAAAAAAAATCTACAAAAGTCGGGTTTAAGTAATTTTGTATTCGTTTAAACAAAAAAATTTAGGAAGTGTATATTATATGTACTAATAGAATAAATGCTTTAATTTCTTACTATGTGGATAATCATACCTACACTGAATTAAAAAAAATATATATTGTTATTAATTATTTTTTAATTATTAAAACTCCCAACTCTTTTCGCCAAAATCAAATAAAACCTATATTAATTTAAAAAATCTCTGTTGTTTAGCGATCTATTAATAAAAAAAGTTATTTTATAACATTATTTTGATAGATGTGTGTTTTAAAATTTAATTTTAATTTTGTAAAATTGGCTGTAGACCAAGACTGTTAATAAGGACTTGACTTCATAACTGAAACTTTACGATATGAGGGTAGAAAAACCGATTTTTAAAAACAACATTAACACTAATTGCCAAAAAACATACACACTTAAGCATAAACAAACAGAAAAAATGGCAACAACATTCCAATACCGTACGGTTACGTGGGTAACCCTATCGGGCCATCAGGCACCCGATACATTCTACCGCCTAATTAAAACGGTCCAAGAGACCCTTTTATCTACCGAAGATACGGTTACGGCCGAAAGACACGCGAACTCTCGCTACATTTCGGTCGTTCGGCGCATTTCGGCAGCGTTCGGCTCGCGATTCGATTCGATAAAGTGTGGTGAAAGACTGCGATTTTTAAATTTGGAATTCTATAAAATTCTTACTTTTGTTTATTCTTTTTTATTTTTTGACTTGACATATAAATAATAAGTTATGACAGATAATCAACCTTATAATCTGATATCAACAAAATCCCGGTTCTGAAGAAAAATCTATATAATCGAACATGTCGATGACATAATTAATCATAACTATTTTTTCCCTGTTCCCTTTCAATGTATCCTGAAAAGAACATAGTACGTATAGTTGCTCTATTTGACGAAAGTAGGTTGATCATGATCGGTTGTGTCGATCCACATACACAAATGTACCATATTTTTGTGTAAATAAGCTGTATATAACCACCAACACTGGACCCAAGTGATGGATTACGGCCTATTCACTGATATAGACAAGATGCCTGAATTCTAGGGACTTACACATACAGACAAATAGGTAATTTGTAAAGTAAAAAAAAATCACATTTGATGCCAAACTGATTAATAGGTGTCCTAATGTGTTGGTCTTTTTTGATTAACTTCATTGCAGTGATGAACATCAAAAGAGTATGCACTTGATTCATAAAAGAACTACTAATTCATTTTCTTTTAACAATCATTTTCACCTTAAGACAAGAATCAACGAATCTAGAGACCTTTGTGAAGACAGTTCCATTTTCCATTTCGAGCAAATCTTTATGAGTTTTACTCATCCTCTGAACATTTTATCAATCTCTGCTCACCCCAAAGCTATAAGCAGTATGGGAACATAATTTGGTTGTATATTTCTAAAAACATAGGAAACCGACGCTCATCCGACAACATAAAATTAATTGCATTATAACTTTTGAAGTTTTAATCAAGTTTTATGATTTGTACAGAATGCACCCAATAATCTATGTAGTGAGGTCATATGATGTTGGCCACTACACATGTTCCACCTTAATTGGAATCATTCAAATCATCTATTCATTTATTAATCAAAAATTATTGTAGCTACACACATATTTAATAAACAGTTAAGAAAAAAAAAATTCTGAAGAAATATCTTCCAGCAAACTTGCAAAATCTGAGTAAGAAAAAGAAATAATAATAATACAGGAATCCTGCATGTTATGGAAATAAAAAGTAACCTATAGTGCTAAGGAATATATTTTTTTTTTAATTGATGAGGGAATTCATAAACTGCATGTATCAAATCTGAGCCTATAAATAACATCAGTGATAAAACTTCATAATTTTTTTTTTTTTTTTTTGTAAATTGGTTCCTCACTATCACTATAATTAAGATTTTAGAGGTACTTTTAATAATTTTCTTCTTTAAAGTGGTTTAAATTATTTGTCAACTAAACTTATAAAAAAATACTTTACATTAACTATAACTATACTATCTTACCGTTTCTTATTTATTTTTACTTTCATTTATCAGTTTTCTTTGACTATAGTCTGAGCAATTCAATTTCTGAAAAATATCAGGCTTATAATATAACTCCATGTATGTACATTTTTAAATCCGATTAATTGTTTAATTATAAATTTGAAGTCCATTAATTGTCAAACTTATTTAGGATTAAAAAAAGAACACAAATGAAATCAAAACAAATGCATATAGTCAGTGGCCAGTATACCATAACACTGGTATAGTACTGCAGTCTCCACTTGCGTCGGCATTCAGGCTACAAACCAGTTTGGTTCCTTTATACCGCAGACCGCCTATGCTGCAGCTTGCGTATGTACACCACACTTCTTACCACAATCCAGGGAATATCTTTGTAATGAAAGAAAAAGGGACTCTTACCACAATCCAGGGACTATTTTTGTAATGAGACAGCCAGAAGAGGTGCCTCGTGGTTAGCAGCCAGCCAATAACAGCTATTTGAGTCGAACTTTTAGGGCTCCGTGATTGTTAGGACTTCAGGATTGTTTGAGAAAATTGTTCTTAAACGCAAAGGGTAACCAAAAATGTTCAGATTGATTTTAGTCGAAGAATGAGTTATCTCGGGTCTGAAACGTAAGGTTTCCCCCTTGCGTTTCAGGCCTGAGATGCCTGAGGGAACATGGGTGGGTTATATTCAATAAAAGTCGAACACTTTCTCTCATTTCACTGAGAGCGGGAGAAATTATGGATTAATTACCCATTTCCATTTTTAGGTACTTAAAACAACATTGATCCGAAGATCAGTTACCATCCAATAATTGGTCCCACTATTCATTTAATTTGTTTTTTTATCACATCTTTTATCACAGAGCCACTATAAAATAACAGCCGAGAGTCATTGGTCTTGAACGTTTTTGCGCCAAAGCATTCTTTAGCGCAAAAACCTTCAGTCATCAATCCGATCGACATGCCAAGGCGTATCGCTTGTTGCCCAGATACTGGGTGGAATGGAAACTGACTAAAACATACTTTAGAAAATCTTTTGGTAAAACTATTGTCAGGTTTCTTGCCTTCTGACTATTCGCAATGACGAAGATCGAAGATCTAGAAATGACAGCCTGGACTAAAATGGCTTATGTACTTGTCGAGGTACGGAAGAACTTCGGTTTTTTAAGTAAAATGGTCACCCATCCAAAAGCCAACCTCGGCAAGCGTACTCAGTAAGCGTACAACTAAAGACACCGGCTAGTGTGGTCAACAGTATTTAAGCCGCGAGTTTTGGCCAAAACTGATACTTAGATTTAATATTCAAAGATTCAAATTGTCGACCACATTTTTTCTTTTGAAATGTCAAGAAGTCAGTCAGAAAAATGTTGCGCACATTCCAAAGCGTAGATCTCTGTGGAGAAGAACGTGCAAGAAACTCCATAGACACTCTTTTCAAGATCAAATTGTGTATTACAAATATCTCGGTTGCATGTTTGTTGCCGCTACTATTATCTGAGAACAATGTATGTAAATAAAGTAAAAAAGCAAGCATAGCAAAGCATCAGCCTTATAATGTTCCTACTGCTGAGACTCAGGCCTTCTCTCTAGAAGAGGGAAAGACAAATATTGATATTAAATTAAAATAACTGGTAGTTAAGAAATAACCAGACTCAACTGACAGCGCCCATTCACGGACGTGACGCGTATATCTGTTGATAAAATGATTTGAAACACCGAAAAACCCGAAGCATAAAGCCATAATATCCAAAGCATGGACACTCTATGCAGTCTTATACACGTATGAACTAATATAATGAATTGAAACAGACCATTTTCTCGAGCTAGGTTTAATGGCGAATCGAGCGGCGTTCTATTATAATGCTAATAAAAATCTATACCACTACCTCAGAACCTGTAATGCTAATAGGAATTGGGTTACTGAACATAAAACCTGCCTTATAGGTTCAATTGTAGCAACCACGGCATCTTGAGTATTGATTCTCAGTAGTTTTTTATGTGCTTGACCGCGATCCTACCTGACAATAAGCAGAGATGCAGTCGTTGATGGTGAGGCGCACTAGTTTATGAAGAGCCTATTCACTTTAGTCTTACAGACACCTAAATTATTATCGGACGGGAAGACCGCAGCAGGCAAATTGTGCCAGTCTTACATGGTATAAACAAAGAGGGGAAACGCTTATTCCGGACCGTAGAGGTATTAATAACGTAAGGGTGGATATTTGCCGTATATCAGGTAGTCCGATGGTAGAAAGATGACAGTGGAATCAAGTCATGCTATTCCCGTGCACCACTCTGCAAAACGCATCCATTTTAGAGTAGATACTGATTTCTGAGATTTTTATAAATACTTAGTGGTTTTTTCTCCTGACGTCTTTAGTCATCAGAGATTGAAAATATCGGGAGAAAATTAGGATTTCTAAATACAACTTAACTAGCAGCCCGTCCGTTATACTAATCATAATGTCACCGAAAAATCGCATAATCCGTGTGATTGTAATAATTTTTTATTAGAAAATGATTTCTTGTTATATTATAAAAAAGTCGTTTTGTGTACGACAAATCACATAATGCATTGATATCCAGCAAAAATGTGTCTTATTTAGAAACAATAGTTTTTTTTTATGGTAGGTAAACTCATCCAATGACAAATTAGTGAAGAAGGGAAGTAGTGTCAGACTCTTACTGACTAAAAACCTACCCCGTTCCTTCGTTGCCTATAGTGCCGGGGCTGAGCCTTCCTCTCAGAAAACGGCCCTTGACCCCAGCAGGCTTCGACCCTGCCTGCCTGCAGTTAGCAGGCTGGGCCTCTTCGGTGTCCTGACAGCTGCTTAAGGCGCGCGGGAACAGAACGCGCCGTCGACGACTTGGGCTCGGTCCGGTCGGTTACTGGACGATCGGACAGCGTGTTACCCATTGCACGCCGTCCGCAAGCCCGCGCCTATGGTGGCCGGAAATCGGGATCGGAATCCCGGCGCCGGCTGGGGCGAGCGCCCCGTTGCCTCTGCCTGATGCGGTCGGCCTCCTCCTTTGCAAGCATTACTGCTTCGCAGAAGGATAGAAACAATAGTTTACAATTTCTCGCGTTGTTTTACAATCTTACTTCGTCGTCCACACTTTCGTGTAAGCAGCATCATATGATCATGTATCAGTTTTTTGCCCTGGTGGTTATTTATTAGGGTAAAATATCTGCCCCTTGTATTGAATTGAAAACATAGTATGACTAAAAAGCAACACAGCCTGACATAGTACCTAATGATTTTTTCCAGGAGATGAGATAGTTTTTATATTCGCACAACGCCCTATATGTATAGTTCAAAACCACAGCCTACAATGTAAACATCAACGTTGGCGTCTTTGCTACCAACCTATTACTTCGACAGCGCCAAAGTCAATTATTTATTCAAAACAGCCAAGAGATAGCTATTACAACTCTCATTAAAAAGTTCAAAAAAGGAAAATTAACAAAGAAAAACTTTCATTGTATTCTAATGAAATGGAAAATTAACAGCATCTCTTCCTTCTTTTTGAGATACCCTGTCTTCTTCACACTTACAGAACCCCAGTGTTTCCGTCCTTGTCTACAAACAATGGCATAGTGCGTCCAAAAAAGAATAAGTCGCGATAGTGTATCGACAGTTTTAATCTTATGAAATATCGATATCTGTCAAGGTGTCGCTTTTTATTATCGATTGTATTTGTTCTACGAGCTGTATTGTGTGGAAATAAATTAGATGGTTTGAGTCATATATTAAGTAATTATATACTTATATTTTTGGAGCATGACTTATTTTTAAAACATAAGTGAACAATTTATAAGGTTATAAATGAACCAAGCTTAGCAGAAAATACTCGTAACATTAAAAAATCCTTGAACTATAATAGTTTTATCTGATAAAGATAACAACTAAGAAAACGTAGATACAGGTTGGTGTTTGGTTTCCTTAACTACTTATTTTATAGAAAAGAAATAAAAATTATCATGAACATCAGTTAATAGGTGAAGTCCTATCAAAATCAGCGATAAATATTTACGTCAGTAAAGACAGGAAAAGGAATTACTCAAATGGAGCTGGGTAGTGTAGTCCTGTCAAAATTAGCGATAAGTATTTACCTCAGTACAACAGGAAAAACAGTCACTCAAATGGAGCTGGACAGGATGGTAAGTGAAGCCAGACGGTCACCGAGTAGACATCCAAGAATTAGAAGCGGCTGGCAGTTAAACAATTTCATTATTTTATAGTTTTTTAAACGAAACAAGTGTTATCGATAACATCAACCCTTTCTCTATCGAGCAAAAAATCTATCGACTTTTTCCCAACCCTTCCGGGCTACTGCCACAAAAAATATTTTATCGTGCGCGGAGCAGCCTAAAAAAACAAATAGCCGGTAAGTCACTCGTCGTCTGACGGCCAGAGAGAAAAGTTTTTTTTTTTTGTCACAGCGGACTGGGCGGCCGGTCGATGTATTGTGTTCGGCCTGAGGTTCTCAACTTTAGATGTAAGAATGCATCTTTGGAACTTCGTACAGTCTTTGCATAAAATATAACTTCACATAGGAGACAATGGAAAAGTTTCATAGTTGTGATAGTCCTTTGACCTTTTCACTCATTTTGAACGTAGCAGAACAAAAATATTATCTACAATGTCGCCACTGCGTGAGTTCTACCTTCTTCCAGAAAGGAGGCCTGAGTTCTAGGACTCGCACGATGTTTGAAGTTTTGATTCTAAGTTAAACACAGAATTACAGGTACAAATCCCACAAGTGAAGCACCATCGTCATCAGTCTACATACTATATTCCTAATTTAGTCGGATTTTAGTGAAAGTAAATTGAAATATATTACCAGCTAGTGGTTTACTTGTCATAGTTACTGAACTCAAGTCGATATTTTCAGTGACTTTGGTGTAAGTTTTTTAACGTAGTCGCATTAAAATAATTTTCAATTTCTTCTAAAACTGTCAAAGCGGTGTCTTTGCGGTGTTTTTGTGTCAGAGGCAACGGGGCGCTCGCCCCAGCCACAGGATTCAGATCCCGATTTCCGACCACCATAGGCGCGGGCTTGCAGACGGCGTGCAATGGGTAGCACGCTGTCTGATCGTCCGGTAACCGATCGAACCGAGCCCAAGTCGTCGACGGCGCGTACTGTTCCCGCGCGCCTCAGGAGCTGTCAGCAAACCGTAGAGGCCCAGCCTGCTAGTTACAGGCAGGCAGGCTCGAAGCCTGCTGGGGTCATGGGTCAGCTTCCGAAAGGAATACCCAGCCCCGACACTATAGGGAACTAAGGAACGGGGTAGGTTTTTAGTCAGTAGGAGTATGACACTACTTCCCACTCCACCCAAGGGCGGGATTTGTCATTGGATGCTTTTACCTACCATAAAAAAAAAACTGAATATTTTACTTCTGCGTGCACCATTGCCGATCAAATCGTTACTTTACACCATCAACAGAGGTCAAGCGCGAGCATCAATAATAAAAAAATACAGTCTGGTCATTAAAAAAACCTGCACTATTAGAAATTAAAAAAAAAAGAATATATTTTTTTCTTTAAAACATTACAACGTATTTTTAAACTTATCGAACGGCTTTTTAAACGGACTTTATTACTGATACATGATGTGACAGCAACCTGTTACTAGTTATGGTATTTATCTAGTTAGTTATGGATATGCGTGACTTTAAGAGGTATCAATGAACCAAAGTTTATAAAAAAATAAATGGCGCTAGGCGCTAAGTCTAATGGCCACATGTATCGTTCTACCATAGCTTGCAAGATTATTTTTTCCTAAGGCTTAGTAACAATCTTCTCAAGTTATTCGATCCTTTCCTATAAATTACGTCATGGAGGAAATCTCCGAGAAAAGCTATTTCTTTTTTAATGATATAAGCACCTGATGGTAAGCAGTGATGCACTAAGTTTATTAAGAGGCCACCCACTCCAGATTTGAAGACACCTAAATTATAATCAGACAGGAAGACCTCAGCAGGCAAATTATTCTATTACTTCAATGAACGCAGTATAAAGGAGGAGGTGAAACGCTTACGGTGTCATTTAATGATAAAAACTAATTGAGATAGGGTCTGTCAATTAGTTACTACTATTTCAGGCATATTTTTCTTCGGGGATCAATAATGAAATCATTTATTTCAAATAAACCATTTGAATAGAAAGCAGTGGTGGACCAGTGATAACGGCCCCAACTTATGAAATTTGTTCATCGCTTCTGCTCTCAAAATGGTAAACCTAAAATTGAATGTACACTAATTTCCTCTCTTAGAGAGGCATTTCGATCTGTCCATCACATTAGTTTTACCTGATTTCTAACTCACTACGTTAGGAGTTTTTACTAAAATAAGACATGGATCATTTTCATCATCATCATCATTTCAGCCAAAAGACGTCCACAGTTGGACATAGGCCTCCCTCAAGCGTCGTCACAATGGCCGGTCCTGTGCGTCTCGCATCCATCGGACTCCAGCGACCCTGAACAGGTCATCGGTCCACCTTGTGGGAGGCCTTCCAACGCTGCGTCTTCCGGTACGCGGCCGCCACTCCAGTACCTTTCGGCCCCAACGGCCCTCTGCGTGCAATATGCTCAGCCCATTGCCACTTAAGTTTTGGCGATTCTACGTGCTATGTCGGCAACCCTGGTTCTCTTGCGGATATCTTCATTCCTGATTCGATCACGCAAGGAAACATCATTGATCATTTGATCATTTTAAATCCCTTCAAAGTTTGACAATCGCTTGGATGACGGAGAGCGCATATTTAAGCGTTCTTGAAATCCTATACAGGGCATTAAACAAATTTTTTAGACTTTACATCATAAAAAATGGGATATATACCTAGTATTAACTGGTTTATGACGGAATGTGATTTGTAAAAGACAAAGATCCGAAGAATCTGAATTATGTTTTGGTTGTTCACAAACCTACTTGGTCAAGTTCTTGTGTCACCGGTTTGACACAAACAATTGTATTTTTTTTTAGTAGAAAATCATTAAATGACTCTTCCTGCTCTGGAATTCTGGATGGAAGCGAGTAGTGTCAGACTTTCACTGGCTAAAACCCACCTGCGTTTGTTTTGCGTTTCAGGGTGGCGGTAATTCCTTCGAACAATATCGCAGCGTAAAATACGATACCTACGTTCACAGTTCTGTTTTTAATCTGTCCTAGCTCAGAGGACACCGGTGTCCTCTCACATGCACGCCACTATAGGCCTTAATTCCGATGTTTAGAGTCTACTTTTGTATGAACAAGTTGGGTAGTTGTGGATCGAAGTGTTAATGTTAACTAATACCTGCCGGCGGTTTTTGCCGCATAATCAGCCTTAAAATGTTCCCACTGCTACGACTCAGGCCTCCTCTCTATGAGAGAGAACGGGCCGTATTCCACCACGCTAGCCCAGTGCGGGATGTTGGATGTCACATGTCTTCGATTTTCTTGGTTCTAGGACATGCTGATTTCCTTACGATGTTTTTCTTCACCGTTTTGTGAGCAGTGGTGATGAAATAAATTACACAAAGTAATACGTCTGGCTGGGTTTGAACCCGCAACCTACAACTTTGAAGTCAGGACCGTTAACACACGGCCACCTCTGCTCAATGAAAAATACTCGATGCAAATGCATCCGGAACATGGTCTACTCATGAGCCGAACTTTGTCCAAATCTATACAGTCGTTTGAGTGTGAAAGAGTAGTAAATATACATACTACAGGAGTTGGGGAGTGTCTAACTTGTGCTGATCAAAGTCCACCTGTGTTCCTTTCCTGTCACCTTTTGCGCTCTGGAATCACGGTAACTTTTTTTTTACACAACTATCACACAATGCCGTCTAGTCTCAAGCTGAATACTAGACAAGTGATAAACATACTTATATATTTCTAAATACATAAGTACATAAAACAAACTCGCTACATGTATATAACAAAGTCGCTTCCCGCTGTCTCTATACTTAGAGAAGTGTCTCTAACTTACTTCCCTATGTACCTATATTTAGATCTTTAAAACTACCCAACAGATTTTGATGTTGTTTAGTTTTAAGGATCTAATCATACATCGGGACAGACAGCGGGAAGCGACTTTGTTTTATACTATGTAGTAAAGGTCCGTCCACCGATCTTTTGTCCTCGACTTTTCCTTGCTCCAACAATCGTTCCGTCGAGTCTTTGTTACGGGTGACATGCCCGAAGAACACGAAAGCTTATCACAATTAATATTACCAAGGTGAAAGTTTATAAAAATCTGTGTGTGACAATTTTCTCCTTTCACGCGAATGAAGCCGCTAGCAGGATGTATTGCAAGTCATATACAAAAAAATCTTACCACAAAAAAAACTCACTATCTAAAAAAAATTCAAGTCGAGACACCGAAAAAAATCTTTTATAACCTGCTGACCTTGTCCCGTCCATCAACCGTATCAGCCATCTTTGATATCCCGGGGGATGATCACAGAGCATGCGCGGGCGAACTCGTCCCCCGTAGAGCGACACGCCCCCAGGGGTGAGGGTTGAACGGGAGTCAGAGGTCGAGATGTAGGTATGAGGTGTTTAGGGGCCGTTTTGTACCCATTTAGGGAGTAAACGGCAAATTAGATTATGTTCCAAGTAGTTGGTAGATTTCCTACTGCAAAGTTGAAACATGAAACTGTTTGCAGGATCTTATTTAAATTAGGTGTGGCCTAGCGGACCGTCCGGCTGTCCGGTAACCGACCGGACCAAGCAAGAGCTTTTGAAAATGAAATCATTAAATGACCAATTTTTTTAGACCTAAGAATTTTGTTTGCAGGCCTATGGTTAGGTATTACTACTACCAACACCTATGGAAAACCCACCCACCCATAACACTTGCTAAAAAATCAAAACATAAGACTTGCTAAAAGCATAAAGTTTACATATTTCTTTTTTATGATATTTTAAAAGTCATATGTGTGTTAAAAACTATATATTATATTATAACATTATTTAAATATATTTATTTGTACATATGAGGATCGGTAAGACCTCACACTCTGTTGTAATTTGACTTATGTTTCATCATCATCATCAGCCTTTTAATTTTTCCACTGCTGGGACACAGGCCTCCTTTCTAGGAGAAGTAATGTTGTGGTTGGTGGATGTCACATATTTTCGATTTTTTAGTTCTAGGACATGCTGGTTTCCTCACAATGTTTTTCTTCACCGTTTAGGAGCAGTGGTGATGAAATAAATTACACAAAGTAATGTTCTTGGCTGGGTTTGAACCTGTGACCTACAACTCATCGTAAGTCGGGGCCGTTACCAGTCGGCCACTACTGCTCACTTATGTTTACAAATAAATTATTCTGATTCTGACTGTAATTCACATTGTAAATAAAAGAAATAAACAGTAATTTAGACGGCTGTCAAGTTGAAGGTCGCGCGCCGCGAGTGACTTTTTACAGTTATGTAGATAAAATTAGTTGATCAAAATATTGGTTATTTTTTTAGGACAAAACTCCTTATCCAAACGCTTGTTTGCCCTTTATATCAAAGTCAATCTTACTCCTAAAACTTAAATTGCGTGTCAGCTGGAAATTATCATTCAAACGTAAAATTTGACTCTACAACCTAAATTTTCTCAACCTTAATTTGATCTTCGCCATAATGATTGCATTTTGAGTTCCATTTAATTTCAGAGCCATGAACCGCCGTATCCTAGGGGTTCGAATTTCCAACCGCGGCCGCGTCACATTACTGCGCGCTAAAATTAAGAAAAAAGATGTTACCCGAAAAGCTAATCCTCTTAAGTGGGATTAGGCCGGACATATCCGCCACTGGTCAGATCAGAAGGCTAGAAGAGTCACTTATTTGGTCCCATGCAACGCAAGGCGTCACCGCCGCAGACCAACTGGAGAGACTGGCCCACAATGGCCGAGGACAGACTTGTAAGGAAAAAGGAGTGAGAAGTTTGGCCCAGCAGCGGGACATGGCTAACTATGTAGTATTGGATATTACTACATAGTATTTCATCATCATCATTTTAGTCCAAAAACGTCTGCAGCTGAACTTAGCGACGTCTGGGCCCCAAGCGAAGCCACAATGACCGTTCCTGTGAATTTCGCATCCATCGGATTCCTATGACCCTTATAAGGTCGACAGTTCACCATGTGGGACGCCATTCAACGCTGCGTCTTCTGGTACGTGGCCGCCTCTCCAGAACTTTTCGGCTCCGCTCATCTGTTCTGCGAGCAATGTGTCATCCGCAACCTCCAAGTATTTATTACTTTATTAGTTTTAGTAAATGTTGTTGTTTTTTAATACCTAATCTTACTGAAGCCCCCAGCGGACACGGGTGTCCGCACACCTAACCTCTTTCTATTGTGTCTCTAATTACGGTATTCAAAGGGTTCAATTTCCAATGTCTATTATTTATTTATTACTAGCAGTCCGCCCAGCTTCGCACGGGTGCAATGGTGATGGATATTAAATATATTATGCATGTATTATACATATAAACCTTCCTCTTGAATCATTCTATCTATTAAAAAAAACATACCAAAATCCATTGCGAAGTTTTAAAGATCTAAGCATACATAGGGACTGACAACGGAAAGCGACTTTGTTTTATACTAAGTAGTGACACACACCTACCACAGCGTACCCAAAGGTTGAATGGTAAATAAAGCCTTCTTGAATTGTGCTGCCTGTTCACCGGAGCGGAGAAACGGAGAAATATTAATCAATAGGATTGCTTAAAATCCCCGCTCCTCTTCAGCGGACAGGGAGTCCGAACTAGTTTAAAAATTCATACAATACTGGAAAGAGGTGCGGGATAACGGAGAGGGTAAGCGAAGCGTGAATGCAGAAAGGGGAAGCGGAGAGGAGAAACGAGTGCGGGCGTTATTACAAAACTATAGCTAAAACTGTCTGCAACTCCACTCTACATGCTTCACAGCCTCACTCCGCTCTGGTAGACAGATACAGCCCGCAACTCCGCTCCGCATTACTCCTTTGCTTCGCTCCGATGGACGAGCTGCCTTAAGTTCACTTAAGTACATCTACAAAGTGCCTAGTGCGGGTTTGTTTTACATTAACACGATTGACACATATTTAACTATAGTTTGACGATAGGATGACGTTTGGTGCTCCGATTGGCCCGCTCCTAGCTCAACCAAACAAACAACTGATCAGAGAACTAAACGTGGAAATCGTTTCAATCGTGTAAAATGTTTTAAAAAACACACCAAAATTTTTTTTCGTCAATTTATACTACATGAGGCCGGTGTTTCCTAGCTGACTACCCTGAAAAGAAACACCGAAACAAACTCAGGGGTCATAGTCTCTTTTATAGTCCATACAATAAATATGTATTGGTCAAATTACATGAGGACCATGTAGATTTGTCTGAAATTATCTTTTGAAGAAAGAACCATACAGATTTAAGTGAACCTTTCCTATCAGTGCAAGCATTTGTCAGTATTCGCAAAGCTCAACTCAGGACTACTAAGGAGCTCAATGACTTGACGAACAATACCAAGGAAACGACATTTGGACCGCAGAAAATACTCAATTTGTCAGACAAGCAAAAATTACTGAAAAGAAAAAGAAAGCTAATCCACATAGTCCTCATATTTACAATAATAAAAGAAAGTGTATTATTTACAACGTAAAAACAACTCACATTCAGCACTGCACACAAAGTTGAAATAAATTGTTCTACATTTAACTGTGGGGTCACTAAAGTGTTATACAGCAGAACCCGTGGGTGTGGGGTTACTTGCCGCTTCCTACGCGAAGGACTTTACAAGCACTTACTACTGCAAACGACTCACGAAGACGGTTAGTTCTGTTACTGACAGTTCACACTGTTATGAGAATACCAATTGACACCGTCTTAAACACAAATCTGCATAGATGTCATATGAGAGATGTACTAAATCGATGGCACGTAGTGTAGATACGTAAACCTCAATGATGTCAACAAAACTGAAAGTTTGATGGGGTTGCAGCATCCACTTACATTCTAAGTGACAGACAAGCTCGTTCATGGAAACTATTTGTCAAAATACTGAAACATTAAAACAAAAGTTCGCTGCAGCGCTAAATGTGCATTATGACGTCTAACCAAAATTTTAAAACCTACAGCGCTTAGATACTGCAAATCCTCACTGATGTCATCAAGTCATCAATGTAAAGAGGTGTATGGCCTGCAGTACACTTGAGTCCAGCAAAGTAATTCTACGGCACGCCTAATCTAGTGCGTAGTACGTATATATCGATGGGTTGCGGGAAAAGTCTAGAAAAGTTGACGATAATAAGACAGTACCTAGACCCTTCTACATTCTGAATTGTAATATACTTAATAAACAAAAGTTTTTGCGACTAAAATTACCGTAATTAAGGCTACTACATATTTTTCAGCCATAGAATGCGCAACTATGACACTTCAGCAGTGTTCCATTGTGAGCCGACGATTTGAAAATACACCGCAAACTGAAGTGAATTCTGTGCCTAGCCCAATCACCAACTATGACTTATTTAATTAAATCTATTTATTTATTTATTAGTCAGTAAAAATCTGACTCACCCTCCCGCTCCGTCCAAGAACGCGAGAAGTTATTAGATGATTTGATTTGACAAAGGCAGACTTACCTTAAAGGGAAAAACAAAACCATTAAAAGACATTTGTTGTCCGTCTGTCTGTCTGTTTGTCTATCAAGAACATTTATCTCGAGAACGCGTAGAGATATCGTTTTGAAATTAAAACCATATACTAAGGTAACGCAAAAAGAGGTACGGCTGTTTATGTCGCAAAAAACGTATATTATGACCACAGATATGTCATGAAATATCTGTGATTATGACAGTCAAGGGAATCAAAATTCATCGGGTACTGCCTGGTGACCTCAAACCCCGAAAGGCATGAAGCAAGGTCTTTTACCCACAAATATAGGAATAAATCTGAAAACTGAAAATCTGTGGTTACGTCACAAAAGAAAAATACTTTTTTTTCGATTCGGAAAAATCTTCGAGACTCCATTCGGGAATTTAATTATTTACATAAGTTGGTTGGCACGGAACCCTCAGTGTGAGTCCGACTCGCACTTGCCCAATTTTTTAATTAAGGAAAAGCAAAATCCATTCCTGAAAAAAATGAAAATTGTTGCTTACGATGTTTTATCTAAATAGGCTCAATACACTCGTATTTATACATTCAGCAAAAATTTTCTTCTCTTCTTCTTAGTTAATTGATAGCAATCTATATTAATCTGAGCCCACAAAATATCACTACACAAAATTCTACCACAGTTACTATTCTGTCGCACTATAACTGGCACACAGGATACATATTCGTAGTTATTCTTCTTAATGAATCGATAGCAATCTATATTAATCTGAGCCCACAAAATATCACTACACAAAATTCCACCACACTGTTACTATTCTGTAGCACTATAACAGGCCCACAGCCCCACACATACATATAAAACTAATCTACTGTAATATTGGCACGTACACTTCGGGCCAAAATTACTGCCCCTATCGATTTCGCAATAAGCCTACGCTACGGTTCGACTGTGCAAACAGTGATCCCTGTTTGTTTGCTGACACAAGCCGCTCTGTAATGAATCTGATTAAGTAGCCTCGCCTCGGAAATTGACTGACAACACAGATAAATTAAGTTGGGCAAGCGAATTGACGTAATTTCACAATGGTTGTGCGTAGTAGGCATGTTTGGTTGGTAGTATCAAGTGAATATTTATTCTGTACCTGATACGGATTTCAAAGTATAATTGCAGCCATTTTGCTGCTTGTTGGTTCAGGCTTGCTATTATTTAGCAAGCCTGACCCTAAGACTGAACTGAGACATTATTAGATTAATTATTTTAGCTCATTATTCATCATCATCATCATTTCAGCCGAAAGACGTCCACTGTTCGCCAGAACGACCGGTTTTGTGCATCCCGCATCCATCGGACGCTAGCAACCAATGCTTCGTCTTCCGATACGCGGGCGCCACTCCAGAACCTTTTGCGCCTCGCGGATATCATCATGCTCATTAATCAGCAAGTAGGTATTTGTTTTAATAAAAAGTAATTAATTGAGCACTTACCCAATTTGTAGCACTACTCACACTGTGCATTCAGTGTTAGGTTTTGGGGTCTTAAAAAATATAGGCATATAGTTTTTATGATATTACTTTTCCATGTTGATGTTGTATTAGTGATTCCAGCACTTCTATGGAGAATATACATACTGTGAAAAAAGAATGAGAACCGTTTTAAGCACGGATATATATGGTTATGAGACTATTAATCTGTTACAGATTTTATGGGATAGTAGTACGAGATATTCACTATGCTATGCAGCTTGGAGGAAAACCTGATCTCCTGAAATTAATTTTAATAAGAGCTAAACCCTGTAAACTGCTTAAGTAAATAAATAAAAAATCGTATGAAACCAATCAAAAATTTTTCAGCAACGTTTCACTTCCAAACTAGAATTCTGAACACAGAGGATCCGGACAATTTATGACATTCGGTACGAATAATGAAACCCGGTCGCCGGCGGGGCGAGCAAACACATAAAATCGAACGCCAAATTAGACCAATAACGTGGCCGACAGTGTAATGATCCATTCCGCGCGAACTAATAAAAGTACTATTATTTTATTAATAGCTGATCACTGGACTCGCTACTAAAATGTAGCTTCATTGTTTTTCTTAAAATCAATTGAGTGAAAGAAAAAAATTGGTTTGAAACAGAAATGTGGTTGGCAAGTAAGTCAAATAAGCTACGCGAAAACATTTGTAGAGTTACAAATTGTTTTTGACATCTGAATTCTTTATGGATTGGGAGACTAGTCAAATTGATGGAAAAAATGTCTACTATTTATCGCCAAGCTGCCCTCGGCATCAATAAAAGCATATAACTCTTCTGATTAAAAACGTATTTCACAGAATTATTCGTCTTTTTATTTACGTTTCTTAAAGAAACTTTGTGTAGCGACACCTATTGAATTTAAAATGACTGAACTAAATCAATCAATTGCATCATTTGAAGAAAGTGTACAAACAAGCTAATAGATGGCGCTGGTTAATATAATCTGAATCCCATTCCATTGATAACTTAATTTCTAAATAAGTAATGGGCAAAATGTTTTACAAATATAAACACGTATTCAATTTTTGATCAATCATTTGCGATTTTTGTTGTTAATGAGAAATAAAACAAGAACTTAATTTGTATAGTCAGCGCCATCTCTTGAGATTTTGTAAAACTTTGTAAACTGCCATCTATTGTCATATGTATTAACTTGAATAGACGAATCGATAACGGATCAAAATATAGTTCTGTGTTGTCTTTATAGATGGCGCTACGCTATGATATTTAAATTGTTGGCATAATTGATGCAAGTTTGAAATAACGTTTAGTCCAGCTGGAAAATTTACGAATTGGCAATTTTTTATTGAAAATAAATATTCAACTACCTCAACCTTCGCCAAGATTAGTTCTATAACTTGCATCCCTAAAGAAGCTAAAATTAGCGTGTATGATGTCTAAATAATTAATAAAATTGTAATAGTAAAAATCTAACCATTTGGACAGTGACTTAAATTAATATTTCACTATTATTATTAGTATAGTTTCAGTGTTTTATGAAAATTTGGCCATTTTATCTAGGTATATCCCTACAGGTAAGCCTCATAGTGAAGGAGATAACCCTTCACTATACAAATATTAATACTTTGCAGCTATTCCTAACATGTAGTTGCAATAGGTAAATTATCAACAGTAGGTACCCGTCATCATTAAACTTAAATGGGACTTGCTAGAACATGTTTACTGTATGTTTAAGGAACTCTGTGCCCGTAAAACACAGGATTGGTGCCCAAACACACGAAGGAGATGGTGGGGCGACCTAGATGTCTTCATAAAGAATTGAAAGAGGAAGCGAAAAATCGTTTTCGTAAGAAGAAACGGGGAGATTCCTTTGCCCAACAGTAGGGTAATGCCATCGTCATAATTATATTGAAGATGTAAATTACATTTTACTTGCAATAACTCCTGCATCGTTGTTACGTTCACAAACATGTAAAGTCACATACACAAGATGCCCAAACCCATTTGTTCCAGTAGCCATCACTTAACCACTGCATTAATGCCGTCAGGTTAGTAGTAGACTTGCTTCCCTGTCTTCAATGCATCCTTCAAAAGACGAGGTATGATTGAGGTCAGTCTGTTTCTAACTAAATGAGGAAATCGTATGTTAAATTAATAAACACCTGCCGGTATGTAGATGGGTAATAATTTTAACATATTGAAATTCTTTCAGAAAGCATACGTTAAGCCGTTGTTCTAAGCTATCATTTATATCATTGGCACCAGCTAGTTTTAAAGTAAAAAGAAGTCTGAAACTCTTTGGAATGACTTTTATCCAGGCTGTAGGTAGATACGGTGCATTGTGTAAATATGAATAGGTGCGTGACACGGCAACTTCACAAAACTGGCAAAACCCTTTAGCTAATTACTAATCGCAAAATTTTCGCGGCAACGTACCGCAGTCAGGCGCTACACCGTTTCACATCAGCGACGCAGTGCCATGTTATTGTAGCCAGGCTCTAAATTTATGGCGAAGAAGACTACTCGTTCGGCTGCTGATTATTGACGCACTTATGAACGATCACAATATTATTGAGTCCCTCAAGATTTTAATATGCCTACAAATGACTGTACCTATAGATTGTATCAAAACAACATGCCTATGTTGTATGTATACCTATTTCAAAGTAAAAGATGGCTGGCGGCTACCAAAACTCATTCACCGGTACAAAATTGTGTTAAACCACCCCTCGGGAACTAGGCTTTGGAGATAAAACAATCTGTGCTGAACATTGGGAACAATAACGTCGTAAAATATCAGCAGATTCACAGAATTTTCCACTCTATTACCATGAACAAGAGTTGAAATTTAAGTGCATGGATCATTTTCTCTTTGCTTGAAGCTCAAATCTCCACTACAGTCGATTTACAACTTTTTAGCAAGTTACATAAGGTACAAAATTATACGATGGTGATATCAGCCTAAAAGCAAGGTAGTTATCAACGGTTACCTTTGAAGTGGCGCTTCTGCATGCAAATTTTTAGGGGTTGGCCCGTTTGGGAGGAATTGTCAATTTGTTTCGAAAAAGTTGCTGGAGAGCAAAGTTGAATCGATTAACTTGGTCACATAAGAGTTTAATGAATATATTTTGAATAAATATTTATCACATAAATAAGCAATTCATTGACTCGTTTAGTGATCAAACCATGGTTAATATAAGAAGCGTTAACATAACTGTCAAACATGGCAAAGCAACATTATCAAAAGTATAAGTATAATATCTATTTGGATATCTTCAAGCAGACTAATCCTTTCACTCATTTATCTAAATTGTAGATCAATATGCAAGGTTTAAAGGAAGCTTATGGTAAAGCCACATAGTATTTTTGCTTAAGTGTCCGAAGACTATGTCTCAAAAAGACGCGATATTCAGAATACTTAAAGTTTCACCACCCTTCTCAACTTATCAACCCAAGAATTACAAGCTGGAAATCCAGCTTCATCAAAAAAATAAAGTATACATGCACCTGCAGATTGAAACTACCCCACCTGTTAGGAGTACTGCATGCTAGTAACATCAAAGAATTCTATATTATAAAAAATAACAAAACAAAAATTAATATCAAACGCTATGACTATATCCACTAATTATCACAGTGACACTCTGTCGGTACGCATAACACGACGGGTGGCTATCGCATCGATTACTGATAACCCCGCATCTGTTTAAGCCCCATGACGTCACCGTTCAGATTTTTCGGTATAAATGCAATTTAATACTTTGTAATAGGCGCTCTATCACACGGTTATCGACGCACTATTTGGATAAAGTGAGTGGATTTTAAATACTGATAGTCGGGTATCGGGATGGATTGAAAGCCGCCCCCAATTTACTTACTCATTTTGTCATAGGAATTAATAATTTCAAAGGTTTTCGATTTCTTGTTCCAAATTCACTTAATTTGAAGTTATTTCACTACAAAATTTTGTAATTTGTGAAAGTCGTAAAGAATGGTATGAAATAGTTAGCTATGGAATAATGTTAATAGAATAAGTGTCTAAAGAAGAAATAAAAACAATAAAGATAATTATGTCGGTACGCAATTATAGCGTATCAGAACGAGAATGTTTGCAAATTAAAGAAACAATAGAATTTAAGAACAAAATCTGCATGAGTTAACGATGCAGCTTTGAAACTTACTTACTATAAATATATATCGATTTCTCTTTATTACGCGGTTGCGCAAAAGCAGACAAAGTTATATCATCTGATGCTTCCTCAACAATCCGTCACATTCCAAAAATAATCAATCATACTTTAAGATTTACAACTGCATGTTTACCAAACCCAATTTCTCAGTGATCTCTTGTACACTTTCGGACATTATCGAGTAGAAAATAAACAAGATATGAAGACACCCGATTGACAGCTTATTGGTGAAGGATTAGAAATATTTGAGTACTATCTCTGAGCGGTGAATGTATCTCTATCCGTGTAAATAGACCAGAAAAATTTCTCACACTAGTTTTGATAGTAACCTGTATCTTAATATTATTGATGTTATCGCTATACAGCTATCTGTCGAGTAAGATTTTGGTTCATAAATTATGAAAATAAAACAATAGTAGTACTTTTTGTACAATATCATGAATAGTCATCTGATTGATTGACCCAGTGTCTGGTGTATGTTAAAAAAAATTGTGATTTTTTAATTTATTATTTAATTCAGGGTTTCACTAGACCAAAATATGGAAAACGAAATTGGCACAAAAAAATTATCTAGCTAAAAAAAATATAGAGCCGCTATAGATGATGATGATAATATTACAAGAAATTAAAGACTATCAGCATAAGGAAAACAGTAACAACAAAATACAGTGGTAGTCAGTAAGTCTACTAAGAACTGAATCATTTCCCAGTAGGAAGTAGCTCCTTCCCATATGCTTGAGTAAATAACTCCTTAAAATTCAAGCACACTCATACTGATGATGTAATTCTTATTGTTATTCCAAATTTTGCTATGATATAGTAAATGGAAAAGGCTCTGACTAAATATATGTAATCAGTTTTGAGAAATAAGAAAAACAATGAAGTTATCAGTGAAATTGATGAATTCGTCACTGAAAACAATCGAAGTGAGGTAATATTAAAATTGGACGATAAAGATAACGTTATAATAGAAAATCATAATGATTATGAAAACATGGTAGTCATGTTTAAGAAAAACATACGATAGCAAATTAAATCAATAAACAAAGTTTTGAAGTAGTCGACAATTTTTAACTCACTTGCTACAGTGACTTGAAAATTAATATTTTCACATGCTTGTAGCAAGTGAGTTAAATGCCATGTGTCATTTATAGACAAAATATTTTAGAGTAATCACTAAAATATTTTGATAGATAAGTGGTCGCCCTATTCAAATATTGAACTTTGATTGCCTCTTGATGATATGGAAGCTGACCATTAAATAGTTAGAATAAAAGCTAGGCTGATGATGATAAAATCGATTGTGATACTTCAAGGCAAAATTAGGACGAACTTGGCTCTTACCTGAAGGACTGGCCCGCAATGATAGAAAACAGATGATTGTGGCAAAATTCATCTAGCAATGGTACAAAATGTGCTAATTAGATTAGACAAAACTGAAATTCAATACGAAGTATGCATCATTTAACGTACTAATCTGGATTTTGATTTCGTCCTCCTTGCGTTGCAGTTTAGTCTGAGACGCACATGAGTTTAACTTTTGTTCTTTAAAAGACGTATGGAATGATTGAAGTAATCTAATGGAAAATATACAGATGCAGGTTTAACAATCGATCTATTTTACTCTAATCTATTTCATAGGCATATGCACCATAGATGTTAAAATTAAATTCTGTCGCATTAATCCACACTCACACTATTTTTTACCAGTTACAAGTATACAGTCTTATCTATCAACCAAATGCAATTTCATATTTCAGGTGCCACCTATGTGTAATTTGTTTGTCACTTCTCAGGATAACAGCCCACAGGAAGAAAACGCAGTAAAATAATTCTCACAGACGATAACTAAACCTTTCGTCTTTTTGTCGTAACCGCAGGGTCAAACCACTTGACTGATACAGTCTTTTGTTAGTTTCTCAAGAACGAATATCATCGGTAGCATGTTAAACCACGTACATTTTAATGTGTATAAAATATTATGCAAGTTATGCTAATGCTTTGTGTGTTTGGTTAAGGTCTTAGCTGATAGGGTTGGCAAATTTTAACGGTTGCTGAGTGTAATTCCATTGCATCAGTTAATTTCTCTTGGGTTCATTTAGGTTCATTGAGTCTTATAATATTTTAAAAGTGTTCACATTAATGATTACCATCTTCTATTTACTGTCAATAAAGTCTAAATATATTATAACGTCCCAAAAGTTTGCTAAACATTTTCATATTAGATAGACCACTGTCTGAAAACGTCAAAATCTGTCTGAATTGTTAGAATCGATGGGTTTTGCACAATATCTAAAGTTATAAAGAATCTTGCAGAGGCATATTTATTTTCTGAATCATCCATTTCTACTTTAACAGTCTCACTATCTTCAGGCTCCTGAATTACCGAGTTACGCGGCAAACCATCGAACATAGCCCTACTGATTCACACGTAGGCTTATCAGTAAAATTATATCATTATCATCTCAAATATTTATCCAGTAATATCAACTCCTAGTTATTTTTCTTATGCGTGGGAATTAACCGAATTACAAGGTACCTGTCGTTTAATCTACGTTTTTTTTTATAGCTACTATAACTTGTGGGAAATTTGCAGTGGGATTTTTTGTGAATCGTCCGTGGTAGGTATAAGACTGTAATAATTTTTGTATAACCGATCACTATATTAAAGAACTTTTATTTTGAAGCTAACAAAAAAAACCTAAACCAGATGTGTGAATATACATAATTCAGTAATTCCCAAGAGAACACCGTGTCCGCACACCTATTGTCTTTCTATTGTGTCTCTAATTACGGTATTCAAAAGGTATATGGTTATAATATGATCGAAATTCAACAACATTAAAACCTGTAACATTGGTTTCTTCTTTGAGGCTACTTGTGATTTTTAACATCAATATGAAAAAAAAAACACATGGGCACTTACAACATCAGAAGCTAATCTATGATTTCAATCGAAGAACCATCGAGGAACTCCGCGGTTACTCTTTATTAAAAGCGATTAAATTTGACAGAACAATGTAGACCAGTGAACATAGTATTAAATAAGTACAATAAAAAAAAGCTAAGTGAAATAGAAAATAATCTATGAGTCTTCGGATTTGATGTGTGTGTGTGTGTTTTGACAATACTAATATATTAATAAATACAATTAGAAAACTACAACACCATTCTTATTGAAATGAAATGAGCAAAGAGATGAGAAGAAAACCCACACGAGACAATCATTTGTTTGGTGAACAAAGAGTCTGTGCCTAATACCAGCCTTTCAGACTGAAATAATTTTGATAGAGATGATAAGTTGATCATAGATGATATAGGACTTGAACATGGCCCAAATTCGGGAAATACAGGCACCACATTTTTTAACATGGATTTCATAACCATTTCTTTCATAAATTTTGCTTTTATTGTTGGCTGGTTTCCTAACTTTGTGTTGTTAGGAAACCAGCCACCATTAAAGTTTATAGCGATACTGTGTAACTACCAAAATCCGCATTTTTATGATGGTGGACTTCTGTAATATTTGATATTGAGATGATAGTCAAATAGTTTGCACCTACTGACTACTGATAACGGCACCAACTCATAAATGGAAATCACGAGGTAAATCCAGTAGCAAAGCCATCTTATCATAAGACTTTGGAAGGTATTAGTGGACTTATATAGGTTTCGCGAGTCATTTGTTTTTGTTTTAGCGCTGTGTGACTAAAACTATTGAGGGTTTCGAATAGACTTCTTGGTAAGGCTTACTGGTAGGGTTTTGACAGGACTAGTAACAGAAGTCAAAAGAAGCACTTCTAAATACTCTGAATTCAGTTTCATTTCACTACTAATGGTAAAGCGTAAAGATTAACCTAAAGCAGATATTTCAAAATTAGCAAGCCTATGGTAACCAGGAATTGCCTCCTGTGATGGCGGCCGAGGCGTGAGTATGTTTTCTTCCTCATGGTTTTAGCCACTTCCCACATTCGACAGCATAGTTGGCGCAGGGTTCGACTCCCGCTTGGAGCAATAGTGATCAACCAATCAACAGTTGTATGGCCTACAGTGTTCCGGGTCTGGGTGCCTTGTGTATGTAAGTTTACATGTTCGTGAACGCATCCACGAGACCGCGACACAGAAGTTATTTCTAGGGTAGGACCAAGCTTTTTTTTATATCTTCCTTCACTCGCATTATTGGATCATTTCATGGCCAGCCATACCAGGGCCGGATATGACAGGTCACTGCCGCTAATCGCCTCCACGAGCACACACTTTACCCAAGCGAGGAAACCACCACCATATATTCTCCGGGCGATCCGCACAATGATGGCACCGAGCGTTTCATCCCGCCGAACCCAAACTAGGTAAGTAGGTACCTCCCGAAACATGCAATGAGCAAATGCGATGATCTTTGCCAGGTGGAGAGTGAGGATGTTATGGCGCGTCTGTAACCGTTCCTCAAGAAAGGGCTTACCCTCGGAGAAGAGGCTACCCTTGATCAGGTTTGTACATCCAAACAAAATAATTTAAGTACTGCAGATGTGTGCAAGTGCGTAATGAAACTAATGTTATAAAGGCGAAAAAATTTGAGTGTTTGTGTGTATTTATGTCTGTTATTGCTATACGCTCGAACGGCCGGCCGGATTTGGTTGTTTGACATACGGGTAGACTATATCCTGGAAATAGCACAAAGGATACGTTAGGATCCCGGGAGTGTGTCTTTTGAGACAATTTTTTATTTACACCCGGGCAAAGCCGCTGGCTGCAGCTAGTGAGGTAATAATAATGACGTGACGGAGGAAGATGAGCATGCGTCACACATACAGTTTCTAGTCGTGAGATATGTATTTTTTCTTAACATTGTTTAAAAAATTTACAGTAATAAAATTACATAAATGTTCAATGTCACAGTGAACTTATACAACATAATTGCTTTACAGCATTGTCGTCTGTTTAGCACGAGTCAGAAAACAGCTTATAGTGCCATGTTAAAAAGCTTGATGGGAATATAATCCTAGTGCAATTGTATAAAAGGACTATTATTGAATGAACATCACAAGAAAATAGAGAATCTTGTGTTGTCGCATGTACACCACGGCGCGCTCCATCCACGCGCCAGGGTTGTAAAACAATTTTTTTAAAATAATGGATGAATATAATAAGTGACACAAAAATATAAGAATTCTTTACGAACGTTTTCGGAAGGTCCGAGAAGGCTAATAGTCCTTCTTGTTCGATTTTTTTTATAGTTCACTAGTTTTGGGAATTGTTTCCCAAGTTTTTATTAATTTTTTTAGATAGATGTTTTGCGGACCGATTGGTCCTTTACCTACTACTTATTCATAAAGCTTTACTGCTGACATTCAACTCAAAATATTTAACAATTTTTTGGTAGCCAGTTTTTTTCTAAACAAGGCACGAAATCAGACTAGTGATTATTTTTACACGACTACCCCAAAAAAGGAGTGTTTCACTCGTTGATTAAGCACGGAATCTCAGAAACTACTTGATCTACAAAACTGAAATTTTCATCGTAGTCGGGGGACTTTTTATACTATAAGAAAGTATTTCAGAGTGGTCCCCCGACTGCGATGAAAATTTCAGTTTTGTAGATCAAGTAGTTTCCGAGATTCCGTGCTTAATCAATGAGTGACTATTTTCTTCACTTTTCTAATCATCTTGAATCATCATCGAAACATCTTGTTTTTTGATTTTTAGTTTATTCTTTTGACATGGCAGTCGTATTTTTTAAATATTTTTTTTTTACAAATATTGCCTCACACTAGGAACTACTTCTGTAGTTTCGTTCACAAATATGTAAACTCCCAGACTCGAAACAATTATTTTTAGGCTATAAAAATATTTGTTCGGTGTGGGAATTGAATCCGCGATACACAACACAGCAATCAATCGCTCAACCACTGCGCCAACTGCGCCGTCATAATTTATTATTAAGAAATATAATTTTCAGATACTTATTAATATATTCTGTACTTATATTTTCCTTTCCACGGAGACACTCAAAGCTGACTACAAACTGTAAATAATGAAATAAAATATTTTACTTGATAATATAAATCAATTCACTTTTTGAATATCATGACAACATTGTCCAAAAATTTTCTATGCCAATTTGACACACTAAGCATAGCACACTTATTATTTCCTAAAAAAAAAACGAAAAAATTTAAACAATTGTTTTTAAGCTTTTGTATGTGGTTTCTCCACACCCAATAAAATGTTAGATGCAATTATTGACTAAACAAAACAGAGTACAATGGTTTGGAATATAAAAAAAAATGCAAAACGTTTTATGGTCTGTGCAGGTTTGCGATTTCTGGCAACTTTCATTTTTTAGATTTTTTTCACAAAGAGACACGTGGCACGTAGTATTGCAATCTTGGACTTAATAAAAGGGGATAAGAGAATTCAGGCAACAATATATTAATCCTAAGAGAAGTTCAAAATAAAATTAATTTTTAAACTCATATTAAACATTGACATACTACAATATAGACGAAAGTCTATTTTCTGTGCGTGTTGCCAGTGATGATATATGAGTCTGTAACGTAGTCACTCACAACAGATCTCATCGGCTATATAGTACGTTGTAAATAAGTTGGACTCGTTGCTGTGGTTACGCGCAGCCCCTTCGATTGAGACCCGAAAATGTTTAAGCGCATTCAAGGTCGACCGCCATAATAGTTCAACCCCGTTCCTTCGTTGCCTATCGTGCCGGGGCTGGGTATTCCTTTCGGAAGCTGACCCATGACCCAAGCAGGCTTCGGCCCTGCCTGCCTGCAGCTAGCAGGCTGGGCCTCTTCAGTGTGCTGACAGCTCCTTGAGGCGCGCGGGAACAGAACGCGCCGTCGACGACTTGGGCTCGGTCCGGTCGGTTACCGGACGATCGGACAGCGTGCTACCCATTGCACGCCGTCCGCAAGCCCGCGCCTACGGTATCTCCAGGAGGTTATTAATATAGCCCGAAGAAACACCAAACTCAAATGGCAGTAGGCAAATACTACTGAACAAATAATCAGTGGGACCAAAAGGTTCTAAAGAAACAATCGCGTACCAGCAGATGCAACGCTGGAACGTCTCCCTTAAAGTAGACCAAAGACCTGTTAAGAATCTCGGTAGTCCGATGGATGTGAGACACACACACGACACACACACACACACGACACACACACACACACAAACAAGCGTACTGTGGTCATTGTGGTGATAACTGAGTCCTGTATATAGGTATACAGGACTCAGTTATCCGTGGACGTCTTTCAGCCGAAAGGATGATGACTTTTATAAAAACGTCAGTTTTTGACAAAGACTACTGCATAAAAATCACCTCCTAAGTCCGTTTGGTTTATTTGTGATACCAGTCATATGATTACAGATCAGCAGGCTATAACATTCTCTTGTAATTTCAGCCAAAAAACCTGAAATTCTTTTTTTTTTCTTATAGCTTTTAGCAATAACATTACTTAGATAAATAAAATCGAACCGTTAGTGATTTTTATTCTTTCTGGCACCATAGATCCAGTTCAAGATCATCATCATCAAGTATGGAGTATGGATAACGGTTTTTTTTAGGTGGGTAATCATCTAATGACTTCTCCCGCTCTAGGGCGAAGCGAGAAGGCGTGTCAGATTTTCATTAACTAAAACTCACTTCTATTTTCCTTCGTTGCCTTGCATTGCAGGGCTACGGGTTTTCCTTTCAGAAACGAAACCATGGCCCTAGAGGCGTCGAACCCCAGCGGCCCTTACGGTTTTGCTGATATCTCCTTGAGTCGCGACTACCCTCCGCAAGCCCGCGCCTACGGTAACTGGAAATTGATCGGGATCTCGGCGGCTAAGGTGTTCAAATACCTGTCAATTTTGAACCATCAAACTTCAAACAAACCTGACAATCTTCATCCCTACATAATCACAACGCGCACAGTACCAGCAGGGTGTACCATACCATGACATCAGTGTTTGCGCACAGACAGACGGACACACCATTAGCGAACACATTAACACAAATAATACAAACAATAGTATGCCCGTGTACTCCCATTGTTTACAAAACGAAAACCATTAAAAATTTATTGACGTTTAGGTGCAAGCGTTTTTTGATGCATCCTACGTAGAATTTGGCGACTCTTTCATATGGATCGGTAATGATAATTAGTGATGTTATTGTTAGTTATTTTATAGTTTAAAGGTAGAATAATATGTTTTGTGTAGCTTTGTGGAATCCTGTAGTCTTTAAAAGATTTTTGTGCAACCTTATTGTGTTTTTTTTTTCTGGTGCCTGATTCAAAGATTTTTCAGCCATTTTTTTGAAATCTGAAGGTTTTAATTGAAATCTTTTTTTTTAAAGGCCATTTATCAAGACATAACTAATGAAGCAATGAGATGCCATTCATCAACAAGTATGGATCTCATTGGTAAAGATGCACTTGTCGAGTATTGAGCATTGACGCTGTCTTGCTAGCCCAGCCCGTCGGTTTTTAACTAATTGCGTTTTGGGGAATGTGTGTCGGAATTGCATTATTGAATTCTGCTGTACTAATTATAAACGCAGTAAAAAGTTACTCATAGATTTGGATTCCTTGTAATGAGCACTGTATAGTTATTTATTCCTAAAAAGAACTGCTAATAACCTCCTTACTACACTTTTAATTAACGCGGCAGAATTCTTTCAAGCCCGTTCCATCATCGGACCACCAGATATAAGTACGGCGATGGTATATTTGACATCCCAGCCATAGCCGTATTTGAAATACTAAACGTTTTGCGAAAACATTCATTAACGTACAGCTAAGAAGTGGAATTCTTTGCCGGAGTCTGTGTTTCCTGATAGCTACAACCTGGGGATCTTTAAGTTAAGAGTGAATACGTTACTTCTAGGCAAGCATGCTCCATCGTCTATCATATCATTGCTTACCATCAGGTGAAATAGTGGCTAATGTCAAGGCTATAAATAGTGAAAAAATCTGCTCTATATATGCAGATATCGATTTATGTTACTCCACAATATGGCTGTTAGTCTGTAATAACCAATAGTTTTCATAGTCAGAAGCATTTACTTCTTTATGTTGGTACTAAAATTAGTTTTTAGACTGAAATAGTCAAGGTGCACAAACTGTGACATTAGGAAATAACATGCAATAAACCAAGAGATTTATTATTTGAAAATTCGTCCTACCGTTTTTACAACCACACCCTTTCAGTGTTTATCGTAAACATAATCGATTTGAGGACCTCCGATTTTATTTCCAACGATTTGTTCCCAAAAGTTTTTACTTCAGGAGTCGAAAAACTTTATAGCTAGGATTTGCTTAAACACGTTTTGTCACTACCCTTTGATTGGTGAGAATATTAATTTTGTCATAAGTACAACCGATTCTGAACCATATCCGAATGACATAAAAGTTTTCAGGAATGCACAAAATTCTAAATTGGTATTAATTTGAAACCACAAATGTTTTCAGTGTGAAAAACTTATTTTGAACTTTAGCACGATTCAAAAAGGTTGACATTCCAATTGGACAGATGCAAATTTAACATTGTCTAAATAATGCAGGGTGTTCACCTGATTGACGTTTTACGAGTCGAAAAACTAAAATTTATAGTTGTAACAATTCGCGGAACGGTTTCCGTCATAAAACCCTTTAACGTAGGTGTTTTATTATAGTTGACTACGTTAATTTTGTACCAAAAACGAGTGACAGATGACAAACCTTGTATTCTTTGTAGCATCATGGATAGTTGGTGCATTGTCAGTTGGTAGGTTAGATACTGTTATAAATCTTTCAAGGAGTTCCGACTGTGTTTGATATGCTTTGCAATATTTGATGTTCTTTGCAGGTAGCTTTCAATGATCATACCTCTACATTAAAATATTACATCAGCAATGAAGATATCCGCAGGAGAAACAAAGTTACCGACATAGCTCGAAGAATCGCAGAACAGATGGTCAATGGGGACAAAAGGTTCTGGAGTGACGACCACGTACTGGAAGACGTAGTTCTAGAAGGCCTCTCACAAGGTGGACCAATGACCTGGTGAGGTTTACGGGAATCCGATGGATGTGAAACTCTCAGGACCGGTAGTGGTGGCGACGCTTAGGGGAGGCCTGTGTCCAATAGTGGACGTCTTTCGGCTAAAATGATGATGATTACGATTGAATTTTTTTATTCTAGACACATATTGTTATTATCATTTCAGCCGATAAACAGCTACAGCACCTGCCCAAGTGTCGCCACAACCACTGGTTCTAAGCGACACACACAAATCCTAGAAACATGAACACAGGCCCAGCCTGCTAGCTGCAGGCAGGCAGGGACGAAGCCTGCTGGGGTTAAGGGCCGTTTTCTGAGAGGAAGGCTCAGCCGCGGCATGATAGGGGTAGGTTTTTAGTCAGTAAGAGTCTGACACTACTTCCCGCTCCACCCAAGGGCGGGACTTGTCATTGGATGATTTTACCTACCATAAAAAAAAGACCGATAAGTACCGGCAAGATTATTCGAAAGTGTTCCAGTAACCCTGGAACGCAATGTACAACTAAATAAACACAGACCAGGTGGGTTTTAGTCAGATTTTCCACTTCACATAAAATACACACATAAAACTAACATATTTGCCACGTGTTTGAATTGGTACCAAAATGTCTGCCATTTTATCTGCAAGCTTTAAAAAATATTTTTTGCTAAAAAATTCTGCGCGTGAAATTCACAACCTACTTTCAGAATAAGATAAAAATGCTTCAAAAATAGCAAAGATCTGGCAAAAACACGGCCGTCACATAATTTGTCTCTCAAACTTAGCGATACTTATCGCAATACACAAAAATAGTTAACACTCCTCCTGAGTGTTAAAAATACTTCGATGTGGACAAAAAGTAATCTTCTCTGAAACGTATTCACTCCTTTATCGCTGCGTTACTCAAGAGGGTAACTAAATGAAGTGGGTGCAATGTTAGATATTTAAGCAAAAACAGCACTTATGTTTGAAGGGGATGAAAGCGCTGAAAGCAAAATAATCTTCAAAGATAGGTACCTACAAGGTAGTACAATTTTTTTTTTCAACTAAGTATTATAACTTAGTTGAAAAACAAAATTGTACTTTACTCTGAATCCTTGAAATATACTTTTTACCAGTGACTCGGTTTTACACAGGTGTAATACTACAAAAACACCTTTCTCAAACATTGTTTATTCTATTAGTGAAAATTACAGCAAAATCCGTTGCGTGTCTTAAGAGAAGTAAGAGGATAAACAGACAGACAAGGAAATCGACTTTGTTTTTTACTCGACTGCGCCGGAAAGAGGATTATATTTTTACTATACTATAGTATTTAGTAGTGAAAAACTAATCTTCTTAGTCAGGCACTCTTGTCAGAATGGTCGTGGCTGTTGATGATGGACAAAACTCTGCAACTTCTTCAGTTATGTCACTTACATTCTTTTAGGTTTTTTATCTAGCTTTCTAACTGTACTGTTTATTCTGAAAAAATTGTTGGTATTCCGTATTTGTGGTCAATACGGCAGACTTCAACATATTCTAATATAGATTATAAATATACAAACGCAAGGGTTTCTTAACATGGCACAGTGAGAGAATTTTATCTAGAATCGTAAGTGAGGTCCTGATAACTTAATGGGGAGACGTTAACATGTGTTACATGCTCAAGTAGTGATCATTATGTGCTACTCAAGTGGTTGTTTTGAAACCATCGTTTGGACAAGGGTTGGGAACTGTAAGTTTGATGTTTTGTTAAATTCCACGTTTGAAGTGTCTTGGTAAATTCCACGTTTATCTATTTATTTGTCGTGAGAAGGTTTTTCTTTATATATTTTCAGGGTTCCGTACGGAAAGGGTAATAACAGGACCCTATTACCTTACTCCGTTGTCTTTCACCAGGCTGTATCTCAAGAACCGCGATAGCTAGATAGTTGATATTTTCTCAAATTATTATAAAAACAAATACTAAATACAAAATAAAATAAATATTTAAGGGGCGCTCGCATAGAATTTTGCTCGATATCAATTATAGCAACAGGTAGGCACTTAAAAAGAAATATTCTCCCTAGGCTCCCATACAAAAAACGCCAGTTGTTGCCTATTTGATTTTTGTTCTGTTGTTTACCTAGTCAATGGTACGGAACCCTTCGTGTGCGAGTCCGACTCACACTTTGCCGGTTTTTTAAGATCATAAGTAGCTAATAGTGTTCGAGTCCTGTTGGATTTTCTACTTGTTACTATGTTTTTTGGTACGGTTGTAGTGCTAAAAATCACAGCAAAACCTTAGGAGCCCAGTAAGGCCTACTGGATTGACTCCTGGAAGAGAAACCCGTGGTCCTAGAACGCAAAAAGTAACTTATGGAACATAGATTTTCAACCACTTTTTTTCAGCCCAGGAATTAATTTACTCCGTAACTTAAAATTTAATCATCAACTACAGATTGATGACGATCAGTAACAGTTTGTATGTTAATGATGGGGTGTTTGACAGAATTAATAGAACGACAGTGATATACGTTGCTGGTGCAGAACGTGATTCGAAGGGTGCTAATTGCTAATATCATGTTTATCAATATCGGATGGGGCGTAATAGTAAAATTTAGGTCAAAGAGAATTAGTCATTGATTGCAGTATTTACTCGCTAACTATTGTTAATTGAAATAAACATAATATTATTATGTTTTTATTTCTGTTTGTTAATATTGAAATTTGGGTGATATCCGTAGCCAAAAAGCAGCTTTAAACTATATTTATAGTAAAATTATTGTAGTTTTTAGGTTTTCGTTCAACCACGTGCATTGAAAAGATTCTTCCATGAAAATCTTGATGGTCATACATTTGGTCGCATATCTTTAGTTTAATTTATTTATTAAGGGACAATTAATAGCTACAATATATGTATTCAAATAACAATAATTTAAATAATATAGCAGCTGCAACTGCATTACCCACATTTTTTGGCTAAGCTACTATAAATTTTGTCTTTTACTTTATTTTGTAATTAAAATAGAAAGTCATATTTTTATACTAGTTCAGGCTTGCAGCTACATCGATTGAACACAGCTCATACAACTCGTATATTGTAAGTCCCTTTAGCAATTATGTGTCATGATTACTGATACTAATCGTCACAGTCAGGGCGGGAGCTGTTGATAAGCAGCCAGATGCCATCCATCCACCCACCGATTGTGTTACAATAGCTGTGAACTGACTCATAAACCCCCTGTCATTGCGTCTATATTGGAAGTACTTTTTGATGCTGTATTAGGGACTTTTTGATACAAAGTGGGTGGAGTTGAAATTGAATTTCATTTTGAATTCAATTTTCATCATTCCTTTTGAATACCGTAATTAGATACACAATAGAAACACAATAAGTGTGCGGACACCGGTGTCCTCTTGGGGCATGACAGTTTAAAATAGGCATCTAGATAGCGCAGGTTGTTCCAGAGTTCGTAATTTTGTAAAAGCTCCAATCGTCGTCGTTATAAAAACGATTTAGTTGTTTTGAATTTTTATCAATATCAAGAATCTTAATAAACTTGTGCGCCTCACCATCGACGATTGCATCACTGCTTACAATCAGGTGGGATTGCAGTCAAGAACTGGTCTATATCAAATAAACCATTTACACTTTTGAATTGTCAAGAAGAGATGGATGGATTGTGTGAGGAGTGATATGAAAGAAAAGGAAGTTAGTGATAGTGTGACGGCTGACAGGATAGAGTGGAAGAAAAAAACGTGTTGCGCCGACCCCAAGTAATATGGGACAAGGGCAGGAAGAAGAAGAATGTGTAAGAAACTCTCAGTGACTCTAGCGACAAGAAACATGTAAATGTTTGGGGGTAGGGGAACAGAGAGTAAAGTCCCACATACCTCCATTGAAAAGGGAGGATCCTCCGACCAGACAGGTGTTATGTCTGGTGGGCTATTGCCCGATAGATGATTTCGGGTTTGTTCTATATGTTCCAATCGCGCCGCGAATCTTACTTGCGCGATGCAGGATTAGTTCATTTGTGACGACATAGATGTCGCTACATCACTCCCCTCCGGAGATCGGAGATCGATGGTTCTTGATGCGTCGTGTGATGCGTGCCAGGCCAATGGAGGTTGGTTCCAGTGTGTCGGAACCGGATTCTGCATAGTTCTCGGTGAGTCGGAACTGTCTGCGGTGATGCCCCAGTGAGTCGGGGTGGTGCTATCCCAGTGAGTCGGGATACGATGCTGCAGGCTCCAGTGAGTCGGAGTATTGCGGCTAGCTCCAGTGAGTCGGAGCGGTGCTGTGCGACGTAGGGCTTGACTGCTGTCGTCGACCAGGAGAGGTTCTTCAAGGCTCTTCATGTGACTGGCCGAAGGTACAGGTGCTTAGCCAAGGTCGCTGATGAGGCTGAGGGTGATGACCAGGTATGACCAAGTAGGCATGCTGGTGGTCAGGATACCCATATAGCCGTGGGTGCTGGCTGTATGGCTCGCTGCTCGAAAGCTTGAGGAAGTGATGATGACGTCACGAAGTAGTTGCTGCACGAAGGCTGCGCTGACGTTCTTTGTCGAGGGTCACCAGTTTGGGGGTAATGGAACAGAGAGTAAAGTCCCACATACCTCCGTTGAAAAGGGAGGATCCTCCAACCAGACAGGTGTTATGTCTGGTGGGCTACTGCCCGATAGATGATTTCGGGTTTGTTCTATATGTTCCAATCGCGCCGCGAATCTTACTTGCGCGATGCAGGATTAGTTCATTTGTGACGACATAGATGTCACTACAAATGTTTCTTGTCGCTACTATTGGGAACAAAGTGGGAACAATGTCTTCAATAAATCTAAAGAAAAAAAAACAATCTAAATATAGAAATTAAAATATGCCACTAGCAGATAAGAGATCCAGAGATCAGTCTCAACAGCACCACTCAGCCTAATAAATATTCATATAATTTTCAAGACTTAGTTTCTTTTAGTTGATATTGATAACATAAAAAATTAGACTGGCCTGTTAGTCTAGTAGTTAGTGGCCCTGACTGCTATGCCGAAGGTCGTGGGTTCGATTCCCACCCAGGACAAATGTTTGTGTGATGAGCACGATCATTTGTTCTGTCTGGGTGTAATTTATCTATATTAAGAATGTATTTAGAAATATACAAGTATGATTATCAGTTACTTTGTCTAGTACCCATAACACAAGCTTGGGACTAGACGATGTTGCAAATTGTGTGATAGTTGTGGAATATAAAAAAAAAATAACTGTTCAGTAAGTAGCTTTGTTGTGCCTTGAAACCCTGTAGACATAATACGGGTATTTTATCCCTGTCAATTTTTATACTTCATCGTCTTCTTTAGTCCTTGCATAAACCGCAGGACATTGGTTCTTAGCCGTGGCTATTCCGTAACAGCCCAGGGTATCAGACCAACACAAATTACTTACAAGTTACAGTCATGGTACGCGGTAGGTCAAGAAGGAGATGGTGGGTGTCTTTCTTAGGAATTCACAAGGAGTGGCTCAGAGCCGAAAATGATAGAAGGAATGGAAGGAGGCCTTTGCCAAGCAATGGAACAGTATAATCTAGTTATAATAATAATATTTATCTTTCATATTGAATGTTGTCATATGGCATGACATACTGATATGTAATTAATTACTAATGAGTAGCTCTTCGTAGAACTTTCAAATCGATACGTTATTGAATAATGGAAGTATTTACATGTGTTAGTAATAAAAAACATGACACATTTCAATATGACAGCTATTAGTTACAGAGTAATTTACTAATCAATGAACATTCGATGAATAATCAGTGTCCAATACATTAATTAGGTTTTCCTTATGTGACATGACATAATCACATATTTAAATAGTTACATCATGCTTAAGAATTGGAATTATTAATAGAGATGGAGAGAATATCGAAAGTTTCAATAGTTTAATTAACGATTTCACCAAACGTTTAGATTTAAACGAGCTGTAATAGATATCTTAAATATGTACACTAATTTATCGTCATCATCTTTCTGTCCTTGTCCCATTTTATTAGGGGGCAGCGCATCACGTTTTTTTCTTCCGTTCTATCTTGTCACCCGAAACGCTATCACTTGCTTTCGTTTCTTTTATATTACTTCTCATATATTCCATCCATCTTTGCTTTGGTGACTTTAGTCTCCCTTTCCATTTATACTCATGACTCTTTTAGTGACAACTATGCATGCTAATATATGCACAAAAAAAGAAGTTTAAGATACTCTTAATATGGAAAGACGAAAACATTTCTGAAGAAGCGAATACTATAAGTCAAGGAGGCTTAGAAATCAGCATAACTCAAACTTCCTTTTTTACTACACCCCAATTTCACGACTTATTTAAACCGTAGGATTAACCATCAAACACACCGTTTCGGTGAATTTCTCCGCAAAATCCAAAGTCCCAAATGACTGACAAACACGATACAGAAGTCAAAAGTCTCCAATTTCAACTTGTCACATGTGGTTGTCATGTTTTTACAAATTCGCGTGTGTTCTCATGAATTTTAGACTTTTTTCGATGAGTGGAGATTATTTTTGACATAAATCTTGTACGCTACTGCATTACCCATTGAGTGTAAACATGTGTTGGGCATTCCGATTCAAGTGAGTGATCTTCACCATTAATAATTTCAAGTGTTTAAACTTTAAACTACAGGCTAGTTGATGAAGTGAATTTAATTGGAAACAGAACTCAGGATATCGAACAAAATGTAATTTGGTAAACCCAACACAGCCGCGAGGTATTGTCTGGTACTGTTAATCAAAAGGACTTTGTGGACACAAATAATTTCAAATCACTTTACGCTTGAAAGTGAATACAAATCGGATATCCATTATGCGACCGTGTCCTTCCTCTAATGTACTTTTAAAATAAACAGTACATCTAAACTGTACACGCTCATGCCTATCTGGCTTACATTGTCACGACCCAACACCCCGCTAGGCTACAGTTAAAAACGATTCGTCCAATAATTACTTTGGTAACTTATTCTTTTCTATACTTATTGAAATGGTCAAAACACGAAGGCACGCTTACGTTCTTCGTGCCATTGTCTGAGTCTTCCACGCTGCATTGACACCGCAGTTTGTCAAAATTTCGGTTTCCTTTTCTAAGAACAATCTATTCTTAGCATTTTGTCACTTGTCATCTTTCAAGGCCCCGTTATACAACTGCTCCCAAGTCAGGGCACGCTTGGCGACAGTTAGAAGCTTTTTTTGTTGACAATTTTATGGAAACCAATAAACATTTCAAAAGTGGAGCATTTTATAAGAGCAGACTTCCATAGTAGTTAATAACTGTTCTTACTTTCAACGAAGTATTCGGTTCTTTGTTTATAAACAGTAGATGAATTATGTCTTTGTTTGGAATCGAATAAAAAGTTTCCCTTTTAAAGGTCGAGACAAATGGAGATTCATATGACTTATAATTTATGTTTCGGATACTGGAATATTTTCTGACACTATCATAATAGTGTGCAAGTAATAACGTCATACACGTAATATTATTACAATGTTACTACAGCTAACCCGTATTGTTCCATTGTCCATTCTTTCCAACGATTACGGTTCCTCGCTTTCTCTTTCCAATTCTTAAGGAAGACATCCAGGTCGTCATGTCCTTCGTGATCTGCCTCGGCCCCGCGTCACTGTGTTTCGTACTTACACCTAATACACCAATTGTTATTAGATAGGTAGGTATTAGTTCCTCATTTAATTAATTTATCAATTGAAATCCCAATTGCATGTATTACAAGATTTCAAAATAAGTGGATATGGTAACTACATGCTAGCAATTTATTTTCCGCAAAAAGATTTGGTGGAACATGATGGATACATGTACATACATTAGGTATTTGAGTAACTCTAATTCTCAATTGATCTTCATATTTTTCTTTAATTTGGTATCAATTGGAAACTATGACTACGGTGTTGTGAAGTATATTATCTGATGCCTTCACCAATAGGTGAAAATTTTGAATGTGGGCTCTAGGTTAGTTCAGGTATGCTTTTGAAATCTATCGTGTATAAAGAAAAACTCCAAAAAAAAGATTTTTCCTATCAAATTCAAATCCTATTTTAAACAAATGTCCACATATCCACAATCCTCTAAATCAATCAGCTTGTATGCTAAATACAAGTTCTGTGTTTCTTGTGGTTTTCTTAGATATCGCAATATTAATCGTACTACTTTAGCAAATTTTGATCTTACAAGGATCCTAAGACCAAATATTTTTCTCTGCTTCAATACACGTTCTAACATCTGTAATAGTGGAATTGGACATATCTAGCAAGAGTTGTAATCGTTGCACCATGGTATCATTAAGTGTTTTATCTACTTGAAAATATTGATGAAAGTACTTACTTTACTTAGTAAGTAATTAGGAGCTTGATTTATCCAATCAGTTTTAATTTTTATTCCCAATTTTCTTTTAAGTCCCTATCTATAACTTTTTACAATGTCACGTACGCCAAAGTTATTACGGATATCATTACGTGAGCATTTTTATTGTGCCTATATACGAATTGACGGTTTAAGACAATCTTAGTTTTAAGATCATAATTATGATTTGAAATACGTAGGTCTATGTCATAATTAATACAACTAAGAATAAGTCAAAACTAGTTTTGACTGGTTTCAGTTAAAACTCTCATTAAGTTAAAGCACGTCAGTTCTATTATTAAAAAAAAATACAATATATTTTAATTAACTGAAGCACTTAAAACAAAAAAGGGTTTATAAAACGATCACAAAAATCCTACCAATCTAAGAGGTTGTAGAGTAAATGAATTCAAAGTAATTTTAATTGGTCAAAGTGCTTCTGATCAATTCTTACAGTGAAAAGTTATTTTGACTAATTGATAGATTAGATTGCGTGACAGAATTATATGTCACGCAATCTAAACTATCAATTAGTCAAAATTACTTTACTTGTGCGGAGTTAGTAACATGTGCCTAAACTAGACTTGTAGAGCTACACTTGATCCACGCCACGCGACGTCGTTCTACGTACAAATCAGGCGTGATCTGTTTTTTATATTTCTATGGGCGTGATACACATGTACGTCGGTCTAATGTAGTTCTAGCTGTACAGTCATACACCAACCTAAACCGAGCAATTATATTACAGAAGGCATATTCGTGGCATTAAAAAAAATGTATTCCTAGAAAATAAATTTTAAGTATCTCAGTGAAAGTAACTACCCTTTCCCTCACATAATAAGCGTAGCAAATGCACCTAAATGCAAACGGAATTTCACTTTTACATCCTAATTACCCTTTATGAGACAAAAGGCAACTCTTTTATTTACCATAAAATAGAATTTATGGTAGTTCACTGTTTCGCGCAAATGACAAAAGTAAGGAGACAAAAGTATTGTAATGTTCCAAATAAATGCAACTCTTCCTTTGACGCATAGCGGTCCCTTTAACTGTTATTCAATAATATAACCATCCAAACAAAACGGAGTTAGTTACGGTAACGAAAAGGGTAAAATATTGTTCACGTGTTTAACTGTTCACTAGGAAACAAGTGGTAGCGTTGTATGAAAATGAACCTTGTAATGTTGTGATTAGATTTAAAATAGTAGTAGATTATGTTTAGGAGTTTTGCGCATAACCTTGGAAATGTTTATTTCGCCGAAATTGCGAACGGGTAATGCGATTTTCAATTTTATTGCATGTTTTAACGTTTGCGAGGTTTTAGCGAACCCTTTGACTTTAAAAACTATGTTTTTCGATAACGGTTTTTTTTTGTTTTCCATTTCCAAATAACTGTATTTTTTAACGTTTATTTTTTAATGTCTTTATTGAGGTTTTTGGCAATTGGTGGTATTTGGCGAAAGAGTTGCAAAGGGTTTAAACAGTTAGATTTTTTTGTAGTTTTTTGAAAACTTGTCTTGATGTTATTAACGGCAAAATGGGTAATTACATTTCAATGAACAGGAGAAATGCAAAAAACGACGCAACTTTTTCTATTGTATGCAATCTTCAAAAAGGTCCTTTTCTGCAGTTTTTGCAAACCATTTACTTGTAGATGTTCTTTCATTCGTACTAGAAGGTGTTAGAAAGCATTTCTGATCAAAATTATTATATTTATACTTCAAAAATTAGATCTGTTTTTAATTTAATTTTATCGCCTTGCTGATGCACACGATCTTACTATAAAATTCAATTCAATTCCTGTCCTATTAGTGGCTTGCTTATCTTATTTTAGCTTTTTTACATGTCATGTCATGTAATGTCATGTCATGTAATGTTTTAAATGATTTTTAAAACTGTACACACTGAAACTTGCTGAAAAACTACATAATCGTATAACTGAATTCACGAGAAAAACAGTTGTTCTCTTAATTCTGTAGAGTGAAGTGAACATAAATGTAACTAACTACTGCTTCTAGATAGATGGTTTTATTTTTTCATTCTAAATTACAACTTTAGATAATATAGTCTATTTTAACTTTTCTAACTTGCCTAGAAGTAACCTGTTCAATCTCGATCATCAAAAAACAATTGAAAAAAAAATATATTTTACTATGGAATGAACGATTCTTTTTTTTTTAATGGATTTATACAAAAACATTTAAAATCGAAGGAAACGAATCTGTATTCGTTCAGATAGAAAAGCATAAAGGTGCTAGTTTTAACGAAATTTTTTTTGCCAGCAAACTTGCGACAGGAACTCTTCGACGTTTATTCTATCCTTCGACTGTTAATTCAATAGAATAGAATTTATTTAATTAGCACACAAAAAGATCCATACATTATTAGTAAATTATTATATATTTATTATCTAGCATTAGCATTATCAACTTTTTAATGTTCCCACTGTTGGGAATCAGGCCTCCTCTCTAGAAGAGGGGATTGGTGAATGTCAAATGTCTTCGAATTTTTGTTTCTAGGACATGCCGTCATGTCGTCATGTTTCCTCACGATGTTTTCCTTCACCGTTTTGAGAGCAGTGGTGATGAAATAAATTACACAAAGTAATACGCCTGGCTGGGTTTGAACCCGCGACCTACAACTCGTAAGTCGGCACAGTTACCACTCGGACACCACTGGTTCCAACAGTCTAACCGGGTCTAACCTAATGTAGTCTAGTCTTTGATTCTAGAGTAAATTGGGTATTTCAAGGCAAACGTCGACCAAATTATTGTTTTTTGGTGAACCTCACCAGGTCTACAGTAAACCTCATTGGAGGCTATCCAACGCTGCGATTGCCTCTCCTGAACCCTTCGGCTCCGATACCAATCTGCAGGCCTAGCCAAGTTACGACTGTTTTGTCTCGAATCTCTTTCTACAATCGGTAATGCCTCAGCGTAAGTATCAAAATACAGGTTGTAGTGATGAATATTGTAGAAACGATTACATTTCATTCTGTCATTTTGAACGATATGAACTTGGCTATGAAATTTGTTGAAGTGAGGTCATTCCATTCCATAAATTTGTTTAGTTTTCTAATAGCGTTAATGATGTTAGATTATCTACTTCGCTAAGCCTGCTGTTCTGCGAGCAATGTGCGTTACCCACTGTCACACATACAAAATTTTATTCCAAAAAGGATGAACAATCCGAAACGTTTACGCGGTACAGTCAGCACCCACACAAGATAGTTCAGTAAACACATAAACGGTAACATTGGCGGCTTCTTCAAAGAATTGTAATTGGGCTAACGGAAAGAAAGTAGCCCGGTTATAAAACTATTCAGTTAGGTAATAAAATTACGACCTTTACCGTAGACCGTCATGTAACAAATAACTGTACCGAAAGGATCCAAACTGATGCAGTGAAAGAAATTTTAAAATTATTGTAACTGTTACAACAATAGTGCTAGTAAAATTTCTTTTTGTTTTATTGCACATTTTTAGTACAAAATTTCTTTAATTATTTGGACATATTACTCTGTTGGACTTCTGTTTGGGTTAAACTACCTATGTGTATAGTGGTGACCATGTGTATCACCAAATTCTATAGCTGCAGAATTACAGTTTTCACCAGTCCCCATCATAGTGGCATCATCATCAGTCACTATAACTTCTAATTTAAAATAATATAAAATACATATTATTATTATACAGCTTTAAAATTCAATCTCAAAATTAAAGTTTAATCATTAAAATTGACTAGTCTGTTGGTCTAGTGGTCACTGGCCCTGACAGCCTGCTATGCCGGAGGCCGAGGGTTCGATTCCCACCCAGAAGAAATGTTTCAGTGATGAGCATGATCATTTGTTCTGTGTCTGGGTGTAATTTCTCTATTATAGTTTTAGAAATTATAAGTATGTTTGTCAGTTTTCTAGTACTCATAACACAAGCTCTGCTTAGTTTTGGAGTAGATGGCGTTGAGTTAAAGATGTGAAATATTAAATAATACTTATTATATTACTTGTTCTAGCAGTATATTATTACTGCAAAAACGCAGCGCTGCCACAACGACGAACATCCAAATAGGATACATTGAATTAACTATCCATAGGGACATTAGGTTGACATTCCAATGAAGCAATAGTACTAGCAAAGGAGGAGGCCAACCATATGAGGCAACGGCGCTCACACCTCAGCCGCCGCCGGGATTCCGATCCCCATTTCCGGCCACCGCAGGCGACCGGACCGACCGTCCAGTAACCGTATGGACCGAGCCCAAGTCGTCGACGGCACGCACTGTTCCCACGCGCCTCAAGGTATTGTCAGCAAAACGTAGGGCCCCAGCCTGCCAGCAGGCCGGGTCGAAGCCTACTGGGGCTAAGGGTCTACTTCTGAAAGGCAACGAAGGAACGGGGTAGGTTTTTTAGTCAGTAAAAGCCTGACACTATTTCCCGCTCATTGTCATTGGATGAATTTTACCCACTGAAAAAAAAAAACCGCTGTGCATAAAGACGTTGACTTTCGGTAATTACCAACAGTACGTTCACTAGAACCTAAATAAACAGATACAGTTACACAGTTATTTAACGTACTCTCATTAAGCAGTTACCGTTTAACTTTTTTTCTACTTTCTGCAGTAAAAAATCTGTAACACATTTCTCCCGTTAAAGAAATGCATCCTCTAGAAATTCTAACGGTATCTTTATTACCGATTTCGGTGCCGTTTTTATCACAATTTCTCCAAGCGAACATTTTGTGCAATAAAAATTTCACCTAGCTACACGGCACTACCATGTTACGCGTCCTTGTACTGCGAAGGTTTTTATGCAATTTTTAGCCTTTTTTTTCGCAAAAAGTTATAGTGCGTAAAGATGAATATTTTGTTGAAGATGTCTTTGGCGCTCTGCCGCTAATGGCTGTTAGTAACACTGCTTTACAATTCGGAAGTTTACAATACTGTCCAACAGTAGGACAAATCGCTTTATTGAGGGTAAAAATGAACTTTATGAGGTACCATTGTTCTACTTAACCTTTGAAATAGTTAAAAGAAGCCGGCTTATACGCTTCTTTGTATTTTTTCTAACTACATGCGCCAGTTTTTGTTCGTGTTATGCAAAATTTTTTAATGACTGAGATTTTGGTTTTATTACTTCTGCACTTTTCACTTGGTGGTCCCTAATCCTATGTAAACATGAACAGTAATTGAGGCGTCGTCTTATCTTCACCAATTTTTACAAAAATGGCCAAAGATAAAAATCTCAGAGGCAATGTTGCCGAACGGAAAAACCTATTTCACAGCGTGTAATAATTATGTCCTGTTCATACGACTAAACTAACAGCAAAGGTACGGTCTACTAAAAGGGCCTTGTACATATTTTTTCTGTCACCCCCTGAAGATCATTACTTCCCTACTCATAAGCGTATAATGGAACTAATTTGTTGTTCAAACAGGGGTCCTCAATACACAAACATTGTAACTTTGATCCTACCAAAATAATACCTCCCTCCTAAAAATTTTGGCCCGACCCTTAACTTCCTAATTTAAGGTTGAAAATCGAATGGCAAGGATAGATGAAAACAGCAAATAATCGAGATAATTGATGACTGCAGGACATTTATTTGACACGTACCGAAAGCAATTGTCACTTTCAATGTATTGTCGTTTGAATGGAACTCAAAATTGGCATGGACATCGTGATTTTTGCTTGATGTACCGGATTTATTTTTATATTTATTAATTATAATTTTGTAGAGCATTAAGCAACGCTTGCAATAATAAATAATTTATGGCTTTAATCTATACTTATAATTGAATATAATTATACACCATTAAATTATTAAATTTTAATAGTTTTAATTTCGTGAAGAGTCGATCCGGTTCATGAAACACAATCGATTTGTTAAGATAAAATAAAAAAATAAAGTACTTTTTTTCTAAAACTCGAATTAATATAATATACTAATGTATGAAATTCATTTCTTTAAGTAAACGAGTCAATGACCTTGTAGGTAGTAGACGGTCGTTGCTTACTAACTACCTACAGGTCATTGAACTCGCGTAACTGACGTTTACTTAAAGAAATTAATTTCGTACATGCGTAAATTAATTCGAGTTTAAAAAAAAGTACTTACTTTATTTTTTAATTTTATCTTTGCAAATCGATAGTGTTTCATGTACCGAATCGACTCTCCACGGTATTAAAAAGATCAAAATTTAACGGTGTTTAATACATAATAAATAATTATAAAATGGAAGAGTTTTCTTTTTGTACGTTCATCTCTGGAACTACCTGTTTTATTAGTAATAAGTCTTTCTGTATAAGTCAGCCATATTCTTAGCCAGATAGTGTAATAAATTATGGATATAATATTACACTGGGACCCACAGAAGCGGAGTAGCAACCAAAGATGTCGGTGAAAGCTGCTTTATAAAGCTACTACCTATAGACAAAGTAGCTACTGCTAGCGTCTATGCCTGCGGTAAAGTTAGATATTATTGCCCGGGAGCGTATTCCTGGAAAAGTATCATTTTCCATAATCCAATCTAACTCTATATATACATTTATTACTGGAAAAAATTGTGGCTGATTTTTCTAGCTTTGGCATTTCCCAAGGATGCTTCTAAAGCAATCGATACTTTTAATTGAATATTTTATTTTCATTTTGGATTTTTTTACGAACTTATCGTACTTTAAATAAATTAAATCACTAGCAACACAAATGAATTCTCACAGCAAGATAACATGTATTTATTCATTCTAAATTATATCTGATTGCAAGATAAAAAAATACACTTAATAGGTACTACATCGCCGCCACCGGGCCTTAGTACCAAAAAAAAGCTCCAATCAATAGTACAGATCAATTTGCGATACGCCAAACAATTTGTTGACACTTAAAATAACCACATTCATACAAAGTACTTTTCGATTGGCATTCGATTGTCAATGAAATCGAAACCGTCAAATGTGCAATCCGCGGTATAAAAGATCACGAAACTTTTTTGGGAAATTTAATCTTAGTTTTTCAAAAATAAGGTCGAAAATTGTCGGAGATTAAGAAGCAATAAGGTTTGGTGATAGAAAAAAAAAACCATACGTTGTGTGGTCTATGTAACCGAGTAGCGTTTTATAACAATTGAAATCAAAATGGCGTGAAATTGCGTCACATTATGAGCGTTAATGCTTAACAGAAATTGCGTTTTTGAAGTGGCAAAAGCATTCATATCGAGTGTCGTTACGCTTCTGAGCCTAGCGATGTGGAAGTGCTTTTGTAAGGATGTGAATGTTGGTTTACTTTAGGGGTACTTGACAAACGACATATGCAATTGGAAGTAGTATTGGTGATTGCCTAAAAATGTTGAATTGTTATTTTCTGGAGTGGAACAGAAGTTGCGTATTGACAGCGCTTTGGAACTTTTAAGCCACTCATGTTACCATCCTGTTCGATCGTCATTGATAAGAAATCACGAGACATCACGATACAATTTTTCTCTTTTGTACTTCACAGAGTTCACATTGTCAACACAGAAACTCTCATTAACAGTCGACTCTAGCGAAATCCCACATTTAACCGCATGGAAATGATAGAAGAAGTACAGTACCTAAAGTACCTTACTTTCTGTACTGACGAATAAAGCGTGGTAGTTATTCACATCATCATTATCATTTCAGAAGAAAGACGCCTACTGTTGGACATAGGCCTCTCCCAAGTGTCACCACAATGAACGGTCCTGTGCGTTTCGCACCCATTGGATCCCCGCAACCCTAACTAGGTCATCGGTCTACTTTGTATACTCCAAAACCTTTCGGCTCCAACGGCCATATACCATGGCTAGGAAATATTCTTGCATGAATAATCTCAAAATGCTGCCCTTAAAATGCAGTGGACATCTTAGTGCCATACCTACTATTGACAAGCTGGTATGGTAGTTGTAAAAAGTGTGATTATTTTCACAGATCTTCGCTTCAAAATAAACTGTAAGCTAATCCGATGCGTGCAAAAAGTTCGTCTTGGGTGGCCTAAAGTGGCGTCAGGCCGTGCTACATTCTGTGTGTTTTGGACGTATTTACGAAACAGCATTGCTTAAGAACTTTCAACCTTAATACTAAAGAGTAAAAGTTCAGTGTTGAATGGTGAGCTCCATGTTTTTACTCAACATCGTAACCAAATATTTACTTTTGACTTGTCTTTATGAATGAAATTTCCAAACCCAAAGATGTAGGTAAACTTTGCGACATGATAGTGTTGTTGGATATTCAAAAATAAATGAGGAAAAATCTTCTGTCAATAACTTCAGTACACTTTTGTTTTAAGTTGAATCAATTCTCATTCAAGTAAAAGATTCAATGCCTGATTTGTATAATGTATTTGTATTGAAACTTGTAGCTAACCAGTACCAGCTGCATGCAATAATCGCTGAGGTCACTCTGTTGATGGGTAGCCATTACTGAGAATTTTCCGTTCCTAGGCAAGCACGCTAAGTTGCTAGACTCAGCTGTTATAGCACCGTACAGTACGGTCGACGGATTTTGGCGCGTCTGAAGTTAGGCTCTGCGAACTTTAGGGCTCAAAATAAGCGCATCAAATAAATAATTTATAAAAATAAATGTCAATAACAGTTGTTAACAGCAATAACAACTGCTACTGGCATTTATTATTTCAAACCATTTATTTTTTTACGAGTGCACAAGCACTAAAGTTCACAGAGTCTAAGTTCAGACGCGCCAATATCCGTCGGCCGTACTGTACTATTGTTCCCCGCGCCATTCTCCGCGGATTCGGAAGACGCGCGACGACCTTTTTTTGGCTCGTATTTAGTTTGTATATTATACAATTGACATAAAGTTCATTATGCTTTGTACAATTTTGTTGCAAAAAGTCGCTACCAATAGTTGCAAACCATTCCGTGGCGGTGTAATTTGAGCCTTAGGCTACCACTTTTTTATTATTGATAGACAGTGATCAGCCTCATCCGATTTGACTGGAAGCCGACCTCAAGCTAGTTAGGAAAACTCTAGGGAGTGATGTTGATACTTGGCTCGCACTTGACCACTATCTCACCAGATGCTAAGTAATGATGTGGTTGAAGGAGCAAGCTTGCATAGAAGTAACTTACAGCAATCAGGAAGAACAGACCCCGCAAGAAATTCCACTCCTAACCTCAACGTTCGGTACAGACGCTAATCTGGCGGCGTCCGTTTCCATACATTTTATATGGAAACTACACGCTTAGTAACTACACTTGACGGACACCTAAGACGTCCGTTAAGTCTACCTTTAATGTGTTCCCAATAAATATGGTATGCGTATGCGTATGGGTACGATGTCCAGCATGTACCGGTGACGCCTCACCGTACGTGTGGCGGTTCTATGACGGAACGGGCTTGACCGAATGAAGTTATGCAATACCGATGCCCACTCCATGAAATGCAACCGGCAGAAAACTATAAACAGGCTAACAACTCGGCGTCGATGCTCAAGTCTTTGAAGCTTCAACTCGACGAATGAATCTTTACCAATGATCCTCCTGCTCAAGCGTATCAAGCTGGTATCTAGCAAATCCATCCCAAAGATGAGAGCAGTGGAGTACTGCTCTATACAAGATCGAACTTGTGCTTGATAAAGTTTGAGCCACTGTTTTGGAGTGAAGTACATTATTTCCTTTGTTAGGATTCCTAAATTATGTGATGTAAAAAACGGTGAATGATCCAGGGACCTTACCATGTTGTGGTAAAATGTCAGTCATACGAGAAAGAGTGATGGAGCTATACACCGTATATGGCTCCATCCCTTTAACAGTTCTGTTTAGGTCTTCAGTTTTAGAGCTTAAACGCACTAGCGGCTAATGCGGCGTGCCGTTCCGGTTGCCCGCATTTTAATTTTTATATGAAGTCCCTTGACACCAACGCACTGACTTGCGGACAGCCGTCAACCGTTCCGATTGTCTTGGAGCTGCGGCGGGCCGCACCGGTTCAATGTAGCGGTGCACCTTACCCCCTCCACGCACTTGGCGCGGTTAGCCACAAGCCCTTCCCGCGCTCCCCGCTAATAGTAAGTAGGGATCTCAGGTAGGGATGTAATAATCGTAATGCGGCGAACCGCAACAGAACCGCGACGATACGGTTAGCCAGAATGCGGCGGACCGTATTGTTGTATTACTGCGGCCAACCGCAGTGATACACCGCGTCATGGCTAGCTGCTAGTGCGTTCAGAGCCTTTTGAATGGATCATGTTAATATGTCGTGGTAAGGCCTCATGTCTTTACCTAATAATATACAGAGTTCGTAAAAGTGTTGCCGATTCAAAAACAAGGTTAAGAATATTTTTATTTAGTAGCAGAACAGTTAAGAAGTCTATAAAGAAGCTTTCATAATTCTACTACAGGAACCGATGTTTATGTTAAGCTCCGCTAAGAGAAGCAAGTTACTTTACAAAGTGACCGACAAATCATAATCCGTCACTACCGAGCGAATGGCGCAATCGTGAACTTTGAAATCTAATACGTCTTTATAAAAAGTAGCTCTTTAAACAATGCTCAGTATTGTATGAGTGTACCATTCAAGTGACCCCTTCGTCATAGCAATGAAGTGTCGAGAATAGTGTTTACAGGATTGAATTATGTTCCTTTGAGTATCGCCGACACGCTTACTGGTACCTAAATAATTGTATCTACTGATAACAATTCACACTAATTTAAAGGCCAAAGAAAAGTTTGTGAGTGTGTATATTTGGCTAAGATTTTTTACACTTTACCGATGCACCTGTTAAGGCTAAGAACTCATGGACCGGCTATCAACCGTGGCTGCCGCGGTTGCGGGCGCGCAGCTTCTGCAGAATGCAGTTTTGCGGGCGAAAATCGTAACTGCGACGGATGCGTAAGCGCACAAAACAGTCTCGAGATTTTAGGAATAAAGAAGCGGTTTCATCTACTGCGGAGCAGAACCCTCAGTGTTCGAGTCCGACTCGCATTTGCCTAATTTTTTTTAGAGTTCCTCTCCGACTTCTTTCAAATACCTAATCTATGAGGTAATAAAATTGAACAATGGTCTCTCCCAAAAAGCTATTGCAGCGAAATTGATCGTAATTTGACACTGGAGAATGTTTTTAAGAACCATTTATGTGGCCTACCACACAACACGTTCAATGCGTAACGAGGGCTAATACGCCTCGTATGTGTCTTCTTTGCGGTGCGACTAACAAAAACATACTCTTCTCTGCTATGCGGAGGCCGTAACTTCAATTTGGTTAAGTTTAGAGGAGATATGGGCGTTTGTCAAATTAGCCGCAAAGTGCCACGCGACTTCAGCGTAACCGCAGCGCTGCCGGCGCCACGCTGCTTTGTTATTCCATACAAATAAAAGCCGCGCGACCGCAGCGTGGATGTAGCGCAGCCGTTGCACTGCCGTCGCGATTTTTATTATATGGGTTCAATGAAGGACAATTCCATGCATTTTTCTGATGAGTAGACACTTGAGGTACTTACACAACTACACCAACTTTACATCGTAAATAAGCACTGTGTAATCCATTTGTGTACAAATTAAGACAGCCAACTAAAGGATTCTGATATTACCTAATGTAAAATAAAAACTAAAGGATTTCACTCAAAAAAAAGTCCTCAAAAGATTTACATTTTTGACTTTTCAACCATCTTTATCGCTGTTTTTATATCATTTTGGTTCAAGCTCTTGCAGCTATTCAATAAAATTTCAACCTAATAAAAAATCTTCGCGTTGTAGAAAATGCTATTAAATAAATTATTATGAAAGTAACAGCGGTTTTTCTATCATAGTGAAAGCTTGTTCATTACAGCTGACTCACGGTGTAATCTCTGAAACAAGGTAATCCATCGTTATAACATCATGAAATGCATTAGCCATGATAACGCCAATTATAATTGACACATTAGGTACTGAGTGTCCACTTCGGTAGTGAGCGGTTAACATCAAAGTATAAGGCAGTTTACGCATTAACTGAATCGAATTATATTTTTCTTTTTTAAAGGAATCATTACTCAACTTTAAATCAACGTACTCTAAGATAAGGGGGTATATGCTCCGTTCAGGCGCTAATTTTGACACTCGTAAATCAAAATCCTCTCGTTGAACTAGACTCCTGAAATTTGACATGAATAAAGATCTCATAGTAAAAGTAAAGGAAATATCTGAAAATTGTAAAGTAGCCACTCGTACATCTAAAGAAAGTTTAATTTTTTTGCTATTCGGAAAGATCGTCGAGGCTCGATTCGGAATCTAAACTATTTAAATAATTTTGTATGGAAACCTCGGCGCGTAACTCCGACTCACACATGACCGGTTTTTAGGATGAATATCAAATAAAGAGCGAGAGGGAGTGAATTTTATTTTAATGGCAGTGAAATTTTTTTAAATTAAAAAATAAAGTACTTTTTTTTAAACTCGAACTAATTTACGCATGTTTGAAATTACATGCGTAAATTAGTTCGAGTTTTAAAAAAAGTACTTTATTTACTTTTTAATTTTATCTTTACAAATCGATAGTGTTTCATGTACCAGATCGACCCTCCACAGGATTAAAATGACCAAAATTTAACGGTGTATAAAATAAAAAACTAACTGCTCTGAAAATCACAGCTGAAACTTTTGAGACTAGGAACGTGAAATTTAACACAAAGATTTTTTATATAACGTAGGCAAGCACTAAGAGATTCACCCCGAAAGGGGACGAAACAGGGGCCATAGTTTGTATGGAGAAAGCTACTTTCACGTGCGTGAAGCCGCTGACAGAAGCTAGAATCAGTAATAAAGATGAAATAAACCTGTACACACCTTTACAGCAACTGATAGCATACTGAAAAGCACTCCTGACTTTAATACGCTGATTACAGCCGAGGATCCATTATGTTACAGCGCTGACACATTAGCCGCTGCTATGATCCGGTTTGGTGCACGTCAGAGGCAGAAGCGAGGTTAAAAATCTAAAATTATTATAAAATGACTCCTAAACTTCCGTGTTAGTATTTTAGTTGGTAAGGAGTGGCGAAATAAACTACCCAGTAATCATCTGCTAAGTTAGAAGAACTAATATTCTTTTGACCGAATCGAAATTTCGAATAAAAAAAGATTTTACTGTCAAATCTTATTTTATTTATTTTATTTATTAGTCTGTTCTGTCCCACTTTTGGGCAAGGCCTCCCTCCATTATTTCCATTTCTCGCGGGCCCGCGCATCTTCTTGCCAGTTCTGGAGGATTCCGTCTAGCTCATCGCGCCATCTCCTTCGCGCTCGGCCGTACCAGTGTAAGTATATAATCTATGGTCTGCTGCGACCCCGTCAAAATACCTAAGTAATATTTAAAATCATTTGCTATTAAATAATGGGCTGATAAATACTATGTTAATCATTATAATTAATACAATTGAAAATAAATATTTAATTGTAATATTTTTACCTAACTGAACCTTCCTCGCTACTCTTTTAACTTGAACCGACTCCCGATATCGTTGATAGACGTTCCGATAAAGCTGTCATAATAGACATGTCACACGGCTGCTATTTTTACACTGCATTTAACTACTATATACAAAGAATATAGATCGATACTAATATACATAAGTAATCAGACCAATTGTTGGTTTTAATCGGAACTATATCAATGGTAAGAAATTTTTTATCGCGGAATTACGATATTTTGAATCATTGATATGATAAATATGTGTGCGTGTTAATGATTGCGTCACTGATTGAAATTGGAACAAGGCCACAGTTAGCATAAGTCTATTATTATTGTAAAAAACTGATTTGTATACTGCTGATTTGCTGGAATTTTATTTCAATTAGTAATGCTTTCACTGGTCAACTAATTCGCGTAATGGTTCGCTTCAGGTCCACGCTTAGTCTGCAACAATATAAAAAAATAAATAAAAAAAACTAGCTTTTGCTACCGGCTTCGCCAGCGTGAAAGTCGATTTACTCCCGGAGTTTCGTAAAATTATTTCCGTTCTTAGCGGACTTCTACACCCTATAAGGAACCTACCTGTCAAATTCTGAGTTTGTAGGTGTTCCTAAGATTTCGTGTTTGTGTGTCAGTGAGTGGTGTTTCGCTTTTGTATATACAGATTAGAGAGATGTCAGTAAAACCCGTAGTTCTAGAAGCGAATGACAGCTTACAGGCACAGGTTGGTGGTTTTAGGCAGTAAAAATCTAACAAGCCCTTAATTTCGCTTCACCTTAAAGCCGAAAATGACAAAAGTTTATATGGGAATAGATTTAGATGATTATTACGTACTTATTTATAAAAATAAGAAACTACCAATTTTATAGAGCGGAACCGCGACCGGCAGATCAGATATTTAGGAGCAAGATTATGATGTCAAATTAGTTTTAAAAAATGTATAATTATTATATGTATAAACGTACGAAAAACGTGAAAAGTGGAAAGAGAATCGTTTGTCTTGTTATGGTCATATGAAGGAATGAAACGTATGTTACTAAAAGTAATTATGAGTTTACATGTGGACAGATGGAGAGGGAGAGGGAGGCCAAGAAAAGATGGGGTTGGATTGTGTGAGAAGTGATATGAAAGAAAAGAGAGTTAGTGACAGCGTGTTGCACCGACCCCAAATAAAAAGGGACAAGAGCAGGAAAGTGATGATGATTAAAAAACAAACTGAAGAGGATAAATGAGTTGCATGTGACCAAAAGAGTTATGAATATAATATGGATAAGAAGAGAAGGGCAAAGAAAAAATGCATATATTGTCAGAAGATTGATGTGAAAGAAAAAAGAATCGATAGTTTGACGTTTCACAAGATGAAACAAAAGAAGATATGTTTTATGGATAAGGGCAAGAAGATTATGATCGGAAAAATTACCACGACAACAGTCGTATCACTATCGACTTTCATTTCGAAATTCAAATCGATGACGTTCGAAATTCAAATTGCATTTTAACGTAGAATGATCTGTTGATATACCTCAAAACAAGATGGCGTATTATGATTTGAAAACACACAGTCATTTTCATTCAGGCCACGCAATATTATCCCCTAAACTGGTACCAAAATAATCTTATCATCCACTTTCCCTCGCCATTCACATCCTTCTGGAAATTACCTACACTATCATAGTACTTCCTTTACAAAACAATATCAACATAGTGGCAAATATGAGTGTGACGCGATATCAGATCAAAGCGAACCGCCATTGATAATGATACTTCTGAAGAACCGACGTGCCACAGTAGCCGGTCGAATGTAAATAATATAGATTATTGCCAAACCTTTGAAGTTTTGCCGGTTGATAATGTACTAAGCAGGGGTTAGCGGTTTTTAGTCACTTCTTTATGTGTTCGGGAAATCAGGCCGTTTTTGTACATATTTATCGGACTATAAATCGGTATTTAAAATTGTAACGAGGACGTTTCAGTGCAATATCATAAGCCTTAATTAGCAGAAAAGGGAGTTAGTAATAGTGTGACGGGTGACAGGACAGAATGGAAGAAAAAACGTGTGTTGCACCGATCCCAAATAAAACGGGACATGGACAGGAACATGACAATAATAATTGCATTGCATTGCATCAGCCTTATAATGTTTCCACTTCTGAGACTCAGGCCTCCTCTCTAGGAGACGTAATGGGCCGTAATCCATCACGCGGGCCCAGTGCGGGTTGGTGGATGTCACATATCTTCGAATTTTTGGTTCTAGGACATGCCAGTTTCCTCACCGTTTTTTGAGAGCCTCACCACTGTGAGGATATAAATTACACAAAGTAATGCGCCTGGCTGAGTTTGAACCCACGACCTACAACTCGTAAGTTGGGGCTGTTATCACTCGGCAACCACTGCTTTCTCATAATAATAATAATATTCCATAATTATCACACAACGCCGTCTAGTCTCAAGCTAAGCAGAGCTTGTATTATGAGACTAATTATAAATTTCTAAATACATACACATTATATATACAGAACAAATGGTCATGCTCATCACACAAACATTTGTCCTGGGTGGGAATTTCTATAATAGTTTAGTCTCTTCGTTATTAAACACCGACTTCCGAAATTAAAGTTATTTTGCTCTTTTTTGTGTTTTTGTCATTGAAGTCGGTTGTATTTTTTTTTTTTTGTAAAATGTTTTTTATTTCACACTTTTTAGTTATCAGCCTCAGTCAAACTAAATTAAATAATAAAAAAAAAATACATACCGTCGAACATAGAACCTCCTTCTTTTCGAAGTCGGTTAAAAAGGAGCTAACACAGACTGCTTATCCACGTAGGAGCCCAGCAAGACGGAAGCCTACTGGGATTGACTTCTGAAAGGGAAACCCGTGTTCCTGGAAAGCAAAGGGCAATTGAAGGAACATAGGTGTGTTTTTAGTCAGTAAAAGTCTTACACACACTCAATTTTTTTGCCAAGCATTATCTATACTATAATCTATCCATTTCTAATGATACTCCATTGTTTAATTAGTTCTTATCAAATTATATTACTGGATCGGAACTCTTTAAATCGACATAACAGCGAATGTCTCGAGATATCGATCTAATCTATATTAAAGTACCTATGTTTAGAAAAAAAAATATACAGATTACTACTGTTCCGATTACTGATTATATCAGAAGGCAGAAATATCAAGTTAATTCATATTTTCGAACAATTATTCTGAGATCAATACTTAAGGCGACACTAAAAGCCAGCGATCTTGAGCGAGTAAAGAGGAGCTGGCGTTACTCCCCGCGCATCAAGATTATTCGAATAAAAATATGTTCTTCATTTAAACACAATATAAATAAAAACCGTATATCAAAAGATTGGTAGTTATATTATTTTTTGGCTTATGAAAGTTTAATAAAAATACACCCAATGGTTTCTGCCTGATCTTCGCCTTTTTGTCTGACATAGGTTTGAAAATAAAACACGGCAAATTCTATAAAAAAAAAAAAAAATATATTTGCATATCAAAATATTAAGCAAACAACAATTTTTTTTTTTTCAAACCTTACGGACTAGCCGTTTAGACGTGATGTTGGATTTAAAATCATCAAAAATCTGGCCCTTAAGAATGCCTAACCCGTGATATGCACCCATACAACCGCACTTACTCAATTATTACATCATTACACATCATTCTCCACGTATTAATAAACACAATACATTTATGAAAACCTTGCATATTTGATCGTGATTCTAAAGGTAATTTTTTTTTTTAATTTAAAAGTTTTTAAAAAAAACATGTTTTTTCTTGTCAACCCGCAATGGGCCCGCCATTCCCTCTCCTAGAGAGGAGGCCTGTGTCCCAGCAGTAGGAACATTAATAGGCTGATGATGATGATGATGATGTTTTTTCTGTCCTTAGAAAGTGTTGAGTAACCTTGAAGACCAATTTTTGTTGTTCACTCAGGCACCACTAGTTCTTCTAAAAGCATATGTTCAAGATAAGTATCTACAATTTTTCACTAAGTATTTCAAGGAAGGAAATGGCAATTAAGAACAAGATCACAATCTAGTTGTGTGTTTAAATGGACAGATAACGATATACATATTAGTTTGGTAGATAAGTTTAACAGTTGTACGAAGGATATCGCTTAAAAACAATTAAAGTATATCTTGTAGTAACGAACGTTTATCATACTGAGTATGTTTCGTTTAGTAGCTAACCTAGTTTGAGAGGCATTGCTTCATTATGTACGCCAATATTATAGTATACACCAATATTATTGTAAATTAAGTCCTGTGAATGATGAAATAAAGTTCGATTCAACAGCTTTTTATTATTGGAACTTAATGGTTGAATTACAATAAATTCAACAATAATTCACCTTTCAACCAGCATCATCATCATCATTTCAGCCAAAAGACGTCCACTGTTGGACATAGGCCTCCCCCAAGCGTCACCACAATGGCCGGTCCTGTGCGTCTCGCATCCATCGGACTCCAGCGATCCATCGGTCAAGGTTTCAACCAGAACCAATAATAATTATTGCAATGAATCAAATTACCCAATCATAGCGCCTTTCCCCTGCTGGACATAGGCTTCTCTCAAGTAACGCTACAACACTTAGTCCTTCTTTTCCATCCAGTCCATTTTAACCACCTTTTAAAGCTTTTTCAAACCACGCTACATCTGCTACACGATCACCACTACAGTTCTCATTTCTTCACCATCTGCTATCAGTCCTCTACCTTTCAACTTGCTTTGTCTAACTTTGTATGTTGGCTATGGGAGTACGGTAAGTGCAATTCAGCTTTACTTTTTTTGGACTGACCGACATTTTGACAATTCAAAAGTGCCTGTAATTGGTCTATTTGAAATAAACGCTTGCCGTGTTGCCAGTGATGACATACAGTTCTCAAATGTGGTCGATCACAATGTGCCTCACCAGAAAGCTTAAAGTCAACCAAAGGGTAAAGAAGAGGAATATCCCCGAAATTTCCTTACGTGATCGCCTGATCAGATCATAAATGAAGATAGAATAAAATAGAACAAATATCCGAAGGAGAACGAAGGTTAGGGACATAGCTCGAAGAATCGCTAAACATAAGTTGCAGTGAGCAACAGATGGTAGATGGTTAGGCTGGTTTTGAAGTGGAAATCACGTACCAGATGATACAACGTAAAAAGGTTTCCCACAAGGTGGACCGATGACCTGGTGGCGATCGCGGGAATCCAATGGGTACTAGATGCACACAACTGGTCATTGTGGTGACACTAAAGGGGGGCCTATGTATATGATTTTAAGAAATTCGGAGCATTACTCCTTCCATAAAGACCTTCAGTGTTTTTCAATTCAAGGAACTGTCCTTAATCAGGTCATGTACACCGAAGAAGCCCACCTGCTAACTGCAGGCAGGCAGGGTCGAAGCCTACTGGGGTCAAGGGTTTATTTCCGAAAGGAATGCTCGGCCCCGGCACGATAGGCTACGAAGGAACGGGGTAGGTTTTTAGTCAGTAAGAGTCTGACACTACTTCCCGCTCCGCCCAAGGGCGGGATTTGTCATTGGATGATTTTACCTACCATAAAAAAAAAGGTCATGTATGAATGTCAATTTATAATCATCATCTATTTTATTTAAGTGGGCAAATCCTTACGCATATTTTCCATCTGAGATGAACAAAGTGTTATTTCGAACTCCAACCGAATAAAACTCTACAGTTCCTTTCGCTGCTGTCAGTAGAGGGCATGTGATACAATTAAGATCACTCTCATCCACGACTGACATCATCCCTCCATTGCTAGCAAGCCCTAGCCTATTGTGATCGAGCCAGCGATCGCACATACTCCCATAAAAGCACGCATAGAACAACGGTACACCGCTGGTCTAGACCTGACTTACTGGCAGCCTCCTTCTTTTGGTGGCTGGAGATCAGCGCCATTTGACATTTTTTTATTATTATTATTACGAAAAGGTTCACGTTTGACCACCAAGCAATGGTGTTGTCAAAGATTGTCCAGCAGTAACCTATTCATTCTTAACTTAAAGATCTCTAAGTTGAAACTATCAGGGAATACAGATTTCGGTACAGAATTCCACTCCTCAGCTGTGTACACGATGTGAGTGTTCTCAAAACATTCTATAAGTAAGTATGAGAGGTCAATCATATACCTTGGGCGCATCGCTGTTCGTCTAGTAGACCAATGATGGGATAGGCTATGGTATCAATTCCGACACATATACCGATAGGTTAGCAAATTGGGGCATCGATGCTACTGCATATACTGTTCCAAGTAAGCTGGGGTTGGTTTCCAGACTATAGTCGGTTTAGTCTGGGGATGTAGCTAAATGGTTTATAATATGGAATATCTATTCTTTGGTTCCTAATACAAAATCTGACTCAACTCTTACACCACGAACACCATGGCATCTAATCGTATCGTCTATCTTTTAATGGATTAAAGCATTTCCATTGTCTAACATATTAACAAACATTACCCGTAATCTAAATGTTGTCATACTAATTGATTTTGCGGAACAATATCACTAACATTGTTAACTAAATGCAATACTTAACGCAATTAATTGGTACCGGGTAATTTATTTAATTGTGTCAAAGCTAATTTACGTTGTAATGCTATGATTTGCTTTGCTAAATAATGCTACTACTTCAATCGACTGCGACTTAAGCGTAATTAGGCGTCTTTCGAATAAAATAATTATTATTGTCGTCATCAACATTTCAGCTGAAATATGTCCACTGTTGGGCATAGACCTCCCCCTAGTGTGGCTTCATCAAACGGTCCTATGCTTCTCACATCTATCGGATTCCCCTGATCCTCATCAGATCATCGATCCACCTTGTGGGAAACCTTCCAGCACTTTGTTGTCCAGTCAGCAGCAGTCGCCACTGCAGATTTTTTCGACCCCATTGACTGTCTGTTTTGCGGGTAATATGCTCTATCCACTACCACTTAAGTTTGGTGATTCTTCGGACCAAATCAGTAACTGTAGTCCTCCTGGGGATATCCTTCATTCCTGATGCATACACGCAAGAAACCAACAAGGATCAAAAATAGGGAAAAAGATAAGCATATAATTGGGAAGTTGACTAAATTATTTATAACAATGTAATTAACTTTATCCTAAATCGGTACTAAGCAATCTTCCAATGTTTTAGAAGGGGAAACTATAAAGATCAAGTAACAGATACACTTATTAAAATGTGACGTCACTGCCATTAGGTTATGTGTGTTCTGTACAAAAGATATATTATTTCCACCACGTCCTATTCTTCTAGTACCAATATTTGAAATGCTAATTGCTGCTTCATTTATAACTAATTTTGATGCTTTTTTTTTAAAACCTTTTTATTGTTTAGTATGAAATGGTGTAGAAAAGTAAACTCAGGCAAAAACGCATTGTTTGTATAATATTCCCCCTCTAGCAGTGGATGCAGGTATATCGCTGTGAGACAAGCAGGCAGTAAACAGTGCAGATTGGTAGACAATATATTGTTAATCTTTTTAGTTCTAGGTCTTGCTACTTTCTTTTGTATACCATTTTGATGGCAGTGGTGATGAAATAAATTACACAAAGTTAAGGGTCTGCTTGGGTTCGAACTGCACTTTAACCACAAGGCCACCACGGTTCTTCGACTGAATGACATGCAATTTTAGGTCATCTTGCTCACTTGCATTTCATGTCATTTCTGAAATAAAATAAACTGACTTATTTTATCTTTCGATTTTAATTTCTACATTCAGGTCGTGATGGACCATCTATTATAGGTGATCAAATAAAATTATTCTTTGTTCAATTTCAAAAATTCGAAGAAATTGGAGAAGACAGGATGGATCGAACATAATGTTACATTATGATTTAATAATAATAATTTATTTTTCAGGAAATTATTCCCATATTAAATTCACTACAAATTACAATTTACACAAACACACAATTATATATATTACCTTAAAATTCAATACATTCTGTCAAAGTAAATTTATGAATATTGATTAAATTAAATTATAAATTATTACAATCAAATTCTACACATAAATAAAAAAACAAAAATTAAATTAAAACATATTAAAAATACTTGTATTGTAACTACATTAACCATGCAACAATCGTTAATGTAGTAATACTCAAACCTTTCAGCCATCATCCTAAGGATGGTGTTGGAGCTGGCGTGGACCCTGCGCACCAAGGATGCGCATCGTTTCCGCATCGTCGCATAGAAACAGTCAATGCACAACTCGGCGAACATCCCCGACATGCTGCAGTGCCGAGGCAGCCCCAACAACAGCCTGTAGGCATTGTTGGCACCCTGTTGGTATTAAACACGACATGAATGCAATTAAGAGCAGTGACGGTAGAGTAAACCTATTGATAGTTTTATACATGTAAGCTCGTCTTGGTTCGATTCCCACTCAAGTCAAATATGGAGCACACAGTCGAGGTGTGCCCCGCTTGGGAAGAGCATCGCCGTGTCCTCGTGGGGGCGATCGGCGGCGATCTCTCGCGCCGGGGCTTGGTTCAAGCCATGCTCCGGAGCGAGGAGGAGTGGCAGGCGGTCGCCTCCTTTTGCGAAGCAGTAATGCTAGCAAAGGAGGAGGCCGACCGTATTAGGCAAAGGCGCACACACCGCCGCCGCCGTCGGGATTCCGATCCCGATTTCCGGCCACCGTAGGCGCGGGCTCGCGGACGGTGGGCAATGGGTAGCTCGCTGTCCGTCCGTCCGGTAACAGACCGGTCCGAGCTCAGGTCGTCAACGGCGCGCACTGTTCCCGCGCGCCTCAAGGAGTTGTCAGCAAACTGTAGGGGTCCAGTAGGGCCGAAGCCTACTGGGGCCAAAGGTTATGTGAGAATGTCACCACGGGCCCCAGCACAAAGGCAATGAATGGAAGGGTAGGTTTTTAGTCAGTAAAAGTCTGACACTATTTCCCGCCCCACCCAAGGGCGGGATTTGTCATTGGATGATTTTACCTACGTTAAAAAAAAAAAAACTCAAGTCAAATATTTGTGTGATGAGTATGATCATTTGTTCAGTGTCTAGGTTAAAATTTATCTATAGTATGCTTAGAACTATATAAATATGTTCATCAGTTGTCTAGTACTCATAGCACAAGCTCTGCTTCATTGGGAACTAGACGGCTTTGTGTGATAGTTGTGAATTATTATTATTAGTACAGTCACACTTGGCAAAGTAGCTTAGCCGAAACATTTATTACTGACAGGTAGAGATTACTCATTGAGTCAGTAAAATTGACCCAATTATACCCCAATCAACAGATAAAAGAGCCGCCAAAACGAGAGCACAAAAATGGTACCGTCTGGTCCTGCGCATAATACAATAAAGAGCGCTATTTGTTTACAATAGCTATAATAGTGTTGAGGCGTCTGACTTGCCACTGTTATCCTTTGAAACGCAGACTTACCTGGCTTATCACTGTAATCACTGCTTAGTTTTAAGTTTCATACATTGTTTTATTGATAGTCTAGGAATAAGAACAAAGGGTTCACACTTCGCATGACCTTTCCAGGAATGATAACATATGTTTGGGAGTATGTGTTCATTTATGTTTAGGTATATGTATGAAATTTTTTGGTTATCTACTACTACTTTTAGAAAGTATGTTTTTTTTAAGCAGAGTTAAATGTATTCAGTGTAAGAACCATTGTTTTCTAATTTGGCTGTAGGTAAGGTAATCGCCATTTACGAGATTTTCAAAGAATGCTTTACAGTTCGTTCTAAGCAGTATGATAATAGGAGAACATTAAATTCAATTTTCAACCTTATCGCTATCACTTTAACAAATATACATATACTAGTAATGAGGTGTAAATCCGTATAACAATTTCAGTGACATGTAAGATGTGATCAGTTACTGAAATCAGTTGAATCTCATATTCCTTGTGTCAACTTACGATTGATTGATTGTAGTTATTTTGGTTGACATAAGATTTTAAGTACCTATTACGGAATTGTACAAGCTTTAAATGAAGTGTGTGTGAGTGTGTTATTCAAAGCAGCACGCTTGAGGCGACGCATCCGTATAGACCACACACGTTGAAAGTTTGGGCAATTATGGCGGTAAGTCTCCTCGTTGAGGAGAGGCTGGAATGACCTCACGGCGTCCTCACCTTGCGTATGATGCATCCGTTCTCTAGACATGGTAAGTTCTAAAAGTTCACGCACCGGATTCGTGTGGAAGTATCGCCCGGGTGTCACCACTGTGTGGACATGGTTGAGTATACGGTAGAGGTGTGCCCCGCATGGGCAGAGCACTGCATCTTCTTGGACGGGTGATCGGCTGCAACAATTTTTCGCTTTGCTCTGGGCCTTGGTACAGGCCGTGGTCCGAAACGAGGAGGAGCGGCAGGCGGCTTCCTTCTGCGAAGCAGAAATGCTAGCAAAGAAGGCGCCCGCATGCGCCAAAGTATTTCCCTTACGACCCAACCGCCGCCGGGATCCCTATGCCTATTTCCGGCCCCGTAGGCACGGGCGAACGACGAATGAATTCCCACCTAAAAAAAAACACATTGAAAGTTCTCTGTGTAGTTTAGTTACTATCTAATTTGTAGTGCATCCTTAAAGACTACATATGTTCAAGTTTGCTGTCCACTTTACACGATGCCACAGTAAGCACCGAGTAGGTTGTGAAGTGGTAAGTAAAGGTGCATCCATACAGGACAGTCTTTGACTTTGACAGTCTTATGTATATCACCACCTTCATTCGCACTGCACAGACAGAAATTGTATAAAAATCTACCTATACTTAAAGTGATTTTACACTGGCTAGGCACACCCATCCCACCAGGAGAATTTAAATTAGGTACGTTTACTCTTTTTACACCAAAAAATGTCCATCGATGATCATCGCTGCCTCCTGCCGTGTCACGGACCTTCTGCATTTTGTGGAGAAAAAGCCAGTGATATAATTTTACAAATGGGTTGGTGGAGGTTGAATCTGTCTGATTTGTATAAAAGCCGACCCTTAGATCATTTTGAATAGGCTCAGCAGCCTTGCAATATTCAAGTCACATGAATCAATGACGTATCTTAACATTGCTCTGTTACGAAATCCCTATCTCAAAGTATAATCTATTCTTTATCTCAGGAACAAGGCCTTGTAATCCAGCCAATTAGGAATTGACGTGTTTGCATAAACCGAAATTCTTATTATCACAACTAAGATGATTAAAGTAATTAGTAGTTGGATGATAATTCTCATAGTTTTTATTGCCTCTGTGCAAATTAAGAAGTTTATTGATGGTATTATGTGACGACTATAATTTTATGTATATTTTTAATGGTTTGTTTGATTACTCAAAGCTGGTTTTGAGGACATTGTTTTGTGAGTATTTAATTGTTACAGTTAAGTAATTTTATTCAGATGTCCAACGTTAGGTGAATCCTTATCTTCTTTCTAAACATCACAATCAGCATCATCATTGTTTCAGCCGAACGTCGTCCACTGTTGGACACAGACCTCTCCCGAGTGTCACCATAATAAACAGTCCAGTGGGTCTCGCATCCTTTGGATTCTTGCGACCCTCACCAGGTCATCGGTCCACCTTGTGGGAGTCCTTGCAACACTACTTCTTTCGGTAAAAGGTCACCATTCCAGAACCTTTCGGCCCCATTGATCATCTGTTCTGCGAGCAATGTGCCCTACCCACTGCTTCTTAAGTTTGGTGATCCTTCGGGCTATCTCGGTTCACCCATAGCCCTTTCTATTGCCCTTTGGGTGGCTTTAAGCTAATAACGACGATGATGCTTTAGATTGATGAGGCCTATTGTAGGCGACCACGTTTCAGAGTCATCATATGTCGTCACTGGCAACACGCACTGGTCATAGACTTTCGTCTTGAGAATATGCCGCGCGTTAATCCAGTGAAGATTTAGTTACACTGTATTGCTTATGGCATTCAGTTTAATCAGAAAGCTTTGATTTTCATAGCGATGACAGGTTTTAACCAGACTTAATGATTTGATATTACCAAAACGCGACCTTCAGTGGTCCGTTGCAAAGTCTCGACCTTTAAAGTGTTGAAAGTTGATTAGTTTGACATCTCATTCTTCTCACGATTTGTTTCGCAATTCAATAAACATGTACCTAATAAATTCACGTGTCCATTTCATAGTTTATTTAGGATTGACAAAGTGATTAGTGAAAACATGCATTATAGTCATGACTCAACAAAAGTTAGAAAATAGGAAAAACTACGTGCTATATTAAAGATTGTATTGACAAACTGATAAACATCCCAGTTTGGAAATTACAAACGTTGGTAATTACACTTTTTTTTTAAGGTGGATAATCATCCAATGACTTCTCTCGCTCTAGGGCGGTGTGGAAGGACGTCAGACTTTTACTGACTAAACTCACTCACATGGTTTTTTTTCAGAAGCGAATCAATGGCCCCAGTAAGCTTCGACGCTGCTGGGTCCTTACGGTTTTGCTGACATCTCCTTGAGGCGCGCATGAAACACAACATAACGTCGACGACTCAGGCTCAGTCCGGACGGTCACCGTACGGCCAGACAGCGAGATACCATAGCCCATGGCTACGGTAGCTGGAAATCAGGGTCGGGATCCCGGTGGCTGGGGCGTGAGGAAGGCCATTCTCTCACGCGTGCGACCACCTCTTACGCTAGCATTACTGCTTCGCAGAAGGAGACGACAGTTATTCGTATTCATTTTATTGATAAACTGATCAACATCTCAATCTCCAAATTAAAAAACCTTGGGAATTACGCTATGGTTTACTTTTGAGGCTGTGAACTGGATTTTTTACAAGATTCACCCAGAAATTGTACAAGTCATCCTTGGTTTTACCGAGAACGTCATTACAGAACAGGGTAAGGATCATTTTGAGTAAATTGGCTATTTGATATACTTTTGTTAAGCTCTTTTATCTGTGTGGTTATACGATAAAAATATGGATTTTACTAACAAAGTATGAGATTCTACTGAGAGAAAACTCATTGCTGAGTTAAGCTTAAGAGATTTCGATTTGCGCCCTTTATTCTTTTCGAATCGATGGTAAACTCGTTAAATTATTTGGGCCCATTAAGTTGCCACGTTAACTGCAGCATCGGTGGCACCCATTAAGTCCTCCAAAGTGCAGGTGCCCTTTATACTGGAAATGTATGAAATCTTTTGCATTATTGCATAATAATAACCATCGACTTATTTTCATGTGTTTATTTTTTTACTTTAAAAGCATTAACGGTAATCTTTTATCATTATATATAGTGTATAACATGCAGAAAAATGTCCATTTAAAAAAAGACGCGCGTAATGTTCCCGCGCGCCTCAAGGTCAGCAAACCGTAGAGGCCCAGCCTGCTAGCTGCAGGCAGGCAGGGCCGAAGCCTGCTTGAGTCATCGGTGCTTCCGAAAGGAATACCCGGCCCCGGCACGATAGGCAACGAAGGAACAGGGTAGGTTTTTAGTCAATAAGAGTCTGAAACTACTACCCGCTCCGCCCAAGGGCGGGATTTGTCATTGGATGATTTTACCTACCATAAAAAAAAACCATTTAAAAAAAGAGTCGTACTGAGTAACATTAAAGAAGTATAGAAGAAAAAGTTTGAACCCTAAGTAAATTGAGATATGAGTAATCCTTTGATATATCCAAGATCCAAGACTAAGAAAATACATATACCAACTTTAAACGTAAATGCAATATAGAGACAAGCCCCCCTAGCCAAGCTACTATCGTTTCGTTAAGCGTGAACGCTTGGAGTTGACCACGCCCCCAATTCCTTTGTTCTGGCCACGTGACTGAGCATTGAGATGACGTCAGAACAAATGAATTGGGGCGCTGCCAACTCCAAGCATTCATGCTTAATGAAACGATCATAACTTGGCTAGGGGGAAGATACTTTACGTCTTGAAAATCAACGAATAGCAAAGGAGACCGAATGTTGAGACTTGATAGTAACAGAAAATGCCATGATCTTATTCAATGACTGTTCCAAGGTGGTCCAAACTAATCACCTTTTACACTATTGCTATTTCACATGGCTGTCATTCGAAGCGACAGAACATGTCATCACGTCAGTGCGTGACCAGTGGATTTCCCATTACGTTTGTAATCTCTATGGTTTTATAAACATCTCAACTGTCATCTTTGTTTATTTTTACAGTTGTTTTTAATCGTTTTACTACACAGGGTGACATAAGTACATAATATATGCGTTTAAGCACCCATGTGTACCCATAATAATGCTAAGCCTTGCGTTCGAATTTCGATCATGGTGATCATGGTGGTTCGATGATGTGTAACTTACACATGAAATAATTTTAATATTCAAGCGTGTGCGCAAAAAAAGGTGCACTCTTTGTTCCTTTGCTTTCATAGTACGATAGGACTGTAGTCATACACGATGACTACAGTCCTTCAAGTATAGGTCCAGGGCACGGGGTATTCCGCCACTGTCCTCCAGCATCCGAGCAACTACAGCGTTGATTTTATCGAACCCAAGACCCCATTCTCAGAAATTCCACTTGCAACCACAAGATCAACTAAAATGTACTTATCTACAATATTATAACAGAATAATAAACAGTAAAATTTAAGATACTTAATCCCTTATTTGCCTTAATATTTTTCTGTTTTGGGACTGTTAAACATGTCTTTTTGTACCATACTCCTTCATCAGCTCTTTAGTCTACCCTTCTTTTACCATCACCATAATTTCAACCAAAAGACGTCCACTGTTGGACATATTCCTCCAACAAGTGTCGCCACAACGACCGATTGTGCGCCTCACATCCATCGGACTCTTACGACCATCATCAAGTCATCGGTCCAGCTTATGGGACGCAGGTCTACGAACCCAGCATCTTCTAGTACGCGGCCGCCACGCCAAAATCTTTCAGCCCCATCAGCCAACTGTTCTGCGAGCAATGTGCCCTGCGCACTACCACTTTTCTGTGTATATCAGTAACTTACGGATATTTTCTCTTACAACAACCATATTGTTATTCAAAACTTTTTCCTTTGAATCTAGATAAATTATTCCCTATTGTATTTACATATCTTTTTTAGAGTTAAGTTGTTATAATTTGTATTCCCTTTCATATCGTTTAGATTGTATCAAATGATACGCTCTTTATTCTAACCCGACCCTTTGGTAAAGATAATATTATTTGGTTTATAATTTAGATTGCAATTCTATTTAAACAACATAAGAGCCTCAACAAACGCCATGATTTTGAACTCACTTCATGGAACATGACATAAAAATAGCCGAAACAGAGACAGTAAAATTTATACTTACATGTATTTTTAAAGTATCTGGATGTGCTATATAGTGGTGTTTCACAGATATAATGAGTACACGTGTAGAACGTTTGTAGATAAAACATAGATTAACCAGTAGCTGGCATATAATATCGAGTACTAACGTAAGCATTCGGCCTTATGGAAATGTCTGCGAATATTTATGATTTAAGTATATTATATTATTACTTAGAGAGTGGAATATGCCTATAAAGCAATAAAAATGTTGCCTAGTACTTTCTGATTACAGATAAACTAGCCTCTGCCTGCGGTTTCGGCCGCGACATAGTAGGTTTCTCTATACAAACTTTGAACCCCTCTTTCATACCCTTAATTCACTCCAATTTTGAAAAAATTGGAACTCTCTTAGTGCTTCTACAGCATAAAAGGAAGCCTTGTGCCAAACAGGGTCCTAGTTCTAGTAGTTTCGGTATTGCCTTGATATTTCAGTCAGTCAGTTTCTCCATTTATGTATATACTCGTAGATATTATCTATTCTATTTAAATCTTTTTATTTCCTTTAGCATATCTAACGTTCAAAGCCCCAGCGATAAAAAAACGAGAGCATTTACTACTACAAAATCTATGTAATAAATTACATACTGTCTATTAGTTTTATCTTTACAATCTAACCCACACACATACACAAAGATTTGAATAACATTTACCCCTGATATAAACGTGAAACAATATCGTATTCTGACGACATCTTTTATATATGTGTTAAACAAATATTGTCAGACTTGAAACAGAAGCCATGAGTAAACAATTTAATTAAAGTAATAAAGTGTTTTTAAAGATAAAATAATAATATACTGACTAGACAGTTTGTTTATTTTGTTTTACTAGCTAGTTTGTTTTTTTCTTAAATGTTTCTTTTTTTTATATCAAGGGTAGGTAATTGAAATTGTGCAACTATTGAAACAATTAAACTAAGCGGATTAGGTGAACCGCAGAAATATAACTATCATTGTATTATTCTGCAAGGGTGTACTACCTGCTTTTTTACCTACAAACTAAATCTTTCCTATTGTTTCCTGGCTTACTGTTTTGACCACAATGTTTCTGTAAAGAAATTTCAACATTTTTCAAGTCGTTTTTAATACTGTTTGGTTTTGTAGTGGTTTGACTGCAAAACATTAAGTAAGTTATAGAAAACTAAAACAAGACCTTTTGCAAATATTTTTGTAGAAAATTTACTTACTCTAGCGTAAAGGATAGCTTTCACCGTTTAATTTACCTTACTAGACAAATAACAGACTTCTATAGTACCGCAAAACTGCCTACAAGTTAAACTTTATACTACGAGTATAAACTATGGTATGGTGTATTACCTAACCATTCAACTTTAAACAAGTTATCCGACTCATTACGTACAAAACCCATGATTGTTCACACCATTACTTAACCGACACGAACTTACACCGAATTCTAGACTCAACAAGGTGTCTAGTGGCATTACCATACTTTCCTTCAAAAAATTACAACTACCAACCTCAGGCAACCTAATTTAAACTATAACTTCACCAATTAAAGTTGAAAATTGCAATCGAGATACCCTCTTCCTAAATATGAACTTAACTGTCCACGACATAAAGTTCTGAATACTTTAGCTAGTAGTTAAGTTATATCAGTTCATTTTGAAAGCTGACTTGTTTGAGTCGGCGCCTTTGATATTCTGGCATAAAGGGCGCCGGCTGAGTGTCGTGTGTCCGTCGCCCACCTGACCGGTGTTTGCGTGCGCTTCGAAATAGTCACTTACGATGTAGGTACCTTATGCCGCACTGATGTTAGTGTGTTTTGAAGTTAGGAGGAATTTGCTTGGCGTTCTAAATTTTCAAGCGTGCTTTGATCAGAACTAGAAATTGCAATTTATGATAAAAATATTTATGCAGTGGTAGGTAATGGTCTGTATTATGTATAATATGTCATTGGTCACTCTCTCTTTCTCTACTATTTGTTTGGAGACTTAGATGAAAAGTAGTTTTGCATATTTTCTTGCGATGAAGTGAAGACTGGACCCTGTAGTTAGGGTTAATATGTGAATGTCAATGGAAAGACCGTATTAAGAATTTCTATAATAACTGTTTTTTATCCTTTTCTTTATAGACTGGAAGGTGTGTTTCACTAACATTACTTGAGACGTGTGCTCTTAAGCAAGGCTAGCGGAATACAAATAATAATAATAAACATTGTTTAGGCAGGGGCCATAGTTTTCACATAGTTCTTGGTAACCAGTCCACTTAAGACTTCAAAAACCATAGCCCTATTGTCTTTATTTTCCATATGTCACAATAGTTTTCACCAACCGGGGGTTGTCCTTGGATGCACTAGCATTGCGCGTACAGGGACAATCGTCGGTTAGCATCACGTTCCATTAAAAGTACCTAAAGGGCCTCTGCGAGTTGGTTTCGGCTCCTCGTACGCCTCCCAAAGGTCCAGGACCTCAGGGTCCTGAGATAAAAAAAATCATAAAAAATAATAATAATAATAATAAAGCACACGAAAGCCTTAGTATTGTTACAATTATGTAACTAACTATACTAGGCTTTCAGTCAAATGCTAACAAGGGGCTCAGATCAATTAAATACTATATTTATTGATTAGAAAGAGAAAGACTGTAGTGAAGTAGGATAAATTTGTTTTTGTTATACTTCAACACCGGAAGTAAAAGTCTGACTTGCAGTTAATAATATTTATTTATTAAACAGTAGCACATTGGTAGTGATAATAATAGTGAACTGTAACTAGCTTGTACAGATTTGATCAGTGATAATAAATCTAGACTGTGTTACGGTCCATAGGCAAGAGAGTGAGGGAACAAAGTGTAGCGTCTCCAAAATGTTACCTGGTGTTACCTCTTATAAATATTAACATTCAATACTAAATCTTAGGTATCTTCACATAATAAGATACGCCACAATCCAATCCATTTCATCATCACTACGCTCATAATGGTAATGGAAAAAAATGGTAACGTGAAAAAACCAATATGTCCTAAAACCAACTAAATTATTCAGCAATGCGTGCTTGAGTATGGAGCCAAGTACTATTTCATTTACAAATTCAAATCTGTTATAACAAACATGATCTGAATTTAATTTATAACTTACCAACTAATGAACAGTACTAAATGTTATACTAAACTAGAGCTTTGCTTGCCAAATGTTTTTGGTAAATCGATAGAATTCGTCCATTCGGCCATCAGTGGCTTATCTTGGTTGTTACTAACGAAGAGCCAGCCGTATTTACCTGTAGAATTTTAAAGACAAAAATTTCATGCATAATTATCCCAAAACCGGCCGCAATAAAGTAATAAAATAATATTTTCGTAGCAATGCCTAGCAATAGCCTTTTTACTTAGTACTAGGGTACTCCATTACTGTCTACACTGGCACGAAATTCCGATTTTGTTAATACATATTGTAATTATTGTGCTTTTACTCACTTATTATCATCATAGAGTACAGCAGCAAATTCAATAATAGCATGGAATTCTATCTCATCAAACAGTGTTTTTTTATTATTATTATAGGCTCCCGTTTGACCTGTATTTCACTTGTTAGTAAGCTATGATGTAAACTAGTGCTTGATTGTGATACCACCTGATGATAATGAGCAATTTAAACGTTGATGGGCGAGGCGCACTAGATTATTAAGCACCTATTTACACCTAAATTACAATCAGATGCGAACACCGCAGCATGTAGTTGCTTAGAAATATCCTCTATATATTCTTGATATAAAGACACTAGGTTGTAGCTATCAGGAAAGAGACTTTGGCAGGGAATTTCATTCGATAGCTGAACGCGCCGTAAATATTTCCTCAAAACCTTTATTGCGCATGGGTGGTATTTCCGTAATATATCGGAGACGCAATATCATACGTATGGTGGTTTGTTGATGAAATCGGCTTGATGGAATTAAATTGTACACTTCCCGAAATGTAAACGATAGAAAACCGACAGGCTAGCAATTCCATGTCGATACTCAAAACTTTGGAGTTTTTACTTTGGAGTTTATCGCCGATGATCTTCTTGACACGTTTCTCAATCGACTCAAGCGCATCAAAGTGATATTTGGAAATGATGAGAACAGTTACAGTACTCCATACACGATCAATCTAGAAGAAGTATCTGGTACTACACGTTACTTTTCAAGAACTAAGTTGTATAATTAAAGCTCCGTTTAAAAAATATTTTTGTTATAGTAAACTACATAATTAATAGATTAATATCATGCACATTTCATCACGCATGCGGATTTGCTTCGCATGTAGAAAATTTCAAAAGGCAAAACATGCATCCCGCGCGCGTATTGCACGATTACAATATAGTACATTTTTAAACAAATGCAGAAAGTTTGCATTGCAACGGAGGTGGAATTCGAACTAGACGATAAATTTGCACGTGTATCAAACGATGTTTTTCAATACACTTACGATTCGTTGTTGCTGACCAACTATTTTATTACAATACAAAATTGTGGCGGGGGCGAGAACGCACACTTTTCTGCACTAGTACGGAAAACAATCCATTGCATGCCTACAAGCGGTGGGATAGGTGCGGGTTTTCGACCAAGTGTATCGAAAAATACTTGTATGAAAAGAACATTTGCTGTGCCAATCTGCATACGTGATGAAATCCGCACGATATTAAAAACACCCTTCAAAACCCCTTTAAATAAATAAAGAGAAAAATAAAAACACCCTTAATTGACACGCCAACAACATGAGCTAAACGTGTAAAAAATACAACTGATTTTGAAGTAAGTTAAAAATACAAGGACGTTAATCTAGACTCACCGTAAAATTAAATTTCATGCTGTGCAGAAATAGCAAAATTAGAGTGGTATCGACAGCGGTGGATACCTTGGGTAGATTTCAATAAATTCAATTGCATTGCATCAACCTTATAAAATTCCCACTGCTGGGACTTAGGCCTCCTCCCTTGGTGAAGGAATGGGCTATAATCCACCACGCGGGTCCAGTGCGAATTGGTGGATGTCACATGTCTTCGGATTTTTGGTTCTAGGACATGCCTCCTCACGATGTTTTCCTTCACCGTTTTGAGAGCAGTGGTGATGAAATAAATTACACAAGGCGCCTAGCTGGGTTAGGAACCGGGACGTACAACTTGTAAGTTGCTCTCAATAAATTCAATTGTGATCATAAAGAAGTAAAAAGATAGTTTCACAATAAGTCTTTTGTTCAGAACCACAAAGTTATTAGTATCCTACATTGTTTATGCGGACAACAGTGTAAATGCTCAGTAACCATAATGGTTTAACAACAATGGTGTGGTAATGGGATTATCTCGAAAATGTAGATAGTAGGCAGGTAGGTATTTACTTAGATTCTTTGAAAAAAATGATAGTTTGTTCACTTGCTGAGGGAGCGAGATCAATAAATACGTAAGAAATGAGAAAAGTTTTGAGTGTAATTTTATTAAGGATGACCGCAAGGTCAAAGACCAAAAAATATATATATTTTTTTAATTTAAGTAACTTCTCATACGACAAATTTATGTTATTGTCGTTTGCTTAAATGACAAACACCTTGGGGTATTGAAGATACCTGAGAGTGAATGAGTTACTTCTAGACAAGCGTGCTCCAATGTAGATCACATCATTGCTTACCATCAGGTCAGGTAGTGGTCAAGTGCGAGCCTATCAATAATAAAAAAAAAATCTAAAACAGCCAACAGAAAATATTATGAATAGATTGTAAATAAATATGTAGATATGGAAGATTAAGACCATTACGCCAAACCCAGAAGCCAAGAGTCACTCGCAGTGGCTTTTACGAGCAATCTGAAACCTGGAATGCAAACAGCAACCGAAGGAAAATAAGTTTAGTCAGTAACAGTCTGAGAATTTTTCTCACTCAACCCAGAACGAGAGAAGTTATTTAATGATTTCTACAGCCAAAAATTGATCATGAGAGTAATAATTAATCATAGCAATATAACTCGTTGCCTCTCTTAGAGAAGAGGCCTGTGTCCCAGCAGTGGGAACATTAAAATGCTGATGATAGCAATATAACAGAACACTAAATGTACATAGGTTTCCGTTGTGCAACATTAATGTGTCTTGTAGTAAGTACTAAGGTAAAAATTGCTGCCCAAGCTATATTAAGTACATAATGATGATTCACTTTCTATACCAATTTATTAATTCATTATTTCCCAAGAGGACACCGGCGTCCGCACACCTAATGTATTTCTATTGTGTCTCTAATTACGGTATTCAACAGGTCATAATGGAATTGTGAGCAATGGTGGCCGAGTGGTAACAGCCCCGACTTACTTAAGTCGCGGGTTTAAACTCAGCCAGACGCATTACTTTGTGTAATTTATTTCATCACCACTGCTCTCAAAACGGACAAGGAAAACATCTTGAGGAAACCGGTATATCCTAGAACCAAAAATTCGAAGACATGTGACATTCACCAACCCGCACTGGGCCCACGTGGTGGATTACGGCCCATTCCCTTTCCTTTAGAGAGGAGGCCTGTGTCCCAGCAGTGGGAACATCAAAAGGCTGATGATGATGATGATGATAGTAGAACTGTAATTATAATAAAATCATCATTATAATTGCAATAATGATCATGATTTATTATAATTACTCGTAATTTACTTTTCTTTGGTTATTGTTTAACTAATTGTGAAACATTGTCCAGTGTCATAATAGTTATGAATTATTTATGTCGATTTGGAATAAAATCGCAATTTCCAGTAAGGTTTATTGACAGGTAAAGTGTATTTGCGTTTTGAGAGCAGCGGTGGACGAGTGGTAACGGCCCCGATTTACGATTAGTAAAACGGTGAAGGAAAACATCGTGAGGAAACCGGCATGTCCTAAAATAAAAAAATCGAAGACATGTGACATCCACCAACACGCACTAGGCCCGCGTGGTGGATTACGGCCCATTCCCTTTCTTAGAGAGGAGGCCAGTATCCCAGCCGTGGGAACATTAAAAGGCTGATGATGAAAGTGTATTTATTAATTTATACACAAATAATTTTCCCGATTTTTATTCGTAATTTGTTAATTAGAATGAGTAACATTACCGTATTGTATAACCTATTATTAATTTCTGATCGATACGTAATTAATACCAACATACCTATGTGATTAATTTCTTGCAAAAAAAAACAATTAATCAATGATATTTGTTAATTGATAATTTATTTTGAATACATACATTGTCGTGGATTTTTTTTTAATAAAGTGAACTAATAGGTAAGTACCTATTTGCATACTTTTAGATGACAAGTAAAGAAAGAGAGAAGTAATTGCAGCAACTGAAACTAAAATATTTTTATTATTGATAGATGAAAAGTGACGATTGATGAGCACTTGCTTGTCAATATGATCCATAAAGAAATAAAACACTGAATTAAATCGGTAGGTATGATAAATAACAAATAATAAATATGTAATGTAGAAACATATGCAATAACAGCCGTAAGAAACCTTTCCAAATTCATCTCATTTTCAAGTGAAACTAAAACAAAATACAATAGTATCATCAAAGTACAAAGCGAAGTCGTGCATGTTCAGAAACAGGAACATAAACAATTCAATCCTGAACATCAGAGCTTTCACTAAGACTCCAAAACAGTGCACAAAGCCCCATGTAATACGTTCGTAATCTCAATACACATTCAAATTATAACAACCGTACAAAGACATACGACAATCAAACACAAAGACTTGCCTACGAAACTAAATTACCAGAGCAATCCGCTCACCTAATAGCTTCAATGGGACGCCGTGTCACCAAAAATTTGCATTGCCAAACAAACTCAATTACGAAACGATACAAAACCTTTGATACTTAAGTTAGATAAAGTTCTAAAACCCAGTGTAGAACATGGAAAATAGAACTAAGTCGAAGCAAGTGAAGGCTTGGTTGAAGCAATTCGCGATTGTTACCGATCGATTCCGAAGGCAGAGCTCGGTAGGCCCCGCCTATTGGGAGGTGCGGCTGCCTCGGGAGCCAGCACAGGCGCCGGACGGTGCGGCGCTTTTGATCTCTCCCCCTCCCCGCCGCGCGTTGGCGCAGGCTCAGATAACGAACGCACACAAACTCATACCGCTCCGCGCGCTCTCACAAGCCGGTTGTCAGTACAAACCTGTTTTGAAGTGACGACACAGCTACAGTGATACCAAAGTGAGCCCAAGAGGACAGTGCCCTAGTGTTTAGTTATATGGACAATTGATTTGTGGAAATGGAAGATAAGCCTTACAGTGTTGACAGTTCGGACGATATCAATATCGAAGAGGAGGAAGAACATATTGAGGAAAATCACAGTAAGTGTTCGGTTGGTTTTTTTTTTCTACCTAATGCGGGTTTGTTTTTGTTTGGCTAATATTATAAAGATGATGTGATGATACGGAAAAATAAGCTAAATTTTGCCGTTTTACCACGTTCGAATGCGGATGTTGTTTTAGGATTATAGTTAGTGATATAAAAAAAAAATAAGCAAAATAAGTAAACAAACGTTATTTTTTTTTTAGATAGATATTTTATTTTTTGTTAAAAACTGTTTTTTTTATGTCGAATAAATTAACTTAACGTTCAGAACGCTGCAATGATTTCATCAAATTTTGTTTATTGAATAAATTCCTAATGCAAAAAAAAATTTCAACAATAAATTCAAAGCCAGATTTTAAGTATCAAAGCACAATATACTAACAGTACATCATTTACTTCTCCAGGCTACCCACCAGACTTCCCGATTGAAGCTTTAGTCAAGCTCGAGCGGCCGTCACCCCCTTTGCCAACGCCGCCGCACACGCCCACCGACGACACGCCCCCAGCCGTCGTGATCTCTCGGCACCAGCCGTGGACGCCACCCACCCAACCCTACAACTATCCCCGACCAACCATGCAGACACCTTACCCCTACGAGAAGGTCCCTGTGCAAAACTACTCGCATCCCATGTCGGCCTACGTGCAAGCCCAAGTAGCAACGCTCCCACCGTCGGCCCCATACCATGCCATGCTGGTCAACCAGTGGATTAGAAACGCGGCTTTCTACCACCACTCATTAAGATACCCCGGTGTTATGGCTCAAAGAATGCCAGGAAGGAACCCACCACCAATGCGAGCACCAGGTGTCCCTGGAACAAGACCCAAGAAGCAGTTTATTTGCAAGTACTGCAACCGCCAGTTCACCAAGTCCTACAACCTGCTGATCCATGAAAGGACTCATACTGATGAGAGGCCCTACTCGTGTGATATCTGCGGGAAAGCTTTCCGCCGGCAAGACCACCTCAGAGACCATAGGTATGTATCATCGTTTTTATCTGCATTTAACTTGTTTATGTCCCGTGCTATTAAGTTTCATGTTATATGATAGCCCGTATCAAAGCATTAAAGTTTGTTTTAAAGCTGTATTATCTGAACTACTAAAATTCAGTGTTATATCTTTTCTCAGTGTTAAAAAGTTCATCACCATTATTTTAATTGCCGTTAGATTTTATATATGTAGTAAATTGACCCATAGTCGGCAGGTAGGTCAAAACTAAATTGCAAGATCTTTTGGCTGGTTAACATCTTTTTGATCAAACAAACGAAGCTAATAAACTCGTGTTAGAAACCGCACCACTTTCACTAGTTAAAGGATTACCTGATGTTGGTAATCAATTTTATCTGAGAGACTCCTAATTTAATTTAATGTTTCCCTCGAAATACCAACAACGTGATTTAGGACGTGTTTCATCGAGGCATTGTTGACGATAAGAGTAGAAAAAAAAATTAAAAGTGTAAACCTTTTTGTGAGGTCGCGAGGCGGCGGGCGCACGCGCGCCCTCGCCAACCGGTTTTGTTCTTTACGATCACCATATCTGTCTTGCTCCGCCGTCGAACAAATTACACGTTATATTTCTTCGCTTTTACGAGACCAAAGTTTTTTTTCTCATATCTTACCGTATATATTAACAGTCTAATGTATCCGTAATGTAGAATCACTTCAATTTTCATTCAAAGCGTTTATTTCGTCGCCTATTGAGCCATAAAGATGTAGATGTTTGTTTACATTGTGTACTCGCTAGAAGTGAAAGTAGAGCTTGTGTCTAATTTCTGTTCTCTGTTTTCCAGGTACATACATTCAAAAGAGAAGCCGTTCAAATGCACAGAGTGTGGAAAAGGATTCTGTCAGTCGAGAACACTGGCTGTACACAAGATTTTGCATATGGAAGAATCTCCCCACAAGTGCCCAGTTTGCAACAAGAGCTTCAACCAAAGATCTAACTTAAAAACGCATCTATTAACACATAGCGATGCAAACAAGCATCATTTGGAGCATTTGGAAGGTTGTCAAGAAGTTTCTTCGACAAGTCAGTCGGAGAACTCTCTATTGGACCTCTCACATAAACCTTCGCCCCCCCTCCCACAACAAGCGCCGCCAATTGTGAGTCCACACCAGTCTCCAGTTGAAGGACCTAAAAGACCTTTAGGATTTTCTATAGAAGACATCATGAAGCGTTGATTCTCATAGCTTTACATATTTATTGTTAGCTCTCACCGCGTTCTACGGTACCTGTTTAAATTGGCAAGAGGCTTACGTTCTGGGGTTTGATGTTTAAGTTAATTTATAATTGCCAAAGATGTATCATTGACTGATTAGTAAGGGTTCTTATCATTGTGCATCCGTTTGTCCTGTTTCATTTATCGGCTTCAATAGTATTCCATTTCTTTGTAATGTCTATTCATTACCGTTTGTATCACCATCTAATGATTCATGTAACGGCCGAAACTTGGATCTTTTTTCACTTTGAAGACTGAAATTGTTTTTAATATTGTTATTGTTTGTTTAGAGGTTTATTTATTGTGATAGATTAAGTTAGATAAGTTTATGGTTGACTAAAGTTACCGAAAAGTATTACCTTCGTTTATAAGTTTGATTCGTTCCAAAATTGTGGCTATGACATCATTTAAAGCATGTTCAAAAACTAGATGTATGCTGTATGTTATAAGAAAATTCAGTAGTTAGTTTTAGTGCATGTAAATTTTGATGTAAATATATAAATTAAGTATTATGCAGTTAAGTCAACGAGGCTACTATTAGAAGTATAACGGTAATAAAAGAAAATAGTAATGAACATCACTGCATTGTTTTATTTCTTCTGCGTGTTTTATCTACGTTATTATCTCATATTGCTTCGATTGGAGATAACGTAATTTATAACGCTTGAAGTACCTACTTTATAATATGTTCAAACATAAATTAATATAACTTCTGTTAAAGGTATTTACTGTTTTAAACCTATCAATAATTTTGCTGACGTAAGTAGCTTGTTCGTGGCATGGTTGTCATTAATTGAAAACTTTGTGAATAAATCCCATTGTTTTCTCTAATAATAAAATTATTGCTATAATCGGAACTAGCTTACATACATTATTGGGCTACACAGCGACATGTTTACATAGACTAGTTAGTGGATGCAGTATTACTGCTCTTCTAGATAGGATGTTTTCTCTATGATTTATGAAGAGGTAGATTGAGATTATGATAGATAGTTACAGGTAATTTAAATTATATGATTAATTTGCAAATCAAAAGTTTTTATGCATTAATACAGATGCTGCTATTACGTTTGCCTTCATTTAAATGCCTTTAATTCAAATATTTTTCCGATTCTTCTTTATCGCTTTCAATTAGCCCCTATTCTCTTTGCGTTGCTATTGATAATAAATCTTCATTTGAACTATCTTAGTCACTTGTGAAATGTTAAGGAGTTGTTATTTGTGGGCAAAACCAAAAATCATTTTCACATTTAGAACAAAAACTTTAGTAACGGTTCATGGCGTGTCACTTCGCCCATTAACGAGTGGCCTATGGGCTAGTAATAGGGTTAGCACTGTCTAAATTTCCGATTCATGATTTTGTGTTCGATAAACATCTTGCGGTAACACTATATCATACTTTACTGGATCAGTAGTTTTTGTAATGGTTACTTTAATAGGATTAAGTATTATAAAGTTAGCAAGAAACTTGAGAAATGATTTCTGGCTTTAGCTTACATTTACAAAGCCTTTTTTACAATATCAAATGCAATCCATCTCTACTCCTAAATGACAATAAAATTGATATAATGAGAATAAATGAAAAAGCTAGAAGCTTAACTACTAACCTGTAAAGTAAAAATGATAAGTAGGTATTTATGATAGTTATCGGCAACCCTACGCATTATACATCGTGCAATACCAAACACAATCATTACAGTAATGTAATGAAATTAATTATAATTATAGGTGAGAGCTAGTCGAGAGCAATTTCATACAAACCCGTTTTAAGTAATGATCATCTTTGCCAAGAAAAAATCGTGACGAAATTCACTTGGACGTTTCAATTGAAATTTTAGACACAGGTACGTGTATGGATGCATATATAAGTATGGTGCATATATATATATATATATATAAATAATTTTCATGTTTCAAAAACCAGAGCTTTACCTGAATCAATATTAATATAAATAATTGCTAATTGTTTTATAAAAAATAGATATAAACTGAGATATAATGAAATAAGTATCGTAGTAAAATTTTTCATTGTCTTATTGTCTAAATAACGCATTTCAAATAATAGGAAGATAATAGCTTGATTTGGGAAAGTTTAAAAGTTTTCTGCTGTTTGCAGTCAACTTTGTAAAATTTAAAATTACATTGAAATTAACTTTGATGCAGACAGTATCTACTGTCTAATTCAAGAATTCTTCAAATCATTTGAACAAAGTAACTAAAAATCTAAGTACCATACAACAGGCTAACTACTTGATATGTATCTACTACCACTTTTATAGTTATTATCCGATAAGTATAAACCTCTTGCTGTAAATAAACTGATTAACAAGATTATGAATTGTTAATTAGCATGTTAAGTACTTGGAACATAATTTCTAAATATTTTCACATAAATAGACCAACAGCTAAAAGAAAACCTTCTCTTCTAAGGAAAGATGATTCATAAACTATGTTACTAGCGAGATTATCAAGCCCATATTACATTCCATCCTTTAATGTGAATCATAAAGTAATAATATACATTCAATACACATTACTACATTAAAGTAAGAGCGTTTTACAAAGCACTATAATTTTCAGATGCCTTAACATTCTCTCAAGGAATTATAAAATTCCTTGATAATGGTCGGTCTTTGGTCGCAGTAATCGTTGCGCCATCTAGTTGACAGCCGTGGAACTACGAAATGTCATTTGTCACCATGCGATGTCGCTACCCGTAGTGTCGATGGTTAAGTTGCAATATTCATAATTGGAAGATGCCTCTTGATTTCCTCTTTTGATGTTATGATAGATATTTTTCTGACTTTATATTTTAAAATAATGAAATTTCTTTTTTAACATAAATAAATAAAAAATAAAATTGTACACTGTTGATATTTTTCACAAAATTCAGGAGGAATAATTAAGTATTATTTACTTGATCATGTTAAACTCCATTAAACAAAATTATTCATGCAATTTGAATACCGGTCCCGTTAGAAAATACAACATAATGAAGCCACAAAATAAAGGAAGTTTAATTTTTTTAAAGAAGATTATAACCACAGCACCACAATGAACAAAGCTTAGTCGTACCGGACGGCGGTCGAATTAGCGACACGCGGGGTTGCGATGGTCGTTGACAGGATCCAGCAGTTGGGACTCGAGGTGGCACTGCACAAGTCCGAAGCCATGTGCTTCCACGGCCCTCGGGGTGCGCCACCGCCTCGTTCCCAGCTAACGGTAGGAGGGGTTCACATCAGCGTCGGGTCGACGATGAAGTACCTGGGACTCGTCCTCGACAGCTGGTGGAACTTCAGGGAGCACTTCCGACGTCTGGCTCCCAAACTGAATCGGACTGGGGCTGCTCTCGGGCGGCTCCTGCCCAACCTCAGGGGACCAGACGCCTCCTGCCGGAAGCTCTACGCGGGAATCGTTCGGTCCATGGCTCTCTACGGGGCTCCGGTGTGGGCACCGACGTTGCAACAGCAACCGAGGACCCAGCTGAATGCGTGCCAGAGGGTCATGGCAATACGCATGGTGCGAGGGTACCGAACGATCTCCCGCGAGGCGGCGACCCTCCTTGCTGGCCAACCGCCGTGGGATCTGGAGGCAACAGTCCTTGCACACATGCACGACAAGCGCATGGAGATGCAACGCCGGGGCGAAATTCCGCTGCCACGACAAGTCGAGGCATGGCGGACAGAGCTCCGGCGGGATCTCATGGCGAAATGGCGTCAACGACTATCGCAACCTCGTTCGGGGCGCGCCACAATTGGGGCGATAAGGCCCATCCTTGGGGCGTGGCTGGAAAGACCTCACGGCGTTCTCAACTTCCGCACGACGCAGGTGCTTACCGAACACGGAAAGTTCGCTAAGTACCTGTTCCGGATTCGTGCGGAGGATTCGCCCGGGTGTCGCCACTGTGCGGAACATCCGGAGGACACGGTGGAGCACACTGTAGAGGTGTGCCCCGCCTGGGCGGAGCATCGCCGTGTCCTCGTGGGGGCGATCGGCGGCAGCGATATCTCTCGCCGGGCCTTGGTTCAGGCCATGGTCCGTAGTGAGGAGGGATGGCAGGCGGTCGCCTCCTTCTGCGAAGCAGTAATGCTAGCAAAGGAGGAGGCCGACCGCATCAGGCAGAGGCAACGGGGCGCTCGCCCCAGCCGCCGCCGGGATTCCGATCCCGATTTCCGGCCACCGTAGGCGCGGGCTTGCGGACGGCGTGCAATGGGTAGCACGCTGTCCGATCGTCCGGTAACCGACCGGACCGAGCCCAAGTCGTCGACGGCGCGTTCTGTTCCCGCGCGCCTCAAGGAGCTGTCAGCACACCGAAGAGGCCCAGCCTGCTAACTGCAGGCAGGCAGGGTCGAAGCCTACTGGGGTCATGGGTTAGTTCCGAAAGGAGTGCTCGACCCCGGCACTATAGGCTACGAAGGAACGGGGTAGGTTTTTAGTCAGTAAGAGTCTGACACTACTTCCCGCTCCGCCCAAGGGTGGGATTTGTCATTGGATGATTTTACCTACCATAAAAAAAAAAAAAAAAAACAATGAACAAAGCTTTATACCAGATTAGGTCAAAAAGTTTATTTGTGAACAATAAAAAATCATTTTGAAATAAGACGGATTAACGGACTTACAAAATATAGAAGCACAGCTCAAGATAGAATTAAAAGAGAGATCCAATTTTCTCGAATCGACGTGTGATTGATGATTGAACACTAAACTTGCATCTGCAATTTGCCAGTCAATGGAAATTGCAACAAATCCCGTCTGATTGGGCTCTAATCGTATCGCAATCGCGCATTCTTACCCGAAATCGCTGCGAATTCCCATGACTATTCCATTTATCCCATTTCAATAATTGGTTCTGTTGTTTTGAGCCAATTAAAAGCAATTCGGAAGGGATTAAAGTCGAATTTGGGGGAAAATGGGGCGATAATTCAAACGTTCTGAACCGTCATGGCGGCGTGCGCATGCGCAACCTGACTGACGTTGTTGATTTATGAATGTATCGCACTGATTTATTGATAGTAATACAAGCAGTTCTATTCAATTAGTTACGATCGATATAGTTAATTAATGAACTGTGAAACTATAGATTGTGTTGCGGTTACCTACAACTACGATTACCACTTTATTAAGTTTGATAGTTATCGTTATAATTTTAGCTTTATTGTTTATAACTTCAATACATAGTACATGCTTAGATGAAAACTGAATGTTTTTATCACCACCCTACAGTATTGAGGAGCCAAAGATTGCGGTCGCTGTGACCGAAATCGGCTAGATGGCATCATCATCATCATCATCATCACAGTATTACATTGTGTTTAAACTTATTGTGATTATTTTTGCAATTAAAATAAATCTATTTTAATTATTAAATATCTATATCTATATATCACTTTCGGTGGGGTCGGCGTTCTTTATCTAATGGTGCCAAAATATAATCCTAATCTGTTCATATCTTTTTTGATATTTATTGCATTCAAGTTAGTATCTTATTTTGTTCATTTTACTTAATGACAACAATGTACACCTTTTCTAATAGGCTCTTAATAAACTAATGCGCTTCACCATAAACGATTGCATCACTACTTACCATCAGGTGGGATTGCAGTCAAGTACTAGTTTATAAAAATTAAAAAAAAAAACTTGTTCTTTTGCAAAATCCTTGCATCATCTCTTTTATTTTTAATTTATTCCCAAAACATGATAGCTGCATTTTCGGCTAAGCTGCGTATTGCTTCGTGCAGACAATTGGTATTATTTAGTTGATCTAACAAACAGTGTTTTATGACCTTTCGGCCTTACACACCATATCGCGTGGTTCTAAAATCTAATGAAGATTGCATTCGCCCTTAGGCTAGATCTAACGTAACGACCAACTGAAGAAGCCTATTGGTAACTTACGGAAATTATATATAGATTTATTACTACTTACTGCATATTTTTGATGTTTTTTGAGGAAGATTTATTTGTAGCTTTAAGCGTTTTGACCGTTATTTTGTTTTTTGAAGGATTAAAATTACTTGATTTATTGTTGTATAGGTTAAGGTTAGATTCGTGAGTTTTGTCGGAATTAAGCCTGAGGGTGCAAGGTGTTGTTGGGTTTTGGGTTTTGGCTGCTGGTTTGAGTATAGTTTATTGATGTAGTCTTAGTTTTTTTTTATCAAAGTCAAAGCTACTAAAGTCATTAGTCAGAAGACATCAATTCTAATCCAAAATTCTTCAATTTTTAATCCTTTACGTATAAATAAATATGTTCAAAAAATACCTTAACATCGAAAACTTTAGGCAAGTATCAGAAACAAAGACATTCACTCATAGCAAAGAAATACACAGTTGAATAAACCTACATCATTCAAAATCTTTAGAATACCAAACATATATTCAAGTACCACAAATGCTTCTAAATTTAAACAAAATATTAGTTCACCAAACCAACGAATCGAAGCCGTCGCACGCGCCACCTGGTGGTATCCACACGCGATCCTGATTGGCAGCTGTCAATCATCACTTATCAAAATGCATAATAGGTTTCATTTCAGCCAATTAGAGATCCGATGCATCACGCACCCACTGCTGATGAAATGTAAAATTCTATACAATAGCTAATGTTGGGTAATATGATGTAAAGTGATTGAACCGTGTTTGTTGGTTTGACGATCATTTTATTTAAATGGTTTGATATTTGGGTTATTTTCATTATTTGTTTAGTCATAGTTATGAAATTGGAAACAATAAGTCTATTTCTATTTTCAGATTAGTGGCTTTCTTTATAAATTAAAAAGCTATTGATTATTGTGTAAACTATATTTATTTTGGTATTTAAATAATTTGACTCGTTCTATGCTTGCTTTCTTTTACTGGCCGGGTTTCTTTTACTGTAAAAAAAAATATATAACAAACTATAAACCCCTTAAAGATTGATCAGTGTTGTAGTTGAATTTAAAATTAATCATTTAACGTTCACAAAAAATTACCTATGCAAAACAATAAAATTTAAATAAAGGCTTACAAGTTTACACTTCCTATTTTTTTGCTATTGTTATTTGTTTTTGCAGCCTTCTGTAGTACAAATCGATTGTCTTGAATCAAATATACGAGTATTTAAAAAGTTCCTGATGTATCGATCAATTAATTACTCGTACGGAAGTGCGGAAAATTAATCTAGTAATTCCGGGTTTGGCCATATCTTTTTGCCACATTTTATGTGTTTGAGGAAGGTCAAGGTGTTTGTTTTTTAAATGGCATCAAAAGTGCATTTTTGATAAATGAAAATAATTTGTTCTTTAATTTGAGCCATTTGTTTAGTCAGTACAATACAGTATCCGGTATTATTTTTATCAAACGTCTTCCTGGGGAGGATCGACCTAAGGGATCGCCGAAAATAAAATATAGGAATAATTTTTACCATAAAAAAGCTATTTCGTATAAAAAATATGATTGACAAGCGAGAAACCACATTTGAAGCAACCCTAATAAAAATCGAAATACTTCTGAAAGCATGTATTATTCAGTTGTTTTTGATTATAGGTTACCATTTCATGTCAAAGATAGATTCTTGATTGACATTCTATTTTTCGTTCTTGGCTGTTATAAGTTATAGTTTTTTGGTAAAGAATAGGTATAAATTGTTTTGATAATTATATTTGAAATATTTCAATCGATAGCTCTTTAGTTCACTTAACTATTTTGTTTTTACTTTGTATTATTAAATGGTATTCCTGGTACAAAAATTATACAGCACAACCTAAATCAAATTATCACTTGTGTTCAACAAATTATATCTATAATTTTAGAAGCTGCTGACTGTAGCTAACTTTTTTGCGTGGTTAGTTTGATTTAACATAGATACCTAGTTATTATCAAAACTTTATTTTGCTTCCAGTAATTATTACTATTTTTGTACTCACCAATTAAATCCTAGATTAAAAGGGTAAAATGGTCAATCGAAACTAACCTTCAAACTGACATCCTAAATAAAACCATGTAAGATCAAAAAAATAGAAAATTGACGCTCAGAAATACAGATATATAATTATAAAAGATCAAAATATGAGTTGGCCAAACGGCCCGGTTATTAAACGAATTTAGGGGCAAATGTGGTTATAATTGTCCGAAATCGTTTCCAATGATACAGGAATAGAATATAATTTTATTGTGACGGACAAAAAGAGCAGATTTTGCAGTTTTGCGGTTACCAGTCTCAAGAGACGTGCCTTCCGTCCTGTGCCCTGTCATTTCGCGAAATAACGGGCATTGTGTAAAAGGGACGATTTCATTTCTTTAATGAATGGTTTTTGACATTTTGATGTCATCTAAATTGGTATGATGCATAGATTTATGAGTATATCAGCCTCTTGCTTTGAATTGACAAATTATAAAAAATGTGATGCAGTATATCTAGCGTGTTTTTTATTTGACATTTTAATGATATTACCATTGACTGTATATATTTTTCGCCGTATCCTATTTCGTATAGGACTTAAGATTCATAAAATATTTACTTTTACAGGGTAATTTAACCCTGAATTTGACGACAAGTCTTTATCTGAAGAATATGATTTGGATTGGATTAAATGTCAAAACGGGCCTTACATTTTTTTATAACTTTATAAGTTAAGTAATTTGAAAAATTAAAAAAATGACAATTTGTCCACTATTTTTAGTTAATTTACTATTTGTATTGTTAACTCAATTAAAGAACATGTAGAGTGGAATAGAAAAGGTTAAAGACTTCGAAGAACTGGTCCAATTCTAGGAGCTGGTGATTTCAGTAACAATATTTTATCCTTTACCGAAATAAAATTTGCTCAAACATCAAAAACCAATTTGTACAAATCACAAAGCAGAACAAATTAGGTCTACCGCACACATATTCGAAATCACCAACAAATTAAACGGATAGACATTTAATTCGCTAAATAATAAGTCTTCGCTACAAAGTAAAGCCGACATTTCAGTAAGTAATGACTAATTCATTGGCGCCACTGCGGTTGTCGGCGCCAACCTTTACTCTGAACTCACCATTCACTAGTTACCACAAACTAATCAAACAACGTATCATTATACCGTCATTTTTGGAAATGATCACCCGTGGGATAGGCTATGAAAATGAGTAAAAGCTGGGTGCAGGGATTAGGGGGCTTATGATCGGGGTAGAAATATGCCTTTAATGTATTAGCCTCTAAGAGTTGGTTGGTAGGAATGGATATCGTAGCATTTGTCAGAAAAGACATACCTCCATTTAAAACTTTGCAGATAATCAATAGTGAATAGATAACAATTGTGGCTAATATGGTATGAGCAGCAGAAAACAACACGGCAGATATTTATGATAATGAAACTGGCTGTAAGTCCAATTCATCCTACATATAATGATGATGTGAGTGATACCAAAAAAGGTACTTAAAATAAACCAAATTATACTCTAAAATGTACCCTATCTAATCGATTTGTGACTAGTGAGGCATATCTGTAACCTAGACTATATTTTTATACTCTCTGTCAAAATTATAAGGTGTTTACGTTCGACATGTCAAAAATTATGGCGTCCTTTATTTGCGGTGCAGGTTCTGCCGGCCACCTATTATTATAACGAGGGCGATATTTCAGTTTTTGTGCCATTTCGTGAATGAGCTCCTATGGTTTCGGTTGCGAATCTGTTTTTTTGCAATACAATGTATCCTTAATGGGACTGTCTACAATGTTCTGTAATTTTTAGGTTAATATTTGGATATTCACATTAGTCATTTTGAATAGTTGATACTCTAAAGCATTAGTTGAGAAGTGTATTATATCGATGCAGTTGTTATGTGTTTTTTATCCTCTTTTAGATGTGGTGATATAATTGGCTATGACAGTTTTTGCAATTTGTTACATACATTTTATTTATTTACTAAACATATTATTGGTTTAAGTACTGCTTGGCGGAATTAAAAACCTTTCAAGAAAATTGATTATGTTCAAACTAATCAAATGCTTATTACTTTGATAAATAAAGGCCTTTATTTCTGGTACCTAAGTACCAATATTTAATAGGCTTAATAGTTTATCAGTGGTATAAACCTTAGTTCCTTCTACTTTACAAGAATAAAGGGTGTCAAATATCTACATTTCTACATACATCTTAAAGATGCTTTTCGAATTTTCATTAACACTTCCTATAAATTTAAGGGTATGTGGCTTATTTTAAGGTAATAGACGATTCCTAAATCAGTATAAGAACGCTAACCAGTTTATTCCTTTTTAAGGTTATCAAAAAAAATTCTGCTGTTTTAGACGGAGTGAGAGCGCGTGTTGAACTTTTACTAAAACCTTTATTTTTTCGGGTGAGGAATCATCAAATTACTCTTACTACATTGGGTGAGAACCACAATAATGCGCCGTCGTCGACTCCAGCTTGGTTCTTACCTAGCTTACTGACTTAACCCTTAACATTTTCTTTCAGTTGCCGTGTGCGTTCCAGGACCATCTTTCGAATAATCTCACAACCCTGACAGGCATTGCACCTAGCGGGCGCCGTCAGCCGGCTTTATTCCTAAAATATGTAGCAAGGATTTGTTCATCACGATTTTTAAATTTAAAATGTCACATTCAAGCGTCATGTTGTAAAGCATGATGCATCTGTATCTCGCAACGTATTAATGTGACTGATAAATTGTCCAGATTATGGACATAGGTGGTCTTAACTACTGGTTAACTAGCTGAAAAGATAGGACACGTGCGAGATGATGATAGTAAGTAAGCACACTTTTTACATTAAAACGAAAAATAAAGCTTTGAAGACGTGTGTTCTTTAAAAAATTAATAATGGCACAGTGAAAGTAAGTTACAGTAAAATACCTTTTTTTTAAAGTAGGTAAAATCATACGATGACATCCCCCGCCCTTGTGTTCGCCCATAGTATCAGACTCTTACTGACTAATAACCTACTCCGTTCCTCCTTTGCCTTGGTTCCAGGGCCCTGGGGCCCTATTACGATCTCTTAATTCCAGTCAATTTACGCCTTATAATGAACTGCCTTGCTTATCCGTATTATGATATCTTATTGCCAGCCAGTCAGTAGTCACGTGACACTTGACCGACATCTGCACGGATATTGGCTGGGAATTCCGTATTATGAGCGTCCAATTGACAGTTCTTAACTTGCTAAAGTGTCAAAAATTGGGTCTAACAAGCCATTCAGTTTACGCCTCTGTCTAGCAACTTTTTGTGAATTGTTTTGACTTTTTATTATATTTTAATCTATTTGGACAGTTTAATAATACATTAAATATGTGTGATGAATTGGTAATCTTCGAATTTCTTGAAAGTGTTGCGTCACTAGAGAACAACGAAACAAAAATTCAAAGGATGCGTGTTCGAGATCTTAGTGACCCGTTTGCTATTGACGAAGTTTTGTTTATAAAGCGATACAGGCTTAGTAAACAATTAATTCACAATTTATGTGACGAACTGAGACCTCATGTAGCTAGTGGGTCTACAAGGGCGTCGGATTTACCATTAGAAAGAAAGTTAAGTAATTTATTTATTTATTTATTAATTTGAGAGTTTTTAAGTGACGCCCATTGTAAATAAAGTAGGTACTACTTACGCCATTATTAATTAGTAATATTCTCATTCAAAAGTTTTGTTGAAGTACGTACGCACTTAAACACACTTAAGTTTTGTTTCTGCCGGGTCAGCAGTTATCGCAGTACGTTCAGAAATAAAGTTTGTGAGACCATGCCGTATTTTCAACTTTATGACATTGTATTTACAGAAATAATACATAACTCGTTTTTAAACTTGTTGTTAATCTCGATTTCTGATACAAAATTACATTAATTTCATCAATAAACAATATTACATTAAACATTAAAAAACCGTAAATACCGGTAACCTTTGTTTTGAGATTTTCGAACGCCATCTTTCAAGACAGTGCAATCCAGCCATAGACAACTATCCAGGATGATTCCGGTCAGAATAACGTACGTTATAATACGAAAAATAACAAGGCAGTTTACGGCCGTAAACTGAATTGCCTGGAAACAAACTGGATTTTAAAAAGGTTGTAATAGGCCCCCTGGTATGCATTTTCATACCTCCCCAAAGCCCCAGATAGTAGAATACCTACAGTCAACATTACAACGGAAATCAGGAGTTTTCAAATTGATTAGTAAATAAATCACAGACATTATTTTTTATAACATCAGTCAGCCATAATGTTATAGTTATTCTATAGATCTATGCGCAAAACTAAGAATGAAGTAAGTAAGGCCGCCAAAAAAGCTACTACACACACAACATTATCAATTTGTCATTCCCCAAATTGCCTCGTCGTGTTTAACCGCAGACACTAGTGAAACAAAATCACGATCCTCAAAAGACACCCAAACCTCACATTTAAAACCCATACAACAAACAAACGATCCTAGATTACCTCCGACCCAAAAACAAAAGCAAACTCACCTGCGAGTAGGTAACTCCCAAAACATTAGCCTCTCCTTCACGACTTGCCCGAAGCGAACATGCTTATTAGGGCTGCAACGCACCTGTGTGAATATTTTCATAATCTCACTAATTAGAGGTTCGCGATTCTTCCCAAAGACGCCGAACATTCGGGTTTTACTGCGGAGGCAATAAATTCATCGACATTTGACCCTGTGAAGTTTTTAGGGAATTCTTCCTGAGGCTGTAGCTGTACCATTGCCGTATAGAGTAAGGTATCAAGTTTTGTTTAAGTCGACTGTTTGTTTATATTAAATATCAGTTACGTGGGACCAACACTGTTGATTTGTTTAGTGAGTTTAAATTTCGATATGTTTACATTTGGATTAGTTTGTGTTTCCTACTACATAAAATCTGATTTGAATCGCTAGACTCTAATTTCAAACGTAATGCAATATGCTTCGATGTGATTACGTGGTTTAAACAACATGAAATTGGAAAAATGCTTATACTAAACAGCATTCGAATTTCAAAGGGAAGTCTAAAATTAGATTTTACTGACTGAAAAGTAAGAAATAAATGAAGCCTCTTACAAGCTTCAATTTCACAATCCTAAAATCTGAATTCCAACATTATAAATTGCGTTTCCACTTTCCAAACAATCATCTCTCGTTCCTTCGCTGCTCTGTGCACTAATGTTGGATATATTTATCGCGGTGATCGTCAACCGTGGCGGATTGCCTCGAGGCACCCCGCCTTGGCTTTGCGTCTTTCCCACGTGCTCCGAATGCTTAGATTGCGTGCGACCTCCTCACCAACCATACTCGTTCACACTATGAATACTTCATCAACTGACATGCCACATATAATCTTAGCACCTCTGTCATTAAATTCAACTTGAACAGTATCATCATCACATTGTTCTGTATTTTGTTGCTCTGTGGCTTTTTCATCGATCTCGTTGGCTTCATCTGTGATATCACATACGGACGCCATAGCTGCTTCAGTGGATCTACCGTTTGCTTCAGGCTACATTTCTTGGGTCTCACCTTCGACTTTTAAGACCGTGGGATTTTGGGCAAGGCTTTTGAGATTAATAACGATAAGTAATTTTTTTGGTGGTACAGTGTTGTAATTCTTAGGTTGCTAGTTACATCTTAGTAAGTTAATGAAATGCGTGTTGGCTGATTATTTTTACTTTCTTGAGTACTATAATGAATCTATGTTCACGGTGGTCTCTGGGATAAATACTTTACCTGGATGATTTAAAATCTACGTCTGATCAGCTGGTAGTTGAAATCAACATAGCTGTAAAAAGCTAGGTAGGCTAGACAGTTGACAAATACGTTGCCATGAGTGAAAATGTCATCATTAATCATCATTAACAGGCTATAATTATAAATTAAACAAAAGTGTTATTAGATGAAAAGAAAGCGTATATCATTAAAATACATAATTATCACTTGCAATCCTTTCCCGTCTCATTAATCATGAATGCGGATCTCATACTTTTTGCACAATTTAATATATAATTATCATAATTTAAATAAATGGCGCCAATCCTAAACCTATACATCAAAGTTATAGGTAATTTAACATTGACACTAAAATAATGCTATTTAACTTCCTACATCAGAAAACTAAACATAGATTCAAATTTTAAAAACCAGCCGCAAATAACACGTTGATTTTATTTTTGGAAACAGTCAAAGGAACGGCGAAACAAATGCCAATTAGTATAGAGGTGCCATTCATTTAGTATAAGAGTAGTAGATTGATTATCGCAAGGCATAATGCTAGATATCAAGGTTTTTCATTTAACCACACTTTACATAATTATCATCTACATACTCGTATGTAGATGATACACACACACCGATAAATTTTGGTCGTTATAATCCCGTGCGTGGTCGATTCGGTACATGAAACACTATCGATTTGTAAAGAGAAAATTAAAAAACAAAGTACTTTTTTTTAAATCGAATTAATTTACGCATGTACGAAATTAATTTCTTTAAGTAAACGTCAGCTGAGCGAACCCAATGAACTGTAGCTAGTACGCAACGACCGACAACTACCTACAAGGTCATTGACTCATTTACTTAAAGAAATTAATTTCGTACATGCGTCTCGAGTTTTAGAAAAAAAAGTACTTGTTTTTAAATTTTCTTTACAAATCGATAGTGTTTCATATACCGAATCGACCTTCCACGGGATTAAAACGACCAAAATTTAACGGTGTATATGTTTAGAAGGAGAAACTGACCGACAGACATACCTATTAACGCGCAGCCGAAACTACTGAGACTAGAAATGTGAAATTTTGTACAAAGCTTCCTTTTATGATATAGGCGAGCACCAAAAAGTGTTTTTTTCGGAAAATCGGTGAAACGGAAGAAATCTTGTTTATGCATGAAAAAGTTCATAGAACCAAAAATTCGACAACATGTAACATCCACCAACCCGCATCGTGGTGGATTACGGCCCATTCCCTCTCCTAGAGATAGGAGGCTTGAGTTCCAGCAGTGCGAACAAGGCTGCTGCTATGCTATGAAATTTTTTATTCCTTGTGCCCATTTATTTGAAACATAGCGTAAATAGTAACCAAAATAAACAAAAAGGTTTTCATTAGTCGTTTTTCAAATTGTTTTCCAATGAAACGATTTCGGGGAATTTTATTTCTTGGGTTAAAAAATATGAAACTTGACAAAAATTCTAACGAAAATGAATGATAAAGACTGGCATTATTACTAAGATATTCAAAACTAACCTTAAAATGCAGTTAAAAGAGTGTTTCAGTTGACTTGAAAACGCTCCTGCAAACAAAGTCGCTGGCCAAGCGCTAGTTAATATACAATATTATTAAAACAAAATTTCAATGTATCAAACATTATACATCCCAAGAAAAGCTTTGTTTAAATAATTTCAAAGTCTTACTTCATGTATCTCATCAATCACTAATAAATTAAGATGTCTCTTAATGAAATCTAGAATGCCAAGCTTTGGACTCGGTGGAAAGGCGTGCGAAGAGGCTAATTGGTTACCCAGATTTGGTTAAATCTAATTGACAAAGACTTGAGCACAGGCGTACAGTAGCTAGCCTTTCGGTATTTTACAGGAATTGCATGGCTTGATTCCGTCAATTCATTTCTACTATTGGACAACCCGACGTACGGCGAATATCCACTCTTAAGTTGTTGAAATTTCTACAGTCCGAACTAACAGTTTCGCTTCGTCGTTTATACAACGTACAACGAGGGACTGGAACGATTTGCCTGCTACGGTCTTCCCGTTTGATTATAATTTAGGGGTCTTCAAGGCTAGAGTAAATAGGCTCTTAATAAACTAATGCGCCTCACCATCAAAAATTGAATCATTGTTTACCATCAGGAGCGATCGCTATCAAGCTCTAGTTTATATAATTAAAAAAAGACATTTTTGATTATGACTGCTCAAATCGAAGAAATTATTTCACAATTTATGACAAAAAATCTAAAACAAAGGAAATCAGAAATTCACATAACCGATTTGTTATTGAAGGAATAACAAAAAGAAACAGCAACAGTTTCAGCTGCACGTAATAGCGGCGCTCATGGTAATAACGATTGTAAAGCAGAGGCGATTACAAGCGTTTACCGAAGCATTTACCGAATGATTCGGTAATCGAAAGTAATATTGGGAACATCTGAGGATCTGTGGAATTTCCTCAGGAACTGAGAAAGGAATTCAGTCGTAAAGAATGATGTAAGTATAGTATTTAGTCGTGATATGTTAATGGGTTGAAGGCTGAATAAGTAGGGAGGAAAGTCTATAGAATTTTTTGAGTAATATAATTAGTTAGTCGCAGGAATTAACTGGGTATAATAGGAAAATAATAACGAAAAACTCAGCAGCGCATATTAATTTTATATTTATAGAGATGTTAAAGAAATTGCCCTTGAAATTTAACTTTTCATTAGCCTAAAAGAATAAACCTAAAGGTTGAACTGATCATTTCTAGGATCAAGTGTCTTCTGTTTAAAGGAATATCATTAGTCTACCGTATCTAATGCAATTTAAAAATCACACAATTACAAAAATTATGATAACATTGTAATGACTTTTCAGCATTCTTATTTGAGCCATAGAAAGCCTTCAGTCTTGTCTCTCAGTCAATATAATCGATAAGAATAAAATTAATCAAATCCCCATCATAATCAGCTGCCATTAAAATTAGTGCTAAAACACAGAGTTTATCCCTTTATCCTTTCTAAGGATCAACCAAATCTCAATTTCCAGAGAAAGGCCATCTTGGATCACGAGCTTACCTCGGCTCGTTTAAGGTTGCGGCCTACCGCCAATTAGCCACAATTTTCGGCTAGCACAAAGGCCTCCATGTCCTCCTAAAGACCGTTGGTTGGTAATTAAAACAAACAGGGTCAAAAGCACCCCGCCCGAGGCGCCACGGGGCGGCGACTGACGCGACCCGACGTCGCCGAAGGCTCTACAACCCCCTCATTACAAGCTTAATCTAATTATTGAATTCGTACAATGTTGTGTTTACATTTTTTTTTTTCTAATTTGCCCCACTATACTTAAGAATGGACGAGTAAGCGCTAAATGGCACGTTTAAGGCAATATATCATAAGGATCGAGTCACTGTAGCACTGAAGGATGTTTTCTCACGGTTTTTTGGCCAACTTTTTGAGGTTAGGTCCTCTGTAGATTAAGGCGGTGCATAAGATTATTATAAGGCGTTTAAGGTTTTGCCTCTAGATGATTGTCACGATTTTATTGCATTCCGTCATTCGGTGGTACTTTAGTTTTTTACTGTTTTTGTTTTATAGCTTTATAGTAGGGTCAGTCTGTTGTGATCATAATTATATTATTCTTGCTACGATACTAATCGCATTCGATCTCAATCGCATTCGGTTAATATGGTTATCAATTTTGACTGGCCTGTTGGTCTAGTGGTTAGTGGCCCTGACTGCTATGCCGGAGGTCGTAGGTTCGATTCCCACCCAGGGAAAATGTTTGTGTGATGAGCATGATCATTTTTTCTGTGTCTGGGTGTTATTTATCTATAATATGTATATATTTAGAAATATATAAGTATGTTTATCAGCTGTCTGGTACCCATAACACAAGCTCAACTTAGCTTGGGACTAGACGGTGTTGTGTGATAGTTGTGGAAATATTATTAAATATTATTATTATAATTAAAAAAAAAGCAGTAGAAAAACCTACCATAGAAGCATACTGGAAAAATTTGCACCATAGACATTATGAAAATTTCGACACTTTAGCATCTGAAGAAAACAGTGCATACAAGTTTTATTTATGTATATGTATAATTTTTAAACATAAATATTTTCTGAATTACTTACACATAACCAATCCTAATAAGATTCATAGAAAATTGTAACTCACAAAAGATAGACAGAATAACCTTTACTTTTGCCTACTAGCAATATAATTTTAAATTATCCGCAACTTATTATTGACAACTCATTTAAATAGCTAAAACGTTCGAGATAGTTTGAGCGCCTCGGGGTAAGTCGGCTATCTCTGGCGCGCTTCGGCACTCCTCGGCTCTGTTCGGTCAAGATCGTGTGATCCCATCCATCATAGACGGTAACGACCTCTATGCAAAACGCTGACGTTGCTGTCATCTTTGAATAATTTATGATGCTGAGATCGGGTGTGACAGTAAAGGTTTTACTATGTCAGCTTACTTCAATAAGCTGGAATTCCAGGTCAAGGTCTATAAATAGAAGTTATTATAAGTTTGTTTCAGTCTTTCTTCTTTGGAAAGTTGGTTAAGAATCACCAGGGTCATCTAGTTAAAATTGACGAAAAATATTTTTATACAAGTGAAGAAAATTTGTCATTGCGACCGAAGCGGAATTTGTCCGAACCACATTCATGAAAGTTATGAAGCCGAGTGCTGCAGTGACTTCACTTGTATCAAACGATGTTTTTCAAAACACTTATGAAGAAATAAAGAAACGGGTAGTGCCCGGCGAATACTTATTTGCCTACTTTTCATTAACGTACGGTTTTAATAAATACAAAAAAGTAAATAAAAAAAAATAAGTACTAAATAATTTTAATAAGTATTAAAATAATCATTATTATAATATTTGTGTGGGTTACATGTCCTAGTTTTAATTTTAAGTCTACAGTATCAATTTTTTTTATAAGTAACGGTTTTATGTGTAAACAAAGTTATTATACTAGTAGTTAGTCGGTACTGTCCCACAGCTGGGCAAAGGCCTCCCTCCATTCTTTCCAATTATCACGGTTACTCGCTTTTTCGTTCCAATTCTTAAGGAAGTATCCAGTTCATCCCGCCATCTCCTTCGTTAGACATGTTGCAGACATGTCCTGCCCAGTCCCATTTAAGTTGGGTAAACTTTCGAGCTACATCAACTAAACACAGTAAAATAAAATTTAAAAAAACCAGGCAAGTGCGAGTTAAACTTGCGCACTGAGGGTTCAATTTCGGAATCGAGTCTCATAGATTTTTCCGAATCGCAAAAAAAAAACAGTTGGCTGCATTATTACTACTTGCTTAAAAAGTGTTATTTTTATGTCATGCATATTTTAGGTTGTAGCTGTTTGTGTGATATCTCTCAATAAACCTTAGTATTTTCTTCTTTAAATAACATCTAAGTATTCAAATTGGTAAGTAAAATAATTTCGTATTAAGTAAAATATTCTTATGAGCAATATTACATCCACATAATAACGACGATTCATTTGTAGCGACATCTATGTCACCACATAGGAACTAAAAATTCAAAATCATGAATCGAAATTTTCGATATACAAAAGTCCGATTTCAACTATCAGGCTGTTGCCCATATCAGATACTGAGTCTTTGCGAGACTACAATTACGACTTACACTCTGTGCCGCATACCTCTAAACGTTTTCTTAAGTTGACAAAAAAGGCGCTTGACGTTTGATGATTTTGTTATTTACGTTACCGTTAACCGTAATTATTATTTTATTGTTTCTCTCAGTTTCTTCCAAGTTACAATCTAGGGTCTTTCTCAAATGTCAAAACGGACCTTTTATTTTTTAACGAGTTTATCTATATTGTTGAAACGGTAAACAAGTTCAGCGAATCGGTATCACTAGCTCAATAAAGATACCCTCCCAACTTTTATGATTTCATTTCATAATTTATACATACGATGGGGATCATTATTTACTGTTTCGCCCGAGGACATCGCCGGGTCAAAAGATGCCACCACAAAAAACCTATACACGACCGTTTAATGGACCGCCTTTGTATAAGAGTATGGGAACAGAACGTAATTACTTATATGCGTTTATTTGTGACAGCAGCACCTTTTTATTTCTGAAAGGCCGTGATTGGAAGGCTGCAGTATATGCTGGAGAATTTGCATTACTTGAATTAAATGGAATCTGGGCATATATAAATGAACGCCATTTCAAGAAAATTTTGTTGGCGTCACATATTTAATGAGTATATTAGAGAAAGTTTAAAATTTGTGCCAGTGACTAAAAAGCAAAATGGAGATCATTTGTTTTGGTATGTTCATGTGAAGAAGAGGAATCAAAAACACGTTACTATAAAGAGTAATTAGCATAACTGTGGATGGATAAAGAGGGAGAGAGAGGAAAAAGAAAAGATGGATGGAATAAGTGAGGAGTGATATGAAAGTGAGAAAGAATAGAGAGTTAGCGAGAGCGTGACGGCTGACAAAACATTGGAAGAAAAACGAAACGTGTTGTACTGGCCCCAAATAATATGGGACAAGAACATGAAGATGATGATATTTGCCAGTCTAGTATATTCTTTGATGATTTTATTCTAATGCTTTGACTTCCTACGGATGCAAATTATAAACACTAACTTTTATCATTTGTTACTTATCGTACTGAAAACCATATCAAAATTCATTATGTAGTTAAGAAGAATTAGCAGGTAAATAGACAGACACGAAAACTGACATTGTTTTAACATACAGTCACGAGCAATAAGATATAGGCATATGAGTATGTCACCGGAAAATTGCTGATCCCGTACGATTGCAAAAAATCTTTACTAGATTAAAATTGTGAAAAAATCTTTTCTTATACGATAAAACACACCCATATTCATTACTTTACAATTTCTCGCGATATTTTACAATCTTACGGCATCGGCATTTGAAATTTTCCGGTGACATAAACATTGTCACTTTTTCTATTTAGCTTAACTTTTTGCATTCAAGAAATAAGTGTACGACCATTTGTACTATATTAACTGTTCGTAGTTAGATAATGAAGAACAAATTGTCATACATTTATGTCTTGAATGATAAAAGTTAAGCTAAATAGAAAATGTGACTAAGTTTATTTTTAATTGATATAAACTAGCGCTTGACTGAAATCCCACCTGATGGTAAGCAGTGATGCTGTTTGGCGTACTAGTCTATTATGAGCCTATTCACTCTAGCCTTGAAGACATCTAAATTATAATCGGACGGGAAGACCGCAACAGGCAAACTGTTCCAGTCCTTCGAGTAATTCTTGTGACTGTACCATATAAAAAGTATTTTTTTTTTAAGAATGATTTTAATATTATTTTTTAGTAGAGTATTAAAAAAAAAACTTATATTTGGAGTTAGAAATCGTCATCTTAGTCCTAGGGATATTTTCTAGTATATAAGTATTTTAAAAATTTTGAATAATTTTATCCACAATAACTTCAAAAAATATATATTTCGTTATAAATTTTCGTCTTAAAAATCTGTAAATATTTCACTCAGCATATCTTTATTTAGTACTGTAAGAATCTTTCCTATTATAAGCTGAAACGCCACTTAAACACCATACAAAAACCCCTATACAAACGGGGAAATAAATCAAAAAAATTCGTTATGCATTCCTGAATTTTTCAAAATGGGATCATAAATATCTCAAATGAAGAATGAAGACACGGTCAGAACTTCGTTCATTAATGCTCATTTGGTCGGATATTTACACACCAATTACGATATGGTCTCGTTTATTTATAAGTACGTTTGCGCGCTTGATTCATTGCACCTTAGTGCCGCGTCGTTAGTGTCAAACGAACGTATATTTCAGGGGCAAATATTAAAGGTATTACGATTATATTAAAGTTTATTGTAGGTGAGGTATTTTCGCTTAGTGTATGTCACATTTTGCAGAGCAGCAGTAAAAGAAAAAACGTTTTTGAAAAGATTTGAAGTACGGAAGAGTTTGTCTGAAACATCGACCTATATTCTTGTCTGAAACGACTCTCGAAGGCTGTATGGATACTATTCATAGCTCCTTAAAAGTAATTCTAATTCTTCTAGAAATCTCTCACAATCATTTTCCATTTTCAAATATTCAATAGGCTTAAAATAGAAGGATTGCCAATTTGCAGTGTATTCCAATAACCATACCTACTTCTACATTTCGTCTTCGATATAAGTACTAAGTCAATTGTGACTGACACAGACTGCACAGTGGTGTCACACGGTGTAGATTTTAGTCAATAAAAGTCTAACTCTTTCGCTCCACTCAGAATGGGATAAGTTATTTGATAAATTTCCTAGATTTGACAAGCCATATTGGAAATTGCAGAAATTATTTTCAATAATCATTTTTTTTTAATGTCAGTTTTAACGGTGCTCTTTAGCTACACTTACATGCTCGTGAAGATAACGAGGTAACAGCTATGTAAAACGGCAAGAAAATATATTCAAGGTGCCTCAATATATTTTCTTGGCGTAACTTTACACAGATCTAGATTGTCTTGATACGGCAGTGCTCCCGTCACAGCGGCTAGACGCAGTAACGAGGGGAAACGGGCAACATTTCACTGGGAAAGCACGCCCACTTAGCATCTGATTAGATAGCATTTCTAGTAACTACATTTATATGTAATATGTTCATGTTCATGTTCATGTGCATGTTCAAAGCAAGTATGTGAAGCTAGGACTCAGGGCTGCGGGATTTCTAGAAAGGTCACCACGGACGAGGAACGCAAAAGGCTACTGAAAGTACACGGATGGGATTTATTAGGTAAAAATCGGAAAACCCCTCTTGTTGCACTCAGAGCGATTGAAGTTTATTTTTTTGCCCCTAAAAGGTAAGATAGTCCAATACCAACTACTATTAACTTGAATGTGAAACTAGTGCGATTCACCATCGACGTTTGCATCACGGCTTACCATCAGGTGGAATGGTAGTCAACCACTTCTTTACATTATTAAAAAAAACACTTTCAACGTGAAGTATAAAATCACGGATACGGTAGCACGCTGTCCGATCGTCCGGTAACCGACTGGATCGAGCCCAAGTCGTCGACGGCGCGTTATGTTCCCGCGCGCCTCAAGGAGTTGTCAGCAAACCGTAGAGGCCCAGCCTGCTAGCTGCAGCAGGCAGGCAGGCAGGCAGGGTTTCGACCCAACGGCGACGGAAGCTGACCCATGACCCCAGCAGGCTTTGGCCTGCTGGAGTCATGGGTCAGCTTCCGAAAGGAATACCCGGCCCCGGCACGATAGGCTATGAAGGAACGAGGTAGGTTTTTAGTCAGTAAGAGTCTGACACTACTTCCCGCTCCGCCCAAGGGTGGTCTTTGTCATTGGATGATTGTACCTAACATAAAAAAAGCCTGAGTCCAATGGATATAATCTATTTCAGTGATTTTCTTTCCACTTTCGTTTTACTATCAAGTTTTGTGAAAACAAAATGATGGTCACTGAATAAACTTACGCAAGATTTCGATTTATTAACAATAATTCCTAAAACAAAGGTGATACCTGAAATCGATACGCTCTACGCTCTTAGTCAGTTTTGATCACAATAATACAGACTAAACTAAACCCGAACCGACTCAAAACATTCAATCAAAAGCGACAAATTACACACCCAATAAAGAAATCATACACATCAAAACGGATTACAATAAGGCTCAAAATGGTATTCGTAACACACACGGATCATGGGAACTTAGTCCGGGACACGACCTTACAAATTATATGTCAGATGAAGAACGTGCGCGCTTGACAGCAATTTTCATTTCATACGAAGATGTCACGTCGTATGTAAAAGGTCACTTCGGAACATCTAATTTGGTAATTGCATATAAAATGGACGTAAGTGTTTCTATTGTGATTAGGACATTTTGAAGATAGTTTTTTTCTCATGAGATCTGTTCTAAGACCTGTACGTACCTCGTACATAATAGTGATGAGGACAGATATCAAAACTACATTATCAATAATGTACCTCGGAATAGCTGTGGAAAAAACTTTCCAATATCTTCTTGAATGTATAATAATAATTAATAAAAAAAATATTTATTTACCTATAGATTTTGTGATAGCCTATTATGTCTATTCTGCAATTAGATTTTGAAGAATTGAAAAACAGAGGTAACGCAGCCTGGTTTTTATTAGTAACTAAGATACAACCAATACCAACACAGGCAAAATAGTAATCGCCCTAGATGCCTAGCACAACTCGAATCACTTGGAAGTAAATCGTCTTATCTAGACATAGTCTGCATTACAAATTGCGTATAACCACATACGAATGCATGGCAACCTACTTCGCGTAACTCCGATCTGCATACAAGGCATTATGTACTCGGTCGAGTAAAACAATAGCCTCTATCTATTACATTTGGAACACCGTTCACACTTGCTCGTGCGATATCATTCGCGTCATCACTGAACGTATGTAAGTAGGTTTTATGGGGAGAGTAAATGTGGAGTAAGCTTTACGCATGTATTCTTTAGAGAATATTCTTGTTTTGGTTTTAATCAATATGTTCATGAGTTTGTGAATGAATGAAGAGGAAGAAAGAGGCCAAAGAAAAAATGTATGCATCGTGTGGGAAGTGATATAGAAGAAAAGTACTGCGCCAACCCCAAGTGATATGGGACAAGGGCAAGAAGATGTGTAATAATTTTCCTGGGTCCATTTTGGTTTTAATCTTTATAGTGTAAAATACAACGCATTGCTTTTTCCTTTTTAAAGTATCTGCCCGTGGTGTAGTTAAATGGTGTTCAGTATAAACAAAGTTACGTGTATCACATTTCGCTAAAGGTGAAAATTTGTGAGTTTATTTGTTACTACTTCACGCTGAAACAGTTTAATGGATTTAGATGAAATTAAAGACACAGTTAAATTATACCTTGAAATAGCACATTGGATATTTTTTATATTGAGAGTATGGGATAATCTCTTGGCATAATTTTCTACTCTACAAGGGCGAAGCCGCAGGACATGCTAGTTAGAAATATTGTGTAAATTGCTCGTTCAAAGAGCGTGCATAAAGAGAGGTACTACAAGGTACTATATTGGGCCCAGTTTTAATTTTAAGTCAAGATTACCGATATCGAAATTGGCGATAATTAGATAAAACACGAGTAATAATTATGCCATTAGATAAACATTAATAATCTATTTCAGTGTCAAAATCGAATCTACATCTATTCACCAGCCCAAAGCCTAGTCCTATAATACCAACCACAGTGCCAAGGAAAATGCATAATCCGATTTACGTAACCATCACGATCAAGATACCGGTGCACCTACCAGCAGGCGTGGCAATGGGCGGGCACATTCTAATTCAAATTGCCAGTTGTAAGTCACGCGAACTAAAAACAGTTGCGTTTCTGATAAAAACACGCGAGATATCATGCAAATGACTGATTTGTTGTGACCTAGATTTTTGGTGAAGGGATTGGCTTTAACTGGCTCAACAAGGGTGAGGGAGACTGAGTTGCAAGTCACGTCTTATGAAACCGGAGGTATAAATAAATAGTTTAGGCACCTATGAAAATATAGCTACCAATATCTAGTTGCATGTTTGATTCGGTTAAAATTATATGGTATAAGAAATAGTTTTTATTGTCTGTCCACTTTATCACGTAAATGATGACGGGATCGATAATAGAGTTCGATTACCTAGAAATAAATTATTCACTCTTGAGTAAAAGTTTCAAGGTTGAAGTTTTCAAGAAACAAAGACTCCGGTAGCAAATTCCACTTGAATACACAAATAGGTATCCTACCAATTGTCCACCATGTTTCGGTTAAAATAAAACCATTAAAATAACAAAAAAATTGCATTAAAAATCTATAATTATTTGAATGTAACGAAATCATTTTTCAACTTGCTTAATATTAGTGTTCTATATTGCTAAAAGCCTTGTCTATAAATCTTTAATTTAGTAATTAATAAACCTTTCTACTTCAGTTCTTCTTCAGTGAGCCCCGTTAGCACCATCGTATGATCTGGCCAAAAAAAAAAAAAACTGTACTTTTCCGTATACTTCCTACAATCACCAATTTTACAGATTATCAGGTTGTCTTCGAACTATATGACCAAAGTAACTTAGGACTTGTTGATAGAAGATAATCATAGTTTTGTTATGATATTCAGTAGGTTTAGAATCATTACAATAATCTTTAGAAGTTAAAACACAGACGATTTCCGCGTCTTTCTATCATTTATCTTACTCCTTTTGATTTTGATGTGGTTTTAACTATTAGAAGGGAGTTATTAATAAAAGAGGAACTAGGAAGGTTTATGTATGTATATTGCTGTATATGATTTGCAACCGTGCGAAGCCAGAGCGGGTAACTAGTGTTACCGACATTTATATGCGGGCATGATTCTAACCTTTGATTTCCAAGTACAACGTTATAACTTATGTTAGATTGATGTTGCAGCATTGTAATTAATATGTTTAAAAAGCAGCCATCAACACGTCTGAATAAACTATTGAAGCTGATCTTGTCCATCAATTTTCTTCTAGAAGTGAACGTTGATGTAATCTTTATTTTGTCCTGCTTAATAACTGTGTTAAAATTGGCATTGCACTTTTTGTAAAATGATAACTAATTTTACAAAAAGTCGTCTACCATATGTATATGACAATATATGGTACATATGGTTGTGTGAGCAAATGTAGGCTTAAGTAGTACACAATTGGGTACTAATCTAAGACAGTGGAACTGGGTTGTTGTCGACTGCGAAGGAGAATGATGGCGGGTTGAATTTGATCCATCTCACAAGAACTGGAAGAAGGAAGCGAGGAGCCACAAAAGACGCAAAGAGTGGAGAAAATCATTTTCCCAGAAGAGAGATTGAATAGTGTAACAAAAAAATATATAAATATTTATTTATTTGCAAAAAAGACGGTTTACAAGATAAAAAAGTACAAACAGGTTTCGCTAAGTAAGCAAAATATTTGGTACGTACATGATAACAAACTAAAACATGCGTAAATACACAAAATAAATATCGACTATTTTGTAGAAATAAAGTTCTCAAAAGGTATGAAAACATAACACTTGATAATCAACTGAAAACCTAAGTTTTTTAAATTAAACATGAAGTACACATTAAAAATAATATACTTAAATACTCGTACAAACATTAACAGTTAGTTACGAAACATACCAGAAATATATAAAAATAATGCCAGACTAATTTTTAAATTTATAAATTCACCTATTGAATAAAAATTATACGATATTAACTATTTTTATTTTAAACCACACGGAAATTCTAAGGCAATCCAATTTACCAGATAAGTACTACTAAGATTTACAAAACATAAGTAAGTACAAAAACCATAGACATTATTTTCTATTCTCTACTTGCCTTTATTAGGATACTACAAAAACCATTCCGAAAATAACACGATTAAAAATAAAACCGAAACGACTTAAAAATAATAAAATTCTATTTAAATAATTATCAATAAACCTTTTTCCTTCACAGTACATACAGTAACAAATTTCTCACATTAATCGCAATTTGTTTACAACAAAATTAAAAGCATTGGAATCAAGCTCGCGTGCTCATCCCTACTTAATAAACGCTACCTCTTACTTGCCCTAAGGTGCGTGATTGTTTTATACGATCATTACAGAGAATTAAATTAGATTTCGATTAAGTATTGACCTCTCTGCTGGATTAAAAATTGACCTCTGTTTTAGAATCTTCTATGAATCATCTAATATTCTCTATTTCTTTGAAAGCGTCCAACCCGTTGATACTTCCCATCTGCTCTTAGATGATCATGATGATATAGCTATTTTTTTTCTAGATGTTCTGGAAACACATCTGTTACAAAATATTTTGCTATTTTCCAAAAATTTTACGTGAACTTTAGCCTTTCTCAAAAATATATTTAATCAAAAATTTTAAACTAAACAGAGATTTTAGGATGACGTTTAAAAAAAAAAACAAGTATTTCCTGGAACAAGATTTTGTGAAATATTTGAGTGAGCGTCAGTGATATTCGAATGTCAACATGGTGTTCAGGTGCTATCTTTCTTTGTTCGCATTGCCTCTTATCAAAAATTACTTTGGATAAAACCAAAAACCTTTCAACCATGGTCTAGAAACCGGGAAGGGATCTTTTAAGTACACTACCTTACATTCGTTTTATGTAATCATCGTTGTCTGATAGTTATATTGAAATTTTTAAGTAGAATTTGACAGTTTATGACTAGATCCAGTCAAGGCTGTGAGCTTGTTCAAAATAGTAATCGCAGCCCTGTATAAGGTTACTGAAGAGAAATTTGTGGATTCTAATGAATAGAAGTCTGACACTCCCTTTTGCTCTACTTAGAGTGGGGAAAAGTCATTTAATGATTTCATGAACAAAACAAAATAAGATTTCAATGATTCAATTATCATCATCTTTGCCGAACTCAGCTGCGTAAATACCGAAGCGAAAACTTATTTTATCTATGAATTTATAGCCTGTCGGATGTCTATCGGTTGCCTTTCAAGTAGTGTGCGTTGTAACAGCATAGCTTAATTTCGCCAAGTCCGATCCTTCATCGGGCCATTAGACATACGAAACTGCGTATGTACCAAATGTTTTGCGAATATATTCAATATGCGAGCCCGAGTCTGTGTTTCTTGATAACTTCAACTTACGAGTTTTAATACGAGAGTGAATGGGATTATTTTAACGTAAGCGTTTTCTATCGTCAACAACCATGAGATGAGTAATTGTCAAGCCTAGTCTGTTTATATGATAAAACAGACTACAGTAGGACAACGATTTCGTTATTCCTACAGTGGGAGCATAAATGTTTGTAATAAATATATTTCGAACAATTTTTTTACTTAACCAATTTAAAGTCCACAATTTTTTTTCGAAACCACACCGTGTTCGCGTAAAACAATCACGTTCCTAAAGGATATCTCAATCGTTCTCTCAATAAATTGATTGGGTTAATAAACGTCATTAGTCTTTGAAAGTTGTGTTTAAATCACTCGACGGTTGCGTGTTGCTGACGCTACTCGTGTTCGCACGCAACGCTTCTCTTTGCGTTATGGCTTTGGGCTTATTTTGAAGATGGTGCTTTACTTTATGTATTACGTGATCATGCGAAAAAGATTGTGTTAAAATTTAATCTTCTTTTTTGTAATTCAAATAATATACAAAATACTTAACAAAATTTACAATTATTTAATAGTATTACCTGAAGCTGTAGCAACATTAACGGAGGCTTATATTCAGCAGTCAACATCTCTTAGCTGAGATGATGATGATCAGATGATGAAAGCTAATTACATGCATAATTTAAGCAACAACAACATTAAATATCAGAGAAGGAAAACTAAATAAAATAGGTCGATATAATCCAGAAACGGAAAAAGAATTCAACATTGCCATGCTCAATACTAAACTCTCCAATCAACGTTGTCAAATAATCTTTTGCCAATAATCATCAAGAAGATTCTTGATGTTTTTGAATTGAGTCTATTTCTATCGGCAGTAGCAAAATTTTAAAATTATATCAATCCATTCCTGCTACAGCCTATGCCTGCATAGCACAGTTGTTAATTCATACTACAATTTTTTTATAGTGACAGATATCCATGCATCTACACTATTTTCAGATAAGTATCTCAATTGCAAATGTAACTGAACAAAGTGCTGATAATGATCCATCAAATCAATTTAAATGATTCGTTGACGATTCAGAGATCATGCAATTTAAAATAACGGTAAACGTATTTAATGTTATACAAAACGAAAAAAAATACCGCAACAGACAGCAAAACTCACATCAAACAAAGCTCTCAAACAATAATAACTCAAAAACAAAACAGAAATAAATCATAATACTCTTAATGACAGCGTACACCAGTGGGAAAATGATAAAAATGATATTGATTGTGGCGCAATCGGCAGCCATTAAAATAGTCCGATTGATTGAATTTCTCATGGAGCCTGGTCCAGTTGTGAGAAACAAGCTAATCGGTAGCCATTATGCAGGGTAAACGGTCCTGTTGCCTTCTTATTTTACAATAATGGTTATCATTTTACGTGATTGTATAAACTCAAACCCGGTTGCATGCTTAAGCACCGGCACCGGAGATATTTAGGTTGCCTTTCTGACTTCGTCAACTATTAATTACTGATAAGTTTAATTTAATTGTACCTAGCTATTAGGGTTTATTAATTGATATCTTCCATGTACCCAAAACTAAGAAGCTAAGCAGAGTTCAGTGTATCGATGTCGTTTCTACTCCATCCAATGCGGATTCTATTACTACTACAAACTAAGCTACTACTATTAAGTTTCAGTTGATGTATGTTCTTCTCTGAGGAACTTAGGTTATACAAAACTAATCTTTCAGGCGCCAGAAAGAACGTTAAGCCGTTGATCTTGTCTGTTATTATTGTCTTTGACAGTCATTACGGATAGTCAGAAGTTGGAGAAAATCTGACACTAGTCTTACCAAAGAGTATATAATAGTTGGACCAGTTACTTCTTCTTCTCGTGTCAATCTAACTCAAATTTTGTCCGACCATTATTTAGTCACCTGGACAGCTCTGACGTTGGCCTCGTATCCCTTTCAACGGCATTCCTTTCTCCCAACCCTGATTTCCCTATTACTAATCCAGAGAACAAATAGCCAGTCGATCCATGTTTAGTTCTGGTATTCACCTTCAGCAACATCTAGTTTCATTATTATCATTTCAGCCAAAAGACATCCATTGCTGGACATAGGCCTCACCTAAGTGTCACCGCAACGAATGGTCCTGTGCGGTTGATTCCTACTTATTCGTGTAGGCGTAGGTCTATGTTCTTCTTAGTTGGTTTCTTTTTGTCTTTGTGTCCATTTATCATTTTAAGTACCTACTATTATACGGTGAGGTATTAGGTGGTAATGAGGCTAATTTAATTTGAAAGCGATCATACATCAAAAGGGCAAATAAGAACACTAGTTCATCAAGTTGAAAAGTGCCTATCAAAACTAAATCATTTACAACAACCGGTGCTTGTACCCCACCGTTTAAGGATTCAGTATTGAAATCATAATCTTCGGTAAGGAATCATAGATCGTTATAGCCATGATTAATATGTAGGTAGGCACTTATTTTGCAATTTTCATTCGATACGGATACGTGCAGCGTGATTATAATTATGTGGGTTTGTAGTTTGAATTATAATAACTGTTACTGCCTAGCTAATGGTTTGTGTGCTATGCTTTGATGTCAAGTTTTTTTTTTTATTTCAATAGGCTCGTGCTTGATCACTGTCTCATCTGATGGTAAGCGATGGTGGGTCGACAAGCCCGAGTAGTCTCCCACGTGAAGGGCGGTATTCCTTCACCGTGCCATAATTTTAATGAGACTTCTTAAAATGAATCTATAGAACAGAAGAAACACTGTTTTATGCTATTTTGTATTGAATCAATAATAACACAATTTCAACAATAGTAACATAGTTAAGACTATCAATTAAAATACACTTCAGATATCCAAATTCCTAGAGTCAGATTCCTATCCACTCCATTAACCATTTGTTTTGCGAATAATCCCTGTCCACTGCCACTCAAGCTCGGCGATTTTTCACGCTATGAAGGTAAATTCTTACAATATCTATAATTCTCATTCGATCACGCAAGGAAACTCAGACTATAGCCTTGGTTTTAAACCTACTGATGAGGGGCCAATTTTGTGAAAAAGCATCTAAAAATAGTGGAAATACACGACAAAATAACACGGACAATCATTTGCATACTTAATTAGTCGTCGCCGGCGCGTTCTGTACCTCTACCATGAGTTTTAAGCAATAGTATTCGTCGCTACTCGATATCGACGCCGTAAATATTTTGTATGGCAAATTTTGGTTCTGCAAGTGACCGTTAGAGGCGCTGCAAATTTTGGTTCTGCAAGTGACCGTTAGAGGCGCTGCAAAATTTGCCATACAAAATATTTACGGCGTCGATATCGAGTAGCGACGAATACTATTGCTTAAAACTCATGGTAGAGGTACTGTTCCCGCGCGCCTCAAGGAGCTGTCAGCACACCGAAGAGGCTCAGCCTGCTAAGTGCAGGCAGGCAGGGTCGAAGCCTACTGGGGTCATGGGTTAACTTCCGAAAGGAATACCCGGCTCCGGCACGATAGGCTACGAAGGAACGGGGTAGGTTTTTAGTCAGTAAGAGTCTGACACTACTTCCCACTCCGCCCAAGGGCGGGATTTGTCATTGGATGATGTTACCTACCATAAAAAAATGTATATATATATATCTGTTACTGTTACCACATTAGCATTATCCTTGTAGCCGAAATTATACTATTACTAGCTTCTGCCAGCGGCTTCGCCACCGTGAAAGTCGGTTTACCCCCAAGGGGTGGAGTTTCATAAGATCCTTTCTTAGCGGAAGTCTACTTCCTATGAGGAACCTACCTGCAAAATTTCCAGTTTGTACATGTTATAGTTTCTGAGATTTCGTGATTAATCAGTGAGTGGTGTTTCGCTTTTATATACACAAATAACGTGGGATTTTTTTTTTTTAGGTATAGCGGCAAAAATAAAGAAGTCCACGAATCTGAAAAGACGTCTTGCTTCAACATGCCGATTATTATTATTTAGCGCATCGTTGTTACAATTATGTAAGTTTATAGAGCAGTAAACTCCAGCGAAATCTAGTAAAACAATGAATCGAATATATGAAAGATAAAATGGCTAGAAAAGAGTGATGACTGAGGAATAAAAATTGAAAATTGTGAAGGAAGATTATTATTATTGCTCGTGGCTTCGCTCGCATTAATTTAGATTTTGAGAATCAATTCAGTTTGTTAGACGATGCAAATAAACTGTTTTTCTTTCTTTCTATATAGAAAGTAAAAACATTTGATTGAAACCAACCATGATTTGAAAGACATATAGCCTCATCTAACAACCTATAGTAATTGTGACCGTCGAAAGTTATTGTTCTTTTTGTAAGGACCAGTACTTACCAAAAAATTCACAAAAAAAAATTATAAACACACTTGCTTTCGCCGTAATAATAATAATTTAGGATGAAACTGAAATCAGTTTCATCCAGATTATTTTAAATCAAATAACACAAAAACATGAGGGCAACAATAATAAAATTTTGCTGTCTGCTCAGCCAAGAACGAACGAAGAACAATCTAAATTGTCTAAATTGTCTGTAAGTGATCGCTTTTAGCGATAAGACCGCCCATTGTGACACCCTCTTAATTTTAAGTTCTTAATGTAATTTTACTTTTTGGTGTACAATAAAGAATATATCTATCTATCTATCTATCTATCTAAATGTAAGAATTTGCCACAGTAAACAAAAGACACATATCATAATATTCTTCTGAATTAGGTGCATCATTTTTATTTTCGTCTACCTAATTATATAAATAACAAAACAGAGAAAAAATCTAAGTGAAGAATAATATACTTAGCAACGAAAATATTATGTTTTAAAGTACACAAAATAAAAAAGATAATAGGTACATAGTAGACATAAAAAACAAAAATAATCAGTACTATTTTAAAGAATTTCTTCAGCAGACCTGCGAGAACGAATTAAAAGAAATTTAGAGAGTAGTGTGTATAAAATAAGTGGTCTTTGTTTTATTAAATATTGCAAATTATCTTTATACTCACATGTAAATAACACGCGTGTTACCTAAAAATATTTAAAAAAAGGAACACAGTAAAGAAAACAAAGTTAAAATTAAAATCAGCTCCATATGACTTCCTTGCATTTTTTTTTTTTTGGCTTGATCTGCGCACGCGTCTGTGGGTGGATTTTTTCACGTTTCTCCGCGATTAGGCTTATAAACTCCCATCGCAATGCTTTTTGTTGTGCCGACATTTCATTATATCGACAACATAGATCGTACTTCAGTGTCGTTAAGCATTGCAAGATAAAATAATGGTCCAATTTGAATATTTGTGTTGCTACACAAACATTTTACCTTAAATGTACGCAAAACCTTGTATTATTTTTGTTTTCTTACATCAAAAATAAATTGTGACCCACTCCGGCTTTTATCATTATCATATTCATCATATTCATTTCAACCGAATGAAGTCCACTGTTGGACATAGGTCTCCCTTAAGTGTCGCCACAACAAACGGTCCTGTGTGACTCGCATCCATCGGATTCCCGCAACCCTCAACAGGTCATCGTTCCACCTTATGGGACTGCTTCCTTTTTTGCGTCTTCTGATGCGCAGTCGCCTTTCCAGAACCTTCCAGTCGAATCGACCATTAAACTCAAACTGTTTATTCCATATAGGCCTACATGGCCACTTATAAAACGAATGATAATGTATTATGAAGTTAAAAGAATGATAGAGCAGTTAATAGATAAGTATACAATAATGCAATTAATGAGCTGCCAGGCAAACCACATATGCAGAAGTAATCTTTGCCAAACAAGCGTGTCTTCAACGTAGTCCTTAACCTTGTAATACGCCTTCTTGGTAAGGACACGCTTAATATGGGTTTTGAACTTTCCCTCGCATAGTTCGGTAATCGACAAGGCAACTTGTTTTAGAAACGTACTTTATCAATAAGAGATGACTTGCTTGTCTTAGCTAATATCCAATTGGGTACTACAATTTCAATTTTACATTTCATCCGTTCTGCGACCAATGTGTCATGCCTATTTTTATTTTTCCTTATTGACAGGCTTGCATTTGACCACTATCTCACCTGCAATAGTATTCGTTGCTACTCGATACAGACGCCGTAAATATTTTGTATGGCAAATTTTGGTTCTGCAAATGACCGCTAGAGGCGCTGCAAAATTTGCCATACAAAATATTTACGGCGTCGATATCGAGTAGCGACGAATACTATTGCTTAAAACTCATGGTAGAGGTACTGGTAAGCGATGATGTGGCCGACGATCGAGCACGCTTGCCTAGAAGTAACCTATTCACTCTTGACTTAAAGACCCCTAGGTTGTAGCTATCAGGAAATAGACTCCGGCAGGGAATGCCACTCTTTAGCTGTACGCATATTGAATATGTTCCCAAAACGCTTGCACGTATGGGTGGGATGTACACTCCTACTTAAGTTTCGTGATTCTTCGGGCTCCAGCTTTGCATGGATGCAAATTACATACAGAAACTTTCCTCTTTTATCATTATTTTTCGTGCAAAACAGTATTAGAATTCGTTGCGTGGTTTTAGAGGTAGACAGATGCAAAAGAAAGAAGAAGGAAAGTGACTTTTTTTTTAATACGTAACTAAAAAGACAAACAAATTATGTTTCATTACAATTTCTATTAATAATATTATTACGATATTACACACAAAACCAAGGAACAAAGATAGGCGCGGCAGGCCTAAGAACGGAAAGCCGTAGGATGGTTACCTACGTTAAAAAAAAAAAAAACAATACATTGAGTTACTCTCAGTAATCACTATAATTTATTTTAAACATCTTCTTTTTACATCTTGACATTAAAAATAATCCCTAGTTCATCTCACTCATAAAACTACAAAAAGAAACCCCGCTCATTATCAATTACCAGTATGAAATTCAAATGCCGTCACAACAAACTTAAATACGCGTTATTACCCGACTGCAGCAGGGCGTTGGCAAAAAAAAGAAGTGTAATGCACGCCGCTCCAACTTACAGGCTGGGTGGACGATAAATTCCAATCAGGGCTCGCGAATGCGCAAGGGCACTAGGTCGCGACCAGCTGAGTTAAGGGGGGGGGGGCTTTGAATTTAATTGTACATTTTTATGGACTGTATGGGGATTGAGAGCAAGAGTTCCAAGTATAGTGCTAAGTACTTGAGGATTGGATCGAAAAAACAAAAGACTCCAGATTTAGATTGATAATCTTATCCTGCTGCTGACGCCATGTAGCGTTAGTATATCCACTTGATTTGCTTCAATTTAAGTGCTAAGTAGTTTACTCCAATGTAATTGAATCAAATTGAAATTTCAAAGTAGTTTATTTTTTAATGTGGTTGCTGAATTATTTTCTGTTTTTTTGGAGATTTCACATTTCATACTCCGCAGCGTTCCAAGAGATTTGTTATTATTATTTATTTATTTCTTTATTGCACACCTTAACTTATTATAGGAAAAATATTTATAAAAATTTGTCCTATAATAATATAATGAAATGTATTTAAGATTTAATCTTAAATACATTTTTGTATTTTCTGTAATATCGCTGTATTTATAACCATTTTTTTCATAGGTAAAGACCTATATCAAAACCTATCTACTAAGAAATAATTGGTATCTTCATTCTTAGAGAAACTTTCACCGAAGAGAACAATGTTATACCTACCTATGTATAATATTCATCTCGCCCTTTTCACTTACGGCGCAAGTGGGACCACTATGCGCCAACAAAAGGCCTGCCACATTAAACGCGTACTCCAATAACAATGGCAAACAATGGTTTTCTTTCAAAAACTTTCTTCTTCAACAGCCTAGACCTTAAGCATTTAAAGTTAATACTCTAAGATTTCAATGGGATTCCATAACACATCTAAACGTGAAATGCCTAACCTCATACTCTTTTTACTGGTGATTTGAAACCAACCTTTGGAGTGTTCCCGTTGTCCTAACTTCACTTGTTTTTGATGGTTAGTTTCGAAAATAAATCCTGTTATAAATAGTTCCCCTTTCTTCCGCTAATTTGGCCCCATTAGAGTCGAATTTGACTTGGCTGGGCAGCGTTCCGAAAAGCTACGCAGTATTTTCTCGTCCAAAATACCACAGCGTATGTCTCAAAACGATAGTCCTGTGCGTGTTGCCAGTGATGACATATGGCTCTGAAACGTTGTCAATAACAATGGGCTTTATCAGAAGACTTAAAGTCACCCAGAGGGCAATGAAATGAAACTGACTTTTCTTGCGTGGTCGAATCAGAAATGTAGATATCCGCAGGAGACACAAGGTTACCAACATAGCCCGAAAACTGAAAGGTTCTGGAGTGGCGGCCGCGTACTGGAAGACGCAGCGTTGGAAGGCCTCCCACAACGTGGAGCGATGACCTGTTGTGCAATTCTCTAAGAAAACGCAGCGCTGCCGCAACGACGAACAACGAACATCCAAATAGGATACCTAGACGGCTCGGTGACTTTAATCTCGTCGACCGCCGCCGGTACCCCGCCCCTCGAGCGCGTCACGAGGGGCCGGGGTTGCGTGGCAGCACGGTTCGGGGACATTGCAGTGGTAGGCGTCTACCTGTCCCCGAACAGATCTCTCGGCGATCTCCACATCTCCCTGATGGAGCTGAAAAACGTCGTCGTTGGGTTTAGGGACCTCCCCGTGGTCGTTTGCGGGGACTTCAATGCCTGGAACGAGGCTTGGGGTTCCCGGTACACGAACGGGCGGGGTCGGTCGGTAGAGGCCTGGGCTGAGGAGTCCGGCCTGGTCATCCTAAACCAGGGCTCTGTCTCCACGTGTGTGCGGATGCGGGGCGAATCAGTCGTGGACCTATCGTTCGCCAGCCCCGATCTGGCGCCACGTGTCGTTGACTGGCGCGTTATGGAGGGGGTGGAGACGTTCTCAGACCACCGGTACATCCGGTTTGACGTCTCCGCCCAAACCTCGACCGCGCCGGTCCAGCAGAGCCCTTGTGGTCCGCGGTGGGCGCTGAGGCAGATGGACCGGGAGTTCCTCCTGGAAGCCGCGACGGTACAGGCCTGGGTGCAAGCACCGGACAGGCCTGTCGACATAGACGTCGAGGCAGAGTGGTTCCGGGAGGGCATGTCGCAAATTTGCGACGCGGCAATGCCCCGAGTCCGTCCAGGACGTGCCAAGCGCCAGGTGTACTGGTGGTCGCCGGAGATTGCAACATTACGCAATGCATGCAATCACGCGCGGCGCCGGTACGCCAGGTACTGCAAGCGCCGCAACCGCCCGTCGGATGCGGAGGCTGTAGAGGCGGAGCTATACGAGGGTTACAGGGTGGCGAAGCGCACCCTCCGAGCGGAGATTAAGCGGGCCAAACTGGAGGCCCGCAACGTCTGGCTGGGGTCTCTGAATGCAGACCCGTGGGGACGCCCATACAAGATGGTGCGGGAGAAACTCCGCCCCTGGGCTCCCCCGCTGACTCAGAGTCTCCGGCCCGAGCTCGTGGAGGGTGTGGTCGGCACTCTGTTCCCTACGCGGGGGGTACAGTCCCCCCCGTCTATGGCTCCGCCAACACCGGCAGTACCTGACGTGGACCACGACGACGACGACGATGTTCCAGAAGTGACCGAGGTAGAGATGAGAGTGGCGGTACAAAGGCTGAGTGCCAAAAATACCGCCCCAGGACCCGACGGCTTGCCTGGAAAAGCCTGGGTCCTGGCCATGGAGGCTCTCGGGCCTCGATTGAGGGGGCTCTTTAGCGCATGCTTGGAGAGGGGCCAGTTCCCGCTTCGCTGGAAGACGGGAAAACTGGTCCTCATAGCGAAGCCGGGGCGCCCTGCGGACTCTCCGTCCGCGTACCGGCCCATTGTGCTGCTCGACGAGGTGGGCAAGCTCTTTGAAAGAGTCATTGCAAACCGCCTCGTCGCGCGCCTAGCACGGGTAGGGCCGGACCTTTCGGACGGCCAGTTCGGTTTTCGCAGGATGCGCTCCACGGTGGACGCCATCATGCGCGTGCGAGCCCTCACGACGGGGGATGCGGTGTCCCAGGGCAGGTGTGTCGTGGCAGTGTCCTTGGACATTGCCAACGCCTTCAACTCCCTGCCCTGGAGTAGCATTGGAGTGGCACTCCGGTACCACCGGGTGCCCGACTACCTCTGTCGTGTGATCGAGGCCTACCTTTCAGAGAGGTATATTATCTACCCCGGTCACCAGGGAGAGTGGAAACGTCGAGAGATGTCGTGCGGTGTTCCGCAGGGATCGGTACTAGGACCACCCTTGTGGAACATCGGGTACGACTACGTGCTGCGCGGCGACTTCCCCGACGGGGTCAGCGTGGTCTGCTACGCGGACGACACGTTGGTCCTAGCGCGGGGAGAGTCGTACCGGACGGCGGTCGAACTAGCGACACGCGGGGTTGCGATAGTCGTTGAAAGGATCCAGCAGTTGGGACTCGAGGTGGCACTGCACAAGTCCGAGGCCATGTGCTTTCACGGCCCTCGGGGTGCGCCACCACCGGGATCCCAGCTAACGGTAGGAGGGGTTCACATCAGCGTCGGGTCGACGATGAAGTACCTGGGACTCGTCCTCGACAGCTGGTGGAACTTCAAGGAGCACTTCCGACGTCTGGCTCCCAAACTGAATCGGACTGGGGCTGCTCTCGGGCGGCTCCTGCCCAACCTCAGGGGACCAGACGCCTCCTGCCGGAAGCTCTACGCGGGAATCGTTCGGTCCATGGCCCTCTACGGGGCTCCGGTGTGGGCACCGACGTTGCAACAGCAACCGAGGGCCCAGCTGAATGCGTGCCAGAGGGTCATGGCAATACGCATGGTGCGAGGGTACCGAACGATTTCCCGCGAGGCGGCGACCCTCCTTGCTGGCCAACCGCCATGGGATCTGGAGGCAACAGTCCTTGCACACATGCACGATAAGCGCATGGAGATGCAACGCCGGGGCGAAATTCCACTGCCGCGACAAGTCGAGGCATGGCGGACAGAGCTCCGGCGGGATCTCATGGCGAAATGGCGTCAGCGACTATCGCAACCTCGTTCGGGGCGCGCCACAATAGGGGCGATAAGGCCCATCCTTGAGGCGTGGCTGGAAAGACCTCACGGCGCTCTCAACTTCCGCACGACGCAGGTGCTTACCGAACACGGAAAGTTCGCTAAGTACCTGTTCCGGATTCGTGCGGAGGATTCGCCCGGGTGTCGCCACTGTGCGGAACACCCGGAGGACACGGTGGAGCACACTGTAGAGGTGTGCCCCGCCTGGGCGGAGCATCGCCGTGTCCTCGTGGGGGCAATCGGCGGCAGCGATCTCTCTCGCCGGGCCTTGGTTCAGGCCATGGTCCGTAGTGAGGAGGGATGGCAGGCGGTCGCCTCCTTCTGCGAAGCAGTAATGCTAGCAAAGGAGGAGGCCGACCGCATCAGGCAGAGGCAACGGGGCGCTCGCCCCAGCCGCCGCCGGGATTCCGATCCCGATTTCCGGCCACCGTAGGCGCGGGCTTGCGAACGGCGTGCAATGGGTAGCACGCTGTCCGATCGTCCGGTAACAGACCGGACCGAGCCCAAGTCGTCGACGGCGCGTTCTGTTCCCGCGCGCCTCAAGGAGTTGTCAGCAAACCGTAGAGGCCCAGCCTGCTAACTGCAGGCAGGCAGGGTCGAAGCCTGCTGGGGTCAAGGGCCGTTTTCTGAGAGGAAGGCTCAGCCCCGGCACTATAGGCAACGAAGGAACGGGGTAGGTTTTTAGTCAGTAAGAGTCTGACACTACTTCCCGCTCCGCCCAAGGGCGGGATTTGTCATTGGATGATTTTACCTACCATAAAAAAAAAAAAAAAAAAAAAAAAAAAAACATCCAAATAGGATTCATTGAATTAATAATCCAATGTTTAGGTGAATTAGGTTGACAATCCAATGTATCCAATTTGGGTGTTCTTCGTTGAGGCAGCGCTGCGTTTTCTTGGAGAATAGCACCACTGGTGAGAGTAACGGGAATCCGATGAATGTGAGACACACAGGACCGTTCGTTGTGGCGATACTTGGGGAGGCCTATATCGAACAGTGGACGTCTTTTGGCTAAAAGGATGATAATGACGTATGCCAAGCGTAATTACATGTTTTAAAAATCATTTATATTAGTTACTGCCAGTGGTTTACCCGCGCACAGTGATATAGATAGAATTCTACAGGTAAAATATTTTTTAAATCGGTCTATTCGTTTTAGAATTCAATCATCACTGACAAAAAAATATTATTTCACAAAAATATAAAATAATATTAGTAATATTATACAGTACACAAACACTCCGGAATCGAAATTTATATAGCAGCTAAATCTAAGTCGTGATTTACAAAGGCATCATACTATCTTGATTATGTTGGTTCCAAAAAATAGTAAGTCAACAAAATCAATTTTTAATCTTTATATTTTTTTTTTTTTTTTAACCATGGAGTTTCTTTTATTTATATATCATATTATTAAATCTAATTCAAAATTTATACTAAACCTATGTACACAAAAACTAAACTAAGAATGTAAACTAGACATAACTATGTACAAATATAATACAAAAACACCAAATACAATCTTTATATTAATCTTGACTGCTAATTCTCTGGGGATATTGGGCACACGCCTTTTGGTGTTTAAATTTTCCATGCTCATGTGCAAATGAATGAAAACGGTGTGTAGCGCTGTATCGTTCTGTATCGTTCAAAACGGTAATAGGTACTTGAGCATGGACCAGTAACCTAGGTAACGATTACCATAGCAATTATTACCATAGTTACTAACTTTGATTTGCGACTGAAAATGTACTAATATTGCTTCTTGGTCCATTTGTCGATTGGCTTTGGTAGGCTCACCGCCATCGCCAAAAGAGAGGTAGGTATTTTTTTTTTTGGGAAAATCGTCCAATATCTACTCTATATATATTTACTTTTTGAATAAGAATATAAAATAAAAAAAGTGAGAATTTACTGTTGTGTATATTTGTGTATCATATTAATGATATCCAAAATTATGTTGTGTTGCTCTCAACATAAATCACAACTCTCATGTTGAAGAAGACTATTCTACCGTGACATAGCGTATAGATACTAACACCCGTATTTATAAAGTAGTAATTACTATTTACTAAGTAAAATCTTATTAAATCATTACTTGACGTTTGAAATCTTCATTCAAAATTTTAATTTAAATATAGAATATTAATTATTACTTAAGTAGTTACTTTCACTCAAGTATTTTGTTTTACTTGTTTATAAATATGGGTGTAAGTACGGAGAATAGTGTGCATTTGGTTCAAACCTTCATTCATGTTCATTTACAACAATATCACTGAGTAAGTTTGGTCGTTTTGTTAATTTCTTTTAAAAATGAAAACTAAATTGAAAAAAGAGAAAAAAAAATAAAAAAAAATTTTTTCATTTTTTCGAAGATGTTTTGTTTAGTTAAAGTTAGGGTTAATTTCTCAGTACTTAACTAACTATGACAGAAACTAAAAATGACTGATCTAGATCCAGAGTAATTCTCGCATTTAACGTTCCCTTGCGTCGCGCAGTCGGGTAAAAAACCTTCAATTTCAAGTCGTAGTATTATTTCAACGATACTCCTTCCGCTTTATTCCAAAACGCGATCTAAAATAGTTCCGGAACTATTACTAGTTTTAATTGGCATTAAACCTAATAATAGTCCTAGAAATACATTTAGATCGCTTAAAATTGGTATTAAATTTAGTAATAATCCCGAAAACTACATTTAAATAGCGTTTGATTGGTATTAAAACTAGTAATAGTCCAGGAACTATTTTAAATCACGTTTTGGAATAAGGCGGATAGTGTTTTTGAAAATATTAACTGTAACGCAAATACAAACGCTTAATATTACTGAATATGACCTTCCCGGAACTTGAATTATTTTGTTTAAACTCTAAACATCAAAATAATTAATCATTTTAAAATATTTCTAGTCCAACTTTCTTTGACTACGACAACTATAAATATCATAAACTTTATAATAATATGCTTTTACTTGCTATACAACCTCCAAAACGAAAAGTTTAAAGGTCATACATGAATTAATGCTAATCGAAACACACTCACTTTTTTATACTATGTCCCATTCGCTTGCAAATTCCATAATGCGCCCGAGGGCACGCTCGGTTTCCCACGGTATAATCCATATGAAAAAATACAATAAAATCCAGCACAACAGACATCCAAAATCAAACCTTAAACACATTGAACCATATTTGAAATTCCAATGTACCTCAAATGTATTCAAGACATTTTTAAACTGAACTTTTACTAGTACTTAATATCGACTAAAATCCGACCAAAGAAATGTTATGGGAATTTGAACTGTATCCCAAAGACATAAAAGCGTTGATAATAAGCTAATGAAGAGATTAGAACGGTTTGCTCATACGTTGTTTACGAAGAAATTTCTCTTAGAGCTCTTTTTGATATAGCACGCGTCTGAATGTTAGGGTAGTTTCACAAAGCGGTGAAAGAGTTGATCCTTTCTTTTAAACTGCTACGTTATTTTTATTTGATATAAAGTAGTGCTTAACTGAGATCCCACATGATGGTAAACAGTAATGCAATCGTTGATGGTGTGGCGGCTATTCACTTTATCCTAAGACTCCTAAATTATAATCGGATAGGAAGACCGCAGCAGGTAAATTCTTCCAGTCCTTCGACGTACGCGGTATAAACGATGAGACGAAACGCTTAGTCTGAACGGTAGAGATTTCAACAACGTAAGGGTGGACTTGCCGTACATCAGGCTGTCCAATGGTAGAAAGAAGATGAAGGAATCAATTCATGTGATTCTCGCACACATTCTCCAAATTGCATCCTGAAAATACCGAAAGGCTGGCTATCTTGACCTTAATAAACCCAATTTAAGTTGTACTATAAGAGTAGTTGGAGGGAACAAGCGATCCACATTGCATAGAATCGTAGAACTTGGACTCGCATCGTATGTTGTCATGATTTCCAAAATACAGAAAATCCACTCCGGACATTACAATGCATTATTTTTTTTTAAATCGTTGCCCCTCACTAGTACGGTACGGGGATTACACATGTATTGTGTGAATGTGCGGTTTCTAATCGCTCATGAGCTTCAATAGATTTTCCATCTACTCATTGATTTCCCAAATGATTACTTTCTTAAATACATGTATTTACTTTAGTTAAATTATGCCCGTCCTTTCCCAAATTTATCTCCTTCAGTTACTAAAGCTTGGTTAACAACTCAGAAATTATTTTCCTCCAGTCTTTAGGCATTCACCGTCGTACTAACTTTTACTGAATACGATAATACATTCTGCTTCACACACAGTTTAATTTTACCATTGCCATGTTAAACGATGCCTTACTTACCTTGGCTCGTGTGCCCGAAGTCCGATAGAACGTCGTGTCGGTCAAATTCCGACATTGAATAATATACATAATAAGTATGTGGTTTTAATAATCATACTCGTACATTTGTTTTCACTTGTAGTTCTTGATATATGAAAATATACTAGGCTACTTATTATTATTATTTTCAACGTGCAACCTTAAGGCCCGGTTCTACTTATTTCGACCTTTTTTAAACCTATGGAAATCCACAAATATAAAAGAGAACACCATGAAGATTTATTTCATTAAAATTGACTATATGGCCAATGACTTGGCAAAAATGAAAACACGGAACTATTTGAACGTTACAAAAAAATAAAGCTTATTATTTAAAAGCGCTTCGCGAGACCAAAAATCTTGAATAGGTAGTTGTTGTTTTTTTTTTATATAAAAATAAAACCGCTGTTTTGGGGCCGCGAAGACGACATAATCCCGAGCGAAGTTCATACAAAAAAAAACAGTGACTAGAACCGGCCCTTAATTACTCGGACTATGAACGTAAAATTTTGCACAAGGCTTACTTTTTGACTAAGAAAGGATTTTTTTTTTAATTCAGCCCCTATTGTAGGGGCTGAATTAAAAAAAACCTAGTTTTACGAGGGCGAAACCACTGGTAGAAGCTAGTAGTGTATATAAAATTGTGATAATTTACTTACTATAAAACTCTCAGTATAAAAAAAATATAAAGTTACAAATTATGGAAAAAAAATTGCCACAGCCGTAATATATAATTGAAAATATAAAATAAAACTATAAAAAAATATTAAAAAGTAAACAATCAAAGGTTGGTGCAAACGGGAATGAAACTTTTGCCATACATTGCTGGCATATTATTTTTCTTTTAGCTAAAATGAGCCCTGCGCCATCTCTAAGGCACTGTATGAGAAATCAATAACAAAAAGAACTATGTCTACCAACCGGAACTAAACAAAGTTAGAGACTATTTAGTAGATTGTTATAAAATTGCTATAGTATTTTTTTTTATCAGGCGTAATTTTTTATTTTGGTATTTATGGTGTGTACGCATTAAATAGTGTTAATTACTTTCGCGACACTAACGCATATCTTTTCGATTTGTTTGACACTTATTTTTTTTTGTACTAGTTTTAGTGATGAAAAACTGCGAATGTGAAAAAATACTACACTTAACAACTTAATCTATTTTATGAATTAAATAAAAACCTCAAAATATTACACTACCAATGCTTCTATACGTATCTTCGTTCGATTATGGTTCAAGGTCCTGTTTTTTTGCTATTGATTTGTCGTATTGTCCTGTAACATATAATCTAGGATTCATTTCTGGCGAAAAGAAAAAACTTATCACGCCAATAGTTTGCAACGGCTTTTCATTCCACTTTGAGCTGTTTTCTCTGTCAGTCTTACACCCGAAATGGTTTGATCTACGATCCATCAAACATCCCAGTATCCCGTGTCTATTTAAACAACAAATTAGTAAATACTGAGTTCGAAACCACATTTTTTATGAATAACGGTAAAAGTCATTCACTAATGAAATACTCTTTCAAAAAGTCATGGGATAAAATATTACACATTACAATATACAAATTACTTACAATTTTCTTTTTATTTTATGACATCATTTTCTACGGTTAACTCGGCAAGGTCACAATCATCTGCCTGTCAAAAAACTAAAGCATTAACAAATCAATATTTTACGAAATACTAATCAAATCTTATTGATTAGCTGTGACCTTTACAAACATTAAGATAAATATTGTTGGAAAGAATACTAAAGACGTCAATAAGACACGAAATACATTAACACTTATTTACGTTATATTTTAATTCACTTGCAAGGAGCCTTAACAATTTTTTTTTTTAACTTTCATCCAACGCCATCTAGTCTCAAACTAAACAGAGCTTGTGATATGAGTACTAGACAATTGATACATATACTTACTTATATATTTCTAAATTCATGCTTAATATAGATAAATTAAAGTGTCTGGGCTATTAATAGAACAAATTTGTTGTGATGTCCTGGGTGAGAATCGAACCCACGGCCTCCGGCATAGCAGTCAGGGCCACTGATAACTAGACCAACACTCAACAGGTTACTAAAACAATTACTGTATCATTTGCAATATATAGACTTGTAGCTTATAAAGCTTATTCCCATTAATAAAATAACGTAGAAGAGGGACTACCTGGTATACTTTTTTTTAATTGCGCTAAATAGTTTTTCTCTTACTCAAGGGCGGATCCAACACTTAAAAGAGGTTATGGTCACGGGCATCTGAAAATCGGTCAAGTGTGAGTTGGATTACGAAGTCAGTCACAATCAATACGGTGCAATCTTATACTACAAAGGATATGTTTATAAAACGTATGATACTTCGACCAAGAATTTGTATAGTGTTTGTTTACGAAGGTAAAGCTACAAAGAAAAATTTATAGCATCGATTTTAATTTTGAAATTTCACGTAGCACGTGGCTACAATATTGAATTATGTGAAACGGCTATTGAACAAATCGAATTAAGAATGCAAGAACGAGCGAAGCGATCTCCAAAACATCAACAAACTGCCTCGGATACGTTAGATTTTCTTTAACTTTCCAATAAAAGCGAGCGAAGCGATCTCGAATGTTTTTAAGCTCGCCTCAGATCACAATATCTGTTAACAAGAACGAACTTCTCTTTTAGCAGACAAGAAGTTACGGGGTACGTAAAAGTACATTTGAGAGTCCTTATCAGAGCAGGTTACTAAGCTCAGTGTCGGCATCTGTTACAGTATGATCTGGGCTTTAGTTTTCTTGACCTAAAGGAAAATACGTATACATAGAAAATTTTGCATTTATTGATTTCGAAGCTCACATCTTCGAATATAATTTAGGAGAGCTACACCCAAAAATCTTTCTTATTTTATTAAGGTTTGCAGCCGATATTTTTAGTCGGCGTAGTGCCTACAGTAGAAAAAAATACTCTCCTGCTCTCTAATTTTTTTGTTGAGTTAGCTTGCCCCCTGTTAATTTTACTAATGCATTTAATATTGTATTAGAGGAGCAATCCCCTTTTACCCCTGAGTTTGTTTCGGTGTTTCTTCTCAGGGTAGTCAGTTAAAGAAACACCGGCTTCATCTAGTTTCAATTGACGAAAAAATTGACGTGTAAAAGTGTTTTTAAAAACACCTATCTGCAAAATAAATATCATTTGTATTTTTAAGTAACGGTTTCCATTCAGATCACAATTGCAATTGCAATAATAATATATCAAAAAAATTTGTTCCATTCTACATTTTGGTATTATTGCACCTTTTTCCACAATTATAAATGCTTTACGGCGTTAATATGACATTTTTTTCACAGGATATGTTTAAAAAATGCGTGACCTTCAAGTACTCACTGAGATTCAAAACAATAACGAACCTCGTGCCAAACGTCTTCGGGATTAAACGAATATTGCCGAAGGTATAAATAATCATGACGGTAATTTTATAACTGAACGTAATTTATTAAAAATGGTCATATTATGCGACATGTAAGTGAAATAATTTTTTTTCGGATTTTTTCGCATAGAATTTTATATGAAAACCAAACTTCGTTAAGTAATTACCCACGTCATAATTATGTTGTTGTCAATATAGGCGGAGCCATAATAAACGGAATCTACTATATTTTAAAATTAATTATAGCTAGGATATTGATACAAATACTGTGACTTGAATTTGACTATGATAATTAGCCTTTTTTAGCCTTAACAACCTCTATTATGGTTGTGATCATCATCCGCCCTTGCAGTAATTCATATTGACTTTTTACTCTTTCTCCATGTACTTTAATAAATATTTTCCTGTAAGTCCACATTTCATAATAGAACAAAATAACATGCAGCAAACATACAAATCTTTAATAACAAAGAATTGTCGCTCCGAAGGTTATATAGAAGACAGGTCATGTTTTGATGCAGACGCGAGCGCATAAGTCAGGGGTCGCGTCAAATGTTCGACAAACTACGCCATTGTAACGATATTACAAAGCCTTCGGTCGGAACGGAGAGGGATAGTGGGGCTAGTGCGTTTTGCAAAGATTGCATTTTATTTTTGCTTACTATAGAATAAATGGTGCTTTTGCGTAAGTTAATTAAGACACTTCAATACTTATTGACGTTTCAAGTTTAAGCTTAATAAAACTTTGCGGGTGAATACAATAACTAGAAAAAAATTATTATAAGTATTGCTACAGCAAAGCGGTTTAATGATAAAACCTTGATAAATTATGATTTAAAATTATTCAATCAGTGGAAGCTATTAGGAAAATAAGATTTTGCCATTCGTCAAAAAAAAGATGGGTACTTATTTAGCAATTTAAGCTTTACAGCACTTATTTATTAATAATAATAATATTCCACAACTTTCACACGACGCTATCTAGCCTCACACTAAGCAGAGCTCGTGCTTTGATTATACATACAATAGATAAATTACACCCAGACACAGAACAAGTGATCGTGCTCATCACACAAATATTACGAATACCATGAATCCAGGACACGATTCTTGACCCACCAGTTGTGGAATATTTCGTTATTTTTATTTTAATATTTACTTTTAAAACTTTAAGCATTTATATAAAATCGTTATTCTAAAATTTTTAGTAAAAAAAAAAATAATTACTTTTAATTAATTGTTTTATCATAAAAAATTCATCGGAGTAGATAAAATCATGATTCTCATCAACCACCAACCACGTATAAAGATCTGCCTAAAAGCTTTCTTGACATTTCACGTTACACAAAGGCTGGGTTTTATCTTAGATAGAGAATAGGCGTTGCCATACAACGTGGCAATGCCTCCAGTTTTTTGAGCACATAACCTGTTAACGACGATATAAAGGATGGTTTTTTGATTCAATATTTTAAAACTTTAGTTTTTGTTAGTTTTTTTTTTTGTTAATTAATGTAATTTTATTATCTTAGGATAATTTTTGTTTGTTATATGTGTATATAAAAGTTAGTAATGAATAAAATATTAATATATGCTTTGCCGAAATTCCAGGTATTTAGGTAGCAACATTTCATAAGCTTCGTTAGAAAAGAAAACGATATACAGAAATTATAATATTTGTAAGGTGCATCTATTGTTGCAACTGCACAACACGCTGCCCTATAGGGCATACAAAAGTTGGGTTTCCCAAATTTGACTTACTGACGATTTGGAAAAAAGTGACAAAATTTAGACACACACTGTTTAGTACAATCAAATGTAAAGCTTTAAAACATGATTTATATGAAAAAAGTGTTACCAAAACTATTTTAGGATGAATTTAAGTCGGCAGCTTTGGGTAATATTTTTTTTTAATATTATATTTTAAAACTTTTTAAATAAATTCGGTGGTGTCCGCATCGTAAGTGAAAAAATATTGAAAATAAAATGTGACAATTCTGACACTGTGTCCCAAGTTTATAACTACGTAAGAGACGAGGAATTTAATGCAATCATACATTAAATTCTAACACACATGGTGTGAGAATTTAATGTATGTGTATTAAAAAATAAGTCAATAGTTTTTATATTATAAACACTAGTTTTTTATCGCAGATTCGCATAGAAATAAGTATTCCTTTGTACTCATATTTATAATGTATATATTTTTATTTGCATAAAAACAATCAAATTAAATAAAACATTGACGAAAACGAGTTTTCAATCTCCAAAATGCGCAGTTACATGGTATTGCGGCAGGCGCGCGGTGAACATTCGTCGGACGCGTCGACAGCTCGTTCCGTTTGCCCGCGAGCGGCGCGCGCGCCTATTTGTGAGCGCCATCTATCGCTCCACTTGTACAACGCTACAGCGCTGTTAAGGCACAGGATTATTTAGAGCTACAAAACGTTAGCCGACGAAGTAGTTTCAGTATGGGTTCTAAGTTATGCAGAATTAGAATAAACTACAAAGCAATGCCTGAAGTACTTTTCAGTTTAAATTATAGTATAACATAGCTAAGCAGATTATTGCTATATAGTAAGTTACTGGTAAGTAAGTAAGCATGCCTCGTTGTGTTATGTACCACTTGTGTATGTGAGTCTAAGTACTTCATTAAAAAATAAAACAAAATTAATTATTGGAACTTTCAAGCGTCGACTAACGAATCATTTTTATAACGAATAGTTAAGATTATTTTATGAAGTTTGTTAACAGAATATAAGTAGATATATCGAATTTGAGGATATATTTTTGATCGCTAATTATGGTACAACGATTAACAAAAATGGCGAAACACTTTCCGAAAACCGATGAATAGATGCAGTTAGGAAGTGTCTTAGTGAAATAATTTAAATTAAAAATTAAACGTCTCTTAATGTAACTGTAACAAAAGATTTTATTGGTTGGAAATTGATTCCCAAACACTACAAAGTTACAGTATTAACAATACAAAAAAAAAAATATTATTAATACAAAATCAGCACACATTTTCCTACTTTGAGTCACTTCCAATCATGACTTCTCCTCCTTTTCTTCCTGCCCATATCCCACATTACTCAGAGTCGGCGAAACATGTTTTTTCTTCCGCTCTGTCCTGTCACCTGTCATACTATCACTACCTCCCTTTTCTTTCATATCGCTCCTCACACATTTCATCCATCTCTTTTTTGGCCTTCCTCTTCCTCTCCATCCATCTATGTGTAAACTCAAGACTCTTTTAGTAACATGCGTTTCATTTCTCCTCTTCACATGACCATACAACAATTTCTTTTTAACTTTTTAGTCACTGGCGCCACTTTCAAACTTCAAGTCATCAATACTGACAACTAAAATAATTAATTTTCACTTTTAATTCCTTCTAAAATGCAAACCAGCTCAAAAAATATTGGCCAATCTATGCCGCCTTTACACTCAAGCTACAAATTTGACCTGGCAACAGAACACCATTACACTATACCTCTTAACAAGAACGCAAAGTTGTAAATGCTAGTTGTCTCGTGAAGATAACTCGCTCACAATATATTCGTAACAAACAAAACTAGTTACTACAGATGTAAACTATAAAATTTGTCGTTAGCTGATATAAGATGCCTATTTGTTATTAACAATGTGGCCCATATACTACGATGAAATTGTTGAAAAGGTTTTTCGAGAATGAAATGTGATGTTATTTATTGGGTTACTACTATCTTAAATACTTTTTTGGGTGCTGGATTGGTAAATTTAAGTAATATGGAGAAAATATGACTGATATACCTCTTAGAACAACAGAAACTCTAGATTCCTCCCCTGAAGCCTCAATAGCTTTACTGAAGTCAAACTTGCCAGGCTGTCCGGTTGAATTTCAATTCAAACATATAAACCCTATGACGGTCATAAAGGCTTTTCGGCAAATTAAAATCAAATTAACTGAGGACCTGTGGGGAATGTCTGTTAAGGTATGCACATCCATAATTGAGACCATAGCACCATATTTAGCTTTAATATTTAATTTGTGTGTGGACCAAGGAGTCTTTCCGGATATAATGAAGTACAGTAAGGTAGGTACACTTTTTAAATCCGGTGACCATAGTGACACTAATAATTACAGACCTGTATCGGTATTGCCAGTTTTTAGTAAGGTGTTTGAAAAAGTTATGCTTAATCAAATGCTTTACCATTTTAACAGCAATAAAATTTTTCACGATCAGCAGTATGGCTTTACCAAAGGACGTTGTACGACTGACGCTGGTGTCACTTTATTAAAACATATATTTGCAGCGTGGGAGGAAGCCCAAGATGCGATAGGGATTTTTTGTGACCTCTCAAAGGCTTTCGATTGTGTTAATCACGAGACCTTGCTTTTAAAACTACAACATTATGGGCTTGGTAAACTTGCACTCAGCTTGGTGAAATCATATTTAAATGACAGGCAACAGCAAGTTCAAATAAATGGTACAAATTCTCAGGGTTTGAAAGTCAAAATGGGTGTTCCACAAGGCTCAATATTGGGTCCTTTCCTCTTCTTAGTATATATTAATGATCTACCGCACCTATTAAAAAAACAGCCGCACATTGTATTGTTTGCTGACGATACGTCGTTAATATTTAAGATCAATAGACGTTCCACAAACCTTGATGACGTAAACAACTCTCTACAGCAAGTCCACAACTGGTTCACTGTTAATAATTTAGTGTTAAATGGAAAAAAAAACTAAGTGCATAAGATTTGCGTTACCTAATGTTAAAAGTAATAAATCCGACATAGTATTGAACAAGGAGAAACTTGAATTCGTCGAGAACACGGTTTTCCTGGGGATCACGCTTGACTCGAGGCTACAATGGGGTCCACATTTAGCATCTCTGGCAGGTCGGCTTAGTTCAGCAGCATATGCTGTTAGAAAAATCCGTCAATTTACAGATGTCGATACCGCGAGACTAGTCTATTTTAGTTACTTCCATAGCATAATGTCTTACGGTATTTTACTATGGGGATGGGCTGCAGATATTGAGTCTATTTTTATTCTGCAGAAAAGAGCTATCAGAGCCATATATAATCTTCGCAGGCGCGATTCTCTTAGGGAACTGTTTAAGGAAATAAACATCATGACGGTCCCTTGTCAATACATTTATGAAAACATTATGTATGTTCGGAAAAATATTCATCTTTTTACTAAGATAAGTGACAGGCACAATTTTAATACTAGGAATAGGAACCAATTAGATCAACCTCGATTCAGATTGGCTAAAGTACATAGTTCTTTTATGGGTTACTGTGTAAAGTTTTATAATAAAATCCCACTTGGAATTCAAAATCTAAATGAGTCGAAATTTAAAACATGCATTAAACGCACGCTATGTAGACAAGCATATTATAAATTGGAAGATTACATCGTTGATAAAAATGCTTGGCTAAATGCCGGTCCTGCTCCACAGCCACAGCCACATTTGCCTACAAATTAGTTTGGAAGAAATGCGGGGGCCCCTTTTTGTATTGTTGTTTTCGAAATGTTTTTTTTTTTTTATATATACTATTTTTCATTATTTTATTGATTTATTGTAATGGAGCTTGTGATCAATTACTTATTACTTTTTGTAATTGGAAACAATAAGATTGTATAATGTAGAAGCACTTTTTTTTTATTTGTGAATGTGAAGTACCATGGAGCATTTTTATTTTAATAGGTTACAACTTGTTTGACATTAAAAGCATGGCAGTTGAGAGTTTGTCATGCTCACTAAAATGTCTCGCTGATGGTGGCACGTGTTATTGGGTCATTCGGTTCCCTTCAAAATGGTTGAGCTGAGTGGGGCTGAGGCACGCGTCATGCTCGTGAACGGGCGCCGTCAGTAGGGACTGGTCATCTCTTAGCTGCCAGTAGCTCAATTCAATTTCTATTTTTTTAATTAGTTCATTTTATTTTTTTATTACTTATCTGCATTGTGCTCACATAATAGAAGCGACAAGAAAAATGTAACCAAGATTTATGTAACTCATAATATGATTTTAAAAGAGTGTCCATGGAGTTTCTTGCACGTTCTTCTCCATAGAGATCTACGCTTTGGAACGTGCAATTTAGCTTCACTTTTTTTTGGACTGACCGACATTTTGACAATTCAAAAGTGCCTGTAATTGGTCTATTTGAAATAAACTATTCTGATTCTGATTCTGATTATGAAATGACAGAGTGAGTTACTTTTACGCAAGCGTGCTCCTACCTTGAAAAACGCTTAATTGTCGTACTTACTGTACTGTACACACAGACGTACAAAATTTATTCGACCGAAAATATTGGTTACATTTTTCCTGGAGAAATCCAGAAAAAGTTAATTTTTCCTTTACTTAATTTTTTACATGGGATTTTACTAAAAAACTCGCAATTACATAATAATAATACACCATGCGCGCGAGGGTTTAACAAATCTTGTCGTTCTGTTTCTCACTTTTACGTAGTCAACGAATCCTAATTCCACCGTCACTGAAGCAAGATAGAATACTTCAAATCAATTTATATTCTTCTGGGATAAATAATTTAGAAAGCATTTTTCTATTACCTACTTCTAAAAATAGAAAAAAAAAACAAACAGTATACTTCAATAAGAGAATGAAACATATTTTGCACCTGTTTTATTGGAACGAAAATATTATTTGAATTCATCCATTCCACTAATCATTAGGTACATATACACTTACACATAAGAAGCCAAAAAAGAAAAAGTATATATAATAAATAAATTAATAAAAAAGTTAATATATTTTACACGCCCTAAATTTTCTCACCAGCCCAAAAACTACAGGTGATCCAAACACGTTGTTCATATCAAAACTTAATATGTAAAATCAAAAGATTATCAGCCGAAACCATACATTGTTTTCCTTCACATCCCTATTTGCATACACTGATCGACTGAACATCGAGATTGCATTCATTTTGTTTTTATCCGTCGCCCATTCAGTGATGTTTTGAAATTTTAAACCGTGAATAAATGCTTCGTCGATGTAGGTCTCGAAGCAATAGGCGTTCTTTATGTTGTCATTAAGTATTAAGTTAGTTATGCTGGTTTTGTTTCGAATTTGAATAGTGTAGACTATATTTTTGGTAGTGAATATTTATGGCTGAGAATTGTACTGTAAATTCTATTAATACCAAAGGCCTAACTCAATAGATAACGGATATTTAGGTACACAATTGGAATAATTTTGTAGTGAGTTTTAGCAACCAAACCTTTGAAGACACCAAAATTATAAATGGAAGGGAACACCACTGCAGGAGAATTGTGTTAGATATTGCTAAGATTCTTGCATCTCTTCCTGTTTTGAGTCCTTTCCATATAATAAATATTTTCTGTAATAAACCTTTTTTTTACCATTACACACTCACATCTCATTCCATACCATACTAAACTTGTACCAACTTAAAGCCAAAAGGTTATTTTTGTTTCTATAAACGCCTATCTATGAATGGAAAACTAAACGATCTAAAAAAAGTATTAAACACTGTTTTATCCTCATATGACTAGTTGAATTAAAATTACCTTTTCGTCATGACCACGTCGGTAGGTGAGGCAAGGTGTGAGTTCTAATGTTGTGCCCAGTAAACTATCGATATCGATAGATAACAAAACAGTCGTTATACAAGTTTTTCTTTTTTTAAATAAAATGTTTGGTCTGAAAACAAAATTATGAAAATTGATGAGAAATAATCTTATAAATATTTTTTAAATATGTTTAGGAGTAAATATCAAAACAAATAAAAAAGTTTATAAATATGTGCACACCTGTACAATTCAGATGTTACAAAAATATAAGTGTCTCAGTGTTTTTCCACAGTACGTGTCATACAAATATTAGTAAAATATTTTTTTTAATATTACAGCCTATTAAAACAATATTGAGTCGGTACACACATTACCAATGAATACATAAGTCCTAATATTGGCAAGACATAAGCAAAAATTGTACTAGACTAACTGAAATACTTACTTATTACAATGGTTCGTCAAAATCATAATTCGACTTCAATTAATCAGAGTTGGACAATTACAAATCAGCACCTTCAAAATAGCAGAGTAATTACCTAGCTATATCAATCATCTCTTAGTCTTCTCACATAACTAATATTATTGCACTTTAATGACTAACATCTTAATGTTTGAAATCATTAGTGAAACAACTGACACTATTAATTTAATTTACTTTCACTTTTTGTCTTTTAAAGTTTTGATCGTTTAACTAATGCCATCGTTGATCTTAGCGTAGTCATTTTATTAATTATATATAAAATGTCTTTCAAATCTCATAAGACTATTAAAATTTTAGTTTACCAAAATTTTACGGCATAAAGAATCGTCGAGTTTTTTTTCTTGAAATGAATTTTTAAGAGACTTTTTTTCTCTATTTTAGTTTTGACTGTTTCTTGTAAGTCAAAGGATCATACCAGCGTAGGTATTCAAAAATACTAATATGTTACTCAATCTATCATAAATTTAAAGGAAATATAGAAAAAAAATTATTCACTGTTAAACTTATAAATATTATTGAAGCTATCGATCTCATCACTAGACAGAGAGGCTTGCGTGACCTCTGCCCTTCGCCCGCGCACTCCCTCCCCCTTACCCCCTCAAACCCCGCAAACCGCACACATGACTCGCTCTTAGCGATCCCGCCCAACACCTTTTTGGTATCAACGGAAAAAATCGATGCCGAATTTGTGTTCGGATTTTAAATCGATTCGATAGTGCGATTATTGTTGATTCATTTTTGTTTTTGTGATTTTGGTAAGTCACGACGTTTGTTTCATTTCTGTTTAATTTAGACACAGTCGGTGTGTGTAAAGCTTTTTCATTACCTGGGACATTAAAAACTCTTCATGCAGTTAGTATTACATTGATACAGGTAGAGGCTTCAATACAATGATGCGCATTTTAAAATAACCTTCGTCAAATTTTCACGGACTGCATGTTAAGAAGTGAAACCAATCACAAAAATCGATACAATACATTGTTAAAACAACAATACCGTGATATATGACGTATCAGAATCGAATAAAACACAAAGCGCACGCGATCCAAAACATATGTCCGTCATTAAGACGCATTCGAACCAAGAAATAATTCGAATTCCACACATTCAAATATTTCAACACAATGCCTAACAAAGGTAAGCTTGACTCAATTAAATCTTAATTCGTACAAAGCAGTCGATTAATGAAATTAAGTCGGCATTTAGTCGATTTAACCATAGTGATGCCACAATAGCCCTAAACAGTAACAATCGAATAAAAAGATACTCGAAATCTCGACTCAACAAAAGATCTAACTAACCCGGCTTGTGGCGTGACTATTAAATTTTAATGACATGATTTATTCAAGGTGGTGTAAAAAAACACGAGAAAAGGGTACGATGTTACGATCCATTTTTCATATAACGCGGTTGGTAGCAAATGGCCAAATAAAAAATGTTTAACGGGCCGACACTTTATGAAAAACGCAGTTGGCCTGTGTGTCGGCTTTGTCATCGGTTACAGAATTTATTCATGGTTACCTGTTGAGCTCCAGCGGTGAATAAAATATAAAGAATATTCCATTTTTCTGGATTCATATTGCGTAAGGTGTATGGTTTTGGTAAAGTCCCATCATTTCATGTTTAATCCAATTGTTTTTTCTTCAATAACAAAGTAAGTCAAGCTTGCTTACGTCAATATTTTTGTCAATTGGCATATTATAATATATACTTAGATAAATCTAATTCTATGAAATCATTTTCAGTAAATTTTGATCAGGTGCGTGAAGTTTCATGACAAATATTACCAAAGTAACAAATGCAACGACTAGCATAAGAAGTTAAGACTTAATCATCCTTAATTAAACAAGGGTTAGAAGAAGAAATAAAATAGCCTTATCAAAAAATTTATACCAGCCGGGACTTTAGTTCAGCCATGCATCTTATACACAATATTTGGTCATTCTTTTAGTGGTAGCCGTCTCATTTATAATATTTTATAGAAATCAACTAAACAGAATTGAGAACATTAACGTTGGTACAAAGCTTGCCCCGATTTTGGGCGTTTATACTAAATTGCTTATGATTAGTGTGACCAAACGGACCTCGTTTTTTTTTGTTATATTTATATTTTTTGTGACGTAAGTAATATGTTAGTTTTTGTAATTTTTGAAGTATTTTTAGTGTGTTTTGGTATTTTATATTGTAAGAATAAATGGACTATGTCGTTTTAATGAATGTTAATAAATAAGACTGGTAACAGTAAAATTTGGGTGGACTGAAGTTTGCAAATTATTGATTAGTGGATGTTAAGGACGTAAGTTTTGAAATCGTACCGCATTTTTAATTGCTTTTTGGATTTAAATTGGAATACCAAATTTATTAAATAAAAATCTCGTACAGTACGTAGCAAATAAATTGAACGGTTTGCTATGGTTATGCGCAGCCGCCCACTGCGATTGATACCCAAAAATCGCTTATAATCCTTGTCTGACAAGTTGGACTATCGTGATGGTTGACCTTGAATGCGCAGTAACCGATTTTCGGGTCTCAATCGAAGTGGAGGCTGCGCATAACCATAGCAAATGGTTCAACTTATTTGATGCGTACCATATCACAGTGTTTGTTATCAAAATATTTACCCTCCTACCCCCACCCCTCTTTTTTTCTTTGATGATTTATATGACAGAGTAACGTTAACCAGATCAGCTAGAATATAATAAATATTTCTCAATTCTGTACAAAGATATTTTTATTTGCAAAAACGAGCACGTACTCTGACGGAAATTCGTGAAATTTATAAATATTGATAACTAGTTTATTCACTAAGATTTGTTTTTCTTCGTACTTATTTGCAATCAGTCATTGAGTATAAGCAAATTTGTGATGGGCGTTGTGTCATGCCGAGTGTGTCTCCCAGCGGAGACAGCTCCTCAATGGAAATGGCTAAACCTGGTCTGGTGCCAGGATCAAGCCGTTTCAAGCGGATTTTCTGCATTGTAAATATTAGCTGGACAACTAGCTCATTACGATTAATCGATAGCTCCTTATAAGTTTAAACTATTTTCTTTCTTCACTTAGCTTAGACAGAATATTTTTTTAATTTATTGATTTCATAGGATATCTTTTGTGTGACAGGAATATTTTCAATTTTCTAAATACAAACTCAAAGTTACAACTTTGAACTTAAATTATGTTTTTCTAGAGAGCAGTTGTTTCAAAATACATTTGAAGAGGCGTATGTTATCCATGTTCAATCTATTCGTGTAGCACGTGGGTAGACAATGATTGTAAATATGAAATATTGTTATTGATTATTATTTAAATAATATAATAATGGATGCCATTAAAGTTCTAGAGCTTATATAAATTGGGCAAACAATTTATTTTGTTCTGAAAGAGTATCTGTTATATTTGTTTGAAGCAAAAGAGCCAACCAGTGTATGCTTAAAAATACTAGAGATAAATATAAGAGTATCGTGATAAAGTGATTAACCCCAGACCCGCAGACTACCCCCTTTACAGTTTAAGTTCTTAAAATCCATCCTAAGGTTGTCTGGTAGATATCGCTGTCAGCGATAAGACCGCCATTGTACCCATACATTTAAGTTTCTGTGAATTGTTACTATTTTGGTGTACAATAAAGTTTATTCTATTCTATTCTATTCTAAGATACTCGCCAGTCAATAACAATATTAAGATGGGTATTAATTGTTCAGACAGGGGCCATAGTCTTAACATAGTTCTTATTAACCAGTCCACTTAAGACTCCAAAAACCATAGCCCTATGTTCATTGTTGTCTATATGTCACAATAGTTTTTAACTAACCGGAGGTGGTCCTTGGGTGCACTAGCATAGCGCGTACAAGAATAACCGTCGGTTGGGTTTTAAGTTCCATTGAAAGTGTGTAAAGGGACTCTGCGAGTTGGTTTCGGCTCCTTTTATGCCTTCTGAAGGTCCAGGTCCTCAGGGTTCTGAGATATACTGATACATATCTAATAATATTCCATAATTATCATACAACGCCATGTAGCTCATACTAAGCAGAGCTTCTTCTATGAGTACTATGTAGTCAGCTGATAAACATACTTAAATATATTTCTAAATACATACATATTCTTAGATAAATTACACCAAAACAGACCACAAATGATCGTACTCATCACACAAACATTTGTGCTGGGTGAGAATCGATCCCACGACCTCCGGCTTGGCAGTCACGGCCACTAACCACTAGAACTAGACCAATAAGCCTGTCAAAAAGTCATTCATGAAATAGTGAGTTCGAAACCAAGTAAGTACCAACCACCGACCAACCGAGTAAGTGAACTTTTCTAAGTTCATCTAGAACATTACTAACACCTCGTGCCTCGAAAAACCCGTGAAGCCAGACTTTGATAGTCATTACATAGTCTGACTATCAGTTTATCTAAAGAGTATTGCCCAGTATCTGGGTTGTGGAGTTCTGATAAGCAGTCGCTCCATGTAAAAATACGGGTATTCCAGCCGCAACCGGATAAACTTGAAGCTGAACCCAAGCTGGTCCTAGTATCCATTCTAGGACCATGTGCCAATTTAAATGGAAAGGTTAACCGTGGTCCTAAAATGCAAACACTATTGAAGGAACATAATTGTGGTTTTAGTCAGTAAAAGTCTGACCGCCTTCCCGCTCCACCCTAGAGAGGAAGAAGAAGGTAGGTAGTTGTTAGATGATTTAGAGTTTAAACATAGTAAATACCTTGGAAACTTTTAATCGGTTCTAATTTTATTCAAGCACAGATGGCGAGATCAATAAATATTACTTTTACAGTAAATTAATTTTTCTAAAGTCCCACCAACAAAAGGCAGTTTATTAAATTATTTTAACAAAAAGTCCGTGAAACGACAGACTTCGAGTCGCCGTCGCACAAATACAAGAGAAACAAAAAAACATACAAAAAATAAGCATTGGGTAAAGTAGCAAAAACGGGTGGTATTATAAAAATCATCAAAAATCTTTGCGAGATCCTGCCCTTCAAATTTGTTAAGGTCATCATGACTCTACCTATTGTTAGGTTGACCATGAATATCAGATTTCAAAAGGATAAGATTTTAATGTTTATGTTTATGATACAAGTTTTCGTCAAAACATTTTGTAACACATTGTAATTTCAAAAGTGTTATAATTTTCTTTACAACTAACTTCTACCAAAGGCCCGCGTGAAAATATAAATTAATTATGCCTATGCCACTCAGTAAAAAAAAGAGCATTCTAGTGATGAAAGAATTATAAAGTCGATCCAATAATTTTTGTGTTTATAAATTGCAAACAAAAATACAAAACTTCAAAAAAAAAAAAACAAATGTTTGTAAAAAGATAAAACACTTTCAAAATTATAAAAAGATAAGCCTACTACACAGGCCCATTTATTGTTAGTAGATTAAGATTAAATATGCAGATGCAATTGGTGAGTGTGTCTAACTAGCTCACATTATGATAACCAAAAACATTTTTTTCTCTAATAAATGTCACAGTCTTTGTACTATAATAACTGTTCTATCTAAAACAGGACCAGTCACGATAATATCCAGACGAATGGTTACCCTACCAACACACCCTCATGTCACCATACATTGTATTCTCAAAAATGGTAGCGAATATGACATTGACAAAGGGTGTTGGGATAAACTTTGAAGGAAAGAACAAAGATAGTTTTTTCCAACTTGAAGTGGCAGAAAAAAAGCATAATTTATATGATTTTTAGAATGAGAGCACCTGTCACTAATTGCCACCTTTTGGCGGCAATAGCTTTTGTAAAGAAATATGAATACTGAATTCTTTTGTCGATATAAAACGTTAGATGATGAATTTATATGCAATTTCTTTGAATTTGTGGGAATTATTTTATTTTTGATAACTTCCATTCTGTTTAAACTCAAAAAAATAGATCGCTTACCATATGTTAAAAGATTTTAAATGCTAAGCTTATGCAGGCGGCTTCGACCGCAAGAAAATCAAAAGATAATCCAAGGGAAGATACTCTTCGGACCAAAGTAAGCCGTTCAAACATCAAGAAGAAACAGGAAGATAAGTATGGATACTTTCGTATTTATAATATGGTATTTTGATGGTCATTTATTAGAGAGGTGATTTCATTATGTCAATTTGCAGAAGAACCTAACGGTAATGAGAAGCTAATTCAAATGCATCAACATATAAATCATGCACATCTCTACATACCTATACATCAACACAGCTATGACTTGACATCAAAACATGACATCTGTTCCATCAAAATAAACTGAAGACCAAAGGGTGGACAATCTCTGACACAACCTGCTGTCCATCAAATTACAAACACAAGCACATCACTCAAAACACAGAATCAAAACACGGGATAAACTGAACGCCTATCTGTCGGCACCGGTCAGAGGTCAACATCTGCCTGGATACATAACGACATTAATGTTATGTATCTCTATTCAATCAATGTTGCGTTACATGTTCGAATCAATCATCAATTTGAATACATTTACTTGTTACATTTATGTGTATCGAGTAACTTAATAAAAAGCGTGTTTAGTGCACGTGGCTCGCTTGAATGGAGGCGTGATTGTATCTTTTTGTTTCGAGTACAATTCAGGTTTGCATCGGTAATTACTGATGCGATTTTGCGTGGGCAGTGCAATGGATTGTTACAGAATTATTGCAACGAACATTTGTCAAAGAAAATAAAACTTTGATTTACAAATGATTTTCCCCTAAACATTCAATAAAATATGACAATTTAACAAACACAAAATAATAATTTTCCAGCTCAAAGATAACGAAAAGGAACATAAAACGTAAACTAAAATCGAAGCTAAAATTATCGACTAAACAATAGTCTTTCAAAGAGCAACACTAGCCATTATCGCGACAGGCGTGCTTTAAAATGTACTCGGCGCAACGAAACGTGGCAAGTAATAGAGATACCTTATGAATTACCGCAAAGTTATGAAACATCGAACGGACGTTCGGACAATTTCTAATAAACCTCTGGTGATGATCAAGTGTGGTTTATTACTCAAGACACGCTTCATGCGAAACAAAGAGTGGAACGGGTAATTATACAGGTATTAAGGCATGGTTTTCGAATCAATATTTGATTCTTACAATTGATTGGACTTTTAGTGTGGCGATTAGTTGACTCGTGGAATTTATACTTTTAATTGATTCCGATGAATGATTGTGTGTACCGATTGTGTTTGAAGGAAGATGTTTCCAGTTTTTACTGTTTGTTTCATAGAAAGATTCATTGATATATGAGATATACTTATATAATATACACCTGTAATGAAACAAGGAACAGGTGTATATTATATATATGTATATCTTGGATTAATAAAATAAGTACAAATGAGTTACTTATATTGATAGGAATATATAAACAGAAATAATGGGCTTAAACATAATTTTACACATGGGGGTAATAAAAACATTTATTTATTTTCCAAGACGTCAAAATTTCCCTCGGAGACAATAAAATATTTACTCGAACTTATGTATCGACACTAAAATCATCGACTAAATGCATACTCATCCCTATTCCTATTGTACTGTTCAGGGAAGTCGTTATATTTGTTAGTGAGGAGATACGACGACACGAGACAAAGGCATACAAAATTATCTGAAAGGTCTCTTTACGTCTATCCTGGAGAACATTGGTACAGACATATTACCCATTTACGTCTTCAATTATAATGTTTACGGGTGAATGTTGTGAGACAAGCCTTTTAAACTGAAGGTAAAAGAGAACCTTGTAGGGGTATAGAAAATAATAGAAAATGAAGATAGGTACCTCATTAGATTGACCTTTCAGTTAAGCAGATTTACTGCACTAAGTTCAATTATCTGTAGTTAACTAGTGCAATCTACAATCTTTATATATAATACTTCTCTTTTCGCGTCTTAAATATATAAAGCTTATTTATCAATGTGTTTTTGTTCTTATTTATGATTATTTTTTTATCCCTTTACATTATATGGTATATTATTATAATTATTTTGTTTGTTTAGTAGTTCTTTGCTACCCGTTCAACGTCTTACCGTGGACGATGGCTGGTGCTGAAAATTAGCGCTGTGGTTCTGTCCAATACACGAGCCCAAGCACTTTGCTGAGCGCTGGCCGTTTTACGCCGCGCCGCCGACGCACATCTCTAGTTTGTTATGATTTTATTTTTAAGGTTTGCACCATGTTTGACATAAATAAACTGTTTTTCAGTACACCACGGCGTGACGTCACAGCGTGGAATCGACGCGTAAATGTATGGGATTTAATTTTAATATTAGCTTTATCTCCGTGGATTTAGCGTTTACATTGATACTTTCATAATGAAATATGTTTGTAAAGTGCTATAGATTCTAACATAATAGTTTTTTTCGTTATTGGAACATTTTGATTTTTTGAATTTTTTACGATTTTTAAAACCTCAAAAAACACATAAAACATGAATTTTTTTTTAAATCTACGTATTAGTTTATTGCTCATCTTCATCATCATCATCATCAGTCTATGGAATTCCACTGGAGGACACAAGCCTATTGTATCCAGTAGGTGGCGCTGGATTCGGATACTTAATTTTTTTCTGACAACATGTCACCTTTCGGGTTCATTTTCACTTCCAAATAAACACATACCGTGTTTATGTATTATTATTTTTAATTTGATATAAACTGGTGCTTGACTGTAATCCTACCTAGTGGTAAGCAGATGTAATCGTTGATAGTGAGGCGCACTAGTCTATTAAAAGTCTATTCACTTTAGCCTTGAAGACAAGATGGCTTCAACTAGTTGATTTTTAGCTATTTTCAAAGGACTTTCGATTTTAGACTGGCGAATCTCTATTCCAGTGACTTATTTCTTAGCTTTTTCTCTTTTATTATGTAGGTATATATTCATTATTATATTTTGTATTGTCTAGTTTTTTTTATAGTAGGTAAAATCATCCAACGTCAAATACCGACCTTGGGCGGAGCAGAAAGTAGTGTCAGACTCCTACTGACTAAAAACCTACCCTGATCCTTCGTTACCTATCGTGCCGGGGCCGGGCCTTTCTTTCGGAAGCTGACCCATGACCCAAGCAGGCTTCGACCCTGCCTGCTTGCAGCTCGCAGGCTGACTTGTTTTTTGAACACTCATGATATTACCATGTTATCTCTCGTTTATCTTCTTATACATAAAAATGAATAGCTGTTCGTTAGTCTCGCTAAAACTCGAACATGGATGGATAGATTTGACCAATTTTGGTCTTGAAATATTTGTGATACTCCAGGAAAGGTTCAAACAGTGAGAAAATATAGACTTCGAAGTTCTCCGGGACAGCTAGTAATTTTATTTTATTTACAAAACTTCATTCTAAAAAATCCATAAAATTTTCATTCAAAAGACAGATAAGATTTTCACCAGTAACTAAGAAAGCATGTCAGTTTTAAAATGTAGAAAACTAAAACAACTTTAGTAATCGTAAGTTTATTTCAACAGTAACATTTATTTTCAATCCAACAGTATGGATTGCTTATAATTTATCATCTGTTGTTCGACAAATGCAGGTAAATGTCTACAAATTCATATTCCGGAACAATTTGTCAATCCAACGTGGCAGTTTCTACATAAACCCAGTGCTAATGCAATGTAAATTAGGTGTTGTGCAATCAATTTGATCTATTGTCCCGTTTAGTTCATGATAAACGAGATTCTGGACATCTAAATAAAATGTGTAAATGTTTTGTCAGAATTATAAATGCTGGAAGTCAACGATTTTGACTTCTGAACTTAGAAAAAGGAGGGTGTCTTAGGTTAAAGGTTCTTGTAACTGGCCATTAAGAAAAATTGGCGTTTTCTTTTTAAACAATTAGTAGTGACTAGCCCTCAAATAATACATAGGTTATGCGAAAAAGAACCCCGCTACTCTGGAACGAAGACAAAGGTTTTGATAGACAGTGAACAGGAGTGGGTTTTAGTCAGTAAAATTCTGACATGAACAAGGGCGTGAGATGTCATTGGATAATTTTCCAACTAAAAAAGCCTTCAGAAGAACACGCCACAATCAGCAGCAAGTCCCCTCTTTTAGGAGTGAATGGAAAGGCACCACAGCATCTTCACCTTCTGAATGGGCAGACAACAAGCTAAAAGCTAATTCGACGACAAGCTAAAGGCAGCTCGCCGTCTGGTCAGTAACCGTCTGGACCGAGTCCGAGTCGTCGACGGCTCGTAGTTTTCGCGGGCCTCAGGCCTCAAAGAGATGTTAGCAAAACCGGGCCGAAGCGTACTGAGGCCATGCTGTTCTAATTTTTAGTCTGTAAAAGTCTTAAACGCCTTCTTCTTCTGCTCCGCCCTAGAGCAGGAGAAATAATTGGATGATTTCCCATCTAAAAAAAAAACATGGATGGTTTATTCAAGTATTTTTAACTATAGTCAACACTTATAAAATAAAAACGAAAGAGAGAAAAGATGTTCAGTTAATGCATCTAGAATTGGTTTATTTCGAAAAATTAACTGTTCGAACTACCTTTACTCGTATAACTAGACAGAATGTATTCAACTCCAGTTACATAACCACAGGAATAAAGACCAGCTGATCAACTACAAAACACCAGCCCCCCTAACCAAGTTACAATCATTTCGTTTAGCGTGAACGCTCGGAGTTGATACGCAATTGGGGGTGTGGCCATTTCCAAGCATTCACGTTAAACGAAACGATTGTAACTTGGCTAGGGGGGCACATGTTAGTATCCAAAATGATACAAATATCAATAATTTAGTTTTAAAATGTTACAAACTACTTTGAAGGACTCATTAGCACTCTATCAAGCCTGTATGTTAATGCAACAGATGCCAATTGAAAATGATAATGTATATCTATATATTTAAACATCGTGAGTGAAGTCTGCGTATAGGTGTTATAGTAGCAACGTAGTGTATTGGCATCTAATACGTAAATATGCTTTCGCTGGTGATATTTTTGTGACTGATATGAACTTGCCCGCGATCCCACCGGATGGTAAGCAGTGATGCAAACGCCGATAGTGAAGAGCACTAGTTTATTAAGAGCCTATTCACGCTAACCCTGAAGACAGCTAAATTATAATTGTAACCAATTGTTCCGGTCCTTCAATGTACGTGGTATAAATAAAGAGGCAAAATGCTTAGTTTGTACTGTAGAGGTATCAACAACGTAAGGGTGGATACTCACCGTACAGGTTGTCCGATGGCACAAAGAATGGAATCAAGTCATCTATCAATCAATGCATGTGTATATTGCTTAAGGAGCAGTGGCGACCGAGTGATAACGGCCCCGAGTTGTAGGTCGCGGGCAAACCCAGCCAGGCGCATTATCATTAATTTATTTTATCACCACTGCTCTCAAAACGGTGAAGGAAAACATCGTAAGGAAATTGGCATATTTTAGAACCAAAAATTCGAAGACATGTTACATCCACTAACTCGCACTGGGCCCGCATGGTTGATTACGGCCCATTCCCTCTCCTAGGGAGGAGGCCTTAGACCCAGCAGTGGAAACATTATAAGGCTGATGCTAAGCTATGCTATTGCTTAGCCTTTTTGAAGTCAGCTTCCTGTCTTACAAGGTGCAGCTGAATACCAGTATTTTACGTGGAGCGTCTGCCTATCAGATCTTCATAACCCAATAATTAAGTAACATAATGATCCCTTATCAAGACTGGTGTCAGATTTTGTAGCTTCTGACTTTTTGTTACTATTTAATAAACTAACTAAATTCTCTTTATTCTATTCTACATATTATTTATTTTGGGTGGCATAAACCCCTAGAGAAATCTTAATCTAGTACGTATTTTTTACATTTTATTCACACCTAGAAAATACATGTCATGCATGACTTTGAAAGGACAGTTAAAAAATACAGTTATTACTGCTATTGAAAAACAAAAATGTTGAACCTATCAACTAATGTACAGAAAACAGAAATAATTAATTTTAAGTCTTTTTTTTTATCGTATTGTCTATTCCTGATCTTTTTCACCTCATTTACTCACCATTATTCTAAAAAACGTATCTGCTAAAAGATCTACCATAAAGATAGCCACAAACAGCTATTTAAAATACCATCGACCACCAGTCCACGTCATAGGCACTGTACCGTCACCCGAAGATATAACATATTGCGCTCCCAATTAAGGGTGTACTCCCTGCTGTGCTTGTATCTACTGGAGGAGGCTCAATTTAAATAGCTAGGCCACGATTCGACCCTGCCAACACAATCTTCAACACAATACACTTAAAAATAACCCTTCTGTTCTAAGAAATAAGAGTCAACAATCAGTAAATGTATCATGGTAGGTTAAAGCAGAAACTATTAGAAAATGCCCTCAGGCAATTCTGCAGTATTCCCACAAATTTTCAAGTACGACTTGTTGACAATGAAAAATTGTAATAAAATTGTTAAATGCTGTGTTCGTGATGATTTCAAGACAAAGTTTGTGTGTAGTCCAAATTAAGTATTGGATTGTCTATAAGCCAGTTTAAAGTAGGTTAACTCTAAGAACTTGTTTAATTGCATTAATATTGAGTAAGTAAAACGTAATATTTCAATCCACATTTTGTCTTTAACCACCGTCTCATCGTCTGTTTTAAAATAGTTTTGGTTTACATCTGTTTTTACACAATTCAAAGTGAATTGATTTTTATTAGTTTTGTCAAAATTCAAATTGTGGTGATTTTCATTTGTTTTAACACGGTTCAAACTGTTTTGTTTCTGTCCTAACATTATTTCAGCCTTCGACTCGAACATTATCGCCGTCTTTGCTAACAACGACATAAGTAACTGGACATTTTACTGCTAACAAGTGCGTGTCCGATTTATCCTTTTCTTTTCAACTGCATCATCTGATTTAACATAGTGTCAACTGTGTAGCTTTGCATTTGATTTTACATACTTAAAACTGTGTTGACCACTATTTGTAGTGATGAAATTCAAATTGCGTTGATTTTCATTTGTTTTAACATGATCTAAATTTTCATTTGTTTTATTTCTTTTGTTCACGTGACCAGACGGCTGGGCTTTTCTTCGGTCAACGAATCAGCATTGCCATCCAACGTAGCAATGCTGCCAGCGTTCTGGACACTTTTCCCGTTGATATCGATGCGGATGAAATTTTTGATGCCTAATAAGTTCTTTTTCTACCCGTTTGTACATAGTATTATTTTTAAGTTGTATGTATACCTATTAAGTTTTTAGTTGTTTTTAAGTAGGAGTAGTTGTAAAACTTAAATAAATGCAATTTTTTTGAATTCTTTTGTTTCATCCTATCCATTCAGACTTCGACTCTGTGGTCGTCGTTTTTACTAACAACGACACAACTAACTGGACATGTTCTCGCTAACAAGTGCACGATCACTTCTTCCATCCAAGAGTTATTGGGGTTCCAGTTTCCACCGCGTGACTATCGTCTGACCTTGGAGATCAGTAGGGCATCGCGATCTTCGCCATGCTATTTTTAACTACGTCATCGATGTGTGATGACTTTAGTATTGTAGATACGCTTAGATATACTTTTTAAAGCATTTCTATCTTTACATATATAATTAATATATACGAGTGCTTGTCACTTTTTTGGGTGAAAAAATCATCCAATTACATCTTTCGCTCTAGGGAGCTTGAGGGTGTATCAGACTTTTACTTACTAAAAACCCACTCCTGTTCCTTCGTTGCCTTTTATACAAGGGCTGAGTTTTCCTTTCAGAAGCAAACCCTTGGCCCCAGATGGCTTCGAATCTGCTGGACCCCCACGGTTTGCTGACATTTCCTTGAGGAGCACGTGGAACAAAACGCGCCGTCAACGACTTGGGCTCGGTCCGGATGATTAACGGACGGTCGGACGGCGAGCTACCTTACTCGCCGTCCGCAAACCCGCGCCTACGTAAATGACAGTGGCCGGAAATCGGGATCGAGAGCCTGGCGGCTGAAGCATGAGGGCCGCTCTCTCGCACGTGTACGTTCGGCCTTCTCATTTCTTAGTATTACTGCTTCGCAGAAGGAGATGACCGAATGAACTGAATCGGGATCTCAAATCTTTATTCTGTCAAAAAGCCAGCTTTCGGAGTGGACAACGACTGTCTGGACCGCTAGTAATATTATGAATCTGAAGAGTTTGTTTGTTTGAAAAATCAATCTCAAAAACAACTTGATCGAATTGAAAGAATCTTTTTTGTTGGGTAGGCCATTTATTGAGGAAAGATATGCGCTACACAATATCACAGCACAACAAATAGGAGGTAAGCAGTAACCCAAGACGCGGGTGAAATCTCGGAGGTCATCTACATAGATAAAAATACGAGACTACTAAAAGGATTTTTACCAAAAATAGAATTAATGGTTAATGCTTGTAAATGAGCGTAGTGAAGAATAAAAGTATCCAAGTGTACCATGGTAATGGTTTGAATGAAATATTGCATTTGTAAAAAAGAAGGCAAAAAATGGAGCACATCTTTGCGGACGATGCGAAAAAAGACTAATAAATCTAGAAGCTCGGTTGCTTAATTCAGAAAATTACACGCTAATTTAAACAACCACACAAACACTTCTACCAATTTAATAACTATATAATGGCTGTTAATCATTTCCCACGCTACACCAGCCAGAATCTGGGCCCATTTGTCTTGCCATGGACTGTAGCCATCTATGGACCTAACTGATGGTAATACTGGCTAATTAATGTGTCGCTCACGCTTACGCCTTGGGGTCTGAGTAGAGCTTTAGGAAACTGGTGAGGTAACTGGTGACTGATGTTTTGGTCTAGTTTTAAGAAAATGTTGGTTTATTTTGTTTTGATTGCTAAATATATTAATACCGATTTTTATTATCTATTAGAATCAAAGGAGATGCTTTATGAAGAGCGAAATAACCCTTGGAAAAGAAATAGTATCAATGCGTGTGTTTGGAGATTGCTGATTGCTAACTGGACACGTCCACTCAGAACTATGTGGTTCTTTTTTCAAAAGACCGTCTCAGACTTCAATATGCATGGTTCTCTTATGATTTGACCATTACATGTTGGCTGTGTGTACTTTAAAAAAGACTTTTATCCCTGATTTGTTTTAGTGTTTCTTGTCTTGTTAGTTATAGCTAGGAAAAACTGGCCTCATATAGTTTTAATTAACGAAAATTTTGAATTGACGTGTAAAAGTGTTTCTTGTCTTGTTAGTTATAGCTAGGAAAAACTGGCCTCATATAGTTTTAATTAACGAAAATTTTGAATTGACGTGTAAAAGTGTTTTTCAAAACCTATTTGCAAAATAAATATCATTTATCATTATCAAATAACTTTTCGTGGTCTGGGTGAAGCGAGATAAAGTGTGAGTACTTTTACTGACTAAAACCCTGTGTGTCTCTTCTGTTACTCTTTGCATTCTAGGGTAAACAGTGTCTCATTAAAACAATCTTTTAGTCATGATAGGTACCGGACCTAGCGGGGCTCATCAAATCTACTGATAGCACTTTAAGGTGCGCAGGGCATACAACGGGCCGCCAACTTGGGCTTGCTTCTCATTGAACGCCAAGCTCTGGCGACATCTAAGACGCAACATTGAAACTAAAATTTGAAATCATGCATCGTGATATTAGAGTTATCCGTGTATTAAAAACAAACAACAGTCCAAAATCAACTATCGAGCAGTTGTTCGGAGTAAATATAACACCCGTCATGATGGAGGCCTCTCTTTTCAATAGAGTTGTTAACACTCTGATCCGCATACTCCTAAAAAGCTATAAAACTAAAAACACAACATATTAAAATTACGCCTCTGTTCCCCGAAGACCTCGGACCCAAGAGAAGGCTCTTGGGTCACATAAATAAAAAAAAAAACTATCAAGACATAAAAACATTAGCAGTTTGAATAGTCTTGCAATTTGTATAAGAGAAATGGTGTCTCCATTTCTCTTATTCAAATTGCAAGAATATAACTAACAAAAAAAAATACATATAAATAAAATAACAAAGCACGTTCCCAGTCCAATATTGACAAAGTAACTGATAGGTAGTGTCAGTCATTTAAAAACAAACATAATATATTGTGGATCGAAGGGCAATCGCAGAAGTCACGAAGATCGCCTGAAGCAGGAGTTGATGGATCTGATCGATGTACAGAGTAGCTGTGGAATTGGCAGTGGGACAGAGACGACGGGTATAGTATAGAGTAAATATGAAAAGTTAAAAATTGACACCCAAAAATATAAAAAACTTGATATTTTTAGAAAAATACTGTTATTAGTTTTTGGGTTAATCAAAACATCAAGTAATAACAATGACTTTATAAAGCTCTTAAAACCTTTATTATCAATAAATTTCTAGTTAAATTTAAAAGCTTTAATACAACATTTACATTATTTTCGTCCTTATTATCATCATCATCATCACTTTCAGCTTAAATGATAATAATAATGATATGATAAAATATAAAATATATATAAAGAAGAAATTTTTCATGTGATATGTCTATTAATCTTGTTTAATATCGATTAATTAAATACTAGAATAAGTGAATTTAATTAAATGTTTATATAAATTACTTAAATTAGATTATATAGGTACTGCTATAATCGAAACTTAGATTTCAGCATTCCATGCATCGTTTGGTAGTTTCTGATCTTTCTCTACTCTACACACACCCATTCATTACTTACCTTCATTACTACATCAATTAATTTCTTTGTTTCAATGTGTCAGTTTCAAATTGAGAAGCAAACACTAGTCAAAATGAGCCCCTTCATTGACTGAGCCAAACAATGTGTAAGAAATGACCTGTCCAGCTATTTGAAGCTTAATGAACTCTGAAATGGTGTGTATAACTAATAGGAAATATAATAGTTTGATATGCGGTTGAAAGGTATTTTAAATAGTTTTATAAATATTATTGTTTCTTTGGGACCGAGTTTATTGAAGGTGGATTTAGAAAATGATGTGATTTAGAAAATTTATGAAAAGTAAATATAACATACAAACATAAAAACTTTAAATTTAAACTTACAATTTATATGGAACCTAACTAAATACATTAACAACGTATGTTATTATTTATTATTGCTTATTAGTTTTACTGGTCTGTATAATGAATCTCAGTCATCTGATTAAATAAATTATATTATATATAATTGATTATGTTTCTACACCACCCTAAGGTTGACTGGTAAAATGTCTAAGGCATTAAGTCCGCCTTTGTACAGTGTTCCTTTCTAGTGCATAAAATTTAATGAGGAAAATTTGTTGTCAAAGTCATTGAATTCCACATCGCGTTGTTGTCATCCTTAAAAATTTCTAGAAAACTGGCAGCATTATCATTGAATCAGTAAGGCAGTGTTGATTTAAGCTACTTAAAATAGTATTTTTTAATAATAAGCAATAATATTATAATATAAATAGTATTTTAAACTGTGAAGCCCCAAAAGGACACCGGTGTCCGCAAACTATTGTCTTTCTATTTTGTCTCTAATTACGGTATTAAAAAGGTTAAGGTAGGTATAAACTCAGGAGTGATCTATTTTTATCTGTTGAGTTTTAATAAACAAAAATACTAAAATAGTTTTGTTGTTGCCTGAAAAGTGGAACCTTTCCGTGATAAAGAGGTAAGCAGCTTTATGTTAGCAGTTCTCTTCGTATTTTTTGACAGTGCGTGAAGTTGTGTGTATGTTTAATTTTGTAATTATTGTGCATTACTTATAATATAATATAATATTCCACGACTTTCACACATCGTCGTCTAGTCCAAAGCTAAGCAAAGCTTTTGTTATGGGTACTAGACAACTGATAAACATACTTATATATTTCTAAATACATACATCTTATAGATAAATTACACCCAGGCACAGAACAAATGATCATGCTCATCGCACAAACATTTGTCCTGGGTAGTAATCGAACCCACGACCTCCAGCATAGCAGTCAGGTCCACTAACCACTAGACGAACAGGCCAGTCAAAACTTGCATTTATAATTAATTTAGTAATTTAGTTTAATGAGTGTAATGTAAATGTTTACATCTAATTTTTTTCTTTTTTCAATATTTTAATGTTTTATTTGACTTTAATTTTGTATTTATCGTCTTGAATAAATAAATTAATAAAAATAATAATTTACCAGCTAAAATGTTTTGAATTAAATCCCCATTTAATCCGAAACCTTTTTTTGTTTTTGTTTAATAAAATAGCTGCGTTTATCAGGTCGCAGGCCCAACGAGCATCAATCAGAAACTTAAAAGAACATTACGAACCCTTATTGATGAAGATTGCATTCGCGAAACAAGAAATTAAAAGTCATATTTTTCAATCTCGTTCATCTCATTAAAAATTCGCATAAAGTAAATGACAAAAGAATATCATTGCACCGGAATGTCATTCAGGTGATTTAAGAGACAACTTGTGTGTCATTGCAGTGAGTAAATCACTGTAAGTCGTTACAAGAAATAATGATTTATATGAACCAATTAAAAACGCCGAGTTATTAAGGATCGAGTATTTTTTTAAACATTCGCGGTATCGATAAAGCTCGCGTCACTATTGGGGATCAATTTGTCTGTTTGTTTGGCGACTCCAAAAATGAGTATCATGCTCGAGCTTAATTGGCGGTTTTGGACCCCTGAAAAATTTATAACTATACGTTTTATAAAATGTAATGATAGGTACTAAAACGCTAAGGCTACAGGATACAGGCTATAGGCTTTAGGCTATGGGCTATGGGCTACAGGCTACAGGCTACAGGCTTCAGGCTACAGGCTACAAGCTGTAAACTCTCTAGCTTGCCACCTGCCTGTAACCTCTGTTATAGGTTAAAGATTAAAAACTACGATGAAAAGATCTAATAATGTAGTATCTGCCACCAGCTTGACCCATCTGAAAATAGATAATATAATACTTATGTCGCTCTGGGATTTAGTAGCATTTTACTTGTAAGATATTTTTTATAAAAAGGTCCAATAGTTTTAGAGTTTATTCATTTCAAACAAAAAGATAATCATATTTCCTCTTTATATAATTAGTATAGATAGTACAGCTAAAAATAACTTCCTATGATACTGTTAGTACAATTAAGCCTAGTTCGGAGAAGGCATAGAAACTCAGTATTAGTACAAACCCAGTTTTCCAAGTGTCACACAAGCTGAAAAACATTTTAGGCAAATCCAGTCACCCCAACTAGTCAAAAAGACAGAATGAGATTAAATCGATTCGCTTCACCGCCGCCATAAAATATTTTTGACAATTCACGAATTCTCCGTTAGAATTACTGCGGTACTGTGGTGTCCTGTAAATCATTAGGCCTGAGGTTTGGCGACCTACATCAAAGGGCCAATGTGATATACAATAATACATTTAGTGAAAACGATCGGGTAAACCTCGAAACTCTGAATGGAGTCATAAAGTCGGCCAGAACGCGACGTACGAGCAACTCTTGCACCGATTTATGAACCATTGTGATATTGGTTTTATGAAACTCCTGTGCAAACAAATGTTTGGACGACATTCGAGTAAGCTTGAAATTTTTAAGCTTGAATTACTTGAACTGTTTAATTTTTGAAGGGTTTTTTGGTACTTAAATTTTGGGAGAAAGTATTGAGTAACTGTTGGTAATATTTTTGCACAATACTGTTATAAAATATGGTAATAAATAGTAATCTATAAGATTCGAGTATATAAAAGGAGAAATTGACTGTCATAGCAATGCACAGCCAAAACTATAAAGTCTAGGATCATGAAATTTTTCACAAGGTTTTCTTTTATGGCGTAATCATGAGAAAGGAATTTGCAAAATTCACCCCTTAGTGGATGAAACGAAGGTTGAAAGTTAGATGAAAAAATCTACCATCACACAGGGATGCCCCTGGCAGAAGTTAATATGCTATAACACAAGAAAAAGTAAGGGGTTTATATAACAGTGATAAAAATATCAAGTCTTCACTCAAAGTAATGTACTATTAAAGACACTTCTGCCTGACCACCCCTAAGTTCATTTTTGCTTGCACTCGAAACGAAATCCTCTAAGAATTTGGTTTGGCGACGCGCCGCATAATTCAAGCAAATTTTTTTTTAGTAATCAGGCTGAAATTACCGCGATAGTTATAAATATGTACCCGTAGTAGCCAGATCATAGAAATTGATCTCTTCATGAAATGACTAACTAAAACTGTCAATCCTTTTTTGGCCATATCATTGAAGTAGGATTTCTATGATAATAAAAGGTCTAAAGAAAGTAGGCCAAATGAGGATTGAATTATCATCAAACTTTAGCGTTTAAAATAATCTGGCCAGTTTTATTTGGCCATATCATGAAGTGATCAAATTCTATTTTCTGGCCGCGACATATCCATAAAGTTTTAATTAAGTAGGCACAGATCGATATTAATAATTATCATTCGACTTTATTAACATCATCAAGCGTAAATTAATTAAGTTATGCTATGCATATAACATTAACCACCGAAAAACTTTTACATCTCAATAAATTATTATAATTATCAATAGCCACATTAATTCCCTTAATCATACTTCAAACGAAAATGCTACTAATTGTTTACATTTCCTGTTCAAAGACTGAATGTTCCAAACAAAAAAACCGTTGAGCCGCTTTATGAAAAAAAATAATTAAATTTTACAACAACCCCGCCTATTTTTGGCTACCAAAATCACTCCCGTTTTGTATTCTATTAAAACTTAATTAACTTTTTTACCTTTAAGGATATAAATAAGCTTTTATATTCGAAAAAGGACTGACAATTTGTTTTGCTACTTCTAAACGTCACTTGTATGTTTGATTAATGCGTTTCTGTGTTCAGAAAATTGCGTCTTGAGCGTTGAGACGCCGACAGAGGCATTTTATAAGGTTTCGAAGAAGTTATAATGAATTTTTATGAACGTTTCGTCAAGGTTTGCTGAGACTGATATATGAAGATTAGATTGGGCTGTTTGCTGTGTAAAACGACGTTGAAGAATAGTTTACATAGTCGATTATTACACTCAACACAAAGTGTCTACGTCTGCCTTGAAATACATGAGTTTGAAATGTAATACGTGTAAAGAAAAGACACTATAAAAAATATAATGATTAGTACTATTGCTATATATTCATATATATATATATACAAGTATATTTAGTAGAATCCCACATTATTTTGGTGATAATGATTCCCGGTAAGTTGGTGATAGTACAAAATAACAGAAAAACAAAAAAAATAAATAGTAAATCAATAATTATTATTACTCAAATAAAATTATTTAATCAACTGTTCCATATTTTTATTCAACAACAGTTATGGAAGTGAGGCCTTCAAAGATTTCAACACGTTTGATAGTTATGATAGACTATCAATTATCTTCTCGATTAGGAATTTCGATTCCATTAATCATTTCCTAATCGATACTTAATCGGATTATTAATTGGATTAGGTTAAAACGGTAAGCTAAAATCGTATCTAGCTGAGTGACGATTTCTTATTTGGCTTAGCTATTTGATTAAGTTATTAAGTAGACCATAAAATTATGAATCAAAAAAGATCTCTGAATATTTAACTAAAATTGTAAGCTTAGAATTTTTTTTATGAGGTGATAAAATCAAGAAGGATTTCCAAAAAAAAATATCAACAAACAAAAGAAAAGGCATCTAGAAATAAAATTGTTGCTACTAACAATACAAAAAAAAAGATCAACGTATTTAATACAAATGTTTAGAGAAAACGTAACAAGAAGACACTAAAACATAATGTACTTATAAATAAATGGACGTCTCTAGAAGAAATAAATAAAAGAAAAAGAATATTTACTGGAATCCCAGACTATTTTGGTCACTGGATAAGTCTCCTAGTGAGTTGATGACAGTATCAAGTAGTCATCAATATACGGCGGATTTTAGCCAACGGACATATACAAAATGAGTCCACAAAATCTAAATATTCCATATAAATCTAAAGTATTCACGTGGAGTTGGATATGAAATGCTTACTTCTGATAGCTGATAACCAAAAACACCATCAAACTTAAATCAAAATTTAAAACATAGAAATACAGTCCAACGACAAATTTTATGAACTACTTCTGATTTCTAATTACGAATGATTTCTGGTACACAAAAGCAGTCGACAAAAAACAAAAATATCCAGTATAAACCCGGAATATTTAAATGAGGCTGGTAATGAGTGGCGGCGTATGATTTCTGGTAATATATGTACGTTATTTAGGTGGCCAGTCGGACGGGTGCCGCGGGCGCGGCCGCTAAATTAAAAACACGTCAAATGTTAAATTGGTCCGAGACATCTATTAAGGAGGGTTAGGGTATGTTTATACGGTAGGGTTTGTTTTAACATATTGTCGTTTAGTTAGGAATGTGAGGATTATTTTAGACTTACAGTTCTGGTTTTAGATGTAAAATTGCTACTATATTGACCATCAGGCTTGGGAGACAACAATTTTCATTTTTGTATTTAAATCCAGAAGCATAAATTAACTATGGCATATTTCCTCATAAAGGCTAATTTACTTTTGTATCATCATTAAGTAAATTGGCATTAATTGGTTCTAGTACTAAAAAACTAGAAATAACACAATGAAAAATTTAAGTGACAACCAAAATTGAATTTCTCAAATCCTTTGACAAAACTTAACACTCAGGACACATCCTTACACCCAACTAGAGGTATCAAGAAACAAGAGCTCGAAGGCTTTTACTTAATTCAGGAGCTCAGCGGGTGTTCCCGAAACCATTGGAGCGGCACCGTGAAATATGGTGCGGCCGGCCGTTGCTCAGTGGCCTTAGGCCAAGTCCCGCGTGTCTCGAATGCCATCACTTTGTTATTCTAAACTGGACGGTTTTAATGCACGAGATAATTAACTGCGAATCTGTTTTTGATATCCTTTTTGGTATCAATGTCACCCATTTTTTACATGGCTCATGGTCATGGGTCGTAGGATAGTTCTGCTTGTGTAGCTATTAAGTTATCATAGTTTCCACGTAAGACACGTGGAAACTACTGACCCCTGAAGATCTTTGAGATCTCAGTGTTTAACTAGTTATAAAAATTATATTATTCTGCTTGAATTTGACATGGTGTTTATTTCCCTTTTATCTCAATCTCACTTGGCTATTCGAAATTGCACGTTTTTAATGCACGAGATATTTAGTTGCGAATCGGATTTTGCTGTCCTTTTTGGGATCAATGTCGCCTGTTTTTATATGGCTCTTAAGATGGTTCTGCTTGTGATAGTTTCAACGTGTTTTTGATTTCTAGCGATAAATGGCTTTGAGATCTCATGTTTTAAGTAAGTATAAGGATTCTGTCGCGATCTGGTCAAAACTTTCTTAATGTTCTTCTCTTGTGTATTAAATGTGAAATGCGATTTTTATTCAAAATTGCACGTTTTTAATGCACGTGATATTTAACTGCGAATCGGTTTTTGTTTTACTTTTTGGATTGTCTGATTTCTGGTGAATTTGACAAAAAATATATAGATGTATAGATAGATATACTGTTTATTATATACCACAAAAAATACAGTGGCAGCTTAAAATTAACAATGGGTGGGTGGTGGTCTTATCGCTAAAAGTGACTTTTAAATTACATTTATTTTATTTGATCAAGTTTAACGCTTATTGACTACAATTAAAAACTATAATTCAATCTCAAATGCTAAAAAAGGATTTTTAAATTTGGCTCTTAATACACTAGTGCGCCTCACCATCAACGATTGCATCACTCCTTACAATCAGGTGGGATCGCAGCCAAGCACTAGTATATATTAAAAAAAAACTTTTTTCGGATTAGAAATTATCAAGTAACTTTTTCCACTCTGGGTGGATATCAGACTTTTACTGACTAAAAAGACTTTTATTGACTAAAACTCACTGATCACTATTTCAATCTTCAAAACAATTAACTATTTCTATGTAGCCAATCTCATCTGGCTTGAATGTGTTAAGAAACAGAGTAATTCATGGAGGTGCGGTCAACTAATCGATAACTAAAACCAATGTCATAAAATTAAATGTTTTGAATACCATCACTTTGTCATTGTGAAATAGAGTTCCTTCTTTGAGGCCAATGTTGTCATGTTTTGGTTTATTAGGACAGCTAGTAGATTTTGTAGGTGCGGTTGATTTATAGTTTTTAGAACTTGTTCTAAATAATTTTACGATTTCCAAATCAAGACTAGTTCAAGAAGCCCAATTCTTGTTCGTGTGAACCATTTTAATTCTTTATAGTAAAAAAAAATATTACATACACAAATGAAAAGTGTATGTGCAAAAGCGAGCTTGACCTAGCATTTAAATTTTGTTACAGCAAACTTAAGGGCGATGACAGATTTTACATAAGATAGTATACATAATATATTGTATTAAATAAACATCATTATTTCAGCCGCAGGACGTCCACTATTGGATATAGGGCTCCCCCAAGTGTTGCCACAACGAACTGTCCTGTGCGTCTCACATCCACCGCATTCCCTAACTATGTCATCGGTCTACCTTGTGTGAGGCCTTCCATACTGCGTTTTCTAGTGCGCGGTCACCACTGTAGAACCCTTCGCCATCCACTGGCAAAAATTACCTGATTAGTCAATACTAATAAAATACAAACAAGTAAATTTTTATCGATCCCTCTCCCTCCTATCCCTCACCCTTAGGCGGAGCAGGAGGTAATGTCAGACTCTTACTGACTAAAAACTTACCCTGTTTTTTCGTTGCCTTGCCATCAGAAGCCGACCCTTGGCGCCAGTAGGCTTCGGCCTTGTCTGCCTTCTAACAGGCTGTGCCTCTACGGCTTGCTGACAGCTCCTTGATCCGCGCGGGAACAGTACGCACTGTTAACGATTTGGACTCGGTTCGGTCGTTTACCGGACGGTCGGACAGCGAGCTGGCCATGGCTCGCCGTCCGCAAGCCTACGCTGGCCGGAAATCAGGATCGGATCCTGGCGGCGGCTGGGGCGTGACCCCGTTGCCTTTGCTTGATGCAGTCGGCTCTCCTTTGCTAGCATTACTGCTACGCAGAAGGAGGCGACCGCCTGCCATCCCTCCTCACTCCAAAATATGGCCTGTACCAAGGCCCAGCGAGAGAGATCGCTGCCGCCGTGTTCCACGAGGAAAACACATCATAACCATGCAACATGAGGTCATGTGACAGGAAATGTTCCCCAATTCTTCTCCTCAAGGGGTTCCAGTTAAACGAAAAACTTATGAAATGAATAAGCGAAGGAGAAGAGAGAAAGATGAGCAGGAAGGTTTTTCTCTGGGGACCAGATATTCTAGGCGAAACCGAAAATAAAATTGCGTTGCACTTATGAAGAATAGAAAAGTGAAAAGAAAGAGGCTACTATCGACGAATACAGCACATGGACGTATTTTCAAAGTTCAAATATGAAGCAGATTCTTCATATTTGAACTTTGAACACAAATGCCCCATCTCACTGCTATTTAAATTTTAATTGTAATATTTTTAAAACAAAATTTGTTCAGAATCTATAACATTTTCAGATATTTTCCCGAAATCTGCTTCTTTTTTATTTAGTTTTATTTCCTCAGATAATTTGTTGATATTCAGTCTGTTTTTCTTTTATATGAACCCACTTTAATAATAGTCCTAACACTTGTCTTGTTTTGTTATATACTTTTCATTCCTTGACATAACATTTAGCAAAGATAATATTGAAACAATTCAAAGATTACCTACATAGTTTCAAATAATAAAAGTAAGAGATCTTTTCACTTTGTCTAATTTTAATTTCTTGCAATTTGTCCTAAGGTTTTTTGATTAATATTTCTGTCAACCGTTGTAGGTACATGAGCATTAGCATCATTAGCCTTTTAATTTTCCAACTGTTGGGATTCAGGCCTCCTCTCTAGGAGAGGGAATGGCCGTAATCCACCACGCGGGCCCAGTTTGGATTGGTGAATGTCACATGTCTTCGAATTTTTATTTCTAGGAGATGCCGGCTACCTCCGATGTTTTCCTTCACCGTTTTGAGAGCAGTGGTGATGAAATAAATAATACAAAGTAATACACCTGGCTGGATTTGAATCCACGACCTTACAACTCGTTAATCGGGGCCGTTACCACTCGACCACCACGTTATAGGTACCCACAGATTTAAAGAAATTACTGCAAAAGTTTAGTATCATACCTTTTACACAAACTTAAATCTATAGGTGCTTTATGTATAAAATAAAGTTTATTCTATTCTATTCTAGCTATACAAAACACTTCCAATTTTCGTGCAATCGACACAAACCTGGACCGCTGCCTAGCCCCTGAACCCTGAGTCACATCAGTAACGGATTTGCGAGGTCAATCGAGTTCATGCGCTCAACTCTGACCGTTCGCCGTACGACGCGAATCCTTTCCTATGTCTTTTTGAGGATATCTTTACGTTTCATCTCATGAGGTGTGATGGGTAGAAGCGATGGTGTTAATGATTATGATCTGACATGTTGATATTGTATGAATAAGGCATTTTTGGTTCTTCAATTCATTTCTGTCAGAAACTGTCAGAACTGAATATACTTAGTAAATTCAATTAGAAGTTTTATAGCCGTCGAGTTATTGACACACTAATTCAATAAAAAAAAACTGTAGATAAATATATATTTTTTTTTGTTAAATTAACGTCACAATTTGGATTTGCTTGGGTGATAGATTGAACAGAAAAAATGAAAAACACAAAACATATAAAATTATGATGGAGACTCATGTCCAACAGTCGATCATTATATCTAATTAAAATACTGGGAAACTTTTCATATACCAACAAATTATTAAGAAACAAGAGACTCGCTCGGTACATGATACAAACAAAATATATACAGTCAGAGGTGTTAAAACAACTGAGAATATCTCTTCAATCAAAACAATCGATGATACAACTGCCGAACCCAACATAACAATACATTTGCTAATTCAAAACGTCGAGATAATACCTAATCGAAACAAAACACACTTTGCCTATCAATGTCAATCATAGGCACCTATAACATATTCATAGTTCAGAAAAGATTTACGAGTATATTAAAACATTTTACGTCCGGCACTGATCACGTCATGTCTAATTTGACCATTGATCAATCTTCGTTTGAAAAACAAATCAATCTGTCAGTTTATATTAGATAACTATACTTCAAAACATGTTGACAGCGTTCGATATATGAAAGGTTTAGAGTACTCATAATGCATTTAATTCTTTTTTTGTCATTACTATGTATTTTTACAACTCGGTGCGTCAATATTACTTACAATGAATGAATGAATTTTTTTTTAGATATCTTAAGAATCTTTTGATATTTTGGGTGTGATGATGATTATATAAGCGTAATCAGCCATTTAATGTTACCACTACTGGAACTCAGGAATTCTCTCAAGGAAATGGACATGAAATGGAAATGGACCATAATCCACCAAGCGGGCCTAGTGCGAGTTCTAAATTTTGGACATGCCGGTTTCCTTATGATGTTTTCCTTCACCATTTTGAGAACAGTGGTGACGAAATAAATTACACAAAGGAATGTACCTGGCTGAGTTTTGAATCCACGACCTGCAACTCGTAAGACAGGACCGTTACCACTGGGCCACCACTGCTCTACTCTCTCTCCATTCTCGATATATTAACATATATTTATTTCAATTAGGACTCTCCGTCAAAATATAAAATAAGTGTACATTGTGCATGGTTTATCATTAGTAATTTACTTTTTTTTTTTAAATATTAAATAATTCAGAAAACTCTCCGACACATATTATATAATTTAGGAGGACTTGTAGGTCCTAAGTTTATTATTCCCATCTAATCTAGGCCCTAATTCCATTTTTTACTTGCCATTAACAACTAGGCCCATTATAGTCATAATAACACCTAGTAGACGAAAATAAGATTAAATAAAAATAGAATATATAAAGATTAATACCTGAATGCACAAAAAATTAATCCCAAATGTCATAAATAACCTCTCATTTCCCCAACCGGTAGGAACCACAATATTTGTCACATGAGATTTTTCAACATTCCGTCATACTACTTTAGAACTAATTTTGCACATAAATACTCATAATTTGCTATAACACTGTCAATAAGCTATAATATATTGACAATGTTATATGTGTTTTTATATAAAATGACATGTTATCGTAAAATGGCGTCTGACGAAATTTAAAACGCGTTTACATTATTTATGACGTGTAATCTTTTCTGTTATGTGTTAGGAAATATTATAAACTGATAGTATAATATTATGTAAACGATACTTCTTTGATGGATATATTAAAGTTTTTTATTGATTGGTAGGTAAGACCAAATTTTTTAACGGTACAACGTTTAAGTCAAGACAAAATATATCACAATTTTTAAGTTATACGTTTTATTGAATTATATTAAACTACTCAAAACACTTATGCGATTCTTGACTAAAATGAAATTTAAAAATGCAATTTAATTTGTATGTAAATTTACGATGCAAGTACTTAAAAGGAGTCTTTAGTTACTTGAAATAAATAATAAAAAAAAAAACAGGGTCTACCCTAAGTTGATCATGAATTTTGTCTAAGCAACTCAATTGATATTCATTAGTAAAGTGAAGTATTAGGTTGTATAGTTGACAAATGTTCATGAACATTTTGCAAGTGACAATTTTAGCGTTGACTTCTAGTGGGTGAGCAGAAACACATAATTTTGCTTAACAAATTAATTTGATCTCTATGTCAATAGTGACGAATGTGCCCGGTGTTCACCGTCATAATATGGATATGGCATTCATAGCAAAATCTGTAGCTATACTAATTCAAGATGGAGAATCTTAGAGATTTATAACATTATGTCTCAATGTACCGTGTCGAGTTATTTGTAAGATATGGGATCGCTACTAGAGAACCAAGCGTATTACTAAATAGATACATAGATGTAGTTTTTATTGTACACCATAAAAGATGCATAATTTAATAGAGTATAAGAAGATTGCAGTCTTATCACTACAAGCGATTTTTTTACAGACAATCTGCAGCAAAATACTGGAACAACAACTGCCCAGGAAGACCTGTATATTATGATAATTTCACGCCGTCGGGAGTGTACTCTAACCACCTGGGCTCTACAAAATTTTCTGTGGCAATGTACTGGACATTTTTTTGATTTAGTTTACCCTACCATAGCCAAAGTAACTATTCAGTCATATGTGATATACCTACTTAACTGCTGTAGGTTAGGTTATAAGAAAAAAAAACTTTTTACAAGCATGCACTATCAAAACCTACAGTTTTGCTGTTCTCAGTATGAAACTAAAGTCGGAGCAAGTTTGAAATCAAGAAGCACAAAAATCTTATCCTACCACATGAAGATGCTAATTTACGAGAAGTATCAAACCAGTGCATGTAAGGCAATACACTAAGTACAATGTTATGTGACGTAAATATCAAAGAGGTGACTTTAAATAGAGGTGACACTAGGTTTATAAGGCCACATATTCAAACTTGAAGTATTAGACAAAGTTAATAAAAGACTTTTTAAGGTGAGATAGTGTCTAATAACTTCTCGTGCTCTAGGACGGAGTAGAAGGGACTTTTAGGAGAAACTTTTACTGACTAAAACCACACCGATGATCCTTTAGTTGCCTTTTGTGATCTAGAACCACGGATTTCCCTTTCAGAATTCAACCAATGACTCTGGAAGGCTCGGCTCTACTGGGCCCCAACAGTTTTGCTGATATCTCTATAAGGCGCGCGTGGAAAATTTCGCACCGTCGACGGTTCGAGCTCGGATCTAGTACCGGATGGCCGGATGGCGAGTTACGCATTGCTAGTCGTCCGCAAGCTCACGCCTATGGTAAAATAAAAGTATATGAGTCTAGCCGATAGAATAGAATAAACTTTATTGTAAACCAAAACATGACAATATATAGAAGCATACTAACAACTTTAAATGGTAACATAAACTAAATAATAGCGTAAAAAATAAGAAAGTAAAATGCGATACTAGAAGATATCTAGCTACTTACTCGTATATCTGTTTTATGACTTTAAATGTTTAGAAGGAACTAAAACTGAACACTGCAAATTTAGAACAGGCAACTATCATTATTCACCTAACTGAATTAATAAAATAAAACCACATTCTCGTAGATTTTGTAGTTGACGGTAATTTCAAACGAAAGCAGTTGGAAAGGAAAGATCATATTCAAGTTTATCAAGAACGTTTATATTTTCATATAATAAATATTGTTTGAGTGAATTCCAAATGAATATCATAAACATAAATACACTAAACACAATATCAAAAGCGGTAGCACTTCATACAAGCCCACACAATAACAGACTAACGATACTTTTTCCGAAAACAAAAAAAGAAAAATCCTGCGAAATTCATCTTAACAAAGGATTAAACGACACATAATTACCACAAACTCATTTACAAAGGCAAAACTAACATTGTCAGCAAACATTTAGTTACTAAAAACCCTTTGTCAAGCAAACAAGAAAAATGTCACGACGTAAAATCGCAATCTTTTGCTTGCAATACCTCATCGGAATTTTTTATATTTATCGTCAAGCTTTTAAGTTGAAATCTCGCCAATACATTTGGTGTCTCTCCCTAAAACAAACAATTTGTAATCCTGAATTATATGCTGCTGACTGCATACATTTAAGAGATATGAATCTATAAAACTAGGGATGTTAAATGTGTTAAGCTTCGAGAAGTTTATCGATAGATAACTTTACAGTCATCGATATTTGTATTCATCGGTTTTTAGGCTTTACTACAAGTTCTCTTCAATTTTTGATTGGTCTCCTAGAAATCTGCTAAAACAGCAAATTGTAGATCATTCTGATAACATTACTTGTAGAGGAACTGTTTTTTCTACAAATCTAGTTTTGTGTCACCGTTTATGACCGTGTGGATAGTACTGGAACAATTATACTACGTATTGACTTTCCAATTAATAAAACTATCGATGTTTCCCCCCACTAATATTAAGTCATCGACTTTAACAAATAAAAACATCGACGTGTCGCATCGCCCCCGACCTTTTCCAGTATGGCGTGACTATTTGTCACCTGCACTCGACTCCCGTACAAACTTGCTGCGAACATTCTGATTCGCATCACTAGTTGCACTTACAAAAACACTTTAGAACACGATTTTAATTTTGCAATCTCAACTTTAAACAGCAAAGGGTAGAATATAAAGTTGCAAAGTGCAAATTAAAGAGTTAAACCCTTTTAGAGCTTACACTCAAATTTATTTGTACACATCGCATTCAGAGACCATGTTGTTCTAACCGCATTGCGATCAATTTGGCAGACATTGCATGAATTCTTGAGTAGTTCTTTGAAAATAATAAACATGACAAAGTTATTGGTGACTTTATAAAGAATTTAAGAGGGAGTACTATTTTTACAGCGTCTTTATTTCTTTATGATCTTGAAATGAAATGATATTTATGTTACAAATAGGTTTTAAAAAACACTTTTAGAAGTAAATTTGTTGACATTGTAAACTGTATGATGGCGGTATTTATTTTTATGTATGTAGGTATTTGAATGTGTATATTTTACAATTGACACTCATACAGTCGAATAGATTTGGATGTTTGGCACACGTTACTACGTAGCATGGCCGTATCCTAAAATAACACAAACGGTAATTTTTATGCCAGAAATTGGTATTAATTTTGTACTTTGATGTGGTCAAAAATGCTGGCAGAAGATAGTCTAAGATAATTCATAATTAGAAATTGTCAGCTATTTTAATTTTGTTCTATCACATAATCGATCTAATTCTCCGATAATACGAATACACTAACTTTCATCGTTCGTCATTAATTTAACATTTCTTTTTTGTTCTGTTTAGCTTATTTGGTCAGTAAATTCCACAACCATATTTTCATTTACTCTAATATCATCTTTACGACGGTCAAAGTCATTTACTAAAGTTATATTCATAAACAAAATTCAATATTAGACATTTACGTTAACAGCAGTTAGAAATCAAGTCGTAACAATTCCAATTTTTCTATGAATATAGATTTTACGATATTTGAAAATTTGGACACATATCTCAGTTCTCATACTGTGAATATAGCGCCGATCTTTTTAGAGTTCCGTACCTGTTACTAAGACTACGTTTTCTGTCCGTCTGTCTGTCAACAGGCTGTATCTCAAGAACCGCGATTGCTAGATAGTTGAAACTTTCACAAATTATGTACTGCTGTTGCCGCTATAACAAAAAATACTAAAAAAAATAAATTAAGGGGGCTCCCATACAACATACGTGATTTTTTTGCTCGATATCAATAATGGCAAACAGAAAGGCACTTGAAATATTCACAAAATACTCAGTTGTATTTCAACTTCAATAATAAAATTAAAATAAAATAAATATATAAGGGGGGCTCCTATACAAAAAACGCCATTTTTACTATTTTGTTGTTGTTGTGTAAGTAAACAACAGACGTCAATGGAACGGAACCCTTCATGCATGTGGCCGACTCGCACTTGGCCAATTTTTTTATGTTACAATCCTATTTACGAAAGCATAGCTATTTGTTGGCGCCAAGAAATGGACTACCGTTGAAACATAAGTTATGTAGGATTATAAGCAATTCAAGATGACAAAATTGTTACTCAAGAGAGCAGTAGTAAAATTAATGAAAATGTAAGGAATGAAGATTATACGCTGAAAATCACGATACAAACTTTTTGCCTTAATCACGACGATTAATAAGAGCTGTTTTCCCGTACGTTTAAAGTCGTAGCTGCCGCTAAAGATACTAGAATGGTAAAACATGAATGGTGACCAATTAATGGCTAGTCATCTCAAAGACGTTAAAGTCATTAAGTCTCAATAGTCAGAGATGATTGACCTTACAAACCCAGCGAACCGGAACTTTTATCGGTGAATTACAAAGATCCGGTATGCAAATAATTGTACCTATAATCACGCAATCACGATGTGTCTGCGATTGAACAATAAAATTTACTTTTAAGCCACGCGACTAAAATTCACGGTCAAGAGTCATAAAATCGTCTTTTGTACAAATAAAAATAAATGACCATTTAATATTTAGGAGCAAATGAGAAAAAGTACAATATAACCTGTTAATCCAGTGTGAACGTTACGCGTGGGCGCAAGCCACGCTATATAAAACCGTAGTTGAGCTTGTAGTCACGAATAGATGAAATAATTGAACAAAATGTCTACAGTTTTTTTTTTCCATTGTCTATACGTACGGAACAAAAAGCATAGAGTTTTAATTATTATTCATGAAAATCTGGAATGACTAACTATACTTTTAAAACAGTTTTCAATTTCATTTCATCTATTATTATTGGGTACATTTCCGGATGACAGCGATGTGGAGGAGTACTTCGACGCCTGAGTGTACTGTGTTTTTGTATTATATGTACATAGGTAGTTTATTTTATTTTTATTTTTTTATTTAACATTTTATGTACACACAAATACTAAAATAAAAGAAAAGAAGAAGGAAACAGAAAAATAGGTACAAAGGTAATGCTTATTTCTAAGGTTTTAGTATAATTAGTTTAGTTAATATTTAAGGTTTTGTACATGTGAAGATATAATTTAATTAGTTATATAAGTATTTTTAAACTTTTAAAATATAATATTTAGCTATATGTATCTATTTACTTTTCATCGGAATTTTTCTTTTAATTTGAAAAGTTTTTTTAATTTATATGCAAGTTTAAATATCAGCTTAGTTTTTACTGGGTCACATACTTTACATTAATAGAGTAAAATTTTATTGAAAACCTTACAGAAAGTACAAAATATGTTCTAACTTTTTATGAGGATGTGAAGCGATGAATATTTCTAGTAACATAATAGATCCGTGATTCAAATACCTAAATGGAATGAAGACAACATTCTAACAGCCACGATCAAAGATTCCAACGATGATAGGCATCCAACTTATGATATCAATGTAGTGTGAGTAACTACACACGGACCGAATCATAAATAACAAACGGTCAAACCTCGAATTAAGTTGAGTACCGAAAGCGATTCGATCATTACTCTTCATAAGACACAGTTCTCATCTAATGATTCCCAAAACTCCGACTACTGAACTAATAAACATCAATCAACCGCCAAAGCATTATTAAAACGAATCAATCATTGCATTGTCTATAACGAATTCGGATTTATGCAAACAGAACAAAAACGCTTAAATATTAAAAATTAAAGGGAATAACGTTTGACGTGTACCTACTGTGCAATATAAGAGAGAATCGATTAGTCATTATTTGATTTAGTTCGGCGGGCTGGCTCGGCCCCTGGCGTGTGGCGGCGGGGGGCGACCACGAGCGCGGCTCTACTTCACTGTTGCACTCGTCATCAGCCGAACCTTCCACACTTTATAAAGGGAACGGAGAAATATGGATGACTATCATTCTGTATCAACTAGAGTACGCCGCATAATATGAATCTAAAACAACCTGGAATCTCTATCTCCAATGATGAGAACAACAAAGAAGATGCTGATACTATAACTGAGAGCAATGAAACTGATGCGTTTTAAATTCTTATTACCGATAAATTTTTAGCAAACAATGATAAATGGAACCTGATTGAAACCCATTATGATACCACAAATAACACCGACCTCTTTGAATAAAACGTCAGTCGCAACAAAGAACGGTTTGATAGACATCGACGCATACATAAAAGATAACAAACGATTCAAATCAAGAACTGCACACATTCATTTACTCGTACAGAAGTAATAAACGTCGAGGGGGGCTAATTATGAATAAGCAACCTCTGGTTCAATAAGTAAAAAACAGTAATATGAACTCAATGCAACATAATTTACAGACTTTACATGCTCATTTGTGATTAGTCGGCGCGAAAGGGCAAATCCTTTATTAAGATAGGTAATGAGGTTAAATTTGACGCTCAAATCTAAAACGATACAAGTCCATAGCGCGCACAATGTAATTTATATTATAGTCATAAGTCTTATGGTGTTTATTACTCATGGCTGTACCAACCGTGCTGACGAAGATGCGGTAGAAAATGTATTACAAAAAGATACAATATTTAATATCGAATTAAATATTATGAACTTTAAAAGAGATACGTGTAGGGTTGATATTGTAAGTGATGACGATAATGAAAGAAAGAACGAAGTTAACGATGGATTGTGTGGTAAGTCGGCACCCTGCTGCCGTGGCCCCCGACCGCGCCTATCACGTACAAGACATCGATTAGTGATCGACTGAATTCAATTGCTTGGCGGGACAAGACGATACCGAATCGAGATCGACCGATCGAGATTTATATTGTTCGGTTTTTCGAAAATTTGCATTTTGAGAGCGTCATGTCAACGACAACGCTGAGTCACCTGACAAATGGAACGCAGTAGATCGTGTCTCTGATATCGAAATGCGTTGACCGTAAGCCCCGTTTTATTATTGTTGTAACGTGATTACTGTCACCCAAGACTGTAGATTTGGTTTTAAAAATCAAATCGTCACTGCACCGTCATTCGATGGGATCAACAATGGTGTCAATTTGTAATCCGTTTTGGTAGGATCTTTTCACATCTTAACTCTTATACTTTTTTTTAAAAACAACACATCATTTGAATGTTACTAAGCATGGGAACTTTTGTAGTGTTGATTAACAATCTATCTAAAACTGAAAAAAATATATAATTTTTCTGGAAATGTTATGGTTCGGTATCTTGTACATAAATTGTTTTCAAGAATAGGTTATGTTTCTTTTGAAAACTTCATTGCAATTTTGGTAATCAGCACTACCATTATATTTTTAATCATTACATACCTACAATACATTTGCCTGTTCTTTTGTCTATGTTCTATGCAGCATGCATTCCATATTGAAAAGTTTCACCTACAAATCGTAGTGCAGCACCTTTTCGATAATCCTCTTGACTTTAGCCTTGTGGCCTCAACAGTCATCGATGATGCACTATTATGTATATTTTAAACAACAAAAGTCTATTCAACAATTTATCTATGTTTTGTTAAACGTCCAATATTGGTTGCGTGTAGCTATTTTTGTGTAACACGAAAGTCGAAATCACGCATGCGTCTCACGATCACATGATATTTCATGTTTATTGGTTTAAGTCATGACTTCGCCGTATGAGGTGGGAGCAATGACGGCTATACTTAATATAAAAAATTAAGAGTTTATTTTGACTGTGGTGAGTCGTACATCTTTCTGGCGTAAATATAGTGTTTTATGGGCCAGTAGCGGTAAACTTTATTGTCTTAGTATGTTTTAATACCAGTTGTGAAATATTTTGCTTATGGTTTGCAGAAATTATAGGATATTTTGTTTATTATATGGTGATTTTTTTTAGCCGTATCAATCATGTCGAATGAGTTATTTGTAACATGTGAGTTTCCAATGTTGCGTGTTGATTGTGCTGTCTTCGTCATTGGCATACGTTTTAAATAAATTGTATGCATAATATCTTTGCACAATGCTTGCCACACTGTTACTACGATTTATCAAGTTTCGAGGCATCCGTTTTTCATTTTGTAGTTATTATGTTCAACTAGATAACTTTGGAAGTGAACTTTGCAATTAAACGAGCGCACAAAATTTATGAACCAATATCATCTTTTAATTAAAAAAAAAAAGGTGTATTAAAGCCCCAAGTTAAAACTAAGTGCATGATTAACTAAAAAAAAACCTACAGTTTATATTTTTCAATTTAACTCAAACGTAACAACCACATTAAATTACAGTTCATTCATTTGCCAAACGGATTAAAAATTAATTGTAATCATAAAACAATGTAATGCGTGCGTAATTTTAACGCAAGCTCCACAGTTTTACGTGCATTTCGATGTAATATTTTATTTAAAATAATACATACGTTTATTAAAACAAGGAGTCCATACATTTCGCATTCTTTACACAGTAGGGACCCCACTGTTAATCTAATAAAGGAATTTGAATAATGCCATTAATAATATCTTGGGTTAAACGTGGTCTTACTCTTTATTGTGCGGCCGATACCATTATGATATTTACTGATAATAAATCAATATGATGTGTCTGTAATTAATTTTAATAGGGATTTTTATATTCATTATTTTTCATGTTTTTTGTATGTCTAGTATTTTCCGACATGCTGAAGCACTTTTACAAGACTGCCTACTCAAGTACGAGTAATACTTAAGAAAAAATTGTGAAGCTAGGTATTTAAACTGTTTTTGAAATTAATTAAACCTTATTAGGGGACAAATTGTCTTCTAACAAGTCTTAAGTTACGTAAATATATCGAAAAATGTTGAAAAAAAATCACACAAATTGAGCGTCATATTGGCGGACATTTTGTCCCCAAATGTATCTGAGTTTTTATTATTTAATTTAATTGTACTACCTATTTAAAATGATCATACTAAATACATCTCGCAATGAAATAAATTATATGTAGTTTGGAACTAATTTTCGCCAATTTGCACTCACGGGACTAAAACAAAGAGAATTTGACCTGGTGCAAATCATGGCCTATATATAAACCCTGTACCATTAACACTCTCCAACGAAACCCATGTAGATTTGGCCCGTAACTTATCTATAATTACCTTAAAGCAATTGAATAATTTTAAGTAGGAATTGAAACAACACACAGCGTTTAAATTAACGAATTCGACCGGTTACATGTTCCGTTCTACCTGCCACGGGATTATAAACTCTGGTAAAGAATTAATAAAAGTGAGTTTTGTGTGAATAATTTTGTTTGGAAGTATAAAACTAAATGGGAATGCTGTATATAATTGATTTTGTGCAATCACGCTTACTTGTTTAATAGAATTTGCGTAGGCAACTCTATCTTCTAGACAATTATTAGCTTGAGTAAAGAAAGGTTAAGCGTGAGATATATTTAAGACGTTGGGTTCAAATGGGCTTTAGACCTCTAGCTTACAACGCTGCGTCACCTAATATTTTATCTAGATTTAGGTAGTTAGGAAGGAATTTCGATCACGGTGGCTAATTTCAATGGATATTAATTAGTCAGGTGACACAGAAGACATTAAAAAAAAAGAAAAACTAATAGTAACTTTAGTACCTTTATAAAAGGTACAATGATGATAAGCATATTATAAGCAGCCTTTTAATATTCCCACTGCTGGGACTCAGGTCTCCTCTCAATGGAGGGAATGGGCCATAGTCTACCACACGACCATACCATACCATGCCCTGTGCGGGTTGGTGGATTTCACATGTCTTCGAATTTTTAGTACTAGGACATGCTGGTTTCCTCTTGATATTTTCCTTCACGGCTTTGAAAAGTGTTGATGAAATAAATTACACAAAGAAATGCGCCTGGCTGGGTTTGAACCCGCGACCTACAACTCGTAAGTCGGGGCCGTTACCACTTGGTTCGCTACCACTGCTCTTACTCTTACGTACAATAAAAAAAAATTGACACAAGGAACCCCAAATCCAATACTATTAAAACTTTTTTATTGATTTTTTTACCTGTCTCCACAGCTATGTTTGCCAAGTCCACGGCTATTACAAAACCAATCGACTGACGAGTCGACATGTTTTGATCAAATGACGCGTGCTAATCGAGTTAATTGTTACCACGGAGTATACGCACGCGCAAGCGGCCGATCTACGATCTGTAAAGTTTGTTTTTTTTTTTTTAATTCGATATTTAAATTTATTTATAAAATTATAATTGGTATGGTTTTTCTGTTTTGTTACTTAGGTGTTGATAAAATGTAGTGGTGGATCATGGATGTAGGATTTTTGAGTTATTTTTTAGGAAGATAAAGATTATTATTTTTTTTTTTTAGTTAAGAGGTTATTGATTACTTCTAGGTAAGAATGTTTCGACGTCGAACACGTCATTGCTTACCATCAGATGAAATTGTGGTCAAACACAAGTTTTTTTTTTAAGTTAATTTAATTAAAATGCCATGAACCGGAAAAAAAAATCCTGAAATAAATCACACATAAAAAATAGAAAATTATTTAATTGAAAAATTTAGTGAAATGTAAATGCCATAAGCTATATCTGTTGTTTAGTCAAATGTGGTAACACTATAAAGTTAATTCCTAACTCTACTTTCTTGTTCGATGATCCAAATCATCTCAAGCACCGCTTCGTTTGATTCAAACGAGTATATAAAACCTAATGACCGGCTCAACAAGAATTGAACATTACACATTAAGCATCAAAGAACAACTCAAATTAATTAACAGCGTTAACTCAATTCAAGCGGGCCAATACAAATCAATAAATAAAAGCGCTAAATTGCATCGCTTTTGTAACAAATCGGTGCGCTTGCGCCGATCCCTGTTTACACGCGGAACGAAGCCGCATTTAATTGCGCAACAAAAACTTACAAATAAGACATTGTGCTAAGTAATTAGATTAGCACACCACGTTATTTGTCCGGTTCGTACTCGTTTGTATACACCCGGTAAGAGCGTACGAACAGTCGGGAGTCGTATAGAGTGGTTAATACCGCGCAATTTGTAACCGTGTCAATTTGTACGAAAACGGATACTGGTAATTGCATTGCCGGACAGGTAGGGATGTTATTAATGATGCGAGGATGCAAGTAAGTGGGTACTACCAGTTCAATTTGCTGAAGTTATTATAGTGAGAGTTAGTTACTGGGTACTGCGAGGAAAGGCAAGTGTGGTGCAAAGGAAACCCTTTTTACTTTGTCTAAATGTAAAAATAACCTTTTTATTCTTTGCTTTTTAGTAACAGTATTTATAAGAAGAGTTTTAAACCCCTTATGATCAACCTATGAAGGTTTCTGCAAAACTTTCATAAATCCCCTTTTTACTTGGTGTACCTTTTATAGTCCACCTAAATGTAACTGAATTTGACAAAGAATGAGTTTTTGTATAGTAGGTTGTTTCTCTTTTTTACTGACAGTTGATCAGAGTGCCTCCTGCAAGTTGGTTTTACGTCAACGCAATCAACACGTTTTTGACGATCGGCGCTTTGATTCGCCCGCTTTAAGCTCTTGACCAATCAGAGAGAACACGGTAAACGTTGTGATCGTGTTAACGTAAAAGCAACTCGAATTCAGCGCACTGTACAAAAAAGTATGATTGAGATGTATTTTATCCACTGTGTCCGGTAAATTTATTTATTTATAAAACAGATAACTATATAATAACTACTTAATAAAAAAATAAACTATAATAACTATATAATTTAGAACAAACTTTATTTATAAATTAAAAAAGAAACAATTTTAAAGCCCTTGAATAATAATTTGTATTTTAATTCTTAATTGTACACAAAACTTAATATTAATACAATTTTATTAGACAATTGATGTAGAAAGGCGAGCTTAACTCAACAGTGAGTTTTCTGCCAGCGTGACAGAGAGAGATCACATTCGAGGGTATGATACAGTGTACAATGTAATCCTATTAATTTTAATAAAATACTTGAAATAAAAGAAATCAACAAAATCAATCATTCGAAGTGCAAGTATTCACATTATTTTTCGAGAGAATAAAATAATAATAAACAAAAAAAAAAACAAAGGACATCCCTATTATTTGCATACTTACTTACCTCTCTCCAGTTTCTAGCATTCTAACTATGGTTAGTGGCAAATGGAAAACAGGTTAGGCCCCAACCCAAAAGTGGTAATATCAGCACCACAGAATCTTAACCCACAGCCGGCGCGAGGGATACTAAATCGTATTTTAATCTATGCGAAACAATGTAATATAAATCTTAGATTGGTTTCACCTGAACTTTGTAATGCTGCAATTATTAGACTACGCTTCTGACTATACCAGTTTAAATTATTCGAATGGCGATTATTACAGCGAATAATGTTGCCAATTTAGGGTTAAATAACTATGTAAATATCCTTTGAATATAAAGTTTTAATGAGGGATATGATTACTGATATCGTTAAAATGTAAATAAGTTCGGGTGAGATTGTAAACTCATTCTTTTTTTTGAGTAAAGATTTTTTTGCGCAACGATATTTTATGCGATTGATAATTTGGTTGTTAAATCACACACGATATGATTAAAAGAAATTTTCAAACAAAAACAAAATGACTGTTATGCACCTCGCTCGCTTCGTGAACGCTGCGACTGCTGAGCGTAGTGTCCTTCCTGGGTTAAATACTCAGGAACGGGGTAGGTTTTTAGTCAGTAAGAGTCTGACACTACTTCCCGCTCCGCCCAAGGGCGGGATTTGTCATTGGATGATTTTACCTACCATAAAAAAAGAAAAAAAAAGTGGAGTCTTAGGAATAGGGTCCCATTTACCCTTTGGATACGGAACCCTAAAAAAAACTTAGTAAGTACTTATATGATTATTTAATAAACGATTACTTAGAGAACGAATTTCACAGTCGTATTCAAAGTCAAGACATCATTTCGGTGAGATCGATTATTCATGATCAGTATCTGAAATGATCTTTCCAAATATGTATGTACACACATACCTACATTGGGGAGGTATGAAAATGCATACCAGGGCACATTATGCGCAAATCTGACTAGCATTTAGCCGGTTTTTTATGTATACGAGCAGTCATGGTGGTCAAGTTGTAACCAAGTGTGGGTTCAAACATTTCAAATCCAGGCATGCAGTTTAGTCAAAAATTCGAAGATATATGACCTACACTAACCGTATGACATACACTAACCAAATGACATACACTAACCATATGACATACACTAACCATATGACATACACTAACCATATGACATACTCTAACCATATAACATACACTAACCATATGACATACTCTAACCATAATTATGGCATACACTAACGTTAGTTACGTAACTCAGTACAATAACTCAGGCCTCCTCGCTATAACAAGTCATAGCGAGGAGGCCTGAGTCTCAGCTGTGGGAACAATACCTACTTATGAGGCTAATTATGTTTATACATAGAAAGGTCTAAAACCAATAAAATTAAACAACATTTACTGGCAATAGTTTCATTAATTTAAACTTACCTTACCAAACAATAACCGCAGCACACAAATCAACTCGCATAAGTTACCAAATTAGTACATAATATAAATTATCGTCTATAAACACTATAATTGTAAAATTACACTATTTAGACAGAATATAACTCAGAGATATACCATAACCTCTTATTACGTGGGTGTCGGTACAAACAGGATGTGAGAAATTTGATTCTTTTTATTTGCCTCGTTCCAAATTATTGGCAAATAACTAAACACCGCCAATTAGTGTTATCTCCTCCAATAATAAATTACTAATTAAAACAGTTAAAGTCAAATCATTTTAGTTAATGCTCATCCTAATAAATTGCGCGCCAGTCGTAGTGTCGTCAATAAATCCGGATGTCCCGAAAGAATATTTTGGATTAAATTTAGTGCTGACAGTAAAAAGTATCGATATAACAGCCTATCGATTGACGCACGTGCTCCTGTCAAATTTACCGACTGTGCTTTAATGGGCGTTCCGGTAAGAATTATTGTGTGGCTTTGATGTTGTGTGATTGTCGATGAAATAATGTGTTGTTTGTCGATAGATCGATTAGTATTAATTAAAACATTATTTGTGTTGGTATCCATTAAAATATTGTATAATTGAATATCTATCAATATTATATCCGTGTCCACCAATTAAGTTTATTCTTTAATTATCTACAATATTCACTTTTTTAGCTTATCGATCGAAGAGCTATTTATTTTGATTTAAAAGTCTATTATTGCTATTATTTTATCTCTATTATGATTGTACAATACCACACCTTATAATGGGGATATCTAAACTAGTCATAGTGTCCCCGCAAAGAACCTTCTTTAGGTCTGGCGAAGCAAACAAGGAAGTAAAAAGTTTAATCGATAGTTATTGATTTGACATCGGACAATAATAGTAAACTAGCTATATATTTTGAATTAGGTTCCACTTATTAGGAACAGCGTCAGGCATACATTTAGTCTAGGACTCTGAAACAAGAATTGCGTTTGGGAAAACCCCAACCTAAAAATTCTACCAAAGAATTCATTTATAGCAACCGCATCTGTGGCCAATCAATTATCAAAAAAACTTGATCCATCTGATAAAATAAATATTTGAGTAGTCAACTAATTAATCCAAAAAACATCGATAAGTAATTATACATAATTCCCCATCACTATAAAAAAATCGTGTGTGGCATAAAAAGACAGTGATCCGAGCTTTTATTTACTCAAATGCAGCTGTAAAACATAAAAAATCGCTTTCCTCCAAACTTTAATTGCTGGCAATGAAATAATTAAATGTGACAATCGTAAAACACTGAAGTCCTCATAAAACATTATAGCCGTGAACTCTGTGAGGCACATTTATCGGTAAAAATGTTTGAGCACGCTTAATTCACGGAATTTAGCCTTTAAAATAATATTTACGCTGGTCCTTATTGGGTAAACAGACCATAATTTCGCGATATGATATAACATTTTATTTTTGTGTTTTTCTTTGATCACCCCAGTTCAGGACTCATAATCCATACTTATTATTATATACGCGAAAGTAACTTTGTCCATCTGTTACATTTTAGTCATTATAGAGATAGAATGGACCAGAAGGACATAAAATATACCTACCTTTACTATCTCAGACAAAAGACGTCCACTATAGGAAGTAGGTCTTACAACTCTATGTTTTTCGAAGCGCGGTAACTTTTTTAGAACTTTTTATCTGTTCTGCGAGCAATGTGAAATGATCTCATGAGTGCACTCAGTACATACAATAAGTAAACCCTGTAATCAGTAGGAGAAGCATCAATACACCTTCTTGCCCAAACTAGAAAATATCGTATATCGATGAATGCAGACACACACTACTCTATTGAGACTGACAATTTAAAATTTTACTCTTATCCCATAAGGATTTTTTTTTATGTATATATCTTTCTTACTCCTTCACTGTCAAATGGCTGAACAGATGGGGATAAATTTTGCACGCTGGGAACTCGCAGATGGATTACTTTTCATCTCAAAAGTATCACCAACATCATTATTTCAGCCCAAAAACTGATGGACATAGGCCTCCCCCAAATGTTGCCACAATGAACGGTCCTTTGCGTCTCGCATCCTTCTGAATCCCGCGGATTTCGAACGTTGCGTCTTCCGTTACGTCGCCACCACTCTAGAACCCCAACGGCCATCTGTTCTGCGAGCAATTTAACCTGACCATTGCCACTTCAGTTATGCTATTCTTCGTGATATGTCCACAATCTTAGTTCTCCTGCGGATATCTTCATTCCTGATTCGATCACGCAAGGAAACTCCGAGTATAGCCCTTTCCATTGCTCTGTGGGTAACTTTAGCCTTCTGACGAGACCCATGATAAGCGGCCACGTTTCAAAGCCATATGACATCACTGGCAACACGCACTGGTCATAGACTTTCGCTTTCAGACACTGTGCTATGTTGGATGAGAAGATACCGCGCAGCTACTCTCTCGGAAACTCCTTCGGAAGCTCAGCCCCAGCCTCAGCCATGTGTCGTCAGCAAACTGAAGGTGAGTGATGTATTCGACTTTTTGATTGACATCAAAGCCTAGTCCACTCCAGTCCAGAACCTTGAAGGCATCTTCCATTGCAACCGTGAACAGTTTCGGAGAAATGACATCTCCCTGCCTCACTGATGTGCAGGAGGATAGGTTTCTCAAAAGTCCTTGGATATATTTTTTCTTTTGCACAGACGAAACCACTGGCAGAAGCCAGTTTAATATAGACCGTTATATTTTAGTCGTTTTAATCCCGCGAAGGGTCGATTCGGTACATGAAATACTATAGATTTGTAAAAAAAGTACTTTTTTTTAAACTCGAACTAATTTACGCATGTACGAAATTAACTTCGTATATGCGTATATTAATTCGAGTTTTTAATTTTTTCTTTACAAATCCATAGTATTTCATGTACCGAATCGACCCTCAGCGGGATTAAAACGACTAAAATTTAACGATGTATTTCTGAAATCTTTTAAATAAGTAGTTATCAATATGCTGCTGAGTTATTCGTAATAGGTAGCCAAGAATTTTAACAGCCTTCTTAGTTTTGGAACTCGATACCTCGTTAAAAAAGACAATAAAAATTGTAGATATTTATCATTGTTTTAATATCTGCCTTTATGTGTTAACGCTGATATAAATTAGGATTTTAATCACATTCGATTTTGGAATTATTCATAAGCCATAAGGTTATTCAGAAACAAACGTTATAATTTGAGTCAAAATCAGTTATTTTTTTAAGAGATGCGTACTTCAACGACAAAAATTTGGTAATATGCATCCAATTTTTTAATTTGCCAGATAAAATTTTAAAATAAGTGAAAGAATTTTTAAAATATCTTTAACAACAACAAAGTTAATCATCAAAGCTAAGAAACAAGCATATCTAACAAGAAAGGAAAGTCCGATATAAAATTTCTTAATAAATGTTAGTTTTGGCAATTTGAATACTTATTTAAAATTGTTATAATCTCGTTTGCTTTTCTACTGATTGAGACAACAATTTTTTTTTGCTTATTTCCCTATTTTACTGATAAATATTATACTAAAAGATGTTTATGTCGTGGCCACATCTTATTAATTGATCACTTCTTGAAATGGCCAACTAAAACTGGCCAGATCGTTTTAAATGTTCAAGTTTATTGTTATGCTTACATTCTTTTGGCCTACTTCTTTAGACCTTTTATTGTCATAGAAATCCTACATCAATGATATGACCAAACGAGGATTGACATATCATCAAATGTTAACGTTTATACGATCTGGCCAGTTTTAATTAGCCATATCATGAAGTGATCAATTCTATGATCTGGCCACGACATATATAAAACTAAGCATTCATAATTTAATAATATGCTGACTAACTTCCCTCCTATAACGACGTAATTATCCAATTCAAACCTAACTACAAACGTACATTTCCTAAATAAGAATTCAAACCGCCAATTTCGATGTTACCAAGCGGATATTTTAAATTCAAACGTACTTCGATTTGTTGTCTCTCTCTCAACCTGAATATTAAAGCGAGAGGGAATAATAAACATGAATATAAGTACTCAAAGGCTTGGGACTCCGAATATGTAAGAACCGGTTGTTTGCAATAATTTAAGCGCATAGCAGGTCGGAGGTCGACTTTCGAGCCAAAACTTGAGACCTTTTGCTAAGATTACGAATGCTTGAGCTGCAATAGTCGGTGCAAATCAGCTTGTAAACGCTCGTCTGTTTATTGATTTCGGATAACAGCTGTGTAGGAAAGATTTATTTTAGTGTAGACCGTGTAGTTAATGAATTAATAGTTCCAGTAGGGCTTGTTTCTAGCAATAGCCATAATCATGTGCTACGGAAAACTAGTTCAATTCATTGACAGGTTTTTTTATGGTAGGTGAAATCATCTAATGACAAATCCCGCCCTTGGGCGGAGCGGGAAATAGTGTCAGACTGTTATTGACTAAAAACCTAACCCGCTCCTTCGCTGCCTATCGTGCCGGGGCCGGGCCTTCCTTTCAGAACCTGCTGGGGTCAGCAGGCTTTGACCCTGCCTGCCTGCAGCTAGCAGGCTGGGCCTCTACGGTTTGCTGACAGCTCCTTGAGGCGCACGGGAACAGTACGCTCCGTCAACGACTTGGGCTCGGTCCGGTCGGTTACCGGACGATCGGACAGCGAGCTACCTATTGCTCGCGGTCCGCAAGCTCGCGCCTACGGTGACCGGAAATCGAGATCGGAATCCCGGCAGCAGCTGGGGCGTGCGCCCCGTTGCCTTTGCCTGATACGGTCGGACTCCTCCTTTTGCTAGCATTACTGCTTCACAGAAGGAGGCAACCGCCTGCCATCCCTCCTCATTCCGGACCATGGCCTGAACCAAGGCCCGGCGAGAACGATCGCTGCTGCCGATCATCCCCACGAGAACACGGCGATGCTCTGCCCAGACGGGGCACACCTCTACAGTGTGCTCCACCGTGTCCTCCGGGTGTTAGTTGACGGGTTGCTTGATAGTCAAGACAAAAATGTTCATCAAGCCAACCTAAATGAAATTCGATTTTTGAAATGCTTTGATTAATTTTCATAGGCAACCTATATTATATATTTTGATGGTTATGAAATTTTCAAATCTCTGGAAAAAAATTCTAAACCTATCGCTATAAGAATTTAAGAGGATACAGCAAAAGCTCTGTCAAAGTTAAATTTGTAATCTCAAAACTATATCCCATGGGAAAATTTTCTGCTTTCACAGAGGCAAAGCGTTGGTAGATGCTGGTATACACCGTTAAATTTTGGTCGTTTTAATCCCTTGGAGGATCGATTCGGTACATGAAACACTATCGATTTATAAAGATAAAATTAAAAAATAAAGTACTTTTTTTCTAAAACTCGAATTAATATACGCATATAAGAAATTAATGTCTTTAAGTACTTAAACGAGTCAATGACCCTGTAGGGAGTTGTGGGTCGTTGCATACTAACAACCTACATTTCATTGACCTCGATCAGCTGACGTTTACTTAAAGCAATCAATTTCGTACATGCGTAAAATAATTCAAGTTTAAAAAAAAGGACTTTATTTTTCATTTTTATCTTTACAAATCGATAGGGTTTCATGTACCGAATCGACTATCCGCGATATTAAAACGACCAAAATTTTACGGTGTATAATGAAGATAATCGAGAAGCATTTCAGTCACACCTCATTAGAAGCCTAGAACATAAGTCAGAAACATAAGATGAATTAGGAACATAACAACTGTGTTCCAACCACTAGCACTTTATAGTAAAGTTGTTTGTACTTATGTTCAGCCGTATCGAAGCGAGATTAGAAATGCGTGTCCACTTTATCTTTATTCGTATTTATATTGCCTTTTACAGATATTTCTTAGATAGGAATACATTGGAAATGTTTGTAAGACAGAAAGGTTAAAACTGAGATGAATAAGAATTTAATGTACCTATTCTACCAAAACAGTATTTCATCATCAACGGGACCATGCTTTCGACAAATGTCACCATAGTGACCAGACCAGAGGGTATCTAGCATCCAGCGAATTACCTCGACTCTCACCAGCCCCCCTAGCAAAGTTAGTTAGCGTGAACGCTTAGAGTTAGCCACGCCCCCGATTCCTTTGTTTCGATGACGTCCGAACAAAGGAATTGGGGCCGTGGCCAACTCCAAGCCTTCACGCTACACGGAACGATTGTAACTTGGTCAGGGGGGCTGGTCAACACTGCATTTCACGTCTTCAGAACCTTTCGTTGCCATTGACCATCTGATCTCCGAACAACGTGCCGTGCTTGCTGCACTGCGTGCTGCTGCTGTGTGGGTGATTCTACTGCTGATTACAAACCTTATTTTAAATATGTTCCAGCAATTTATATTCTTTCTAGAGGACGTTGATTAATACATGTTGTTAAAAAACATTATCACTGCCAGCAATCCAGCAATGTGTGACTGAGCTAAATCACCTTGCAAAAAACCAGAAAAAAATATTTAGAGTTGAAGAGGTACCAAAAATAGAAGGTGGTAAATATACAAGACTATTTCAATGTAAGTAACATTATAGTGAAACTACTCGTACTTACTACAAATTTTACTAAATATATCACATCTTTTTTATACAATAGGATTTCAAAGACTTGCGTTCTTATTGAGAACAGTTAGAAAATTATTAGTCTAGCACTTACACTGAATTGAACTATCGCAAATAAGCTGTTTACCACAGTTAATATGATAAATACTAGATCCTTATTTAAATGTCTTAATCTGAATACGAGTACTAATCTGTTACTTTTCTTTCTAACCTTAATGACCCACTTGATCGATAGATTAATTTTATCATCTTCTTAGTTTTCTTCCAATATGCTTTGGGTCGGTTTCCAGTCTGACCGGCGGCTGAGTATCCGTTTTAACATGAAACGACTCCCTTTTAGTTTTCCACAACCAGTTACAGTACCTCTACCATGAGTTTTAAGCAATAGTATTCGTCGCTACTCGATATCGACGCCGTAAATATTTTGTATGGCAAAATTTTGCAGCGCCTCTAGCGGTCACTTGCAGAACCAAAATTTGCCATACAAAATATTTACGGCGTTGATATCGAGTAGCGACGAATACTATTGCTTAAAACTCATGGTAGAGGTACTGGGAACACAGTACTCCTTGGATAGACTGATGGTCAGTCTTTCTGTCGTCTGACCTGTAACGACTATCAGAGGTCTACGAATGACAACCGGGACCTTCCGAGGTACGCAGTGTCAGTGATGTTCTAGAATTTTACCTTTAGTAAGAAATATCAAACTCATCTCCTACATGAACTTTAATTGCACGTAGGTAGAATTGGACACCCATCTCAACACAATCAGTAATCAATTTCCAACAGCAAGAGTACAGAATTATCTCAGTACTCAACAACTGTAAGCTTGGGTATCGTATCTGAATGCAAATTGTACACGCGCGTGCGCGGTGTGGGCGAGACGCAACGGTCACGCACGATGCCACGCGTTGCATAACCGTAGTGTGGTGGAAGTTATGAGAAATAACGTGCGTTCAAGTACTGTGACTGATGACAAAGAATCAACGATCCGATTTAGGGTTAGAACTATGTGATTTTGTAAATGAGTCGTGACTAATAATACAATTTATCCGTTGGAGAAGCTGCATTTTTCAAAAGGTAAAAAGTTATTTATTTCAGTTGTTTATATACTAGAGAGATAAACCTTGACATCTTCACGCCCTAACCACCGCTACAGGAGATACTCCGGGCTTCAGGAGTCACAGGGCGATTCTTGGCCAACGTGGGTGCGGGCTTGTAGCCGTCAAGCAATGGGTAGCTCATTATCCAACCAACCTATAAAGATGAGATCACACCGCGCCCCAAAGAAAGGTCAGCAAAACTTAAGGGACCCCCCTGAGTCCCTTAACGTATTTTTTTGTGAAATGGAGTTACTTAACTGTGGCCGTAGAACTCAAAAAGCGACTGAAGGTACACAAGTGAGTTTTAGTCAGGAAAAGCCTGATCCACTCTTTTGCATTTGGTCATATCGACAACAGTAATACATCGTCTAAAGGCAGGTACAATTATTGTTATAGATAGGTGTTCCATTTCAGAATGGCGGTTTGGCCTGTAATGTGCATGCATATTTTGTACTGTGTACGTAAGGTGTTTCCTGATCAGAAATGAAAATATCCACAGGTGAACCAATTTTAGAGTCCGAAAAATCACCAGACTTAAGTGGCAGTAGGCAAAGCTTATTGCTTGCAGAACTGAATTGATGAATCCAAAAGGTTTTGAAGAGGCGGCCACGTAAAGGAAGACTTTTTCAATTCGAACCAGTAATTATAGAGATTTTTTTTAATTCGATTTAAATTAGTGCCGACTGTGATCCCACCTGATGGTAAGCAGTGATGGAATAGTTGATAGCACTAGTTTTTTTAAGAGCTTAATTCACTCTAGCCTTGAAGAAACCTAAATTATAATCGGATGGGAAAACCGCAGCAGGCAAATTGTTCCAGTCCTTCAATGTACGCGGTATAAACGACGAGGCGAAACGCCTAGTCCGGACTGTAGATTAACGTGTACAAACAAACATACTCTTCAGCTTTATAATATTAAGTATAGATTTTATAACTTGAACCACCTAACCTAGAACCACAATATCACACGTAAAGGTCCATCAAGCAACGTGGGTTATAATGGCGGGCTCGTTATGATTAAACGGATAATTTTGACCGGTATCTGTGAAGTATGGCGACTATTACACGCTGTTAGCCCATCGTGTTTGAAGGAGGTGGTTTTATGGCAAACTGATGGTGTAAAGGTGAATCGTGATTAGATAATGAATGAACTGGTACGTCTTGAAGTATGGGCCGCAAAGAATACGCGAGTTGTGTATGGCAGTGAAGTGTTTATACGTGACAGTGATTGTAGGTAGTCAGAAACATGGAAAAGTGATATTACTTAGTAGTGGTTACTTATTAGATTTGCCTTATTAAGGGGGATAGTCAAAGGTAGATCTCACAATTCAAATATTCTTAAGACAATTTTTGCCTTTAATATTAATATTAAATGCATTTTTTTTTGCATTTAACATTAATATTAAATGCAAAAATTGCATAATTTAGCAGGGTCAGTGTCAAATTGTGTTTTGATTAAAATATGGCTCGCGGGCGTAATAATTATATATTAAGTTACAGAATTATAATTATTAAAATCATCAGTACAACCCTCTCAATTTGCCTTACTCTATTGAATGACTTTCAAAAATTTTTGCATTTAACATTAATATTAAATGCAAAAATTGCATATTTACATATTTGCATCTAGCAGGGTCAGTGTCAAGTTGTGTGTTGATTAAAATATGGTTAGCGGGCGTAATAATTATGTATTAAGTTACAGAATTATAATCATTAAAATCATCAGTACAACCCTCATAATTTGTCATACCCTATTGAATGACTTTTTAATGAAAACGCAGGCGATGCCGCTGGCAGAAGCTAGTCTAAAGATGAGGCCATTTATGTTCTGTTTGACAGAGCATAAATGGCCTCATCAGACTAGCTAATAAGTATAATTTTTTCATTAATCCAAGAAGTAACGGATCTCACAACAGAGTGGTTAAATAAATAAATAAATAATATATTTATTCAGAAATAAAATTTGGCGAAATAGTTACATAAGATCTTAAGAATAATTACAAAGGTATGGCTATGTTATGTGCCTGTACTAGTATAAACCTGTATCACAGGCGGTAGAAGCTCTTATACCATGTTATTTTAGGACAATAAAATTCGTAGCAATATTTAACATTCAATCTGGAAATAGTGAAAATTATAATTAAATTATTTATAATGTTATAATATACCTAGTTTACTTAAACACTAAAAGTCACAATATATTATTTTGTATTATTTTAAAAGCTGTTTCTTGCACTTTATTCTCTAGTAAACTCACGCAAAATCATGTGTGTGTAACATGATTTTGCGTCAGCAGAATTAATAATTAGGTTAAAGTCGAAGTTGCGTTAATACTAAAGAATGTTTATATTGAACAAAATAATATGCTTAAATATTAAGAATAACGGTAGTTATGGTTAGGTTGGCGCACTGGAATTTTGAGTCAGCAGCAAGTATTTGTTATTAATTTCAGCGTAATACGTCCACGTTTGTCTGAAAACAAAATTCTTGATAAACTACGTACCTCAGTCAGCAAAAACAGAACGGAACCCCAAAAACAAATTATATACCAAAACCAATTTCACCCAACCGCCATCGACTTACTCAAAACGTTCATCTGTCTATTTTCCATTACGCTCTCAGAAGTAAACGTCTAATAAACACATATAAAATGTAATAACTTCAACTGTGTTTTCTAACTCAATCACATCACTAGCTGTTTTATCATCATCAAGATATCATAACGAGCTTATACATATGGGGGTCGACCTGTGACCTAATAATAATTTACCTTTAAGTACCGAGTAACGGTGTCATTGAGACCATATGAGGCCATAGACCATGTAATGGCTTTATGTCTGCCATAGTTTTGGTAATGTGTTCCGTTGATTTTATTTTTAAAGTGAAGAGAAATATGTTGATATTTGAATGGCATATGTTAATCATTATGATACTGGTATCATACGATACCATGTCGTGCTATAGATACTCAAAATATTATACAAATAAATTAATACTGTCATTTTAAAGTAGCAGCAATTTGGAAGAAAATTAATACATATTAATTAGCATGTGATTAAATATAAAATGTGTTTTGATTAAACATCTAAATAATTCACTTACAGACAAACTTGAAGCATTTTTAATTAAATATAAAGATAAAAACGTCTCAAAAGGTCAAAGGGTAATCATATTATATAACAATAGTTCTAAAACTAATATAACAAATAAGGAAAGAAAAGAAACAGTTATTACATATTATTAGTAACTTACAAAATAGGGCGACCAAATCGATCGCAATAATTTACTGATAGTACCTATTTCAACTAAAATCCACCGAAAAGTGCCAGACACGTTTGGCGAGTCGGTAAATCACGAGATAGCGTGGAGAAAGCCAAAGTACCAACACAATATATAAACTAGTGTGACCACATTGTTTTAGTTTCGGTGGGAGTGACATATGTGGTAATAAAAATTGTGATAAACTCAACTTGATATCAGTCCAATCTAAAGATTGATAGCTCAGGAAATTAAGTTATTGATATTGAGTAATGTCCCGCTTGTAAGTAAGTTTATGGCCATATTAGCTTTCCTATTAAATTTTAAGGTGAAAAATTGTTATGGTTTTGAGCTGTCACAGTCGGTAAAGTTTGTAGGGAGTTACACAAATTAATAATGACGTATGAAGAATGTTTTGGATTATTATGTGGGTGAAAGCGAGAGTGTGTTGGGACGGGATTATTGAGATATCAAGATCAGTAAGATCAGAACAGACGTAATTAAGACGTCTAGATATATGTTGTGATAACATGTTTATGTGATCACAAAAATAGAGCTGCTTTTTAAAATTATTTCCCTGTATGAATATTAACTCCAATAGAGATAAGTTTATATTGTTGATTGAATTCATCTCATCATAATTAGTTTGCCTATTTACTTGTAGTTACATCAAACACAAAATTCTCCCTTTTCTCGGCAAACAATGGATCATAGTCTCTTCTAGTTTTAACTTCATCACCGAGAAGGACCCTCTTGAATATATTGGTAACAGTTAAGCTAGAACTACATTAGACTGACACGTGTACCACGCCTAATATGTATGCAGAACGACATCGCGTGGCATGGATCAAGTGTAGCTCTACAAGTCTAGTTTCTATATAAAATGTATGGAGACCGACGCGCTCAGATCGGCGTGTGTGGCACACGTGTGCGCAGTGTACTTCGAGTTCTAGCATTATCCATTGTACAACAAAAGAGGCTGCCCTGAAGCGGCTCGTGGCCAATCTAGGGGATCCTGACGCCTCCTGCTGGCTTTGCGCCGCGAACGTGCGATCTATGGCCCTCTACGGAGCACCAGTGTGGGCGCCGTCACTGCGGAAGCGACCGACCAGTCCGAACCCGATTCGTCGACAGCTCGTTATGTTCCATGTTAGATGTCAGCAAACTTTAATATCATGCAGATTTCATCACGATTGCGGATCGATACGCGTCGTTGATAACTTGGCCAGTCCATCCGGACGGTTACCGGACCGTCGGACGACGAGCTACCCATTGATTACCGCCTGCAAGCCCGCGCCGAAGGTGGCCGGAAATTGGGATCGGAATTCTTGCGCCAACTCGGGCGTGAGGGCCGTTGCCTCACGCGTGCGGCCTCCTCCCTTGCTAGTATTACTGCTTCGCAGAAGGAGACGACCACCTGCCTCTCCTCCTCGTTTCGGACCATGGAATGTACCAAGGCCCGACGTCAGGCATAGTATGCGGTTTGAAACCGGACAAGTACCAATGTGATTTTTTCTATTCATATACTTATCTAAGTTTACCTGGGATATTGCTGATGCACCGTACGAGCATTTAAAGCCATTGGGATTGTGGAGGTCTGATAGGCAGTCGCTACATGCAAAATACGAGTATTTAGCTGCAACTGGTTACACTGGAAGCCGATCCGAACCTAGTTAAGAGAAGGCTTGGGAGATGATGAGTTTTTGAAAGAACAGCCGCGGTTTAAGCGAATTTTTTAGGGTACCGCACCTCAAAAGGAAAAACGGAACGCTTATAAGATCACTTTGCTGTCCGTCTGTCTGTCAGTATGTCAAGACCCTTTATCTCGATAACGCGTGGTATCGAGTTGAAATTAAAACCATATACTCAGTCCTACGATCCCTTGAAGCTGTGAAAAATCAAATTTCTAAGTTAATGAAAAAATAAGATATGTCCGTTTATATCGAACTTTTTTCGATTCGGAAAAATTTTCGAGACTCGATTCGGAAATTGAAATATTTACATAAGTTAGTTTGCACGGAAGCCTAAGTGTGCGAGTCCAGCTCCCAGTTGCCCAGATTTTTATTATGTTATGTATGTAAAGATGAAGAGAATCTAGGCTCTTTTGTTCATAACGGGCGGTTTCACAAAAAATCTAAAAGCCGCCTACACAAGTAAAGTTCAAAACATTTTCCGTCCCATAATCTAAGTACATGGACGTATTACTTATAGATAAATTAATTTTATATCTGCAGTAAGTCGTGAGCGCGCTCTGCCCCCGGGCGGCGGCGGCGTGAGAACCAACTCGTGCTCGAGCTATCGCGAATTAACGTACGTGGTACGACACGTGGCGTGAACTGGATTATCTTGTGCTTTAAATACTTGTACATCTTCATGAGATTCCTTTGTGACTTGTGTCACTAATCAAAGTTGGATTTCAAATCGTTTAGCATCACAATTAAAAAAAAACAAAAATCAAAATATTTTTATTTTACATAGGCCTACATGGGCACTTATAAAACGTCAGAAGCTAGTGCATAGGTGCCTGGTACATAAAATTTTGATAATTTGGGTGTCTTCAAGGTTAGAGTGAATAGGCTCTTAGTAAACTAATGCGCTTCACTGCTTACCATCAGGTGGGATCGCAGTCAAGCACTAGTCTATATAAAAAACTATGTTAGCAAATGAGTGGTAATCTGTCATCTGTGTTGTCTAAATTTTGTGTTTATTCGTTATTGGCATATATAACCTAAGATTTTGTGTATATTAGTGATGTGGGTGAAGAATGTTGAAAATTTCATTGAGTAGTGATTTGGTTGTAAGAGTATTTTTAAGCAGATGAAAGCCTAAATGTGAAGCTTTTGATTATTGTTAAAAATATAAATAATATATTTTTATTATTTTAAATGGTTTTTTTAAGAAACATTTGAAAATGTCAATTATATATGAATAAGATAAATAACAATAATAATGGGTAGAACAGTGGTGGCCGAGTGGTAACGGCCCCGACTTAGGAGTTGTAGGTTGCGGGTTCAAACTCAGCCTGGTACATTCTTTTGTATAATTTATTTCATCATCACTGCTCTCGAAACGATGAAGGAAAACCTCGTGAGGAAACCGGCATGTCCTAGAGTAAAAAATTCAAAGACATGTGACATTCACCCAACCGCACGGCCCATTCCCTCTTCTAGAGAGGAAGTCTGAGTTCCAGCAGTGGGAACATTACAAGGCTGATCATGCTAAGATAAATAAAAGGATAACAATATTAAAAAAACACGTATAGACTAAGTACCTACAATATGAACTTACTTTTGAATCTTCCAACCTTTTGTTGCAATAAACTGTACTTCCCATTTTCTCATGTCAATTGTTGCAATTGCTACGCTCTATTGGAGCATGGGGCTTTGTTTCAGAGCAGTACCCATGACGATGCTTCGATAGTATTGTCCGTTGGTGCAATAGAAGTGATAGGCAACACTCTTTGTGTAACACTGTCTTGCAAGAGTAGATGGTCATGTTTAGCTTTATTCGTAAACTTAATAGACTAGCTGTTACTGTCGATTTTGCTCACATCAGAGTGACCGTAAAACGATTTCAAGCCTAATTCTTTTTCTATCATAAATGACTTAAGTTACTTCCTTGCAACATCAGCTAATATCAGTGGGAGTCTTTTCTAAATCCGTGCAGCCGTTTCAGAGATTAGACGGAACAAAAAGACAATAACTTAAAAAAAAATACATAATTGTTACATGTCATTGTCATTATATTATTTTCATATGCTTCATCATCATCATCATCAGCCTTTTAATGTTCCCACTGCTGGGACAGACCTCCTCTCTAAGAGAGGGAAACATCATTATGGTTACTTAATGTAAAAAAAAAAAATATTTTGAAATTACAAACACACAATTTTATTGATAAATGTATAATTTATGTAAATAGATAGATTTGACTTCTTTCGTATTATGCAGAAAATGCTTTAGGCTAATGGTTAGATGAATAGTGTCATAATGTCACAGATTATAACAGTAGTAGTTTGCCGATAGATATTTACTCGTTATTCATCTATGATAATTCCTATAGAAGGGATGCCTTGTCTACATTTCCTTTTTTCCAAGGGGGTCATTCAAGTAGTACGTAAGCACTACAGGGGAGTGGGCGGTCTTTGCTTTGCTTATTTTAGATGACTTGGGGGATGAGGGAGTCTGGATGGTGATTACGTCAGCAGTTTATTTTTTAAGAGAACAATCTCGATGTTCCAAAATCACATGAAAATGAGTAGACAGACACTTATCACTGAGCAATGTTTACGTAAGCATGTGGGGGGAGGGTTAGATCTTTGCTTATTTTTGCTGACGAGCAGGAGGGGGGGTTAATATTTGCGAAAAATCTGCTTACGTAATACTTGAACGGCTCCAAGGTAAGAAGGAAAAGAATTCTTCAGAAATATCTTCCAGCCATTCGCTTCATATTGCTGCATCTAATTCAATAAACAAGTGCGAGACGGACTCACACACTGAGGGTTTCGTTCAAACCAACTTATATAAAAAATTAAAAAGTGTCTTAAAGTCACCCAAAGGGCAATGGAAAGGGCTATGCTCGGAGTATCCTTGCGTGATCGAATCAGGAAGGTAGGTCGCTAGGGTCCGAAGGATGCGAGACGCACAGGACCGGCCATTGTCGCGACACTTGGGGGAGGCTTATGTCCAACAGTGGACGTCATTTGACTGAAATGATGATGATGATGATGAATTTATATAGGTAAATATGCAAGTTGTATAAATTCAATTCCCTAATCGAGTCTCGAAGATTTTTCCTCCACCTTTTTTGCTCAGTTTTTGAATTAAGAAACACGCAGATTTGAGTCGACCTGTCCAGGCGGTAGAAGCATTTGTCAGTATTTGTGTAGCTCAACTCAAGACTATTAAGGAGCTCAACCTCTTGACAACAATACCAAAGTAAAAACATTTGGACACGCGGCATAAGGTACTCAAACTATCAAAAATGCATAAAAATTACTTAAAAGAAAAATAATCTACATAGTTCCGACATGATAACTCACATACATATAAACAATACACAACAAACACAAATAAATTACTGCTACAAAATAAATTCATGTTGTTTTTTTTTAATATCAAATTGTGTAATACCTGTGTCAAATAAATCCTGTCTCATTCTATTCAATTCTTCAATTGTAAAATAGGAATTGAAAAAAAAAACTTCAATGTCAAAATGTACATAATAATGGACACTAATTATAAAAATAAAAAATATCAATAATGATAGTACATACTGGAGCAACTCAATCACAAGCCTTTATGACCTCAAGTTAATCTTGTACAATATAAAAAGTCTTCTAACTAAGTTTTCAATATACTAATCATTTACAATTATTATGGTTTAGATCATACAATGGCATCTAAATGAGCCTCCTATTTCTTTGAGTCTGGTTACAGGTACCACAAAGTTGTGTTTTGTTCCTAATATTACGAGTAATATCCCAGCATTATCAAACAGATTTATATTTCTTCGTACATACGAAATATTTTCATAAATATATTAAGAAAGCACAGTCAGTAAACACTGTATCAGGATACTGATATGTCCTATTAATCCATCATCTTCCTGCCCTTACGGCAATTTATTTAGGACTATTTGTTGCTACCGGCTTCTCTCGCGTGAAAGTACAATATTATCTCAAGGGAACTTCTTTCGGGATAAAAAATGTATTATGTGCTATTCCAGGGTATGTTCTACCCGTGTACCAAGTTTCAGTGAAGTCTGTTCAGCCATTTGAGCATGAAGAAGTAACAAATATGCACACATAACACAATCAGCCTTTCAATGCTCCCACTGCTGGGACTCAGGCCTCCTCTTTAGGAGAGGGAATGGATCGTAATCCACCACGCGCAGTTTGGGTTGGTTGACGTCACAGTCTTCGAATTTTTGGTTCTTGGATATGCCGATTTCTTCACGATGTTTTCCTTCACCGTTTTGATAGCAGTGATGATGAAAGAAATTACACAAAGTAATGCGTCTGGCTGGGTTTGAACCCACGGCCTACAAACTCATAAATCGGGGCCGTTGCCACTCTGCCACCACTGCTCTAACATGCACACACAGACTTACAAACTTTCATCTGTATAATATTAGTGTGATCATCGCAAATTTTCTTCTTGCATACAAATCTTCATAGATTTCATCGTTGTCTCAATAATATGTCACATAAATTATTACTGATTGACTTTTGGACGTCCTGTTTACCACAACAAAATTTAACACAGTTACATCGGCACTTCTCAAAGATGCAATTTAATGAAGTGAATGAACAATAGTCCCTTCTTATGTGTGTAATAATTATGGACTTATCTACATTACAATAATTGTACATGATTCGTAATATTATTAGCCCATTACACATTAACAGTACAATTACAACTTTATTACTGCGAATGGACGATAGAAATATCTTACTAACTGTACACATTGAATTGAGTTGTTAATTTGTTTTAGCATTCAATTTTTTTTTAGATTTAGACTGCCCGAAGTTTGATCCATTTATTTGTCCTGCAAAATATCAATTGAAAAAAAAAATTTTTTTTTCCATTTCATATTACTGCATACGATTTTCATAATTCAGGCCCACGGTTTTAACTTTAGACTAAAAATTGCTGCCTTATCACAAAACAAAAAAGAAATAATGACAAAAAGGACTAAATTTTTGTAAGATTAATATAATTATGTTTTTGGCAAAATAATATATACTTATATAAATTTAACATCCGTATTAACAACAAGTCTTTACACCACTAATGACTTTAAAGTCCAAACATAAACTTCAAAAAACTTAATTCGGTCTTAAAACATATTTAGTACCTCATTATACGATTAGGTTTTAATGTCTGATAAATATTTTATAGGTCCTTATGATAAATATAATTTTAGCAATGATAGTTACAGCCAGTTAGGCTTCGTCATAATTCATGAAGGTATCATAAAATTGAACGAAATGACAATAAAATGATGTCTAATAAATTCGACGTCATGAATTACGATGGTAATTCTACGCTATTATATTTTAAACGCTTATTAACACGCTAAATCTTAATAATAGGCACATCTAATTATGCTGGCGATGTTCGGTCTAGAAAACCGGAAGAATGTCTAAAACCGTAAAACATTTCGAAACTAATCAATGGCTAATTGACACTGATCTATTTCCTAAATCTACAAACAAAATGCATTGTTTGCAACTTCAACAACAAACAAAATATCAAGCGCAGGTGATTTTTCTGAACCGTATAGAACGGCATTTCACTCAATTATCCCTTTACCGATGCGCGTGACCCACTGACAAAACAAGCGAAGCGATCGCCGCATCACATTGTTTTCCCATAGCCCGAACGATTCCATTCAGAATCTCATTACACTTGAAAGGGGTTACAACAAATCTGGCGCAACGTTTTCTCATGGACGTGTCTGTCGTTAGGGCAGCGTGAGGTGACCATTACTGCGTACAAAGAGTTGCCTAAAATAGAGAGCTTTTGTGAGGCGGGAAGACAGGCGAGAGACGAGGTGGGGGCGGGGCGGTCGCCGGCTGCCCGGCGGCTCAGTCGCGCCGCGCCTCACAGCCGCCTCGCACGCCGCACCACGAAGCGTGCCTCTCGAACAGCGCACGCGCACGCGATACCTCCCCCGCCGCGCCCCCCACATTACACGTGCACATAATACCAGTGGAAGTCTACAGATGATAGCGACCTCACATTGACAAAGTTTCACAATGCAAGAACAAAGTTCATCGAGGTCCAGCAAGTCTACGTTAAACTCACTGGAAAGCGCCATCATCAAGTTGAAAAACAACTTGCAGATACAGGACACCAAGACAACAACAGACATGAACGGTTTGTTGGCTGCTGACCCACCGTCGCCACATGCGGATACAAAAACAAACGCAAGTAAGAGTCCTAGTTCTTCTCCATCTACAAATATTAACTTATCAATTGCATCAGCTGCATTGTTACAAGAAAACATGCTTCAAAGATCACTACAGGGAGTAGTAATATCACTTCAAAATGCAATGATGAATTCACTGCAACAAGCGGCGTTGTTACCGTCCAACTCCGCGGCTGCAGCCGCATTGAATTTACAAGCTTTGGAATCTTATTTGACTCTACAACGTTTGACATCAGTATCCACAGTTAACAATGCAACTCAACCTAATACATCGGAAACTATTTCATCATCAAAGCAAGACATACTGAGGATAGCGACGGCAAGTGCAAAAATAAGTGAAGTAGATGCGTCGGACACGTCTAAAGAATTTTCACCGAAAACACCAGAGGAATACCCGTTGTCAGACGCAATAGCAGCAGAGGATGTTGACTTGTCTGAAGAAGTCGAAGAAGACTTAGCCCTCCTAGATAATGAAGATGAATTCACATTGGAACAGCACTTGGAATCAACATCAAAAGGTTATGGATATAGTTCATCTCAGAATCTAGATAATGGATATCCCAGCCTACTAATGAACGCAATGTATCAACAACAGATGAATGGAAGTCCATCCCAAGCCCCATTGTCTCCACAAGCTTCAAATTCTTCAAAATCAACCAACAGCTCGACATCTTCGACAGGAAGTAGTGTATCTAATAAGCAGAAGACTGGAGGAAGTGGGCCTAGAACGAAGAAACAATTTATTTGCAAATTCTGTAACCGACAATTCACGAAGTCATATAACTTACTTATTCATGAAAGGACGCACACAGATGAACGACCATACTCCTGTGACATTTGCGGGAAGGCTTTCCGACGGCAAGACCACCTCAGAGACCACAGGTAAAATATTTATATGTTTTAGTTTTCCTATCATTAATAACATATAACATATAAAGATAATGAAGTCGCTTTGACTAATATATTGCATTACTTCTTTTCTAAAGTCATGCTTTCAAGCTCATAATTTTGAATATATACCTGTCTTCAAGGGGTTCCACTTAATGGAAACGACAACTACTAATGAATCAATAAAATCTAAGCCGTATCTTATCCATGATTTATGTTTCATTAGGCTTTAACGTTTTATGTTGTAATCAAACACCTGTTGATTTTATAAGCAGTCTTCTTGAAGCTTATATTCTTAGATAAAACTAAGGTCCATTTATATTTTGGACTACAAAAGTACCCCGTGGAGGAGCTCTTAAATAAGATAAAACAATCTTATAACCGTGTCGAAAAACATTTTAAGGTTCACGATACTCATTTTTCGATATCAATAAAAGATTTTGGTCGTCGGGTTTCAACGCGAAACATTATGAGAAACTTTTGAATAATGGTGGGGAACGAATAAAAATATTTTAAAACAAAAAGGGTTAAGTATGGACCGAGCAGATGGTATCGACAACTCTTTCGTCACGCTCGTAAATTATTTCACAAAACCACCGCTAATCCCACGAGGGACGATGTTTTAATTTTGGCTTTTCATTTTGTTTTCTTCCCGACTCCTTCGCATTCCATATAAATCTCAGAGCATATCTTTTTTCATATCAAAATATTTATCCTTTTTAAACGTCTCTACAATGCACTCAAATAAGATGTTAGTGACCGTTACAAGAATTCGAATTCCAAACATCACGAATCTCGAACACAATAAATATGATAATAGTATTACAACAGCTCTCAATCTATTTCTTCACTTATCTCCTCGAGATCCCCACCCAAAAAGAACTAAAGGTGTTGAATTTTTACACCTGTCTCTCGGCGATTTCCTCCCAAATCACCGTATCTCTGTGGCAATAAAATAAATTTCGTGTAGACGCCGGAGGGTTAACCTGAGCTCGGCTCGGCACGGCCCGTCGCTGTTCAATCGATGTCCGTTGACACGATACATTATAATGGACTGGAGCGGGCCTTCGACGGGTTTTAACAAAGCACGTGGTGATCCTGACGTGAGGATTAATATGGATGACAAAAAATAAAAAAAAAACCTCGGTAAATATTCTCCGTATACAAAATCAAGTTTCAATGTTCGAGATGTTGAGATTTTTTTTTGTGTAGATTGAAAGGATAATGGACTCAAATTAATTTGTATCTTGTTTAGTTATTTAAACCTCGATTTTTGCGGTCCTAATTTACTTATTCATGCACGGTTTATTTTCATTAGTATCAATAATTAGTATGGAGAATGTGAATTTCATAGACCATCGGTCTGCATTGCGAGCTTAATTAATCAGTGTTGTCGCGTTGGTTCGAGTTAGGCCTAACGCGCGCTCGCGCCGGTGTCACGGCATGCTCGACTGCACGCGCGCCCGGCCCATCTTAATCACCATCATCATCGCGTGTTTTAATATTGAAATTATTATTTCATTCATCATTTTGTAACTCAACTTTATCGTCACCGATCTAACTAATCCCAACGATTATTACATGTATTACGTTACTTTGAACGGCTCGTAATTTTCTTGCTTCGAGTATGTTTGTTTATACGATACGGAGATAATTTTCTCGAATTGTACACTCGATCGCTGATCCCTCGTGCAGCGTTATTATTGATTACACGTTACCCGGTGTGTTAATTATACGTTGGATAGTTAAATTTAATTTGAAATCAGTTGCTATCAACATTTGTGAGAAATATAAACCATGTGTTTCATTATAATTAAAACTTACGTCCAAGTAATTATATACTAAGTTTACTGGGTGTAAATCCAATAATAAGTAATTTATGGTTTCTCTAAAAGAATATTTTGTACAAATAAAATTGGGACGATAAAGTTTTGGAATTCAATAAATTCAACTCGTTTGTTTCGATGGTGTTTTGCAAATTTGAAGTAAGGGTGTAAATTAATGATATTGGAAATAAAGCTGAGAGAAAACTTAAATTTATTACCAATAACCCTGGGGCTCTTGTTTGCTTCCCGGCTGCTCCCACAAGGTGCGCAGAACACGCGAGAGCGAATGTTTCGGCGCCTACAGACATGATGTATTTATTGAGCCCCGTTCATCTCAACAACATGTTACAGATACATGAGAACACCGTTCAGATGACAAAGTTATACTTTAGTAACTGGATATTTTCCACATATTACTATTCCCTTTACTAACAGAAATATTGGAACTTTCCATTCTAACCGTTGAAAGTTGTGATATCGACAAAATTAAAATCTTTCTTCTATTTATGAACAATTTTGTCTCCTCAGTCGCAAAAACTCTATAGTTGTAATGAACAAAATTAACATTACATATGTATTTGGTAGTTTTAGAAACGCTGAACTTAGTACTAAGTACTCAAGGTATGAAATTTCAACAAAAATAAAGTTAGTCTCGAGCTCTCTAGAGTTTCTAGTAACATTGTTGTGTGAATATTTTACTACCTCTAACCAAAAGAAACGATGTTTTCTAAGAACATTAACTGCACATCAAATATCCTTTATACTTTTTGTAACTTTATATGTTGTGTTACATAGTTAAAACTATTACTCATTTCTATTAATTTCAACATGAAATCGTGAAAAGACAAAAGCTTTAAGAATAAATCTTTCTTTCAGGTACATCCACTCGAAGGAGAAACCGTTCAAATGTCTGGAGTGTGGCAAGGGTTTTTGTCAGTCCAGAACGTTAGCGGTCCACAAAATCCTACATATGGAAGAATCTCCCCACAAGTGCCCCGTTTGCAGCAGAAGTTTCAACCAAAGGTCAAATCTCAAGACCCATTTGTTGACACACACTGATATAAAGCCATACAATTGTTCCTCTTGTGGCAAAGTGTTTAGAAGAAACTGTGACTTGAGACGACACAGTCTAACACATAACCTTGTTGGAATATCTTCAGTTAATACATCTCCAAGCGGCAGCAATGGAAAGAGTCCTTTGCTAAATCCAAACTTTCCAATCGACAGTTTAGACACAGAAGATGAAAATTAGCACTTATATTTTTAGTGGCAAATGCGAAAAGACTGATTTTTACTCCTAAAACGGTGCCTTCTAGTATTAAGGTTTAGTTTACTGCTTAACTCATGCCACGAGTGCCTAATTTATAGTTAAGAGATGTAAAATATTTTTGAGTAGTTGTTACATTTGATTTTATAATTAATTTCTAAAATCAATGTTTACTGTGTTTTACTTCCTCTACAGAATTGTTAGTAGATTCTATCTGAAATCTGTGTTTGGTAGTGGCAATTTTCGTGTAGAAATAAATTCTTGCAATATCCTTACAATGTTTGGGTTTTAGTATTATTTAGTTGTAGTTTTTTCTTTATTCTTGTAAATTTTCTGATCTCATTTTGTGTTTGTAAATATAAATTATGGCTAAGTCAATTTGTGCATTCCGTCCACCTTAATGTTTATATATAAATGTTTAATGTTTATGAGGGTTGTGTAAAGTTATGTCTTCCTGTATTTTGGGATCTTGAAAAATGAATGTTATTCTGATTCTGTCTCAAAACTTGTATTATCCAAGATCTTGTTTAGATTATATTTGTAATGTAATTAAATTGATGAATTTGAATATTTTTATTTTTATTTGACCTAGATCATATTTTTTATTACTGCTGTTACCATATCATGATCACTATCATATGCGTGAAACGTCATTTCAAATGTATTTCCGTGCTTTGCCGGGGTCAAATTTTATTTTGTATCATGGGTATAAAATTACAGTTCCCCATATTTCTGGGTACTGTCGCTAAAATAAAAGTTTGTAGTAAAGTCCTACCTGTGTTTCGCTTCTCAGAAAAAAATGATTCACATTAATGACTTTTTCAAATAATTCTCAGAAAAGGTTTAGTATTATTTTATAAATTATTTTTAAATTATCATGCCAGTAAATTAGAGGTCCTTTAATTTGAATTAATATTATTTAGGAAAAACTAAGCTAAAGCTATTAGAATGTAGTATTTTGAATCAGGAGTATAATTTATAATACCTACATGAATACCTAGGTACATGATATCATTAGGCAATGGCAATCTAGCTGATGATGAGAAGGTTTTCGGCCACAGTGACTGTTGAAGGTGATTGAGACCTTAAATTTTCTTTTCTTTTTATATTAAATTTTCAGCCAAAACTGGTAATTTGCTAATTTTGATGTGCATGAGCAATCGCTGCTTAGTGGTAATGATTCCGACTTATGAGTTGTAGGTCGCGGGTTCACACCCATCCAGGTGCATTACTTTATGTAATTTATTTTATAACCACTACTCGTACTCGTGAGGAAACTGGTATGTCCAAAAATTCATGACATGTGACTTCCATCCATCCTCATTGGCCCGTGTGGTGAATACGGCTCATTTCCTCACCGAGAAAAGAGACCTGAGTCCTAGCAAAGGGTGTTCCCTTTATATCTATAAGTCAGATTATACTACGATGACATGATAAATTGTAACTACTGGAGGTGTAAAATTGAAAGATTAGAGACTCATTTCTTCATGACGGTATTCATTCCGAACGATTTATATACAGATTTATAATATTTTTTTTTTTTTTTTTATAATGCAGAAAACTTGGTACTAGTAACGTGTTGAATATCATGTTTTTCAATTTTGGTGGCGAAACCCTTTCTTCAGCTCTCGTGAAAATTAAGAACCCAGGTCCCTAATTTTCACGAAAATTGAGAAGAAGAAACTGTAGAGTAGTAACTTATTCTTCAGTTTTCGTGAAAATTAGGAAAAGCTGAACAAAAAAAATATTTGACCTTGATATTTACCCAACTGATCGATTTATAGTCTCAAGAACTAACTTTTCAAAAGTAGACAACTAAGATTATGCAGCTGGTAATAATACAAACTAGAATGAAGTAATAGACAGTAAAAACAAGTAGTAAATTTTTATTAAAATGTTTACGCATATTCATTACTTTAACAGTCGATCATTTTTGCAAGGTGTAAACCAAACATTGCCAGCATTTCATATTCATTAAAACAATTATCATAAAGATTAGCACCTAGCTATTTCCCACTATTCCTATGCATAGGCTTACTTACGTATAGAGATATGCAGAGTTAAGCAGTTGCATTTCGTGCTTGACGATGGTACACAGGTCTTTTAGTATAAAATACGACGAAGTAAGTTATCTTCTATAGTTCTCAATTAGACATAATCTAGTAGTCATCCGAAGTGGTGGTTAAGAAGGGAAGGGTAAAGTAAAAGGCTCCCTACCAAAGTTGTGGGATAGTTTGAAATAGTTACCGCGGCCCTAACGCAAAAGGCAACTTTGATCTTCCCGTCCCTATAGCCATGCACATCGAAACGCAAAACTTTCCTCATGATGTTCTTCATTTCTCTGCATCACCACCTGAATCTATTATAACTTCTAAATCCCTTAGGCCTAATAGTCGGCACTAGGATACCTCATCATCTCCCTAGCCTTTTCCCAACTAGCTAGGGATGGGCTTCCTGTTTAACTGGATGTGTCTGAAGACCTGGGTTTTACATAGAACGACTGCCTATCAGACTTTCAAAATCCAGTTACAGGGCAACAATATACTCCTTGGATAGACTGATGGTCAGACTTTCTGGCGTCTGACTACCTATATAGACTGTCAAAGATCTACGATTAACCACCAGATCCAATGGCTTTACGTACTTTCCGATGCACGGGGTTTTAATAATATCCTAATATGCTTAGAAAAGTAAATAAATTATGAAATGAAAAATTCACATTGAAACTTGTCCAGTTACGAACCCGCAACCTCATGCATGAGAGGTAGATGCCTTAGCCACTAGGCCATCAATACACTTCGGCGCTACGATACCTATTTATTAAAATGTATTCTTATGCAGTTTGAATTAAGTTCTGCATCAAATTAAGAGATGGCGTTACTTGTCACATTAACATGCGCGTGAGTGAAGTCTTTATCAGGTGTTATGAATTAATCCGTCATATTTATTCTAACAAAAGACTCGCTTTAATGTTACGCTTAGTTTCAAAAGAACATAAGTGCTTTACATAATATTAAGTAGATAGATAGGTATGTGAGTATTATAATTACTGTCGCTATGGTAAAAAATATTGCCTACGACAATTAAGATAACGTTTACGAGTTTAAAACTGTTCCTAGTGGCTAATTGGTCGTTTATGTTGATATCATTGAGACCTTATATATGAGTATTTACATTAGAATTATTGCCAAAGCTCTTGAGTTTTGACTTCACGATCAAACAATTTATTTCACTTTGTTCTACCCTTTTAAGCACAATAAATGTGCCTTTAACTTACTAGGCAACATTAGCTGTGTCAGCATCAACACCATGTTTAAGCATACTGATGCAATGGACTGCCAAATGTAGATAAAGGCCTTGTGTTAGCTGATTCGTGGTGTCCACTAAAGATCACTTTAAATGTGGTTAAAGTACATCGATTCATTTGATAGTATGGCCGGTCCACTTAATGTGTGTTTATCAGTTGTCTAGTACTCATAGCATAAACTGTGCTTAGTTTGAGACTAGTTATCGTTTATTATTATTTTGGGGTAGATTTTCTTTTCTCAGCTTTTTTGCTGATTTACGGGCCCAGCCAAATAAAGGTAACGTGTAAATTTTTTATGTATCATGTGATGAGGTCCTACATCATTCGTTTGTTATTGTTATTACTTTAGTTTTCTTAGTTTTTTTTTTTCTCACTGAGTTTTTGAACTAATAGTCTTACGACTAATCTTCACTTTCCGCTCTCAGCAGCTCTTGGTACGTAGATACATGATGTAGTCAGAATGAGTAGATTTAATACGTTATTCTCTACGAAATATGCGTCGAAAACGATCCTAAAACCCCAGTTGAATGTTTTGGCTAGTCCCTTCTTTATATTTTCATTAAGCGTTGTAATCTTTTATATCCACACAAAATAGGCCAGAAATATTTTAAGAGACCAGAAAAAATCTAATTAATTTTGCACCCAATCTGTTAAATAACCGTTTTATTTAAACCAAACACAACAGATGCACTAATAGGCGTAGTACCGCATAATAGACGTAAAAGCAGTAATTATAAAGGTCAATGTAAAAGGCAAAACGAAACGCAACCATTAGCAACAAAGGACGACTACTGAGCTTGAAAAATCGGTTCAATTCAACATCAAATCGATGCAACGCAATTCACACGAACAAAAAGACTATTCGATTCAGTCCCACACAAAGACCCTTAAGAGTGTATCAAAATGACATAAAGCTCGATTCTTTTCTTAAACACAAAACACGTTTATAATGGTCCACATGTCTTACTTTTTTTGTCAGTTTTCGGGAATAGATGACGTGTTAAAAAGGTAACAAATTGTATGCGTTCCCGAGCATGGTATCTCGTTTCTTTACCAACAGTCATATATTACGTCATTACATCGATTCGAAATTTGAAATGATCCGTTGCGGATTTTGAACATTTTTGATTGGCTGAAGTTTCGGATATGGCAATTTCGAATATGTTCTAATTACGAACAGGTGTTAGTGTTGCCAAATGTGGATATTGAAGGCTTGGCCATGAGCGATATATTGCAACGGGAGTGTTAACCGAATGTTTTGAATATAAAATAGACGTGTTGATAGGCGTACCGAATTTACTTCAGAACTTCACAACAAATCAACTTCGTTATAAGATCGCTCTTAAATAGAAAAAACTTATCTTAGTTTTCAAGCATTTGGTATGTGATTAAAATGCTGACTGAAATATGCAGATTGGATGATTGATGGACCTATATATTAGTAAAATGAAAATCCAGTCCTTAAATCATTTAATTAGGTGGCCCATTTTTTGCAATTTATAATTTATCTATATATTATATATATTTATTTCTAGCATTCAAGGAAAAAATTCACGTCTACGACAGAGTTGAAACCAAATCCCCGTGAAACCATAAAACCATCATCAACAATAAAGTGAAACTATTACAAGGACAAACAATATCAGAGATCAAGAGCACGACAACAAAACAAACGCGACGCAAACTCACCTTTCTTAAATACGGTGACAACATAATAATGCGCCGCGTCTCCGCCTCCCTTTATAGCTGTAAATTATTCACAAATTACATAGTGATCGGAAATCCCGCAGAGATAAACAAAGTTCTTCATCTTTCCTTTCTTTTTTTTCAAGTATTGTCAACGATACCGAAATTACACTGTCACAAAAGATTACGCTCAACTCAGAGGTGTTTGAAAAATATTTGCTTTTGCCGTTTCGAGTGCGTATTATCCCGTATTTAGTCGCCGTTTTTATTCGCGACCACACACACGCTGCAAAAATACAAAAAAAAAAATGCCGGTGTGAAATTATATAAGATGTTTTGACAATGGTGAGTGTACGTGAGTTCCCGACCGTTTCGTATTTTTAAACACGGTTTCGTATCGTATTTGTCTCAGTTTCAGACGTAGTTTTTCGTAGTTATTTTTTGGATACAATGATTTTTATGGTTTCTATCGTTTGGTGTTTTAGATACGGCCATTTTCTACTCATTAACAAAAATTAACTTATTAGATATCACGCTCTCTAGCTAAAATCTGACGGGACAAAAATGGAACAGGGCAGGCCATATCTGCCATCTGTCGCGACAAAATTGGGCGAAGGACACTGATTGGATCCAGAACAGCAGGAGCCGGCGATGCGGTAGGCCCAGAAAGTGACAGCGTGACGAGTTTTGACTTCTACTTAAAGGACTGGCCAGATGTAGCTAAAGACAGAAAAGTGGAAGAATGGAAGGGAAGCCTTTGCCCAACACAACAGGCTCACAATTAAAAAAAAATAGTGGTTTTCACTCAGTTCTAAATTTAATGTTAGATAGCGTTTTTACTGGTTGTAAATAAATACCAGTTTAACACATTGACCCAAAAGAGTGTTTGCACATATTTATTACGAATTCAAGTAAACAAGATAGATACGGCTAAGTACTTGCTAGCCACTACTTTAACGTCTGCTAATGGGTAAGGTGGTAAGGATAATAGTGACTTAGATACAGAAACAGATAAATAAATTATAATATCTGCACGGTAATAAATATTATGCTTTATACTAGAAGCTTTCTTTTTTTTTATCACCATCTAAAATGTTTCCAGGCTTTAGGTATAGGGTTGCAAGATTAATCAAAAGATAGTCACCGTCAGTGGCGGAGTTTAGGGTGGCAAGGCCGTTTTGTTTTTTTTTTTCTCCGGTGGGAAAATCATTCAATGGCAGTCAGACTTTTACCGACTAAAAACTCACTCTTGTTTCTTCTTTATCTTCGTTCCAGGGCTCCGGGGTTCACTATCACATTACCCATGGCACCAGTAGGCTTCGACTCTGCGAGGCCCCTACGATTTGCTGACAAGTCCTTGAAGCGCGCTTGGGACACTACGCGCCTTCGACGACTTAGGCTCGGTCCGGTTAACGGACGGTTGGACCGCGAGCTAGTGTGGCAAGGCTTGGGCATGGGTTTGCTTGTGGCCGTAGGTTCGGCCTTGAGTATGATTCTGAAAGGAAAACCCGGGGCCCTGGAATGGAACACTGGTACATTTTAGTCAGCACAGTAGCACCAGTTATGTGATGATTTCTCACTTGAAAACAGAAAATCAATCAAAGACATTAATTATGTAAAAAACAACTCTTAAAAAAGACTGTTCCCTTTATCTGTCGCAAAGAAAAATGGACTAAAAAGTGTTTTAATTTTTTCATGTACACTTTTGATTTCAATGTAGACCGAATACCTGAAAATTTTTGAGGATGTCAAAAAGAAATATTGTATTAGGTAGGTCTTTTATAAAGAAATTCATAATTATATTGCGTCACAAAAACACAAGAAATAGCTCACAATAAATAATAATTTCACAAAAATAAAACACACAGACATAACCGATCACCTATCATTCGAATTTACGTCCTATATCTAACAGGCTAAAGTTTATATTCCATTACATGTTTCTCGGAATGGTCCATGCACCATGTGATTTAGGTAAGCATTTAAATGTATGTAATTTTATTTATTTTAATAGCAGAGGTACCAGCGACATGTTATCGCAAGTATGCGAATTAACGGTGACAATTGTGATTGCAAACCGCATTTGTGTTCAAGCTTCAACGTTAAGTGCCGAGTGTGCTTGGAGAGTAAGAAAAATACAGACAGGACAAGATTTTAAAGACTTTATACCTACTAATGTTCATGTTTTAAGAAGTTCGAAAAAAAGTAAAATTATGGATAGGATCCCATCAACCTACTTTCAATATCTATGAAATTACCCGTTAGAACGGTTTGAGTGTTTTTGCCCGACTGCTACAGAAGTTGGGTAATGTATTACAAGAGTGTTTTTTTTCTTTTTTTTTTGGGGTGGGGTTACGTTTATTTATCAAAATATAACATTACAATCATGTTCAGTTACTTACAGGTGTTTTTGTGTCTGTTTCTATGGCATGCCCTGCAGCCCAAATAGCTGGATGGATTTTAAAAGTAAAATATCATTTCATTGGTTTGGACTGCCTTAACGTAAAGTGACGTAAGCTATATGAATTTTGAAACACCATTAGTATAACAAGGTCGTATTTTTTGTGATATGATCATAAGATGTATCAAAATCATCAACCTGCTCCAGGAGGTGATTTCAAAATAACTGAAATGTAGAAAAAAAAAAATAATATTATCAAAAAACTTTACTGCAAAAACAACTAAAAGCCTTCCAAACAAATCACTTTATAACCTGTCTGATGCAGTTGATGCCATAAAATCCATGGCTGATCTGCCATAACTGCCACCTACTGCATCAGACTAGTTCCTATAGAATGAATGTGGACTTCTCTAAAATTGAGGAACCATGCATCATTTCTTTACAGATACATGATTTGTATAACCAGACAGATGGTGAAGATTGAGATGAGAGTTTATTTCGATGAAGAGTGACTAATTATAAGTAGATGCTGAAAAATAAAACATTAATATTGCACTGATCCCAAATGAATACCTAAGATCATGATGATGCATTTACATTTCTCAGACTGGCCTGTTGGTCTAGTGGTTAGTGGCCCTGACTGCTATGCCGGAGGTCGTGGGTTCGATTCCCACCCAGGACAAATATTTGTGTGATGAGCACGATCATTTGTCCTGTGTCTGGGTGTTATTTATCTATAATATGTATGTATTTAGAAATATATAAGTATGTTTATCAGCTGTCTGGTACCCATAACACAAGCTCTGCTTAGCTTGGGACTAGACGGTGTTGTGTGATTGTTGTGGAAATATTATTATTATTATATTATTTCGTCATCAAGTAAGTGATTGGATAGGTTGTCTGTAATTCCTGTTTTCTTCATGATTTATGATGAGGAAGGAAATGATTGTCTTTGGTAAAAATGACATATAAGAGTAACGGAGTAATAATCGAACATTTTAAAATAAAGCAGTTTCGTGTGACATCATCCTGATATTTGGTGATAACCGTCTGATAGCACAAACTGCATCTATGCTATGTTGTGCACACGACGGGCACAAACTGTGTATTATATTGAACACAGAAGTAAAGCACTAATGGTGAACTGTCTCATATGCATTAGTTGATCAGTGTCAGGTTATTCTATCAATTCCTGACAGTAAATGTTCAATTACGGAGACGCGGCGCGTTGCGCGGTGCATCGGGCGGTCCGTCGTACATTGCCATATGTTTGTGTTTGCGCGAGCGGTGACGCGGCCCGCTGCTGCAATGTACGACGAAACGCCAAACGCGCCGCGCAACGCTCCGCGTCTCCGTAAACACGGCCTAATGATAGCTCGATAGATATTGCCCACACAAGACGAGCACAAACTGTGTATATTCAAAATTATACCTCTATTAGTGAACTGTCTCATCTGCGTTAGTTGATCAGTGTCAGTTGGTGCTATCGTGTCGTAACTGACAGTAACGACGTCGTCATGATAGCTCGCTAGACAGTGCCCGCACACGATGTGCACAAACTGTGTATTATATTTAACACAGAAGTATGGAACTATTGATAAACTGGCTCATCTGTAATAGTTGATCAGTGTATGTGTGTAGTATCGTGCCAAATTATCTCGTTAGATGGTACATGCAGACGACGTGAACATACTGTGTATTACGTTGAAAATAGAAGTATAGCACTATTGGTGAACTTTCTCATCTATAATAGTTGATCAGTGTAAGTGTTTGCTATTGTAGCAAAATATCTCGCTTCATAGTGCCAGCCCATGATATGCACGAACTGTGTGTATTATTGAACTTAGAAGTATGGTACTATTGGTGAACTTTCACATCTGTAATAGCTGATTAATGTAATTGTATACTATTGTAATAAAATATCTTGCTAGATAGTGCCACGCGCATTTCGCGCAGTTCGCGCATAACGTGTGCTGGCAGTGCCAGCACACGTTATGCGCGAACTGTGCATTATGTTGAACACAGACGAAGAGTATTGCACTAGTTGAGAATTTTCTCATCAGCTTTAGTTGATCAGTTTCAGTTGGTGTGATAGCTGTTATAACGACACATTATTATGATAGCTCACTAGATAGTGCCCACACACGATTTACACGAAGTGTGCATACTATTGAACACAGAAGTATGGTACTATTGATGATCTGTCTTATCTGTAATAGTTGATCAGAGTGACACTGTGGCATCGTGTTGCAGCTGACAGTAATTAAGTTATCATGATAGCTCACTAGATAGTGCCCGCACACGATGTGCACAAATTGTATATACTATTGAGCACAAAATTATGGTACCTATTGATGAACTGTCTCATCTGTGATAGTTGATCAGTGTCGGTGTATGGTACCTATCGTGTTGCAGCTGACAGTAATGTCGTTGTCATGACAACTAGATAGATAGTTGGTACCCGCACACGATGTGCACGAACTGTGTATTATATTGAACACAGAAGTATGGCACTATTGGTGAACTGTCTCATCTGTGATAGTTGATCAGTGCCAGTGTGTGGTATCGTGTCGCAGCTGACAGTAATGACGTCGTCATGATAGCTCGCTAGATAATGCCCGCACACGATGTGCATGAACTGTGTATAGTAGGTATCTTAAGGACAAAAAACGTTTAAATAGAGATTGTAAGTATTATAAAAAGTAGTGTATCCTTCTATCATATTTTTTTAATGCTTGAAAAAGTTTAGTTCCTTTTTCATCACATAAAACTTAAATTAATAAAATCCTGCCTTAGAAACTAGAAGGAAAATCAACGTTCTAGTTTAGGTCGTCAAGTGTTATTGTTGTACATACAAACTATATTAGTATCAGTCATTGGACCATCACAACAAAATAATTATTCAAGTAAGTTATCAGTATCACACCTATAATTATTTTATAAAGACGTTACATTTTTCGTAACAAGATACCAGTACCAAAGGGGTCATCTACCTAATTGTAAGACTCATGTCTTCACAATCCACCCAATCACTTTAGTAAGGACATTAACAATGTTGACGTGAGAGACATTTGATACGATTAAACTGACTTCGACCTTACAAAGGCACCTTTACGGCTATTGAGACCTTATCTTTAAATTTCCGTTTTCAATGAAATCCCTTAATAAAAACAAAACAGAAACAGTAAAACATCCGATCTCTATTATCTGTAACTCAATACTTAATTCTGTGGTAGAAGGCGGGGGGAGGGGCTTGTAGCGCTCCGCCTAATCCCTCCCAAGCGGCGCCGCGATTGGTGGAGGGAGGTAAGTTTCCATGCGTACGCGCATTCAAGCCCGCCGCGACTGAAGAATGCAATTCAATTGAGGTGCTCAATGCTCTTTTATGTGAAGTACGGGTAATTGTTCTATTAAATGTACGGTTCCTGCGATCTGCAGGGAGAATTCTTTGTTTCTAGCTTTGAGTACCTGGAAATCGCTGTAGTAATTTGCCACTATTAAATCCAATTATATAAACTGTGCCAACGACATCGACAGCTGAATTGGGAATAGAATTATCCTGCAATTTTATGAATTTGATTAGCTTTACGAGTTTCTAGCAAATTTTCGATCTTTAAGTGGATTTTATTTTTATGAGTGTTTTTAAAATTCCTTTTTTTTTGTCATAAGCAGTAATGCAATGGTTGATGGTAAGGCGCACTAGGCTATGAGGAGCCTGTTCGCTCAAGCCTTGGAGACACCCAAATTATAATCGACAGGAAGACCGCAGTAGGCAAATTGTTCTTATCCTTTGATGTACGCGCTATAAACGACGAGCCATCATAGCTAGAATACTATCAAACTACTTAGTATAGGTAGTTTTTACATGTAGGTAAATCTTGGCATCCCTTTTGATCATTCAACATTGGCAAAATATTTGATCTTCCAGGATTTGTTTACATTGGTAGATACTTATCTTTTAGTCTTTAGTCACTGAATTTAGATAAGGCAAAAACACCACTACATACAGGAATTAAGGTAGATTTTAAATTTTAGTAAGGAATAATAAATGACAAGTCATTTTTTTATTAAAGTAGGTACTTAAGTAGTGAATTCTAAAGGCTTATGGTAAAATGGTGTAGGTATGCAAAGACCTCATGTTAATACAAGTAACAAACTGGTAATATTTTTGGGTGTAATGACCGCTATAATGCGTAGGTAGAGGCAATTGACTGGCTATCTTCTATGACCATGAAACTAAAATTTTAAATGTGTATAATTTTATGTGCCACATATACCTACAAGAGGATAGATTTCGAGGTCTGGTCCTGAAGTCTGACTGATATGGTGGCATTGTACATACTTACCTTTCAGTACTTCGATGTACCAATATCTAGTCAAATCAAAATCGTTGGAAGGCCTATTTCCAACAGTGAACGTCTTTCTGCTGGTGATGATTATTTATTTATTTAGGTATTTACAAAATCCACAGCTCTTTTACAAATTTTACTCAATGATAAGTGATGATTATGAGAGACATACAGCTATAAACTTTATCTGTTGGTTTAAATAGTCATTAGGCTATATAATCCAACATAACCTAAGCGTAATAATAAGTATAAACTTCTTCCAAAAATGCCTACCAGTTTTGAGCTATGGTAGTGTCATAATTTTGACAAACTGATGAACCAAAGTATGAACCTGCTGGATTGCAGGACAAACATAAAGGTGAAAGAGGTTGAAAAATAAAAGATCTGATCATTATTGAAATCCAAGATTAAGGCAACAATATTTGGCTGCAGGATTTTTACTGTAGTCCTGAAACACAAAAGGCAGGCTGAAAGAATACAGATGGTTTTTTTTATGAAAAAAGTCTTACACTCCATCTCAGTACTTCCAGAGGAGGAGAGCAGTTTTGTCGCTGAAAGTTGAGAGAGTTCAGTAGGTATAATGAACATTGTTAAATGGAAGCTACGAAACAGATTAGCAACAACAACTCTGAATTCGACACTCCATCTCACTTCTTCCAGAGGAGAAGTAGGTAATTTAATGATAGTCCCAAAAAATACAATACCAAAAAATTCTATCCCGAATATTTTAACTGAGAAAATGCATCTACAAAACCTTTCTTTCAAAATACATTTGTAAAGTACGATCGGTACTAAAATCACGTATTTACCGCTCTGCATTCATCCTTTAAAGTCATACCACACACTGAGTAAGTTTATCTCCAGCTAATAACTGTTAGAAAACGTAAGAAACCGTACTTACATAGTACTTACAAGTTCTAATGGCGTTAAATATTACGAGGTAATGCGAGGAATCTTGTTGAAGTCAACTGTTTACGTACTAACGACCTGCCATTGAAGTTTTACAAAGAATAATAGATGTTTATGTTGGGTGATTGTTATGAAGATGAAGGATGATCTGCCAATGTCTAATAGCTGTGTGAAACAGAAACACTACTGCAGCACAATGGACGATTAAAAAACAAAACAAGCTTCAATGTATTTATAATATCATTTAACTATCAAGTGTAATAACTAAGAACATCAACATAAACTCAACTTGAGCAGAACTACTGGTTAAAAGCAACTCCCAAGTCACGATACAAGACCTGGTTCTCCACATTTAGTATCCTCTTAGTTTTCAGCCATCTTGCAAAACTCGGCCTAACTTGGACGCACCTACGCTACGATTATATTGAAGCAAGGCAAAGCAAGGTGCGATTTGTACTCATGAGGACCTAGTCATAGACAATAATTAAACATTAATGATGTTGTCAAAAAATCCAAAATTGGAATGGGATTTGACATATGCTTCCAAAATATCACGGGTTAAATTCAATATATTTTTAACTTTTGATGTTTCTACAGAATTTCAATTCGTCTGGATATTCAGTACTATTCAATTATAATGGTTATTTGTACTTCAACCTGCCTTCTACCTCTTCAGCTTTACAATTCTGTAAGTAAATAATAGGTCTGTTGTCAGGCGCAATTTGCTGAACTGAAAATGCTTGGAGCAGTAGATATCACGTGTATAAGCTGATATATTGATGATGAGATTACATTTTTCACCTGTTGACTTGATCTTTGACTAACATACAAAAGTTCAAACTCAAAGTCTGCCAGAATGCTATGGGGCGTACTTGGGGATACACTAATCGATCGTGTTCGAAACACTATACAGCGCTCTAAAGCGTAAATCGTTGGCGTGCCTCAAAAAGCTGCCCAGCATAAATCAGACAGGGTTGGACATGTCTGCCGTATTTTGTTCGAGTTGTGTGCCAAAAGCACAAAATTGGTGGCACAATCACAAGATAGGTTTGTGGCAGACCATAAAAGAGATGGTGGAACAAGAAGTCTTCCCTTAGGAGTTAGCTTAAATTGCCTTAGAGCAGGGGAAAATGAATGGTGGCGGGAGAAGTGTTTAACCAGAAGCGAAGCACTATAAACTAGATATAATAAATGTCTAATAATAACCATAGCCCGTATATCCTTCTCTTCTATATGTGTACAGGGATATGTAATCGTCGGTTGATTTCACGTTTCATTAACGTTATCTATGGGGCCTCTGCAAGTTAGTTTCAGTCCCTCTTACGCCTGTCAAAGATTCAGGACCACAGGGTCTAGAGATGTATAAAGACATAAAAAAGAATCTGCGAAGTAAGTATGCTTTTAAGAATAATTTCCATAATCACTATTCTAAAATCGATTCGATACGAAAAGCAACCACTATAACTTTGCGAAATAATTGATTTGAACGAACAATCGGTAAGCATGTTGAACACGACTATTTACTTACAAACAGTCGATTATTCGTGAATTATAATACAATTCTTACGCCAATCCGCTGTGGTTGCAAAACGGCTACTTAGCTATTTGTTATCGGCCTACGTTCCTTGTTGAATTTGTTATATTACTGGTGCAGTGTTACCAATGGCAGGTTTCAAATTACCGTGCCAACAGTTGAATGGAACTTGGCAGGAGTTCCCACATTCATCTTGTTGGAGCCTCAGTTCCGGGATTGTTGGTAACTCTAACCTAACGGCTGATGGATGGCTAGATAGCCATAGAATTGGCGGGCGAAAATGCTCTTGGCAATACGCGCCTATCGTTTGTTCAAACGGTTCCGTGGATTGCCGTGGAAATCACTCCACCTGCAATATGCCTAAAATACATTTATACAATACTATACAACACATACATATCCATGGAATTTCTTGCACATTCTTCTCCATAGAGATCTACGCTTTGGAACATGTGACATGACCGACATTTTGCCTGTAATTGGTCTATTTGACATAAACGATTCTGATTTCTTATTTTTGATGTCATACGACATTTACATACAATGTATTAATTCAGCCACTGAACCTACAATGCCTACAATGTGTTAATTCAGGCAGTGTTCAAAATACTCCATGATTTAAAAAATATAGGTATACGTATAATATTATTCTAAGGCAGTTTGTCAAAAATACTGATAGCACTAGAATTTCCAGTCAAGTACAATTTCTAAACAATTTTAGGAGTATGCCAAACAGGGTGCAAAATCCGTACACTTACCTTGAAAAGGATGATCCTCCGACCAGCCGGGAGTTGTGTCTAGTCCAGGCAACTGCCTAAATAATTGATTTCGGATTGTTGCATATGCTCTAATCACGTGAGGAATTCTAATAGCGCGATACAGGATTTTGGATTATTAATTCGGCTTTATAGATGTCGCTAAATTGTCTATTTTTTTAACGTGTTAATTTGTGAAGAGCTCTTGTGTGAATTGTGATGGCCCAATGGTTAAAGGGAGGCAGCTCTCCTCTCATGCATGAGGTTGTAGGTTCGAAACCAAGCAGGAACCAATGTGATTTTCTTAATTCATAATTATGTACTCAAAAGTTCACCTAAGAAATAATATAGTAATTATTATACCGTTAAATTTTAGTCGTTTTAATCCCGCGGAGGGTTGATTGGGTTCACCAAACACTATCGATTTGTAAAGAGAAAATTAAAAAATTAAAGTACTTTTTTAAACTCTAATTAATTTATGCATGTACTAAATTAATTTTTTCAAGTAAACGTCAGCTGAGCGAGGTCTATGAACTGTACGTAGTTAGTACGCAACGACCAACAACTACCTACAAGGTCATTTACTCGTATTGCTCTACGTTTTAGAAACACATTCGTTGTGCGTACAGCTGAAGTTGAATTCTCTACTAGAGACTTTGTTTCATGATAGCTACAACCACGGGATCTCTAAGTGTCGCTGCATACGGGCCTCAAAAAAGCGCCGTCACAACAAAACGCCGCCTCAATAAAGCGCCGCCACCGCCGCACACGGGCCACAAAATAACGCCGCCTCAAGAAGAAGCGTGTGGCGGCTTTTTTTGTGGCCCCTGTACAGCGACCCTAAGACAAGAGTCGACAGATTACTTTTAGGCAAGCATGTACCATCGTCGACCACATCATCGACCTTAACATCAGGCAAGTTAGTGGTCAAGCGCAAACTTGGCAAAGGTTAGACAAATGCTTATTCGTGTAATAGTGTGTGGCTCACGAAAATGAAGATACAAATTCTAGATAAATACATTTATTTCCCATCGATATTAATGTCAAGATATATTGGCAACACTACACGCAACACTTATTGCTTACATTACAGGTGTGTTAACAGCTAAACTTCGTGTTGAAATTATGTATATAAGTATTATTTATTACTTATCTGATTCTGCCTTTATAGATATTCATAGTCATGGAACAGGTGTCTAAATGTGTTTGTGCAGGTAAATCTCTATCAGCGAAACTACTTCAATTGGTAGAAAAAGATCAAGAAGGTTTACAGCTGTCAAAATAACGGGATTTTCCCGATTGATGTTCAGTAATTTTTCACAAATTAATTATGAAAAATTGGTACGTATCGCAATTATCTGCACAATTAAACTTTTTTTTTCAACTAGTACTTGACTGCGATCCCAACTGATAGTAAGCAGTTATGCAATCGATGTTGGAGAGGCGCACTAGTTTATTAAGAGCATATTCACTCTAGCCTTGAAGAAACATTATAATCCGATGGAAAGACCGCAACAGGCAAATTGATGTACGCGGTAGGTTTCAACAACTTATGGGTGGATACTCGCCGTACGTCGGGTTCTCCGATGGTAGAAATGAGATAGCGGAATGAAGTCAAGCAATTCCCGCGCACACTCTCCAAAATGCCACCTGTAAAATACCGATTAAGGCCAAACATAATCTGATTTATAGAAATTGCTTTTAGATTAGTCATGGTAAATCAAACCTGAAGAATTGGAAAACCAAAAGTGGTAGTGGACAGAATCGAATTTCTCTTCTGCAACCAATGTACTTACCTGTAAATCTACATAGTAGGTTGCAGGAGAAAAAGTCAATCCTGTAGAATCGCGAAACTTAATTGGTAGGGAACAGGGTACATTGCTCGCAGAACAATTAATAGTTGATCGAGCCGAAAGGCTCTGAAGTGGAAACCGCATAACTGAAGACGCAGCGTTGAAAGACCTCCCACAAAGTAGACTGATGACCTAGTGAGAGACGTGTAAATCCCATGGATGCGAGACGCGTAGGCCCAGTCGTTCTGGGGTCATTTGGGGGAGGTTTATGTCCAGTAGTGGATGTTTTACAGCTAAAATGACAATGATGATGGGAAATTATTTTTTTCCATAACCGTAACAAACTTATATTTTGTATATAAAATGAAACGTTTCGCATTATCTCCTCATACAACATTCATCATACAAAAGTTCACACTTCATTCAAAATTAAATTCTATTATCTTTGACATCCGTTACAATCTTAAGTGCCTCGTTTGTGCATTAACTCGGCACCCTGTTACACCGACGCGTAACTTTCGTTGAAGAGTTAAATAACTTAACGCGTCTTATAATCATTATATAGGGTGACTGGTAATTAGTGAACGATACTTAAACACGTGATTGTAGTCAAGATAACAAACAACTTTTACTATGCGACCAAACCTGAAATCGCGAAAAGAATCAGCCAAGTTCAGTACATTTTCACCAGTTAGGCGAACACAAATGTTTGATTTTTTTATTTTTTTTCGCGATACTGGGTTTGGTAACGTAGTAAAAGTTGTTTGTATCATGACTACCATCACGTGTTTAAGTATCGTTCACTAATTACCAGTCACCCTATTTTAGTAGTGTTGTGAGACAGAGACAAAGTTATACAATATAAATAGCGCTGTCTCTTTCCTGCACCAGAATCATAATGATATAAAAATATCATGGTAGGGCTTCTGTTCTTTGGCTGCGGGACAGATCAAAACAATCACTGCTGCCTAGCTTTAGAACGGAACGGAACGAATTTTTACTGACTTAAACCTATTACGCGCTAAAGAGATCCTGTTCTTAGTTTTCAGGATCCGATGAAAAATTAACATAGAAGGGTTGTGTTTTGGAATAAACTAAAGTAGATCTGGACAAAACTATTGCAGGTGCACTCAAAACTAAATGAAGATTTCAGTTAGCAGCATGCACTGTTTTATGACCGATTATTTCTGAAAGCTAAGTGAAATTACTGGCGTATACGCCAGTAGACTGATAGGATAACATACATAGTTTGGACTGATAATTTAAAGTAAGTTAAACTTCTTTTTAAAGTGCTCTGATAGAAGTGCACCCTACGAAGTAGGTATAAGAATAGTTTTCAGAAATTTCCACGTATTCGCAGTATAAAATAAATTATTCGAAGCTGTTAGTTCTTCTCTTCTCTATCTAAAATAAAAACACAATTATTCATCTTGCAAACGCACCTAGCCCCGACATTCAGAGTGCCTAATGCGAAATAGTTTTACTTTAACACGATCGACACGTTTCTGACGTTCGACGCTCCGATTGGCGCGCTCCAAGCTTTTAACCAATCAGAGCGTTTCGATCGCGTTAACCTAAAAACGAACGAACACGGTACGGTGTAACCACCGCCCCGCTAGCACGCGCTAGGCCGAAAGGTATTCACACAACAAATATTGACGCGCCGAAGCATTGTGTCGGCGTTAACTAAAGGTAATCTTATCAACTGTTTGAGCGCAAACACTAATGTTTGATGACAGACGCTCGTGTGTCTACGTTTGTCTCTCAAGCCTTATCTCTAAGTAATGACGTATTGAACTTGTAGAATTTCCGGGAAGTTTCCTGTCAATCCTTCTTTGGTGTTTTCTTAGGGATTCGAGTACTTAACGCCGGCCTTATAGGGCGCTTAGAAAAGTTTCTTTTTGTTTATGTTCTGATTACTTCCTTTCGATTATCTTCAAGTTTATGTTGGTGGTGTCATTTATGATGTATTATAGTCCTTATGTGACTGTGTCCTGTGTACAAACTCTTATAAGGCAGAAATTAAAAGAAAGATTCGTTCATTAAAATAAACAATTCATAAAAAAAAAATTTTACTTCTTAAACAACAGTATTGTAGTGTTTATAAGACTGTTTACTGCCTTGAAATAAATTAAATTTTCGCTATGAGATCATTAGTTCTTTTTTCTGTTTTTTTTTTTTTTATACGTAGACATATTTTAACACTAAACAAAAACCTTCCCAACCTTTCAGTTATCCCTTTTGAAGGTTTTATTCGAAAATTCGAATATTGTAAAAATGTGAAATTTTATTTCCGTAAAATGCTACCAATGGGCAATAAATCTCCAAATCGGTACAGCCTCCAATCCAAAAATACCTTGAAAAATACAACAAAAAAACACAATTAAAATGTATAGCAAAAACCCGTTTTAAAATTTAATTGCAAATCAATTAACTGCCTCTATTTAGGTCTCATTTTATTCTCGGAGGTTCAAGTTAGTAGGCAGTCGATTTTATGAGTTTATAGCACCAATAGCATCTGAAGTGCCTTTTCATTAACAGCTTAATTTGAAAAGACCACCGTCTGTCGGTAATTAGCTTACGGACAAAATAGGGGCGAATAATTAAAATGTCTTAATTTTATTGAGGGAGGTCCTCGGGTTTATTGAGGAATATTTATGTGCGTTGTAAAGATAGCCGAGCCCAGGGATCTTTTTAGTATTGTTGCTGGTTCAATCAGTTCGATGATCTGGGTTCGTTACTGTAGATGAAAAAAATCGGATCGGTTGTCTGTTAAGGGCCGGTGCAGTCACTGTGTATTTTGTATAAACTCCGCCCGGGACTATGTCGACTTCGCGGCCCCAAAACAACGGTTTTATTTTTATATAAAAAAAAAACTATTGTTTTTGCGAGACGCTTTTAAATAACAAGCTTTATTTTTTTTTTGTAACTTTCAAATATTTCCGTAACGTAATCTCGTACATAAATATGTTTAAAATTGTAAGTTAGGGTCAGATTTGCGTTTTTTTTTATCGAGCCACCTAATTTAAATCATATTTTCATTTTTTTCCGGCGCTTAGCCATATAGTCAATTATAATAATATGGATTTCCAGAGGTTTAAAAAAAATCAAAATAATTACCTGGCCTTAAGAGCAGTTGAAAATTGGAAGTGTAGTAGGTAAGCTTAATTTTCTTGTCTTATCTACAGAGTTTATCTTCTAAGCTTAATTAATTAGGATGTCTCTGAAATTTAGATGGAACAATGTCTCCATGTTTAAGGATATTTTTCTATGTAGATAATAATCACCAGTAGGTGTAGTCTGACGTTTTAGGTCTTTATCATAAAACGGTATTATGATATTATTATGATATTATATATATTTACAAATGTTTTAATCTTGTTAGGGTACAAGATAAAAACATTTGTAAATTTTATTTTTATTGTTATTTTAATTGAATGCCCATCAATATGATTCTCAAACAAATTTAATGTCGTTAAAAGCCATAAAACAGAAAAACATTCGATCGATCGCAACATCATATTAATTATTGGAAGCAATAAAAAATTCTCAAGCATCGCCTTAAAAACCAAATAACAACAAGACCGTGAAAAAAATGTCTTTAATTTCATTTAAAAAATTGAAGTCTGCCGACGTCGTGACCAAAAAAAGTAAAAAACTTAATAAATCGAGCCAAATAACACATTACGAGGCTAATTTAAATGCTAAATTCTCTTGTTTAAATTAAGTACGAAACGAAGGGATTTTTCACAATAAATAATACCCTAATTACTGGCCAAGGTCCCATCAAATTGTTTTTATGGCGACATGCTGCTCACAAAAAAGAAAGATTCTCTAATTTGGACGGCGTTATGCAACATGTTGGGAAATAAAAATATTGTTTTATTGTTTTTTGTAGAAAGAAGTTCTATGTTCGAAATAAAAATAAATGTTACTAAAAAAGTATTGTATAAACAAAAGATTGTCATCGCTTTCACAATGTGACACAACACTTGCTTTTAATGTAACAATCACTTTTCCGTGAAAACATAACCGATTTATAATCAGTGTATTGTAAATCTAAATTAAATGCATTTTTTTAAAGTGATAATATATCAAAACAACATCTTTGACACCATTTAATAACCGACAATGACATAAGCAAACAGCGTGCTCCTTTAAAGTGCATCAATAAGGAAATGATAAGTAGCTCAAGGATATTTGTCCAATATCAAGAAAAACAATCTACTCCATACTATATTTACCTAGTTTTAAAAAAGTATTTGCAAACGGTCAGATCTTGACACGAACTTTTGTAAAATACCTATTAAAATTACCAAACAAACCCCATTTTCTTAGTTGTTTCCTTAATACGTCCTTGGCGTAATAAATTACTTATCTGAACAAATTTAGACGGTTCTATAGAAGTTGCCCCGAGGTCGTGTGTGTTCTTCTAAAATTTCCAACTTACGCTTACAATAATATTGAAAGTTGAGTGAGAGCTTCTTTGGCCGTTGTGTTATGAAGAACCTCTTCTATTTTCAATAAATTGAATATTATTGTAAAACCAGTGGTGGCCGAGTGGTAACGGCCTTGACTTACGAGTTGTAGGACGCGGGTTTAAACCCAGCCGACCGCATTACTTTGTGTAATTTATATCATCACCACTGTGAAGCAAAACATCGTGAGAAAACCTACATGTCCTTGAACCGAAAATTCGAAGACTGTCACATGTCTTCGAAATTTGGAGGCCCGAGTCCCAGCAGTGGGAGCTATACAAGGCTGATGCTATGACATTGAAATATAACAAAAGAAAATAATAAAAATCTACTAGACTAATAAATAGTGATTTTACCTACAAAAAAAAAACTAGAGACTAACTTAAATGTCTAACCCTATCAACGAATACAGTTGTCGAGAGTCTCATACATTTTGAATTATGTTTAATTGGTCTTGATTATGTCACTTTGTCTAACGTCTAGTTACCTACATATTATTATTATTATTTTCTTTATTCATTTAATATACTTATTATTATTATTTAAATAGCAATGACTTAAAAATATCTATTATGTCTTGGTTCCCTACAACATAAAGTGGTCCCCACAATTGGAGGCTTCCTCAACAGCCGCACACAATAAAATCACAGATTTGTGGACATTACAACGTCCAGTTTTAATTCCATACAAAATTAGTCCAACCAGCTTCTTTTGAGTTTATATAAAAACTAATCAGAATCACGTCGGGAGCTTCGTATAAATTCTATCTGTTATATAAAGCTTCGGTAAAGTGGGGTTTACATTATTATTCAGTATTCCGTACAAATGTTATGTCCCTTAAGTTTTCAAAGCAAGACTGGCCCTCTAGCCAAGTTACAATCGTTTCGTTCAGCGTGAACGCTTGAAGTTAGCCACGCCCCCAATTCCTTTGTTCCGACGTCATCTCAACGCTCAGTCACCATCTGGGGGCTTACCATGGAGTATTAAAATGAAAGAGGGATGCAGCTATATATTCCATATAGCGCCATCCTCGTGAAATGGATCGCATTAAGAGCTCATGGTAAGGCCTCAGGGGAGTTTTATAATCTCTTGAAATAAATTTAGATACCTACTAATCTCTCTATTTTTGTTTTCAAATGAAACAAAGTATGATTGAAAAATGTATAATACATATTATATTTAGTAATCAAGTATCCTTTCTTTTTAGAGTCTACTAAAATGATTCAAAATGTTCACGTGTATCATCAAAAAAATTTTCAAGAGCTTTTTTGCTTAAATAAATGACATGAAATCACGGTGAATCTTTGTTTTCAGTTTTTTTTTTAAGTTTGAAAATCTAGTGCTAAAGCGGAAGAACATGTTAGATTTTTACTGATTGAAATCACAGGGTCAAAGCCTACTTGGGTCATGGGTCAGCTTCTGAAAGGAAGGCCCGGCCCCGGCACGATAGGCAACGAAGGAACGGGGTAGGTTTTTAGTCAGTAAGAGTCTGACACTATTTCCCGCTCCGCCCAAGTGCGGGATTTGTCATTGGATGATTTTACCTACCATAAAAAAAAAACCTATAAGTATTCCTCCTTTTTTCACATTTTACGTTCTAGGACCACAAGTATCCCGTGCCTATGGTGGGTCATGTTTCAGTTTGAATTTTTGTTTATACATCGTTAAATTGTGATCGTTTTAACCCGTGGAGGGTCGATCCGGTACATAAAATACTATCGATTTGTACAGATAAAAATAAAAAACAAAGTACTTTTTTTCTAAAAGTCGAATTAATAGGTACGAAATTAATTTCTTTAAGTAGAATTAGTGAGAGTAAGTGAGAGTTTAAGTAACGAGACAGTGTTTCATGTACCGGATCGACCCTCCAAGGGATTAAAACGTTCAAAATTTAACGGTGTATAAAGGTCCAATTTCATACGGAACCCTGAAAATGATTATTTACGATTGTGTAGGCTATTTTAGTGATTCGGTCGGTAAGTGAGCACGAGACACATGTCAGTATTTTTAATTGCATCGCTTCATGTAATTTATCGATTTGGTAATGGCCCAAAATAAAAATTCAATTAATTTTCGTTTCATTTTTGTAGTATTTGTTTTTATTTTAAGTAAAACTACTTGAATGTTGATTAGTTTACCGATTTAAGGTAAATTAATGTGGTCGTTAATATATTTCTTATGGAAGGTCTGTAAGTGTTGATGGTGGAGTATAAATCTGATGCCTAAAAAGGTTGAGCAAAAACATAATAATAATAATTTACTCAGTAAACTTAAGACTTCTATATTATGAAATACCTATGCTGGGAGGCTCTGCTCTTCTAAAACTAGTAGTTACTATAGAGGAGTGTGTTGACATGGTCTATACAATTTAGAACCTTTTTAACTACGGATTGAAAGATAAAAAGATGATATAAAACAAAGATGATAGACTTAAACATGTGTGTGTTGTGTAGGTGTGTGTATGTGAAGAGTGTAGTCAGTATAGAGCAAGGGTGACCAACTTGATTAGACCCACGATCTACCGTTTACTGGCTAGACTCTGTGAGATCTACCAATCACAAAATCAATTTAATATTAAGAATAAATAAAAGAGCTAAATTTTGTACATGCAAAAATAATTAGAGTTTTAATAAAGAGTACTTTATTTTTTAATATTCTCTTTACAAATCGATAGTATTTCATGTGCCGAATCGACCCTCCGCGGGATCAAAACGACCAGAATTTAACAGTGTATAATATACAAAAGAAAAAACTGACTGTCTGATGTCAGCCATTCAGTTTTGGCTGTAGATTGACATGAATCAACCCACAACCGATTTAACTAGGACTAAAAACGTAAAATTTTGCACAAAGCCCTTTTCTATCATAGGCGAGCACTAAGAGATTTTTCAAAACTTATTGAATAGGAGGATGATACGGAGGACCTAAATTTTTTATGGAGAAACTTACTATCACGCAGGTGAAGCTGCTGATAATAGTACATTGTGATACAAGTGTGTAATGTAATTGGTTACCGTCGAGGTGGTATTAAGACCCGAGCCTTGGCGAGGGTCTTAAGAGAGCCAAGAACGGTAACCATACATTACTCACGTGTATCATACGACGTTTTTCAATACAATTGTGAAGAAACATAATTTAGTTAACTAATATTACAACGGTAAAACTAGTAAAATTTTTCATAACATGGCGGTAAAAAAATAAATCTGTTGCCTATGAGCACGCTTTAGGCTATGGCTATATGGTCTTTTGATCATATTGCCTAGTCGTCGTTTGTTTTCTTGTGTGAAATGTTTTTACGTTAATGTCATTCGTAGGGACAATAGAATATGGATGTAAAATTTTATAATGTAGTATTTAATTTTATTTAATTAACACAGCCCATGAATTTCACTCGAAAAATATACGCGCATCTTAAAATGACGGTCAATTTGTTTTGCGAACAAAGAGGTTGAACCAAGAGGTTATAGCTACATTACAGCACTTGTGCGTAATGGTAATCAAAATGTCACAGTTTGGTAACAGGTGCCATTATATACCTAAGTGTAGTGCAATAAGAGCCACTTTCTGAGCAAGTGTATTGAAAAAGTTAGTTATATATAACGCGTATCTGAATCGATTGTTGCGTTGCATGTTTGATAATAGAGGTATTATGAACTGTTTTTTTTTTCAGAGGTGAGTAATCACTAAATAACGCCTCCCACTCTGGTCGGTGTGAAAAGCAGTTTCAAACATTTATTGACTAAAACCCGTATTCCTTCAGTAACTCTTGTCATTGCAAGGTTGCGATAACTTTTTCAAATAATCCCACAGACCTAGCAGAACGCTTCATTCTGCGAAGAAGTAATGCTGGCGAAGGAAGCAGTCGCACGCGTGAGGGAACAGACTTCCTCACGCTCCATCCACCGGGACCCCGATCCCAATTCCAAGCCACTGTAAGCATCGGCTAGCGGATAACGAGCAATGAGGAGCCTGTCGCGCCGACCGGCAATCGGGTAACGTCGGGATCAGTCCGAACGCCCGAGTCGTCGACGGCGCGAAGTTTTCGACGTGCGCCTCAAAGAAATTTCAGTAAAACCGTAGTGGCCCAGTAGGGCTGAAGCCTTCCAGGACCACGGATAGTCCTGGAACGGAAGACAAAGAAGGGACATAGGAGTGGCTTTTATGTAGTCAGTAAAAGTGTAACACGCCTTCCCACTCCGCCTTGGGGCGGGAGAAATCATTAAATGACTACACTAAAAAACTATGTACCCAAAAAAAAACCCTGGTAGGATACGTTCTTATTACAGTCGGTGTGATGAACAAAATCCTTTAGTTGGAATACTTACATCAAAACCAAACTGCTCACTTGAATAACGATTACAGCAGTAAACCCAACAGGGAACGGTTATGAACAATCTTGAGAACGATAATGAAATAATTCGCAGCATTTTATTGCAATTACATTGCTCTATATCACAATCAAGGCATCGACTTGGCGGGTGGTAATCGAGTAATGGACCGACACCCTTACGATACAACCGATTGAGATTCAATTAACAAATTAATATGTATCGCTGTTTTTTTTGTAGAGTAATCAGAGCTGCAGTTGAATTTGTGCTTTCATAATTAATGGCGTTTAATTTTCAAATGTATAATTATGTGAGTGTGTATGTTTGTTTCTTCTTTACGCTTAAACGGCTGTACGGATTTGGATTTAACTTTACAGTAAGATAGCCTAGTATATCAAATTATCATATAGATTATAATTTATAATACGGAAAGTATTAAATCGCTATCAGAACCTAGTTTATTTTAGATAATTTTAAAACTTTATAATATCTAGACACCACCAGCAGGTTTCACCCACGTGATTGTAGAAAGTACAGTTTGTGCTATTCCAAGGCATGTAGACCATGTTTTGGCATAGTACAAAATTTACTTTGTACCCGTCTATTTACAAAATTTCATCGAAATTTGTTTAGAGCGTAAAGATGTAACAAACAAACAAACAAAAACATTCGGTTTTATAACATTAAGCGTGATATAACGTGATAAATCTTCTATATGACGTAGAGATGTAGTACATTTTCTAGAGTCCCAACAGTGGGCATATTATAAGGCTGATTATAATGCACATGACGTAGAACAAAACCCGCTAAATTAAAAATAAAGTAAGCAGTAACTTCACAGAAAACTTCACCCTACATTACATTTTTTGTATAACACTTTCGACCGCACGAACAAAAAAAAATAATATGTCGTAACCACACTTCATCACACAATTAAATCCCGTCAAAGAAAGGGTATCGCTGGTCCTCCATTATGACCGCTATTGTAATATTCGACGCACAATGCCTTACTTATGGCCAGTTTAGGACATGAAAAAAGAAATGGCTAAGGTGTCGTGACACAGTGTTGCGTAGTTTGGTGAACAGTTAGAGAAATATTGTGTTGTGTCTTTGAGAATTAGAGAGTAGGTAAATTAAAAAATACTGAGTACATATTTACCTTCAATCGGTTCACACCAGATTCGATTTTACTACTCAAACTGAAAGTCCTAATGAGTGAAGGAAAATGAGCCAACAGAATAAAGCAGCGTTGCAAAAACTTGTTCTGATAGAAATTACTTTATGTCTAAAATATTTTTACAGATCTGGAAAGAATGAAAATACATATCTAAATATAACACAACAATGAGCGTCATCAAAAGTTCTTAGACAAATATTAAGAAGATTTTAAGTGTTTATGTGAAGATGAAGAAGAGCAATTAAACAATAGATGAACTATTTTTAAACGTCAAAAGTGATTTATTTAAACTAGGCTGAGAGCCAGCCTTCCTCCAAAATGGCTAGCCATCACCAACTCTTAATGTTTTAGCTCGGATGAAGAAGCACTACAAACTCACCCGCAACACATCTGTCTGTTAAAGTGTGTCTGAAAATGGAGTGAATACTGAAGTTAGGAAGAGGTGCTCAAAAGGCTGCCAAATTTAAACGTGACTACAACTTGGCGGGACGTTTTTGATGCATACCTTACGAGCCCATAAAATACAGGATTGCTGGCCTGACAGAGCAACACTGGACAGGGGCGCTGCAAGGAATGGAGATAAACTTTTGCCCAGTAGCAGGACGAAATGAGTAAGTAATAATAATTGGAGAGAGAGATGAAAGTAAAGTAAGGCCTTGTTTACGGAGACGGACATTGCAGCAGCGGGGCGCGTCATCACTCGCGCAAACACAAACATATGGCAATGTACGAGGGATCGCCCGACGCACCGCGCAACGCGCCGCGTCTCCGAAATCGAGCACTAAGGATCATAATTTTAGTCAATCTTTTTTACCAACTTTTCATAAAAATACCACATGTTATGTTTTCCGAAAGGTAAGGTAGACTAAGATGTTATAATAATTTTCGTACAAACGCTCGGTTGATGCTGTCAATCTTTACCAGCCGTGTGTATTCCACGTTATTTGAGACCATAACAAATTCGTCAGATCAACGGCAAAGGCGACTTGACGGTGCGTTATGGATTCCGATGTATGAATATTATGATTGTTGCTTATTGTTACTGATGCGGTTCGGTGATTATTAAGCTAAATCTTTTTAAATGTTGAAGCTGTGTGTAGGTATGTAAGTATATATTTAGACAATGTATCTGATGTTGTGCAAGTTTTCTTGTCAAAGAGATCCAGCAGAACGAACGCATGTTGTAGACATTCCCCCGATTTCTGATTTAAGCATTTTAAGTTGAGAATTACTCAAACTCTACTTTAGCCTGTAAAGCTGTCAAAATTTGGCATTCAAGTATGGTTTGAGACATTCTTAACTCAAAATACTCAATTCAGAAACCTACCCAATGTCATTCTTTTTTATCCATTGACTTTTCATGCTCTATAGCAGGGCGGGGGCAGGGCATTTTAGACTTTTCCTGACTAAAACGCACTCCTATGTTCTTCCTTTGCCTTCGTTCCAGGGCGTCAGTGTTCTCTTTCGCACAACTCATGGCCCCAGTAAGCTTCGAGCCTTCTGGGCCAGTACGGTTGTACTGACATCTCCTTGAAGCGCACGTGAAACAGTACGCTCCGTTGATGACTCGAGCTCGGTCAGGTTATTGGCCGGCCGGACAGTGAGTTACCCAGTTACCCATTGCTCGCCGTCCGCAAGGCTTTGCATGTATCTTTTCATTAAAGTAAGTACATTTATTGTATTGTTTATAACTCGCGTTTGATCACTCTTAACGATGAGGTTAACGATCAAGCACGCTTGCTTGGAAGTAACTTATTCACTCTTGACTTAAATTCAGAAGGTTATAAGCAATCATCAGGACATGGTCTATCATAACTTCTACACCAAGCAAAGTCTACAAATAGGACAGGCATTTTCTGGATCAGTTTAGGATATGCGTCTTTCATGTCCCGAATTAGACTTTCACATAGAGCCATATTAGAAACTTAACTGTTTTCTTTAACAAATTTACTATAGGCGGCTCTCTTCAATTTAAATTTTCGAAAACATAAGTTTTGTATGTCTTCTGAAAAACAGCTGGCTGATTATAATTTTCACAAACAGATTGTCAATGTCCAAACCAAAAATTCTTACCACTAATTACCTATTATAACCTAAATACATACCCTGTCATACCTGCCCCAATTCTGATATAACACCGCAATCAAATAAACGAAAATGGCGTCTGCTCTTGGACTTCACCGTATGAAAGAACCAAGTTACCAACTGTGGACAAACATTCGATATTGAAGCTTAGGAATATAGCTATAAGGTTGTTGGTGAAGGCAATTTAATTTATAGCTTTGTAATGGTCGCATGACAGTTGATTAAAGGGGGCCGAAAAGCGCCGAGGTTGGAGACCAAGGGACAGCGCCCCAGGTGTGTCACAGTAGGAGGCCCCCCTGATGATTGTATTTAAAATAAATAAGAACCTCAATGAACGATTGTCCATACCGTGGCTTATGAACGCGATATTCGTATCGATAATTTATGCGACGGTATTTGTGGTCAACTGTGGAATTGGAAGTTTGTTTGTGTAGCTGTGTTATAATTTTTCTTTTTTTTTTCTGTCTCCGGTAGTTATGGTCTACTTTCTAATATCATCCACTATAATCTATCTTACCCAAAGTTTAATAATGTTTCAACTTTTTCTAGATGAGCCTTAGACGCATCAGTTTCTATCTAGTTCGTTTCTAATTAGTCATCGTCTTGTACTCCATTTATGTTGGGATCGCTATCAAAGGAAACAATAATATGACCCTCTATTGCAACTGCTATAAGTACCCCTAATACAATCGTTTAATTTTTGCTGCTCAAAATAGAGTGGCAAAACAGAATCCACATTATTTCATGGTGGATACACTCAAAATAAAAAGAGCAACCCTTTTATTAAGTATCACTCCCTCAGAGTACAAATAAAAACATAAAACACAATGAAAAAAAACGAGGCGCAAACTTAAAATTAAATCCCTATCAAAATTGTACAAAGCATGAATAAATATGCATTGAATAGAACCACCATCGTTATTAACCCTACATCTGTTAAAGGGTGAATGCGTTTATAATGGTCTTATAAGCGTCCTATAATCATAAGATTATTCTTTTTTTCAGTGCAGCTTCATTAGTAATGTAATAAGGTTTACAAAACATATAATCATTGTAATGTATCGGCAACCCGTAGATAGTTTCGTAAATACGTAATTGTAGGTTACAAAAATGGTTTTAGAACAGATTTTTATGGTCCTTAGTGCAATGCCAGCTTGTGGTCCCTTAAGGACCATTTTTAGGCAGTTTCTGTTTGCTACTAATCTTTTAAAGCTATTAATTCGACAAGCAATAAGAATCCTATTAAAGTAATTGTTGGAGCTCAACATTATTATGAAGACAAAGTTGGTAAAGCCCATTTATTACAGTCATAACCATTTCAGAAACAACTGAATAGTTATACGTAAAACGACTTTGATCAAAGCCTAACCCAGACATATCTGCAGACGATGAACAGTATACGTAGATAGATGCTTGTATTTTTTAATCGTACCGCAAGACCTGACAATAATACAACGAATCGTAAATTTTACAGCCGTCTTCCAAGTAAGCGGCGACGCTCCTAAGTAGAATCCTGTGTTTGTTTATTTTTTGATAGGACTGTGTAACCGCGTGTGCCCTTTCTTCACGAAATACTTATTTTTTTCCCTTGGCTTTTTTATTTACGTCCCCCAATAAAGGACTTACTATACCTCTGATGTATGCTTGGTGTTATTGTTTCACAGAAATTGAGATATTCTGGTCTTAGCAAGCAAATAAGGGGTTTTTATGTACTTAGTCCTTTTCGAAAACTTTGCTGTAAGTCTTTTATCATCTATCAAATTTAAATCCGGGTTACCTATTTGAGTCATAACTAATAATGATTCATTTAACGATGATTTCTGTTCGATAGATCCTGTAGATAAGAATCATGTAGTTACATTTTTTTGTATTACTCATTTGTAAATAGGTATTTTCATTTCCTTTGAAATGCTACAGATAAGGATCTTGACTAACTTATTGAAAGCAATAAAGTTTTTCAAGTTGAATATAATCATGGTACTTTGCCTTTTCCCTACTCTTTTAAGGTCAGTTTTAAAGCTATCGCATTTGGCTGAGTACGAGATGAATAACATAACTAAGTAATTTAATGAAGGAGAGCATATTTTAACAAAAATAGTGGTCTAGCCAAAGACCAAATATCCCGCTTAAAATTCAATGATGTCAAAATTCAGATACTTAAAAATACCAAAGCAGACACAGATTCACTATCACACAAAAATATTTAAACGACCAGTGCCCTTAAAATTCATAGGTCACTACAAAAAATGCATAACGCAGTAGGAATCCAAAATAAAACTATACACACATAATCTTATATCTGTAAGATCCGTGTTAAAGTGTTAACAATAGATATTTGTTCGAATTTCAATCGAGTTGTGACAAGATATGGACTTAGATAACGGTGGTAGGACCTATGGCACAATATAACGTAGATAAAGAAGGACCAGTCGATACTAAAATGCATGCTCATACCAATGACAATCATAAAGCTAAAAACGATGCACATGCAAAGTATAGCCGACCTATTGAAAAATGATCGTTGATAGTTTAAGTACTTGTACAGCATACTATACGAATACAGTTTTCATTTACAGGGTAACATCAAACCTTGGTATATTGTTCTATCTCACTAAAGCAAGTTAATCTTGAATTTTTCTCTAAGTTTACATAAACTTGTATATTTATCGGAGAACTTGTGTCATAGAAAATTGTTTACACACACGAACAATGTTCAATATACAGTCGTATTATTTTTTGCCATCCTTTACATCTTCGATTGTATGAGAAAAATTATTCTGTACCAACTTTGCACCACTTAGTTTTCGTTTTGGATTAAATTCTTTCCCATTTTTACTATATTAGTCTACACTTTTTGTCATATCTTTGTACTCTTTCAGCTTATAGTATTGCTTTGGTTATTTTACTAACTTCTTAATAGTTTTGCCCTATGGTTTGACATATATACGGAGATATGCTTTAGTATATCTTCGTTAATTTTCATTGATAGCCTTCATTTGAACTTCTGTTTCCAACTACTCTATGCCCATAACTTCTACCACGGATTAAAACGAGAATCATAGAATATTTTACGGGCTTTTATATTTGATTGTGTTCTGTTTACATTAGTATGTCTTTATTAGTCATTTCGTCTTTGGAATTTAGATTAAATGTTGACTTTATTTTAGTAGATATAGGAAAGTTAAGTACATCAACAATTTAAGTTTGAGTTACAGTTCTTGAAATTGTTTTTTCTTAATAACGTAAAAGCTGCTTACTTTCTTAATTCACACTGGCCAGTAATAAGAAAACAAAAGCTTTTAGCCATATAAATTTCATAATGTAGATATCTCCTTAACATTAACTTTTATTCCTTACTAAAACTAATAATGCGCTCGTGTTTTCTATAAAACTATTAAAGCACCAACAATATTACTTTCTACATAATATTACAAAAATAATTCAAGATATACCAACTCATAAAGAAAACTCTTTTTTCTCTACTCACAAGCATCCCAAGAATGAGTTAATACAAAGAAAAGAAAAATGAAAAAAATGTCTCAATTTGACAAATGTATTCACATAACAGGGTCCCCGATGGGCGCCATGCCACTTGTCGTGCGTCTACGCACATTTTTATACGTCCTCACCTCTCGCACGCGCAATGCATCCAGCTGCTGAACAAATAAAACATTCGGTTTGTATAGCGATAGTTTATTGTGACCTTTTATAAATATTTTTATGTGAGCACTTCATGTATTATGAATACGGAGAATTGGTTATGGTGATTCTTGATTGCATAATGCAGGGGTCTCCAAACTTTGAAGCCTTAGGGCCATATTGATTTTTTCAATATAGGGTCAAAACAGTTTCCCTAACTTAATCATCAGCTTATGTCTAACAGTAAATGTCTTTCGGCTGATATGATGATGAAATGATGAACATAATCATCATCATCATTTCAGCCAAAAGATGTCCACTGTTGGAAATAAGCTTTCCACAAGTGTCGCCATAATACCGGTCCTGTGCGTCTCACATCCATCAAATTCCCGTGACCCTCACCAGGTCATCGTTCACCTTGTGGGAGGCCATCCAACGCTGCGTCTTCCTGTACATGGTTGCCACTCCAGAACTTTTGGTCCCCATCAACTATCTATTCTTCGAGCAATGTGCCCTGCCCTAACTTAATAATAGGTACAAATTGGTCTACAACTAGAAACTATTATCGGTGGAAAGACGCAATTAATATTATTTGTTAGTAATTAATAAAATGTTTAGATACTATACTTAGATACAGAAAAGTTAAGTTTTCTGCGACATCATCTCTGTTGTAAAATTTTATCTTGTAAGTAAATAAAACGGAGTAATTATCTTTCTGTGTTTTCTTCTTCATAACATAGCAATAGTAACAGGAATAAGACATTGACAAGGCTATCGCTGGTCGGATTGATGGCACCGGTGGACCAGATTTGGCCCGCGGGCCATAGTTTGGGAACCCCTGGCATAATGCAATAAAAATATGATTAACGTTAGACTTGAATATGATGAGAGGGTCTTCAATTGGAACTGGACGGTACAGTAGCCCATTGAGTGAAGGCGCGGATTGAGTGAGGTCGTATTTTTTGAGCTATAAAGTACTGTCAATATTTATTAAATAATTTACGCAGTTGTCATATCGTCGATAAAAAAACCGGGCCAAGTGCGAGTCGGACTCGCGCACTAAAGGTTCCGTAAAATTATCTATAAGTATAACATTAGACATTATAATATAACCTTTTATATATTTCTATATGTGTTGTTATAGCGGCAACAGAAATACATCATCATCTGTGAAAATTTCAACTGTCTAGCTATCATATTTCATGAGATAGCCTGATGATCGCGGCGCAGCATAAAGAATAAACAAACTAGATATTAGAAATGAGTAAGGAAGGCAATGGCGTTACTCTATCATCTGTGGCCTTTGGTAGATTCATTGGATGGGGCCCCAGAAAAATCGTCACCTTATGATATTATGTTATAAAATTTTGAAAAATAAGTTACCAGCTAGGGTACTTCTTCAGAGCTCGAAACTCTTCGAACCAAGGGCCGTATCGGGGCCCCAATCGGACCGCGGGCCTTGCCACCTTATAATTACACTACTGAAGGAAGGGGTCCATAGGGGTAGAAATGCTCTTGAGTGGGGGCGTGAATCGTTAAACGTTCAATAAGATGCTGTGATTACCTAACGCCTCATTAGGAGACAAAACGTCCCCCAACATGACGTGCAACGCTGTCAAATTGTCCAACAAGATCTCCCACGCCACGTAAATTTCGACTGTCACTAGGTAAACTATCGTAAGTGAAAAAGCTTACTTTACCGGAGAGCGATTTGAATTTTGTTTTATGGAGAACTTTGTCATTAGTGACTATATTTGTATATCGGTGTTATCTTTAAGTTGAGTTTAATAATAATTAGAGAAAAATGTTTTAATTAACTAGCTAGTTTTTATCAAGCTTAAAACAAAAAAAAAAATATTTATATAATTTTCAGATTCGAGAGTTTACCGAGGGACAGTCGATTTATTGTGAAATGTTGGGTTTGCGGGACACTGGGCAACGTTGCTGCGGCAAGTTGTTGAGCGTTGCGCGTTATGTTGGGTGACAATTTGTCCCCTATTGTATCTGAAACTTTAAATTATAAAGCAATGGTCTTTACGGGGTGGCCTGAAAAAAGCTGAATGACGTCGATGGGGAGAAACATGTTCCAACAGTTCATTGATGATCATAGGATGTCCTTGATTATCACTCTTTTGCATTCTAAGAATGAAGCTATTGTACTCATGGATTACGCGCAGCCATCCGCTGTGTTGCACTTCAATTGAGACCCGAAAATATATTACTGCGCATTCAAGGTCGATCGCCATCACGATTCAACTTATATGCCGCGTACAATACACTATTTTGGGTTTTCTTCAGATCGAATTTATATTGCACTTAAATCTTTTTTATTTAAATGCGACGTTGTGTCGTTATTGTCCCAGTCATTCTCCACGTTTACACTTTCAATATCATCAACCCTAAAATGTGCGTTGAAATCCAACCCATTGAATGGCTCACATTTTTATTTAACCGCACAATAACCGTACCGCACGAAGCGCGCGCGCACGACGCGGGGCGGGGCAAAGCGACCCGCGATTATCGTTGCCTTTTTTTTGTTATTTGCGCCGTAGATACCTTTTACATCGCCGTTCAATTACTGAAGCGCGAGTGTGGTGAGCGTTGGTCTAGGGTGGATAAGACCTTTGTTTAATATTAATATTTTTCTTAATGAATTCTTTGCCATAGCTGGATTGTCCATTATTGTACTCATCATCATCATCAGCCTTTTTAATGTTCCCACTGCTGGGACACAGGCCTTCTCTCTAAGAGAAGGAAGGGGCCGTAATTCACCACGCGGGCCCAGTGCGGGTTGGTGAATGTTCGAATTTTTGGTTCTACGAGTAGGACATGCCGATTTCCTCACGATGTTTTCCTTTACCGTTTTGAGAGCAGTGGTGCTGAAATAAATTACACAAAGTAATGCGACTGGCTGGGTTTGAACCCGCGACGTACAACTCATGAGTCGGGGCCGTTACCACTCGGCCACCATTATTCTTTTATTGTACTGGTAACTAAACAATTATTTCATTGATCATTTTTGTATTCCATCTAATAGTAGTTTAACAGGCATGAAATTGGAAACATACGCAATTTGAGAGCTCAAATTGCGTAATTGTTAACTTTATTGTCTTCGTGTTTCTATAATAATCGGTTCTCAACAAATATAATACGTCCGCTTGGTCCAGAATAACATAATACGGAAACATACACATGACAGAATATAGAATTATATGTAAATCAACTGAAGTCTTTTCTAAATATGTACCTAACTTACTGTTAGGACGCCCCATTACAATAAATTTAGTATAATTTTCAATAACAGTAACAGTAAAATCGAATAAGTTTTGGCAACAAAATGCAACTCTCTGTTTCATAGAATATTACTCATGTTGATTCACTATGATAGCAGCAGAAATCTGGCGTCCTATTAATTTTGTATCGACATCTATGTCGTCACAAATTAACTAATCCTGCATCGCGCAAGTAACGTTCTCCGCGCGTTTAAAAAAATAGAGCCATAGCCCACCAGACACAACACCCGTCTGGTCGGAGGATCCTCCTTTTTCAACGGAGGTTATCGGGACTTTACTCTCTGTTCTACTACCTCCAAAATTTTATAACTTGAAAAGACTATCACGAAACTTTGTGTGTCGATTCGATGTTGTTGGCAAACCCTTAAATGTATAGTAATAATCGTTCAATCCTCATCCTACATATTATTTATGGCAGTAAGTCCCCTCTTTTAAGAGTGGCTGGAAAGATGTGATGGTATTTTCAGCCTCCACACGACGCAGGCTCTCACTGGATAAGGTAAGTGAGAGATTCCTGCACTGAATTGGTGCCAAAGAAACGCCCGGGTGTCACTATTGTATGGACCGCCTGGAAGACACGGTGGTGCATAAGCTGGTAGTGTGCCTTGCTTTGACGGAGTACCGCCGGGTCCTCGAGAGGGCGTGCGGTGGCAACGACCTTATGCGCCGGCCCAGATACAGGCGATGGTCTAGGGCGAGAAGAAACGGCAGACCGTATTGCTAGTGGAGGAGGTGGCTGCACGCGTGAGGGATCAAATCCCGATCATGATTTCCAGCCACCACACGCGTGGGCTTGCGGACGGCAAGTATTTGGTAGCTCATCATCCGGTCTGCGGCCGGCTCAGTATTCTACGCACGTCTCAAAGAGATGTCAGCAAACGTAGGGTTCGCTTCTGAAATGAAAACCCAGGGACTTGAATAACAAAGACAAAGAAAGAACTAAGGAGCAGGTTTTAATCAGTAAAAGTATGTGGAAATAACCTACAATGTAACAGAGCAAGGAATTAATAGTTAATAAATGTAAAACGATTGTATCAAAAAACTTTAAAACCATAACCTCAAATGAACTGCCAAAATTTTAAATTCCTCCCATTTTTACTTTTTTTAAGTTGGAAATCATCAAATAACTTCTTCGAGAGCGGAACAAACTTTTACTGACTAAAATCCATGTGTGTTCCTTAAATTTACTTTTGCGTTCCATTGCCATGATTACTCTTTCGAATATTTCCTCAGTCTTTACAATTATCGGCCCTACCGAGCCCCTGAAAACTGAAGTTCTGCTAACACCTTGAGGGTGCGTGTCAAACAACGCGCCATAAACTGGAACTCGGTCCTTTACGGATGGCCGGACGGTGATCTACCCATTGTTCATCGTGTCTAATCCCAACGCCTGGGGCGTCTCCAGCGGCAGCTGCTCAGGCATGATCATGTCCTCTTCCTCACGGTTTCGTCCACCTCTTTCACTTGCATTACTGTTTTGATTTTCCCCTCTCAACTTCCTATAATTAAATTTACCTTTGTGGACACTATCACTTACCATATAAAATAACAATAAATAACCAAACAATTTCTCTGGCCGCATCCACATTATTCCTTTCGCTGCGCCCACGCACCCTGATTGCGCTCGCCTTGACATTAGTTCGACTGTCGCGACCGCGGCGTCTTGCTCGCTTCACGTGAACACACACACCCGACACGAGCCCAATGATATATTTATTGTTACGAAACATTACTTTTCTTCCTGCAGTAAAAAAGATTCAATTTGACGTTTAGATGTTTTGCTTGGGGACACACTGTTAGTTTGGGATTTTTTTTCATATGTAGGATTTGTAGATTTTGGTTAGTTTTAGAAATATGATGAGTTTGTACTGTCTTCAAAACTGTGTGTATTTTATTTTTATCACCTTTACAATGAGAGTTTTTAACCGTGCATAAAATCATCATCTATTAGATATACTTAGAGGATACTGAACGTTTCTGGATTTTGAAAAATAAGCTTAGATATAAGACTTACATATCTGAGGTCCTAATATACACCACTATTTTTAATTATGGCAAATACTTAAAGGACTTATTAGAAAAGGTCTTGTTATTATTTAAGTAAAGTCTCAATGCATAATATTCATGATATGAGCGTTTGTTTATCTCCCAAAATCTCACTCAATTTATGGAAACATTGTACAAAATGTCAATAAAAATGGAAAAACCCTGCGCTTAGTATTTTCTAGTAGTAGTTGTTATGAATGATGATTCAATTATGAATTTACCAATAATGAAAATTTTCGTGGACAATTTTAGGATTTCGTTTTTTGTACTTTTGACTACACAAATATGATCAGTAACGGGTACTGATTGAGCTCCATTTTTTTGTGCACTAATTAAAAAATAGGGGTGTATATAAATATATGTAAGTCCTGGAATCGAGAACGGTGGTGGCCAAGTGGTAATGGCCCCGACTAACGAGTTGTAGGTCACGGGTTCAAACCCGGCCAGGCGCATTACTTTGTGTAGTTTATTTCATCACCACTGCTCTCAAAACGGTGAAGGAAAACATCGTGAGGAAACTGGGATGTCCTAGAACCAAAAATTCGAAGACATGTGACATTCACCAACCCGTACAGGGCCCGCGTGGTGGATTACAGCCCATTCCCTCTCTTAGAGAGGAGGCCTGAGTCCCAGCAGTGGGAACATTAAAAGGCTGATGATGATGACGATGAAGTCTTGGACCGTCGGAAGGCATACGAGGGGCTGAAGCCAATTCGCAGAGGCCCCTTTATTAATGAAACGTGATACAAACTGACAATTATCCCTGTACGCGCTATGCTAGTGCACCCAAGGACCACCCCCGGTTGGTGACAAATTATTGCGAATCTTAAGTGGACTGATGACCGGAATTATTACATATATTATTATTATACATTTATTGTTTTTCAAAGTATGTTCCCCTTACAATTAATGCATTTTTGCATTCGCTGGAACCACTGTACAAAGCAGTTGATTCAGCCTTCTTTAGGGAACTCTTCGATGACTTTATGGAACTTATTCAACGCAGATTCGGGGCTAATAAAACAAATAGAATTCGCCTACGAGGTCCGGGCTGAAAGGCGGAAGCGTCATCAGATCCATATTAATTTGAAGTCTTCAAATAGGCTTCTGTTACCTTAGTAGAATGTGATGCGTCATTCTGGTGGAGGAGTTCATTGCTTCAAGGAAGCATTTCGCGAACTATTTCTAAGACTCTGGGCAAGCAAGTGTTGACGTACCAGCTGCAGTCACTTTCCTTTGGTCACCAGCGATACTGTAGTATAATGTCCTGATTCTAACAAAGTGGACCAGTGAACTGGTAAGGGTTGCGAGAATCCGATGGATGCGAGACGCACAAGACCGTTCATTGTAGTAACACTTGGGGAGGCCTAGATGTCTTTCGGTTATTTGCAATCCGAAATTTGTGCACTATATTTAGTTTTAGCTACAACTGTCTCCATTTCTACAAAAGGGTGTACCCAACAGCGTTGAAATTTTCATTCAGAACACTAGATGTTTTTGCTTGCTTTTCTTTTGAACATTTTATCTCGTGCCCTTCGATTCATCGAGGCTAGCACTATGTTAGGCTAAAGATATCTCCTTCAGCTTACTAGTTCAATGTTATTTATTGAAAGCATCACTGGACAAAAGATTAATTTTAATTAAAAATATGCAAATACTGTTCCAGAAGACGCAGCGTTGGAAGGGCTTCCACAAAGTGGACTGATGACCTGGTGAGGGTCACGAGAATATGATGGTTGAGAGACGCAAAGGACTGGTCATTATGGCGACACTTGGGGAGACCTATGCCCAACAGTGGACTTTTTTCGACTTAAACGATGATGATGAAGAAGATGAAAAATTGTGCGTTGTGATAACATTGTACTCATCTTACCCAAAAATGTGACTTTTTGCCTCGTATGTGTCTTACTTGCAGTGTGACATAAAGATATTATCACCCCAAAATTTAAACATGCAAAATGGATAAATTACACATACATACTACTTCTTCTTCTTCTTCCTGTCCTTATACCATATTAATTGTGGTTGGCGCAACACGATTTTTTCTTCCACTCTGTCCTGTCACCCGTCACACTATCAAAAAAATAGAAAGTATATACTTCAATAAAGGGCCACATTAGCACTGAAGAAATAAAATGTTATATGTTTTCTTTTAATTTAGCCAAAAAAAGCTTTTAGTTTATTTAGGATAAGCCTCTTAGCGCCACAATGATTAGTTTTCAAACAACGCCTTTAAGCGTACGAGGCGTTTCCGCAAGAATAGAAATATGGAATACAAAAAACTGGGCAAGTACGAGTTGGACTTGCACACTGAGGGTTCTGTACAGACTAACTTGTGTAAATACTTCGAATCGAATTTCGAAGACTTTTTCCGAATAGAAAATAGCACATTTTGATACAAGTGGGGAAAGTTTGTCATTGCAGCCGAGGTGAAATTCACCCGAACCGTATTGGCGAGGGTGATATGGAGCCGAGTGCTGCAATGACAAATCTCCACGTGTATCAAACGAAGTTTTTCAATACACTTACGAAGAAATACGATGAAAAATCCACCAATAATCTACCTTCTATCGGAAAATTACGACGCATTATTGTTCATTTTGTACTGAAGAAAATTTTCAAAAGTTACCTTACAATTTAGTTTTGATTTGATGGCAGCAGGCTATCGAAAGTATTTTTTACCTCCATCATATAATCTGGCGATGTAGCATCTTAAGGGTTCTCTTCAAATCTTCTTTTTCACAAATATCACCAATTAAATAGTTTAGTTAATATTAGGTGACGGTATATTTTTTTCCCGCGCATAACCTTTGTAGGTTGAAGGAGAAGCAAAGGTATCAAACCGTATACATACTAATATTAAAAATATAAAAATTCAATATTTTTGAATTTAGAACACAGATAATTCTTCATTTGTTCGTATTAACAAATTATTGCTTATGTAATCATGTCTGTTTATTATATTCTATTCAAAAACATAATTTGAATTTTCATTAAATATTAAAACCTTAAAAATTACCCGCCTCTTTGCTTTAAAAAAAAATAATAATCACTTTGACCATGACGAAATAGGAATGAAAAAAAAGACCTTGTTTTGATAAATAAAAACCAATCACGCGGGTGATAAACATGCCATATCGAACTTAATCGTAGTGCGATAAGTGGCAGTTTTCGAGTAAGTGAATTGAAATTTTTTTTTTTATGCGACATAAATAAAATATTTTAGTTTTCAGATTTATACTTGTGCTATGGGACCTTGCTTCACGCCAAATATCTGGATTCTAGGTTAACGACATAAATTTTGATTCCCTTGAGAGTGTCGAAATATACGTTTTTACGAAATCAAAGGCCGTATCTTTTTTTCCGTTAACTTGGTAGTTTGATTTTTTCACAGCTCCAAAGGACTTGAGTACATATATGGTTTTAATTTCAACTCGATACCTCCACGCGTTCTCGAGTTAAAGAGCCCTGATAGACAGACAGACGGACAACAAAGAGATCCTATAAGGGTTCGGTTTTCCCTTTTGTGTTACGGAACTCTAAAAATGAATGCCGCTGTCAATATCCGCTTCTCTTAACCTGTTCTTAGTTTCATATTTTATTGTTTAATAAATTGTGTGTTAAATAAACAACAAAATTGATCCTACTTCATCTACTTAAACATATACAGCAAAAACCGCGTCTATTGTTTCGAGTACCATTGTAGTCTTCAAGTGCCAAGTCAATTTTTATTATTATTCTTGGTAGAACTCTTCCAAGACTTGCCAGTTCATTATATTCGTTCGCACTTATCTTCAAATCGCTTTTTCTTTTTATCTAACCACCACCATATACTTTTAAAGACAAAAGCAACGGCCAATAAAATCATAGGTAGTTTCTTCGTAATATCATTGAAGAGTTTTATCGTCGATCTTACTTTCTATAAACACGTATTTTATAATTACGTGCCTGCTGACGCATTTCCGACGCTCATTACGTTTTCCCCTTTACAATTTACTTGTTTTAAGTAGACAAAGTGCCGCATCATTGATATATACTGCTTTCATTGAGTTTTTCACGATTGTCATCACGATTTCACTGAATCTATCAAGAAATAAAGTAAATTCTGCCCCTGATAGTAAAAAGGAAGTATATAATATAAAATTTGTTTCCCAAAATTATATTACTGCCAGAATGAACAAAAAAAGACGAGAGTTTTACGGTTTTTCTACTTCATCATCATTATCATCATCAGCCTTTTAAAGTTCCCACTGCTGGGACAGAGGCTTCCTCTCTAAGAGAGGGAATGGGCCGTAATCCACCACGCGGGCCCAGTGCGGTTTGCTTTTCTACTTAATACTAGGTAATTTTCCGGATTTATTTTTTGCTAAATAGAAACGCTTTTTTAAATAAAATAAAAAAACATTTTATCAATACCAAAAAGTTATAATGCTAAATTAAGAAGAGATATGGGCTAAAAAATTATATTCAAAAAATTTTGACTGGTAGAAAATGCCTAAGGCTATAAATTCACCTTTGTACTGTGATTCTAGTGCATTGATTTTTAATAAATAAATTAAAATTTGATAAATGCTATAACTAAATCATAGCATGTATTTTTCCGTTTTTCAACTTAAAATATTTTTCTTCATATTGACTTTTTGTGTATAATAGTAGCTACACTGAAAATATGGAAGGTTTTATTAACAAAATATGTACATAAGAAACTTAAATATTAACTAATTATTTATACTACTAATAATAATAAAATCGTTTATTTCAGGCATTAAACCCGTAGTAACATAATATAGTATTACTCGTACATAATAAACAGATTAAAATAAATACATTGGATTATATAAAATAAATTATAATTATAGAAACCTTGATAAAATTATTAAAATTAAAATTATTGATTAATTATTGAATAACATTAATAAATTGACAAAATAAAGATAATAAAAATTCAAAATTCACAACGTCTAAGCAGGTACACACCTTGGAACGCTTCAGACACAACCTTATTACTATATCGCGTCAGTCGAAACAGGAAAAATGCCTTCAGTGTTCTCAAGAGCCCATAAAAATCAGTAAAAAACCTAAACCTAACCTAACCCTAACCTTAGTAAAACCTATGTACATAAAAAATAAACTCTTTGTACTTTTTGTTAGACACGTCTTTTTTACGGGAGCAGAATTGATAGAAACAAAAAGCATACATATGTACTACCTTTCTCGTTTGAAAGGCTTAGCTCTCGGATCCATAAGTAAGTAGATACACTTCAGTGCATTGTGTAGGTATTTCAACATTCAGCAGCATTGCTTGGTGCGGCTTTCCGATTCAAGCTCTAAAGTCGGCAAATCGCTTATTGTCAAACCTCTTTGTGTTGCAGATTTCATAGACGGTGCTGACCAGTATATTTTAAGTTGAGTATGTATGAGCCTGTTTGTCAACTCCTAAAATTGTATGTATTTATTCCTTCTAAGAATCAGCTGTTGTATAGACCGTTTAAGAAGTAACGGAAACAGTAAACACTTCTGTAGGCGTTGATACTACAAACTTTTGTGTCGTAGCAACTGAGTCGGTAAACCTTTGGTAAATAGGTACTTGTGGCATTGTTAACTGCCAATGCGTTATTGCTATAATAAATATCGCGGTACCGTTTGATTTCCTTTCTACTACAAGCATTGTGTGGGTACTGAATAAATTTTCATGACTCCCTTGAGTACGCTTTTTGCTTTCTTGGGGAACTATGAATGTTCTACCGTTAAAGCTGACTTATTGTTTTAAGAGAATCTTTTATTTATTTATTATTAATTTTTGTACACACAAATACGTACATATTGGAAAACCTCTGGATCGATGACCTGGGCCTCAAGTCTGGTATTACAATAGTGTCAGAATGGTCTATCATTGATTCCATAATTGATGATTTTGACAAGTTTCGTAATCTACTGATATAATTGGGTCATTATGACTTTCCAATGATCAACCATTGACACTCAATTGAAAGAATGGCATAGAATGGTAATTTTGTACTTACCTACATAGTGACAAATGAATGTCTGACCTATAACCTAACAAAAACATAACAAAAACTAAACTAAACAAATACAAATCACTAAAAACGCCGCTCTAAATAAAGAACGGTAAGCAGTCACATTTGTCTTTGACAGCTAAAAGACCACTGACCGACCAAAGTTCGGTAATTATAAATTTTGCAGATCGTAAACTTTTAGTTGGTTTTAGCGAAATGACAGTGGAATCGTGTTGTAATGACGAATTTATAATAATAGCAGACTTGGGCCCCTGGTGAGAGCCGCGGGAATGCAATTAATGTGAGAAGCTCAGGACCATTCGTTGTGGCGGCACTAGGAAGAGACCTTTGTCCAATAGTGGCCGTTCTTTGGCTGAAATAATGATGCTGATGTCAAACAAATATTTATAAGCGAAATGGGCAGACAGAAAAGCACGCTGACAAGACACTGTTCATTTCAAGAGAAAGCTGCCGACATCACTCAAATTTACGTTTATTAGTAAATTAATAAGATGTTGTTATTGCATGAATCTATAATTATTTTTAATTTCTTTTTTTATCATTATTTTTTACGTATCTCCAACTAATTAACAGGAACAACTATAATATAATAATATTCAACAACTATCACACAACGCCATCTAGTGCCAAACTAAGCAGCGCTTGTGGTATAGGTACTAGACAACTGATAAACATACTTATATATTTCTAAATACATACATATTATAGATAAATTACACCCAGACACAGAACAAATGATCGTGCTCATCACACAAACATTTGTCCTGGGTGGGAATCGAACCCACGACCTCCGGCTCTGCAGTCAGGGCCACTAACAACTAGACCAACAGGCGAGTCAACTATCTGCAGTCAAATACTTGTTCTATGTAAGAATTGAACCCGTTACATACAGCGCAGCAGCTAATTGCTCAACCACTGCGCCAAACGTACCGTCAAAAATAAAATAAACCATATAACGTTAACGTTAGGGTATGATTTATTTTAAAACTTGTTGCATCTATAATCATTGGAATGGCCAACAAAAAAACTATTATTTATTCTGTGGTAGTAGGTAATGTGATTTTGCTGGGTAATTGTTTGAAAGGGACACAGGTGGGTTTTAATCAGTAGCATAGCATAGCATCACCAAGCCTTATAGTGTTCCCACTGCTGGGACTCAGGCCTCCTCTCTAAAGAGGAAATGAGCCGTAATCAACCACGCAGGCCCAGTGCGGGTTGATGGATGTCACATGGCGGTTTCCTCACGACGTTTTCCTTCACCGTTTTGAGAGCAGTGGTGATGAAATAAATTACATAAAGTAATGAATGGGTGAGAAACCGGGACCTACAACTCGTAAGTCGCGGCCATTATCACTCGGCCACCACTGTTCTAATCTCTTTAATGAGAAATCTAAAACTCCCTCTATCTTCACCCAGAGTGGAAGAAATCATTTGATGATATAATCCACCTAACTGCTAGATTCGACTTTGACATTTGATAGTAGGTTGGAGAGCCTTTCACTATTATATTTTTATATTCTCCGTTCTCAATTTTATAATTGATATATTAGTAAATTAATTGATATTAGAGAGATACGCCGAATAGTGATTTTACCGAATAGCCGAATACCGAAATTATTCTTTTACACCGAACCGATTACACTACCAGGTAATTCGGTTCCCCATTCCATTATTTTACCGCGTAAACCAGCTATCATTATGCATAAATAAACTTTTCCTATTTCAATAAAATTATAATTTGCTAGTAGGATTACTGCAATCAAAAATTACTCTTCTTTTAAGATACTTGTTTTTATATAACTATTCCTGCTATGTAATTGATTATCTTAGTTTTTACACTTTTATTTTTTTTACAATAAACTATTTCTTATAAATATGATTGTTAGAATATGCGAATCATTTAATTTATTTGCCGTAAAGGCAATGCATTTCATATACTGATTTACCATTAAACTAAATACATTCGGTGTTTCAACCGAATGATTTGGCGAAAAACGAATACCACAAAATTCTGCCTAATACACCGAATACCGAATATAAAACAAATACTCGGCGCATCTCTAGTATTTTTATTATTATGTGTAATTAATATTATCCATGATTGTTGTATACTGACCGCCCCAAATCTATCTCCTTTCATTCAGTCCCTAATATTGTCTGTAAGAGATCGCCCATTGTACACTTATTTTTTGCAAATGTTTATCCTGTCCACATTATGAAGTGTAAAATAAAGTATATAATAAATAAATATATTTTTATGGAAACAAAGTCAAAAGCAAAAACCTGGATCAATTTACACGTAAACTTAAAACACAAATATCTTAAAAAGGAACAAAAATTCCACATCAAAACCTTATATCTCAATAACAAACCCATAAAAAATTCCTCAAACGAACAGGTTATCAACACTTTGAAACCGCACACCGAGATTTCGAATCTCAAAATCAATGCTAGTAGATAAGATAAGGGCTTCAAATCCTGCCAGTTGACTAGACCCTTTGATACCATTACTTTTTATGTTATAAAGGTTCTTGTTACACTGGTGAGTTAAAGTGAGCCTTAATTAGGTTCTGTAGTGTCCGTCACCGCGTATTAAGCGGTCGCTACATCAGTGGAGTTGTTTCTGGATGAAGGAACAAGCGGCGCCTGGCGCTTGAGCCTTGTATGGCGACTGATTATCGCCGCGTCTCGTGTTACTAAGATCTTCTGCTCCATCTGAAATGACGTCACAAGTACCTAAAATGCGTTCCAAATAAGAATAGGATCGATTGCTATGTTGTGACGTCACGTCGTCAATTTTGGCAAAATTGAAGAACTCAGAGATGAGTAAAATTTAAGAACTGGATTCCGATTACACTTTTTTCGTTCACAGTTCGTAAATAAATTAAAGTTTATTTCTTGTTTTGCTCACCCTATTAATTCTTTGATTTGACAGTATGTCGTGACGTCACAATATGACAATCGGTCCTACCCTCATTAAGAACGCGTTGTATTAAATGTTTGAATTTTTCTGTTTCGAGGATAGAATTGTATTTTTTAAGGTAGGATAACGTCTAATGATTTCTCCCGCTCTATAGTGGAACGTGACGGACATTTGGAGCGTGTCAGAGTTTCGGCCCTGCTGTTTTCCTACGGATAGCTGACACCTCTTTGAGGAGTGCGTGACAAACTACGCCCTGTCGACCTCTTGGGCTCGATCTGGATGGTGTTCGGATGGCCGGACAGCACTACCATTATTTATCCGAGGTCCACTAACTGGTCATAGGCTTTCTCAAAGCGTCAAAGACTGGCCAAAAAGAGCGGTCCTGTACATCTCACTTCCATAGGATTCCTGTGACCCTCACCAGGTCATCGGTCCACCTTTTCAAAATATCTCTAACGAAGAAAACCCTATTCTTATACATTTGATTCATCAAATAATAAAAACTACGCAATTATTTTTTTCTACGTATATTTCTATCGTGCGGATTTCATCACGCATGCGGGATAGCTCCATAAGGGTAGTCCTTTTCTTACAAGTATTTATCGTAAAGCGTGTAATACGCACGCGACATGCGGGGCGTGACATCGTGCTGCAGCTCCGCATGCGGAGCACTCTAAGGGACAGAACTCACGAAGCGGTTTTCTCCCGCAGCCGCCACGGTAGCGGGCCCAAAGCTTCTGTAGGATGCAAATATATATGTAAAAAATTGACTGAATTTTCACGACGCGGTTTACGGCCGCAGTATGCCCGGTTGTTCGCGGCTGCCGCTCACTGGTGCCGCGATCGGCCGCCGCCACCTCGGCGGTTTGCGCCTGCACGCTCCGCGGTGGGTTGGCTGTGGCCGCGCCCTATCGGCCGACGGCTTGCGGTCGAAAATCGCTGCCGTCGTGGCGGCGGCGGCATCGGCGAATCAACCGCCTCGTGAGTTTTGAAATAAAATAGCCGTTTCCTCTGCCGTAGCGGCCGCGGAAAAAAACTGCTTCGTGAGTTCTCTCCTTTAATGTACATAACAAGCTTGATTACCCACCTGAATTTCTAATGACGCTGTCAATAAACACTAAAGTACCTTCCAAACCACTAAGAAAGTTGCGCAATAAAAATTGCCTCCAACTTCACATGCGGAAGCTATCTCCAGGGATGTCACAATTCATTGTCAGATATATTGATTCGAGAATCCCATAAAACTGTCCGACGGCGCCCACAATGCAACTGTCGTATATTTCTTTCGATACGAACATACACCTCCGTCATTTGAAATTCTTAGTTCATAAAGTTGAAGATTAGTTGAAGAAGAATCAAGAATGTGTAATGGGGGGAAACAATCGAGGCACATGCCTGGTAATATTAATAAACAAGGTACCAAATTCAATTATTTTTAGTAATGTTATGATAGAGGAAATGACAAGAACCCATTTTTTCGTATGTTTGAACCAATCGTCTATTTGCGAGGCTGTTTCGAGCAAGCGGACGCCACTACAAAGATTTTGACCCAGTTTAGATAAATCGTAGATCCGATGCTGTCCAGTATTCATCAAAACAAAGACATTGTAGAATACGGAGGGAAAAATCTGAAATGATAATGATTTTTAATTTAGTCATCAGTATTTAACAAAACTGTCATGTCAAGTTGGTTAATTAAAAAAAATTTAAATACACCGTTAAATTTTGATCGTTTTAATCCCGCGGAGGGTCGATTCGGTGTATGAAACCCTATCGATTTGTAAAGATAAAAATGAAAAATAAAGTACTTTTTTTAACCGATATTCGAAAAGGAGGAGGTTCTATGTTTAAAATCAATTTCTTTAAGTAAACGTCAGCTGATTGAGGTCAATGATCTGTAGGTAGTTGGTACGCAACGACTGACCCTACAAGGTCATTGACTCGTTTACTTAAAGAAATTAATTTATAACTCGAATTAATATACGCATGTAGCGTATATTAATTCTAGTTTTAGAAAAAAAGTACCTACTTTATTTTTTAATTTTATCTTTATAAATTAATAGTGTTTCATGTACCGAAACGACCCTCCACAGGATTAAAATGCCAAAAATTTTACGGTGTATATGTATAATAAAACCAAAAGTATTTAAAGAGAAAAGAAAAGTAACAGGAACAAAACGTGATTTACTTCAAGAAAAAAATATTAAAAACGCAAGCAACCGATCCAAAAATAATATCCGCAAACACTGTTTTCAAAAATTTCGCTAATCCAAAACAAATATTCACTAGATCGTCGGAAACTTCACACCTTTGAATCCCATGGGAAATCAACCCGAACAAATTTACATACAAACTTAAAACTATGAGAAAAAAATGTCCAAGCTTTAATCCTATTCCTACTGAGCTTTACAAAAATAAATCCTTGTTTAGCTGTCCAGATGGAGTTAACTATTTGACAGGTGACAAGCAAGTTATTGATTTCGTTAATCTCTATTATTAGAAGATCATTTTCTGTGGTGGCCTAATGGTAACAGCACCGACTTACAAGTTATAGAGCATTTCAAATCCAGCCATGCGCATTACTTTGTGTAATTTATTTCATCACTACTGCTCTCGAAATGGTGAAGGAAAATACCGTGAAGGAACCGGCATGCCCTAGAAAAAAAATAATTCGAAGACATGTAACTTCCACCAATTCGCACTGGGCCTGCGTGGTGAATTATGGCCCATTTCCTCTGCCAAAGAGGAGGCCTGAGACCCAGCAGTGGGAACGTTATAAGGCTGATTGTACTTATGCAATTGCCGTACTATTATCAGCATTATTCTCATGCCTGATTTTAATATTACGAGAATACACCTGATTGAAGTGGCTTGTACACATCTTATCTCTATGCGAGTGTTCTGATCGCCCATTGTTTTGTATGTATGTTCGTTGGACTAGATAAGGAATCCATATCTAGGTCTAGCCTACGTGCTCTAACATTCCCATGAAATAATTGGCGATAGCTTGTCGAGCACATGTTTGAAATCTAATAATAATATATAGAATTATTATTTATTGGTCAGAATGTAAAGCATTATTCATATTCTACCATTAAACTTCAATGAATAATTGCATTGCATCAGCCTTATAATGTTCCCACTCCTGGGACTCAGGCCTCCTCTCTAGGAGAGGGAATGGGCCGTAATCCACCACGCGGGCCCAGTGCGGGTTGGTGATAATGTTCATGGCAATGAATAATGTTCATTACATTTACGAACTCTTTCGTTAGGAATGTTTTCTTCCTTTCATCATATTTCGTTCAATGAACTAAAACGATTATCACTTTTTGTTGAATTTCGGTTGTGTGTCACCAAATGTAGCTCTGCGGCTTTCTTTCTTCTGTCTTTCTGTTAATGGTCGATAGATATCGGCCCAAACTTTGCTTACAAATTCTTTCTGTTCTTAGTATAAACTGTCACTCTCCGTTATAATACTTTTGTTTCCATAAACAGGCAGATTAGAATGCTATTTAATTTAAATAGCGTTAGGATGTCCATCCAATCGTATGCATTTCTCAAAGAAATTCCGAGCTAATCCCATTTAGTGACAATACGTGTCAGCTTTACCGAATATCCTTAGGCTAAAAGTGACTAAAAGTCACTTTACCGTGCAAACAGCAAACAAACAGCGTCCCTTTTAGAAAAAGGGACTAACAAAACACAGCTTTGTCTCAATCATAGATCGGATTAGAAGAAAAATATAATCGGATTTTAAATGTAAAGTTATTGTTTAAAATTATCCCACCCAGTTGCGGCCAAATTGTATTTAAAAGGACAATGTACCCGTTTTCTGTTCTCGATGAATTCACAACTTTGGGACATGTCTTTTTATCCAATCGAAGATCTCTATTCCTTTAGGCCTTTAATCCTGGTCCAGTCCACCCATTCAAGAATGAACTGTATCTTTTGGAGTATAAAGTATGAATTTGTTTGTGACTGTAATTTGAATCATTCGCTTTTTGTCCTATGATTTATGAGTTTCAAAGAGAGCTACTGTTTATTACGTTTGGATTTAGATAACTGAATGAATCTTCGGTTCTTTCTTTCTCGGCTTCATCCTTTTTAAGCTAAAACACGTGTCCGTTATTTTTGCGGACCTTTTGTATGTATTATGCACCGTTACGTCTTAACTTTTTTTACTTTAATTTGTAAAAAAAAACTCTTCCACTATGTATCACCTTTTTAAGCTGTTTGCATATTTTAATGACTAGACACGCTCTAGGTAAGCTTATATTTATGGTTTAAAAGAGTAAAGTACACTCATAGATTTTTAGACGACACTGTAAAAACAATATTTTTGTTTAAAGCGAGTCCTCGAAACTATATAGTTACACTCACCATTCTAAATCATTTGACGTACAAAATCACATTCAACTTAATAAAGTTACCAAAATAAATACGTACTTAATTTCTCCTAAAGCACTATCATGTCAATCGACACCATAGACAAATACCTCCACACAAACAATCATAGAGTTTAGTTTCCGACAAAATCCGATGATTTCCGAAGTTGTCACTAAATAAAGTGATAGACCCTGAGAAGTCGTGGTATCATGTAATCGTATATTATGTTACCACCAACTTTTGAGTGACTTCATGGATTTGTCCTGCTTTTTATTTGTAAGAAAATGACTCACCCATAGACAAAAGAAACTTCTTTTTAAGTTTAGTTAAAAACACTGAACTTTTGTTAAAATAATATTGTATTTGCTAAAAACTAATAAAGACTTTTTCAATTTCTTGAAGAGGATGCCTCTTTATTTAAAGTCTTTACAAAATTTAGGTAGCTATTCCTAAAAAATACTTGCCTTCAGTAGCTGGCCAAGGAATTCTTCAGTAAATTATTTATTTATCCGCTTTTGCCAGCGAATTTCAAGAATATTTTTGTAAGCTATAATTGTCATTTATTTAACTTTTTCACATTTATTTTGGAGACAGCTTCCAGTCTAGCATCATGCAACTAAATGGTAGCAATAAACCTAGTAACAGATAATTAAGTTTTTTGTCCCAAGAAAGACGTTATTCATAGGCATACGACTTCATTATTACATCCGTCGTCGCCCGTCGGGTCTTGCCGCTCACGAATTATCACTCAATTAACCAAAGAAAATGTAACCATGGATATTTCCAAGGATGGATATATTCCTGAACAATTATTTAAAGTACTTACATCCGATTTTTAAATTGGAAACTTATATTTGAGTACCTATTTGTCGAATTAAATTAATATAGCATGTAAAATTTTGGTATTGAAGTAAAGCTTGACAAGTCTTAATTGGCCATTAGAATAACGAAAAGATTGACTGAAAAATTCAAATCCAATCTATAGGTTTAATTTTGGAGGACACGGTAAGGGTGTGCCCCGCTTGGGCACAGCACTGCCGTGTCCTCGTGGGGGCGACCGGTGGCACGACCTCTCGCGCCGGGCCCTGGTATAGGCCAAAGTCTAGAGCAAGGAGGAATGACAGGCGGTCGCCTCCTTCTGAGAAACAGTAATGATAGCAAAAGAGGCGGCCGCACGCGCGAGGGAACGGCGCTCACTTCGCTCGGTTTGCTTCTGAAACGAAAACCCGGGACCCTGGAATGCAATGTGTGTATGTTTTAGTCAGCAAAAGTTTTTATTCCACAACTATCACACAAAGCCGTCTAGTCCCAAGCTAAGCAAAGTTTGTGTTATGGGTACTAGACAACTGATAAACTTACTTATATATTTCTAGATACATACATATTATAGATAAATTACACCCAGACACAGAACAAATGATCGTGCTCATCACACAAACTTTTGTCCTGGGTGGGAATCGAACCCACGACCTCCAGCATAGCAGTCAGGGCCACCAACCACTAGACCAACAGGCCAGTCAAAATTTTATATTGATATATGAGATATATCAAGAGCTTTTCTCCTTGTCCTACTTTTTGATTGATTGAAATGTTACAGATTTTGTGCTAGAAGTTTGTCGTGCTTCATATAATGTATTTGTTCAATCATCATCAATATACCATATAACCATACTTAAATGACCATGGGCAGGGTACGTTGCTCGCAGAACAGATGGCCGTTGGGGCCGAAAGGATCTAGAGTGACGACCGCGATCGGAAAATCTAGCGTTGGAAGTTTCCAACAAGGTAAAGACTGTACCTGAAGTTTAAATAAATAATTAAGGTAGACCATAAACTATTTTGTATAACCATCTTTATACAACCTTTTTTGAACCAAAGCAAGCAAAGTTAGGAAGCTTAGCAAAGCCATTTTTTGGGCATGAAGCACCAATTTGCACTTGAACCATTTGAGCAAATACACTAGCAATAATATTATCATTAAAATCGTGGAAGCTTGTAATTAGCAACTTAGTTACTTACTATTGTCTTTACAATGTTATTAGTCTATAAGCTTCCCTAAAATGTCCAAAAAAAAACAACACAATTAGGTTTTGCCTTAGAAAAATATGGACAGCCTTGCATAAAAACGTATTTTTGACTTTAACTGACAAACATTAACTTTATTTCAATGCAAAATCTCTTGTAATAGTTTTTTTTTTTATTATTTTATTTTAGTTGTTACAAATTCATGTTTCTATTCATAGATGGAGCTACTAGTCAGCTCTTATTAATTTTTCTTTGATTAATTTCTCTTGTTGCAATATCCTTCTTCAATAAAAAAAATATTTGGTGGGTACCATGGTATACTACAAAACCTTCATACAGCTACCTCCACCCGCCATATATCAGTGTTAACACAAAATTCGTACCGGAAAACAGTTCTAAAAATGGGACCAGTATCCACTGCGGTGGTCCCTTATCGGGTATATGTCCACCATCGCTTCCAATGAGACATTTCACCTTTTTTATTGCTGTGCTCTTCGCGACTCCACGACACAAAATTGTCGCAGCACACCTACAAAACACCTTTCAACTTTGATTATTTTAGAATAAGGTTGAATTTTGTTTGGTTTTGAGTGTACCGTCAGCAAAAGTATTGTTGTTGCCAGTATAGTTTTATCATGGTGCTTTCTCGCCTTTTTACGACGTAACGTGTGAGTCAAAGTGTCGTAGATACAATTATCGATTAGGTAACGTTATCAGGTCCGATCTTTTGTCTTCCGGTATATTTTGTTGGTTTAGGTCCGTTTTCGGTACTGGTGGCGCTATAGGGTGTCGTTTATGTTTGTTTCCTGTTTTGTTTCACAGTATTTTGGGAATATTTATTTTTGTATTATAATTTTGACGTGCAAAAAATTTTTTTTTGTTTTTTTTTCTTCACTACGCTTATTCATGGTTATTTCAAAGTACTGTAGCGTGTTTCAAAAAATATTTGGGTCTGTTTCTTTACCAGTTTTTTTTTTTGTTTTGTTTAGTCTAAGATAAATATATACGAAGGTCTCAACATTATACAATCATTATGCAACTTTTAAATATCCGAACGAATGCCAAAATTTGTGAATCAGACTGCAGCACCTAACATTAAAATCGCATAATCAATTTTAATTTACGTGAAGAGAGATCACTTTTCGACCACACAGTCCACTGTATCTTTTTTCCGAATTTCTCTTATATCATATGAAGTTGTACATTTTATTATTCATGGATAACAATTTATTAATTAATTATACAAAGTACCAATATTTTACTTTGCAGGATACTTTGCCTGCTATTTACAATTTGAACTCTGAACGCATGTCATTAAAGTTTGATATCAAGTGGGATCATTCGATAAGTCTTCTCAAGTGCACTGAACTGATAGGTACTGTAGGCATATTTAAAGATACATGCGCGCGTGTTGATGTCAGATCAAATATTATTGTGTACTGTACTGAATGCAAAATAAGAATTTCCTGATTTTGAAAATAACAGTTCATAATATAATTCATAATTATTTTACTACAAGTTTTTTTTTTTTTTAACTCCTATTATTAAAATTATTAAAATCAATAAATCAAACAATTTTGTGTATAATAGGGACCAGCTCATGAATTCCTACTTTCAATGTACACAACCGTAGAATATCATGTTTTAGGGCTTAAAAATTAATTGATCTCGAATTCGCAATAATTCAGTTATTCCCTTTTTTTACGCAGGAAAATCATTAAGACTTCGCTTACTCTGGATAGAAATCTCAAACCGCCTTATTCCAAAATGTGATCTAAATGTTGTTCCGAGATTAAACCTAGTAATACTCCCGGAACAATCCTAGTAGTAGTTCAGGAAAGTGTTCCTTCAATTGTCCAATGCGAGAGCAACTAACGGTAACACTTTCAAAAAATCTCGCAGCTTCGACTGAGACATCATTAATTCCTACATCAATGACTAATTAGAGCAAATTATCTAATATCTAACAATTATATCTGAGTAACCATCTAATGATGTTTTTTGACATGGTTACCTAGGCCAATCACATTGAACATTGGATAAAACAATAGGTGTTATAAAATAATCTACCAAGTAATTTTTTTATTTCATTTATTTTTTAGTCGTTACCAGCAGTCTCGACAGACATTACCCTGGCCGAAAACTTGTTTTTCGTAAGAAAAAAAATTGAGGACAACAATTAAACTTGACTGCAGCGCCACCTATAGGGTCCAAGTGTATATCCAAACCATGCAGAGACCCACTCAATATAATATACTCACATTTCTTATATCGAATCCGTTTCCACTGGGCGGCATTCGGGAGACTGCGCAGTGTCTTCTCGTCCAACATAGCACAGTGTCTCAAGATGAAAGTCGATGACCAATAATACGTGGTGCCAGTGATGACATTATGGCTCCGAAACGTGGTCGCTTACAATGGGCCTCATCAGAATGCTTAAAGTCACCCAAAGGGCAATGGAAGGCCTATGTTCGGAGTTTCCTTGCATGATCGTATCAGAAATGAAGATATCGGCAGGAGAACCATAGTTTCCGACGTAGCACGAACAATCGCCAAACTTAAATGGCAATGGACAGGTCACATTGCTCGCAGAACAAATGGTCATCGGGCCGAAAGGTTCTGGAGTGACGATCGAGTATCGGAAGACCCAGTCTTGGAAGGCCTCCTACAAGATGGACCGATGACCTGGCAAGGGTTGTGGGAATCCGATGGATCCTGTGCATCTTGCCACATGACCGTTCATTGTGGCGACACTTGGGGAGGCCGATGTCCAAGCAGTAGACGTGTAAATGATGATGATGATGACATTTCCTATAAATCGGTTAAACCTTGCGAGAGGAGTTAAATGACCAACACACGTACAGAAAAGTTGTAAATGATAAACAGCCAACCCAGTACTAATTAATTTTAAATACTCATTAGTAATTGCCACAACGATTACTTTTGCTGTCCTTACACTTTGACGTCTTTATACGTTTGTATGAATGCAATAATATGCACATATTTAAGCTCACTTTTATGCAATCCGATGCGAAGATACAATTTACAATGTCTTACGATTTTCTTTACTGAAGTAGCTTCGCTGTGCAGTGAAAATTATACTCAGGATTAAATTATAGCACATTTTTGCTAGAAATATTGTGACTGCGTTCGGGTGTAGACTTACCAAGGTTTATGGGTTTTATAGTTAATTGTTTTTGTTTTATATTATTCGTGTGTGGTAGTGATATTGTACACTTAACAGCTTTATAATGTAGCCACTGCTTGGACTCAAGCCTCTTCTCCAGTGGAGAGAATGGGCAGTAGCCACGCGCTCCCAGTACAGACTGGTGAATGTCACATTTTTCCGATTTATTGGTTCTAGGACATGTTTTCTCACAATGTTTTCCTTCACCATTTTAAGAGGAGTGGTGATGAGATAAATTACAAATTGTAAGTCGAGACGATTGCCACTAAGTCACTACTATTCTCAGTAGTGAATGTAAAGTGCACTTTTTTCTAATTTTGTGAATGTGAAGTACCATACAGCATTTTTACTAGGTTGCAACTTGGTTGACATTAACGAACATGGCAGCTGATAGTTGGTCATGCTCACTCAAATTTTTCGCTAAGCCGAATTTTGAGCTGAGTCTGGCGGATACACGCATGAATCTCGTGAACGGGTCCCGTCAGTTGAGACGGGTCATCTGTTAGCTGCACAGTGGCTTATTTTGATTTCATTTTTTTTTTATTACTTTTATTGGCATGGCAATGGCAGGCACCAGCTCAAAAAGACCACCATTCTTTTGTAAGTCCCCAAATTCCCCTTTATTTATCCATGAATCATCTGAGAATGCAGACAATCCTTTCGAAACCCTCAATGTCTATCCATCCTAACTTCTCTAGTAGCCTTTGCACTATGTAATCTGAACATCTCACAGTACAGCTTGGGACCGTAACACAATAATTTGTTGCAGTGGACTTGACATCGATAATCTTATATGAAACAGACGTAAGCGAATATTATGCCATCTATCTTTGCCATTTTATTGATACCTTGTTCTTTGTGACAAAGTTGTTAGCAATCGATATTGACTGGTAAAGTAATGTCCGAGTTATGGAATCCAATTTTAAAATATTTTTTTTTTTATTTGGTTTAAACTAGTTCTTGACTGTGATCCCATCTGATGGCAAGCAGTGATGCTATCGTTGATCGTGAGGCGCACTAATTTGTTAAGAGCCTATTCACTCTAGGCTTGAAGACACCCAAATTATAATCGGATGGGAAGACCGCAGCAGGCAAATTGTTCCAGTCCTTTGATATACGCTGTATAAACGACGATGTGAAACGCTTAGTCCAGACCGTAGTGGTTTCAGCAAGTTAAAGGTGGATCACAGAACAGAACAATATAGTTCTATTAGGTGGATAGACGCCGTAAATTGATATTTTTAAAATAAACTGGTATTTTAATCCTAAAATACCAGTTTATTTTAAAAATATCAATTTACACATCCGTAATATTAATACATCCGTATTTCAGGAATTACTGAACAGTTTTAGAAAGTTTTCACATTTTAGGTAAAAACGGTGGCGCAGTGATCACACAGGACACAGTCCCTTCAGGGATGTGCCCTAAAAGACGTTGTACAGGGAGGATCCAGGGGTGGTCTTTTAAGAGGTCATGAGACCCTGTCCGTCCGGTAACAGTCCGGACCAAGCCCAAGTCGTCGCCGGCGCGCACTGTTCCCGCGCGCCTCAATGAGTTGTCAGCAAACTGTAGGGTCCCAGCAGGATCGAAGCCTACTCTGGGGCTCTGGGGGGGACAAAGAAAGAACAGGGTAGGTTTTTAGTCAGTAAGAGACTAACACTATCTCCCGCTCCGCCCAAGGATAGGGGATGTCATTGGATGATTTTACCTACCATAAAAAAAACCTTAAGTATTGTTTAAAAGCTTGTTGCTTCTTCTAACACAAATCCAATGCAATGTTTTATGAAGAGGTAATAATTATTGAAAACTCTGTTAGCAGTCGGTAATTCCGTTATTTAATCGAATATTTAACAAAACTTGTTCCAGGAAATACGTATTTTTTCCTTAAACCCTCAAAAGATTTGAGAAAAATTGTGGTTATTCAGAATCCCAATTAAATATGCAATAGGCGTATTTTATTTTTATTTTCAATATATGAGTAATTTATGTAAGGCTAAATTCCATGTGAAATACCCGTTGCAGATTTTCAGAGTTCTTTCGTGGATTAGTTTTACACAAATTTATGTTTTGATTTCTTTAGAAGCTTACCAGCCCACAAGATATTTGTGTATCTAAAATACCTGGATAAAAAGTGCTATAACGTCATAATCACGTAAGAACGGTTGTATGAAAATGTACCTCGGGTTGGCCGTCCTTAAGTACCAAATCTCTTTAAATTTAGGGTTAAAATACATAATTACCCTTATGCAAGGTCTTTAAACTGAATAATGAATTATTTAATTTTTGTTTTTTGTACCAAATACGCCTTCAACACACTTTATTGCAGTAAACGTCTGTCGATAGCAAAAAAGAAACCCCTATCTACTGCGTTGATTACTATAATATTCAGCTAAAATACTAGGTCTCTACTGACCCCATACCTCCCGGAAATCAGCACAAAAATAAATACACACAATGACATCACAAGAACATGCAAGTCCCATTGGCGGCCACAACGCAGGTGAGTTACGCCTCCCCGTACCAAAATTATACATCGCAACGTATAATTAATTTAGTCTTGTTATCCATGTTAATAAGATATTGTTACCAGTTTGTTTGTATGCAAATGTGCACTTTTTTGCGAGTACTGTTCAATTTTAATTCCTGTAGTTTTTTTTTGTTTCTGTTTTTGCTGACGATATCTAAATATATAATTATAGTACGATGTAGTAGACTAGGAGATATGTATGGTTCTAACCATCATCATCTTCCTAGCCTTTTCACAACTAGCTTGGAGCTGACTTCCAATTTAACCCGATCGGCAACTGATTATAATGATAATGATAAATAATATTAATTTTGCAAATAGGTTTTAAAAAACACTTTTACGCGTCAATATTTTTTTTCGTCAGTTTAAACTAGATGAGGCCGGTGTTTCCTAGCAGACTACCCTAAGAAAAAACACCGAAACAAACTCCCCCTGAGTTTGTTTCGGTGTTTTTTATCACAGTATCTTTTAAAGTCCATACAGTAAATATGTAATGGTCAAATCACATGAGAACTAACCAGATTTGTCTGAAATGGTCTTTAGAAGAAAGAACCTTACATATTTGAGTGGACCTGTCCAGTCAGTGCAAGCATTTGTCAGTATTCGTGTAGCTTAACTCAGGACTACTAAGGAGCTCAACAACTTGACGAATAATACCAAAGACAGGATATTTGGATAGGCCACAGATAATACTCAAATTGCCAGATATACATACATTAAAATTACTGTAAAGAAAAGAAAAAAGCAATCCACATAGTCTTCACATTCACAATAATGAAAGGAAAATGTCAAACATGAATTATAAGAGAAAAAACGTGTCCAATTGTAAAATAAAAATAATTTACAATGTCAAATTGTAGAAAAAAACAATCGAAAATAAAAACAAAAGAAAATAATAACAAAACTTGTGGTGCATCCTGGAGCAGGTCAATCCCAAGCCTTTTCGTCTTCAATATACTGCTTTTCAGTGTAAAAAGCCTTTTGGCAAAGTTTTCGTTTTACTGCCTAGCAGATCTCCATAACACAGTTACTGGACAACACAATACTCATTGAATAGACTGATGGTCACACTTTCTGGATCTAATAACTTAATTATATTAACAAAAAATCAATAGACTTCAATGACATTCAATGTCATTGAGATCTATTGATTTTTTGTTATCTTTATCATCTTTCTACCTTTATCTTTACTATTAAAAGTAAACATAGCATATCGCATCCTTACTATCGAAGTAAATATATCCGCCCAGGTGAAGCTGCTGGAACCCTGACTTCTGTAGTGCTGCAGATGCGGATGCACTACGTGGATATGGTGCCTATTGTGAAGTGGAGATGTATAGCAGTGACCGCTGCTTTCAGTGCAATCAGCCTGGTCACAAGGCCGTCGCTTGCAGTGCAGCGCCGCATTAGTACGCATTTGCGGCGGCAGGCAAGCCGGTCGATCACCGGGCTGGGGGCAGGTCCTGCGATCCCCCGCCAAGACCAAGTATACATTACATTAAAACATTTTTGCTCATTATCCACTCAAAGATTGCAATCTATGAATTGTGTCACATTCAATCCAAAAGTAACTATCTTCTTCTTTACCCGACTGCGCCAGAAGGAGGGTTATTTTTTTCGAGAGTATGTATGTATGTATGTATGTATGTATGTATGTATGTATGTATGTATGTATGTATATATGTATGTATGTTTGTATGTATGTATAATTGTTTGGCACGCTCTGCAGCCTGAACGGCTCGATGGATTTTAGCTTGAGAGGTGTCGTTAGATTCGTATTTACTGTGAGAGTGATACTGGGTATATCAAAATAAAAAAAAAAACAAAATGGCGGAGTTTTAGCGCCAAATTCAAATGTTTGGCACGCTCTGCGGCCTGAACGGCTCGATGGATTTTAGTTTGCGAGGTGTCGTTAGATTCGTAATTACTGTGAAAGTGATATCGAAATAAAAAAATAAATAAAAATAAAATAAAATAAAATAACGGTAATTTAAAAAACTAAAAAACCCGACTGCTTTTCAGAGTAGAAAATGCCCTAAACAAGAAAGTCGTTGTACCCTATTTCACTTAACTATATAATATTTTAAATACAATATAAATTGTAGCAGTCGGGACCCATTCTAGAAATGGAGGCTTTTTTAGTTTTTTAAATTACCGTTTTTTATTTTCCTTACACGTTGTCTTGCCTTAGCTTCTTTTTTTTTTCTTCGCATATTTTCACTCTTTCCATTCTTTTCTGGTTTAAATCAAAAATCAAAATCAAAATCAACTCTTTTATTTCAAATAGACCATTTACAGGCACTTTTGAATAGTCAAAATGTCGGTCAGTCAAAAAAAAAAGTGAAGCTAAATTGCACATTCCAAAGCGTAGATCTCTATGGAGAAGAACGTGCAAGAAACTCCATGGACACTCTTTTAAAATCATTTTAAGTGTTACAATAATCTTTGTTACATATATCTTGTCGCTACAATTATGTGAGCACCATGTAGAAAAGTAGTGAGAAAAAAAAAACTAACTAAAAATAGTTTTTCCTCTGCCCATTTAACCATTCAGTTATATTTGAATTGTCCTCACGACGTCCCTTCTTTCTCTGACAACATGTTATTTTCGTTCAAATTAAATTATTTACTATAAGTACAATCAGCCTTATATTTATTGTTCCCTCTACGAGCTTCAGGCCACATTTCTTTCAGTGCTGATTGGTGGATATCATTTCCTGATGAGATGATAATATTAATAATAACGCCTTTATTTCTCACTAATTTCATGCATACATTTAAATCATTCAATACATAAACAAAATGAGTAATTCATAAAACATTAGTATATATATTTGATTTGAATTTTTATGAACACATCAACAAAATATTGAAATTAAATTAAATTATCATAATTATTATTTAATGTTTTATTAGAATTTATTTAATTGAATTGTTTTATATTTTATTATTAAAGTTTTGTGTAACTGAGTGAGGTACCCATTTTTGGGCATAGGCCTCCTCCAACCTGTTCCAATGATCTCTATTGTAGGCTTCGCGGGTCCAAGCTGGTCCTGCTAACTGAGCGATGTCATCGGATGACGTGATAAGATAAATTATGCTAAGTAAACCGCGCCTACCTGGGTTTGAATTCACTTCCCACTATACCTCCTGAGTCAGGCCCATACCCAACCACTAGGCTACCACTGCTCAATTAATACGTCAAAACAATAAAGCTCCCTATACACCGGTGTCCCACGACAAATTGCCGCCAACAATAGTCGAGACGGGTGCGACAAAAAAATCGCACCACTTAGAAACGTTTTTATTGCGACTAACAAGACACCCCCGATGCTATTGTGTGTATTACTTTCATCCTCTATCTTTAACGTTGTTGCTTTCGATGACCGCGCCCTTATAATTAAGTGGAGTGGGCTTACATGGCTCACTGCTTAAGATTGTTTTTCCTTTTTATTGCATTTTTTATTTTACAACCTTATTTTTAGTATATGCGAAACATAAACTATGGGTCTAGTATTTTTATGCAAAGAATCATAGAAAAATTTCATAATACTGTATCATGAAAAATCAAAAAGCTATAAGCTTGTTATGTTACCTGGTTGTCCACCCAAACACATGGTCATCTGGCCATCCGGGCGACTGATGGGTTGTTTTGCTCCCGCATCCAGCTGTACCCTGATTCCTAATGCCCACTGTGACTTGTTTTGTACTTGGTATCGATGGTGTCCAACTTGTGACCTTTATGAATATTTTTGAGAAAAAATATAACATGGTATAAATATCATTGGAATCTATTCAGTTACAGATTCTGAACAAACTAAATTCAGGTTTCGCATATACTAAAAATAACGTTGCACGAGTATATGTATACATATATTTTCAATCGTATTATTGTTTATGCGACACATCTATTTAAATATTACGACACATTTTTTTTTTTTTGTAAACCAGTGCCTGACTGCAATTGCACCTGATAGTAAGCAATGATGCAATCATTGATGGTGAATCGCATTTGTTTATTAAGAGCCTTTAAGACATCTAAATAAAAATCATACGGGAAGACCGCTACAAGCAAATTGTTCCAATCCTTTCTATCCTGCCCAAAATTTGCGTGTTAGTATTTTTTTTTCTTATACAAGTACCTAACAACATAATAAACAAGTAATTTATAATAAATACCAAAAATATCAAAATTTAATTTAATCGTAATAAAATTAAGCTCTCGTTTTTACCTCAAATATCACCATCAATGTTAAAATATTTTTCTACATCCTATTTATTGTACACCACTTTGCAATAAAACCTACCGCCCCAAATGTGAACCAGCTCTAACATTTTTTGTCGCCCTAGTACCGATAATCATGTCACACGTTTTTTACAGCAAACCACACAGGACAAAATGGCGTTACCATCAGATTATCATAGGTTTGTGGTCGGATTATTACTTCATTTTTTTCATCCTTTCCTACCTGTTCCAAAGCATGAGATCCTTAGATGATAGCCCCATTCCTGAATCGTTACCAATTGGCCACTTTACATTGACCTGTCGAAAAACCACTTTAAAGTATAAGGTTAGGTTAAGTTATGTTAGTGGTATTATACAAATTAATAAACCAAGCAAGCTTCTTAACCGGGTGAATATTTTGTTTATTATACCTATTAGAAATTTGTCGAAACATTTTGGTTGAGTGTGTTAAGATAAATAAGGATTTGACTTTTATTTTTGTTCTTTGCATTAAATATTTTAGGGATTTGTTAGCATTGTCTGAATGTTTGATCAAATGTTTGGGACTGATAACGAGGGAATGTTTGATTCATAGTTTTGAGGATTTAAAAATTTAAGATGGATTAGAAGAATTCTCTTGCCACTGAAATGTTAGAGCGACCGGTTCCAACGATTATAACGAAAATTTATTTAAAGGAATTATGCGTTATGATGTTAACTTAGCTTTTTAGAAACATTTTTTTTTAATCCCTTGAACAACACTACGAATTACTTTTGTAATGGGGGCGCACTTACAAACATGTAAACTCACATACACAAGACACCCAGACCCAGAACACTTATCTATATTTTATACATTATATTAGTTCCGTGCGGGGATTAAACCCGCGACTCGCATCGCAGCAACCAATCACTTAAACACTACGCCATCAGAACGTTAATTATCTACGTGATACTTGTCTGGACATAGTATAAATCAAATTCACTTTACGCGTCGGTCTGAATATCTGTTAACTCCTCCTAAACTTCGCAACAGATTATGATACTGTTTTCATTAACAGAATAAGCAATCGAAGGGAAGACCACTAGTTTATTATAAAACGTAGAGTGCAAGGTAATCTAAACGTTTCAATTCATATCTATTCAAATTTTACTCAAGCTTAGAAAAAGGTGTGACTATTATAATTACTAGTCTCAGACTAAATGAGAACCATGAAAAAAACATCATCTTCTTCAGCGAAATACAAATACTTACACCCCTATTTTTTAACTAGTTCACAAAAAAATGGGGCTCAATCAGTACCCGTTACTGATCACATTTGTGTAGTCAAAAGTAAAAAAAAAAACGAAATTCCAAAATTGTCCACGAAAATTTGTCATTATTGGTAAATTCATAATTGAATCATTATTCATAACAATTACTACTAGAAAATACTAAGCGCAGTGTTTTTCCATTTTTATTGGCATTTTTTCATTCATAAACAATAACCTGTATAATGTTTCCAGGAATTGAGTGAGATTTTGGGATATAAACAAACGCTAATAACTTTGCTGTTTATGAATATTATGCATTGAGACTTTACTTAAATAATAACAAGACCTTTTCTAATAAGCCCTTTAAGTACTTGCCATAATTAAAAAATAGTGGTGTATAAGGGATAAGGGCAAAAGAATTACGATGATAACACCCATATGTAAAGTGATATCAACTAACCTTGCAATTGTTTCATATATTTTGCTAATTGAATCAGAAATGAAGTAGGTGACCAAGATAGCCCAAAGAATCGCTTAACTTAAGTGGCAATGGACAGGGCACATTGCTTGCAGAACAGACGAATAATGAAGCCGAAAGGTTTTAGACAGACGCAACGTTGGAAGGTCTCCTAAAAGATGGACCGATGGCCTGATGAGCGTCACGGGAATCCGATGGATGCGAGATGCAAAGAGCCTAGTCTAGCAATGGATATCTTTCTTCTGTTGTATTCTGCTTAAACCCTTAACTTGCAGCTAACATAGCATCAGCCTTATAATGATCCCACGGCTGGGCCTCAGGTCTCCTCTCTGGGAGAAGGAATGAGCCGTAATCCACCACGCGGGCCCAATGCAGATTGTTGAATGTCATTGTTTTAGAATTTTTGGTTCTAAGACATGCCGGTTTCTTCTCGATGTTTTTCTTCACCGTTTTGAGAGCGGTGAGAATTAAATTACACAAAGTAATGCGCCTGGCTGGTACCTGCATCCAGTCCAATGTTATTATACTCGTATAACAAATACATAGTTAGCGTCTAATTGCATTGCATTGCAATCGCATTATTATTCATAACAACGATTCTAAATTATCAACTGTCACAGAAAATGATTGCTACTATATTTCATCCAGCTAGACGATGTGAAACATGGCGTACATCTTACGCTGGATCCGTCTGCCGAAGCCGTTACATTAACCATTTCAGCACATGCTTAAAAACAGATAAACGACTTAGAAATGTCGGAATCTCGACAATTTATGTTAACACAAGTGTTTCGGCCGTACATTATCAGGTTTAACTGGTGTCAATTGAATTTTATAGGCTTTTTACACGCCTTGTGGCTTTACGAGCGAATAAGCGAAATTGAACGAGGTTCGCCCGTCGGCGTCTCTTGCTACACGTGTACACTAATGCATTTTTTATATGACATTCGTTGGTGTTATTTTCTTGCGATCCTGTTGCCTTTATGGCACACGCAAGTTGTTATTTAAGAGTGCTTTTATAGAGGAGTGAATTTTTTGTAACATTTAAAAAAAACAGGGCGTAAATTACATAGGCCTCGTAGGCATAGCTCAATACGTTGGTCTGACTACATCTGCAATGCTCTTGACTCCATGGTATACAAGGCCCTTCACACTATCAGAGACAGAAACAAATAGAGGCATACAATAAATTAGTGTTGAAACAGGGAGGTCACAACCCTCAGCATTGAGGAATTTGACCCAAGGAGGAGGAAATGACGTACAACATAAAAAAATGCCTATTAAATTACATGACTGAAAAAGTAGGTGCAGGCTTTTTATAATAGAGCTTGTAACTTAAAAGTTGAAACCGAAAACTGATTATTTCTATATGACGGAACCTACCAAGGAAAAAACTTATATTGCCAAAATGTCTAATGTCTAATTACTAAATAATTTACATATAGTATACGAATGACATCACCATAAAATCGATGGTTTCTTCATCAACAGCAATGCATTATAAATATTCAAAAATATACCGTAAGCGATAATTGTCAAATCTGCGCAGTTAAGCTACAGTCAATCAGGGCGATAATTGGATGGGTGACCGACTTTAGTAGACAACTCGTTCTTCAAGGCGTCTGAATACCACGTAATCAATATGCCGTGGAGTTATAGGCTTACATTGTAAGCTGCTATTTTTGGTATGATTACTGCTCATAGTATATTTGATGGTAAACATTTTGCAAAGAAAATTTTCGAACACAGATATGTACGAGTATTTCTAGGACGTTAGTTAATTAATATTTGCAGTAACTAAGCTCTAGCTATGATTAATTTTTCAATAATTAACTTGAACACCCCTTAAGTCGTATTTTAAGAGTAGTTTTATTTATTTATTTATTTATTAATTCTTTATGCACACAAACAGTACAGAGGCGGACTTAATGCCTTAAGGCATTTTCTACCAGTCAGTCGGTCAGTTTTAAATTATTCGTTTTGATTATATTTTGTGCTAACTTTCAAATTTTGCTAACAAGCCTCCAAAAAAATTTAAAACCCCCTAAATTGTTCTGTTAGCCAGGCTAGTCCTGAAAATGAATAAAAACAACCTTTATTATTTACTTTGGTTACTATTTCTACTAACCTTTAAGTTTTACACAGAATTAGATTTTGCAAACGAAATTCCCCAAAAACCCCTTCCTAGCCCTCGCCTACATTATAAAAGGAAGCTTTGTGAAAAATATCACATTTCTAATTCCAGTTGTTTCGACTGTGCTTTGATATGTCAGTCATTCAGTTTATTTTGTTATATATATAAATACTTAGATATTGAAAGATCTTTCAGGGGTCCCAGGGATCTTCTAGTGAGTTGGATACCTAAGCCTGTTGTATAAATACATATATCACAAGCATAACCAACTAGAAATGGACTAACTGTTGCAAAGAGATTTGCTCCTGTGGTGCATACAAGATTTTAATATTAAAAATGTTTCACATACACTACCGTTTCCGGTTTTCAAGAGGGACAATATGCATTTTCTAACACCTGCCATATGAATATAGAATTTGTCCCCCATAAGTTAGGATTTCAAACCACCACCTTCGTTTTTATTTTTATACGGACATGAAAGAAATTCCTTGACGCATAGTAAGCGCTAAATCTTAGAAGACACATTTAACATAGAGGTAGCGCAATGTGGGTGTTCTAACTCTTTGTTTTATGGTCGTACTCTTTTTATTACAGTTGCCGCCATTACGTGTCGACTTTATGGTTAAAAGGCCATTTTATAATGAGCATATGATTCACGAGTATGACTAGAAAAGGCTTCTTTTTAGTGTTAGATTAACCATAGAGTTTGTTGCCGGTTCTTCTCTATAGGAAGTGACCGATTGGAACCGTACACTAGCTTCTGACGTTTATAAGTGCCCATGTAGGCCTAAGTGAAATATTTTTTTTTTTTATTTAACTAACTTGATTGAACTTTACAGAAAAATAAACAGCTAATCATACAACCGCTCTTACGTAATTATGATGTTATTACAACTCCTTCTCCAGATATTTTAGATATCTTATCGATATTATGTAAGTTTCTATAGAAATCAATACATATTGTTGTGTAAATCTAATCCAGTAAAGACCTCTGAAAATCTGCTATTTTACGTGAACTTTGGGCCTCCATAATGTACTCATATATTAAAAATATAGAAAAGTAAAAGAAAGAAAAATATTTTATTTGACATATATAGACACACACAATGCAGAAACAACATGTAGACACTGTGTGTTAATAAATGATAAAAATTTAAATAATAGATAGATAGTTGATCAATGTACAAAATACATAAAAAAGTACATTTATAGAAGCCTTGCTCGATTAAATTCGAGATTCTCAATGACGAGTTTAACTCAAAAATGTTAAGGGTTTAAAAAGCACATATTTTATTTCCTGGAACAAGTTTTGTGAAATATTTGGGTAAATTACAAAATTGCAGACGTTATCTCTCTTTTTTCTCGTTGCCTTTTTATCAAACATCGCGTTTGATTGCATTAGATGAAACAATAAGCTTTCAAACCATGTTCAACGTTGACTATAGACGAGTGGGGAATGAGAGTTGTGGTGGCCCAGTTGTAACAATCCCGACTTACGAGTTATACGTCATGGGTTTAAATCCAACCAGGCGCATTACTTAATGTAATTTATTTCATAACCACTGTTCTCAAAATGGTGAAGGAAAACATCGCGAGGAAACCGGCATGACCTAGAACCAAAAATTCGATGATATGTGAGATCCACCAACCCGCACTGGGACCGCGTGGTGGAACGACCCAACCCCTCTCCTAGAGGAGGCCTGTGAGTCCCATCAGTGGGAAGATTATTATGTTCAAGACTAATTATGTTCATTATTACATTACAAGCAACGAATAAGCGCCATGCAAAGTAATGTCGTCATTAAACACAAAACCGTATCAAACAATGCAACATAATATAAACTTAACACACCCAGATTCTCCAGATAAGTTCCAATAAAAAAAAAACCAAACCACAAAAGCATTACCATTAAAAACGAGGACATAATAAAGCAACAAATTAAACGAAAAACAATACCTTAAAAAAACAAGCAACTATCTTGGAGAATTGGAGATAAGCCACTAAATCCATTGATTAATCTATAGCTGCCATCAGGCCATGTTAATCACGAGTAAGAACCATAAAATGCAAAAAATCATTGAGCACAATAAATCAATAGGTGACCAGCCAAAAGTGAAACAAAAGGTTCGAACACAAGGCAGCTCAATCTTGGCCGAAGTGCGTTATTTATTAGTATAGATTGTCGTAACAAATCACGGGACGATTGCTATACTGGAATCATTTCGTGTAACCCGAGAACGCCCCTTATATTTGATGATTGGACAAATAAATATATTTTCCGTATCCTGTTTATCTGGTTTGGGGTGTTAATAAAAATGTAGAGGAGATTCGGTGTAAATGAACATGGTTGGTTTTAAAATTGAGTCATTTAATTTTTGATTATTTTTAAAGTTAGGCACTTTTTTCTTTTGCTGCATATGAAATATATGTAGCCTAAGAACAAGTAAATGCTTAATGCAAAATTTATAGAAACAAGATACTGTTTTCATAAAAAGAATTAATATCAAAATGCATCGTATTGAAGCGTCCGATGCACATTCATCTGCAGTACTTAATAATACGGCTCCTTTATTAAGTTTTTAGAGAATACCTTCATTGACATAATTATGATAAATTATGTTTCTAAATCAGAAAATACAAGGAAACATAATTATTTCCAATCCATAAGTTTTTGTTATCCGATTTAATTTATTATGAACTTTGCATTCTCTGTTTAAATAATAAATGAACAATAACTGATTGATTTGACCTTTCTACTGGTTGTCTGAAGGTGTTTATATCGATTGCAAAGCAATTAAGCAGTAAAGCAATATATAGGTATAATGAACAATCTTGTTCATAACTTTGGCATTGACTCTTTTAATTGATTAATTAGTTACTGGTTTACTGCTATGCTTCTTCGTTTACTTTGATCGTGTAAATTTTTATCTCGGCAGTTTGAAAACTTGTAGTTGTTTCATATCCCATTTATAAAAATTAATAAACAAGTTTAAAACTAAAAACATAAATCCCAATCACCGTCAAAACTTTCTCCACAGAAAAAAAAAATACAAAGCAATAACAGATGTCATTCTCCACAGGTCCAATTAGTCCGGACCTCCCCACCTGGTGTGAATGGATCCTTGGTCAGGGTGGCCGGCGTCAGTCGTCCTATCGTTCCCAATAAATTAGAAGCCACTAATAAAAGCCGTGGCTTTACAGAAGACTGGCTGTGTCAAGCCTTCACTAATGTACAACCGCGATAACAGTTTCAAAACCACTTATGTGCGAATCACCATTTTACAAAGACCTCTCGATAGTTCTCCGTCTGAATGTGGTAAGTTCGTCCGTAATAGGTCTTGGATTTTTGGTGGATAAGGACGTAACATTCGCTGTTTTGAGGTGCAAGGAAATGTTGCCTCTTTTATATCGTTAGTATAGAATTCAATGTCACGTGGTCCGAGTGTGTAATGTAAATTCTTGCGTACTTTATTGTTGAAGATGACCAGTAATTGATTTAGTGGTCGGATTTAAGGGGGCCTGTTTTTTTTTTGTATTCTGTATCATTGAATAAGATCTGGTTTAATGTGGAGCAATATTTTTGGGATTTTGGTTTGATTATAAATCAAGTTTGTCATAATTGTGCATCAACATATATATGTATATTAAGATCCATGATTCACACAGTTTCAAGACTATTTATGTTTTTTAATTTTGCACTCTGATGATCGAAAATCAGGCAGTAAAAGTTAAGTTTCATGAATCAATCAATGCACAGGCAAAACTTCACGACTACTATTACGCCTGAGCGTGTGCACAAACTTTCCTTTTATGATTTAGGCAAGCACTAAGACAGAATTTCCCAAAGTTCAAGGAGGTTAAAAGTTTGTATGGAGGTATCTACTTTCACGCGGGCAACTAGTCATTACATAATTTATCATACTACGACATTAAAATTAAAAGAGTGTACAAATTTTTATTAAAATCCTATTAATAAAAACAAATGCCTCATACACATTAGCCGTCAATACTTTCATATTCACGACCCATGTTTTTTTTTTTTTTGTACGGTAACCTTTAGATCGGTTACAATACTAATATGTTCGCGGATAGGATCGGACGCATGCGCGCACTGGTGTGGAATAACGGACGGCGGCGCATCTTGCGATTTGTCGCTGCGATCATGTCGCGATAGTGCGCAGTTCGACTAGCGTCAACTGGGAGTGTGCTGGACGGTGGTGTAGAAGATGGTGGCAAGATCTTCGTAGAACGTCTCTGAAATCTTCAAGGCTAGAGTGTATGGGCTCTTATTAAACTAGTACGCTTCACTATCAACAATCGCATCACTGCTTACGTGCCTACCACTAGGTGGGATCGCAGTCGTAATTTCATCATCATCATCATCATCATCACTGCTTACGTGCTTACCACTTGGTGGGATCGCAGTCGCAATTTATGTCAATTAAAAAAAAAACTCTAAATACCGGTGAAGATGTTTTATTTTTACTATTGTTCTGTTAATAAAATAATATTTACTTATATTTTTTATAATATTCTTCATTCTTCCTTTTTTGTACAGGCGATCTCTCTTTGGAACGCGCTCCCGTTGAACATCAGGATGGCTTCCAGTCCGTTCTCCTTTAAGGTAATGGCACGTGAACATATTCGCAGGAAACTGCTAGATTCATCGCAGCGTTGATTTGGTGGATTCGTTTCTCAAAATAATTTTGGTTATTTGTATGTATTTATATAAGTATGTATTTATATTTATATTTATTAGATATTGTATTAGTTTTCTATTTATTTTGTCTGTTTTTCATTAAGTTGCACCTATTACGTTATGTCTCTGCACCACCCTAAGGTCGACTGGTAGATAATGCCTACGGCATTAAGTCCGCCTTTGTACACTAGTGCATAAAGATTTTTAAATAAATAAATAAATAATATTTCAATAGAAAATAAAAAGGCATTTAAAAACTATAAAAAATAGTGCACTAGCTTCTGACGTTTTATAAGTGCACATGTAGGCCTATGTAAAATAAAAGATTTTGAGTGTTTGAGTTTGTCCCACCGGTATCAGAAACAGGGTTCAGGGAGCTGCCAAGTTAGAGAAAGGAACCTCCTTATTACGAGTATTATTGTTATTGATAGGCTCCCTTTTGACCACTATCTCACTGATGGTAGGTTACGATATGATCGACGATGGAGCACGCTTACCTAGAAGTAAACTATTCACCTTGACTTAAAGAACCCCCGGTTGTAGCTATTAGGAAACCGAAGGAATTAGTTCAATAGGTTTAGTTTTTGTTCTGCTAAAATACATTACCATTTAGCAGTAGGTTCTCTGCAATCATTTAGGTGCTTCACCAAAAGATGATTTTTATTTTTTTCGAGCTATACCTACTTACTTTTTATGCAACAGTTTGCCATAATCACATTCAGCAGTTCACTGCAGGCCACAGGTTTGTCCAACTGCGCGCCATTATTGTCTTGCTCATAAAATAAAACACACATATTTAAATAAAATTGCAATATCTGTTTTAATAATAAAATTTTATCTTTTTTTACTAAATGCATATGAAAGTATATTCCGGATCAATAAAAAAAAAATGCATTTTTTTTTCTAACTGTTCTTTTCTTCCAGCTAATCTCCGAAACGTCTAAACCTATTTTGATAGGACTTACTTACGGATTGCGTATGATACGAAGAGTAACTTTTTTTTCATTTTTCTGCAGGTTCGGGATATAGTTATTGTAACTTAGGATGAGTAACTTAAGCTATTCTTTTAATTTTCTCGCGGGAAGCTAAGTTTTATCTTATGTTATAAAAACTAATATTTTTCCCCAAAAAGGAGAATATCACGGGTAACATAAATACGTAAGTTCGAAATAATAATAAAAAATTGATGCATTATTACATTTAAGAAATATTCAAGACGCCTTAAATAACTAGCACTCCATCATACAAAACCACCATCATAGCAACCTTGTACAACCCCGACCAACTAAAGCTTGTATCAGAACCCCGCAGTTTGGCGACATCGAACATACAATCATTTATAATGCCCTTACAAAAAGTACAATCGTGCAAGGCTTGTTAAGTCCGTCCCCGTCGTCGCACGGGGCAAGACCGTACCAACTACTCGAACGTAATCGATTCGTCGCATCGGTGCTCATTCAATAATCGAAACATGTCGCTAGTCTGCCCATATCTTTATGCTTGAAGCGTAATCTTTTTAATTTATTGAGCGCGTCTTAAATTAATGCTGTAATTGTTGGTCAATGAGAATGATAAGAGTACAGAGATTATGTGTTTTTTTTTTCTTTTTACTTATTTTTTTGATTACTAGCTCCTGTCAGCGGCTTCGCCTGTTTGGAAGTAAAAAATCGTAAAAAGGAACCATATTCCCCAAAAAAAGTATTCAAGACATGGCCTACACGTGTCCCAAATTTCGTCCAAATCCGTTTAGCCGTTCGAATGCGAAGAGGTAACAAACATACACCAAACCATGCGCCGATCTCTGGTACAGGCCATGGTCCGTTGCGAGGAAGAATGGCAGGCGGCCGCCTCCTACTGTGAAGCTGTAACGCTAGCGGATCGGCTCTCACACCCTAGGTTTCCGATCCCGATTTCTAGCCACCGAAGGCGCGGGCTTGCGGACAGCGAGCAATGGGTAGCTCGCCGTCCGGCCGTCCGATAATCGTCCAGACTGAGCCCAAATCATCGACAGCGCGTATTGTTTTACGCGCGCCTCAAGGAGATGTCAGCAAATCGTAGGGGCCCAGCAGGGTCGAAGCCTACTGGGGCCAAGGATCGTTTTCTGAAAGGATGGTTCGGCTCCGGTATAAAAGGCAACGAAGGAACAGGATTGGGTTTTTATTCAGTAAAAGTCTGACACTATCTCGCCCCGGCCAAAGGCGTGGAGATGTCATTGGATGATTTTCCCCACCAAAAAAAAACCCCCAACCGGCTGAAATGCACTTACATTAAAATTGAAGACGAACTTATACAGAACTTTTAATAATGTTATTATGTTTATATTATTAATTATAAAACAACTACACTACTAATACACTAAAAACATAATTATGCAAAAGGGAATCAATAATTAAGCGAAAATTATAAGAGCTTAAATCATAATTCATAACCTTATACAAATTACAGACTAACGAAACAAGCCAATATTTAAGATGGTATAATAAGCGGGTACAAGTACAATGTTGCAATTTGATCGCTGTTTAATTATTGTTTTATGCACATTAACGGGAGCTGTTTTTGCTGAAATCATCTTTGAATTATTAATAGGTTGAGGATTCTGAGTATTGTAGCTGTTTTATGGTATAGGGTGATCAGAAATCCAGAGGTAAAATCTAAATGCTGACACTCTTTTATTCTCTACTCCTGTCTCAAATCAAATCAGTTCAATAAAATTCATAATATCAAATAAAAAATTTACAGGGACCTTTGAACTGTCAAAAAATCGATCAGTCAAAATAGTGATGCACAGATCTTTATAAATAAGAACGTACAAGAAACTCCATGGACACTCTTTTAATTTAAATCATGTTATGATTTCTCGTATCGTCTTTTTTGTGCTGGTTGATTGCTTGGTACACCTTCAGTATTTAATGAAGACTTCCCAACCCAAGGAAGTTTTACTACAAGTTCCACTGAAAATCACCATCATCGCCGTCGGAGAACCTCACACCTGGACAGAAGTTGCCATGGCTAACCTGGAAAACTCTAAAGACAAATCTTATGAATTGGGCACAACAAAAACAATTTACACAGGTAGGGGTTCTCGGACGGGTCCGATCTTTAGTGTTTGTGCGACGTCTTTCTGCAGACCATATCCCACCTTCCATCCTGCATCACATGCCCTGTTACCTGTGCACGTAGAGACCTAATGACAGCATCAGTAGACGGCCATAATCCGTGGCCGAATACTGCGCGAGGCAAGGAATTGAACTAGTTCTGTTGACTGCATCGACACGCTAAGAAAAAGAACTTCACCATCAACTTTAGCAGTCCATCCTCTATACACTTACTACGGATTACTCTTATACGGCTGCTATAGATGAACCCTGTGAAACCCCACAACTACCTAACACTCCACTTGATCTTTGCCTTCGTATTATCTTAACGAACAATGTTGCATTTAACACTGAAGAGTAACCTTGCAAGAAATAAACAACGTTCTTACACATTAGGGATGGTATAGTTATGAAATTTCGGATCTGAAAACGGATACGAATATACGAATAATCATCATCATCATCATTTCAGCTGAAAGACGTCCACTATTTACCATAACGACGCGTCTTGCATCCATCGGATTCTCGCAACTCTCACCGGTACGTGATCGCCACTCCAGAACCTTTCGTCCTCATCGACCATCTGTTCTGCGAGCAATGTGCCCTGCCCACTGAATAATATTATGCCAGTTTTGAGTTCGATTACGGATATGAAATTGTTTCGGATTGTCCACTAGTTTCGGATATTTTATGTTATGGAAATACAAATAGGAAGGTTTGACTTTTATTTCTATTCTAGAAATTATCATTTCTTTGACCGGTGGTTGCGCCAATTTGCTATGATCCGCGACTTTGTTTTTTGTAATTTGTTTTTTGGCCTAGCAATCCTATCCCTTCCGTTTATTTCCCCGCACGACCTCAAGAAAGGATTTGACATTGACGTTTTGTGCATAGTGAATGTGACCGCACCGCTAACACGCCCGCTCGAAATTACAAGAAAATTGGCTATTTCGTGTTCCAACCATTCGAAACTCAACAATAAGTGCAGTGTAGTGCAATAAAGAAACTGGCAGTGCTTGAAAGTACGAAGTTCGGGATTCGCCGGCCGGCGCCATGTGGAACTTTCGAGGTTAAAGGTCAGTCCTTCTAATACATTTATCCCATTAATAAACGCTAGACGCAGTACCTGCATATTGTTAACAAACCTTAGATCGCTTTTTAAATCTACAGTCCACAAAGCAAAATTCGCGCAACCATTACTTTTTGGTCCATACGAGCAGGATCGTGAATCATTTTCTTGTAATTTCGCAATATAGTATTTGTTCCATAGGGAATAAACGCAACGCGCCTGTTTACCTAGATATAATAGTAGAAAACCCGCATCTAGGCATTTAGGCAACTATACGTTATTTCGCTCGTATAGTTAAAGAGTCATTGATAATTACGGTACCTACGCCGTCAACCGCACCGCATAATTATAGTTAGCTACGTAAATATCAGCGTAGATATAAATCGATCGCATTCTTTTTCTTGACAAAATTCATTCGACCATCCTACAAATTGCATGTAGGTAGACGCATTTCAAAAATACCCGTTCATTGTTGAGTGAATATTTGTAGGAAACGGATAAACCATAGATTATATAGACAGGTTATTCCGTTCGTTCGCCGTTCGCTTTGTTGTTTACAATACTACCATATTGTTATCTGATAATTATCGCTTACTTAATAATTCGTTAAGTGTTTGTTTGAGTGTATAGTGTGAATATATCAAAACAAGATGTCTCTTAAGGGAACCAAGGTTAGTACTGATTTAAAGGTTCAGTTAAAGCTTTTATACGCTAAAAGGGACTCACAGTTTTCACGTGTTCAATCAATTTGTGATAAATCTTTGCAAACCTCGGATCTGGCGATTAGAGATGCTTTCTTGTGTTCGTTGGAAACTTTAGATAGTTTGCGCGCGGACTTTGAATCTACAATTAATAATATAAACATTTTAGAGTTGGAGTTAAATCCTGATTACTGTGTGAGTTATCAGGCATTGTCGTCCTTTGATGACTTGTATTGTCGTATCAAACGTATTGCTAGGAGTTTAGAGACTCCCCCCCCCGCGAGTGGTTTATCCAACCCTCCTCGCGAACGCCCACGATTGCCGCCAATTCAAATACCTGAATTTAATGGTGACATTCGAAATTGGAATTTATTTATAGATAGTTTCGAAAATATAATACATAAGAACACATCGCTGACAGATCACGAGAGATTGCATTATCTCGTAGAAAAATTGACCGGTAAGGCAAAGGCTGTCTGTGCTGGAATTACGTTTAGCGCTGAAAATTACACTTTAGTTTTGGACACTTTAAAAACAAAATACGAAGATAAGCGATTAGTAGCCACCGCATATTTAGATCAATTATTCGATTTGAAAAGTTTTTCCGTTTGTAACGATCATAATTTAGAGAAGTTTTTAAATATTTTCGCATCATCTGTTCGTGCAGTAAAGAACCTAAAGGTCAATGACCTCTGTGACTTTTTGTTTTTGTATATCGGTTTAAAGAAATTAGATCCTGAAACTGTTCGTCTGTTTGAAACGACTCAGCGCGGTAAAGAAATACCTAAGTTCGAAGATTTAGAATCTTTTATTCGCGACCATATTAAGGTGTTGCAGCGCACGTCGGCACGTCATGAAGCCACGAATAGGACAGGTTCCGATCGCCGTATAGACGCGTCATCGAAGTCAGTCAAGACTGCACATACGCTAGTTAATACCGCCTCAACACCTGACTGTTCTCTGTGTAAGGGTAGCCATACACAGCTGTACAAGTGTTCGGGATTTCAGAGATTATCGCCTAGTGATCGTTACAAGTTTGTCCGCACTAATAATTTGTGTTTTAATTGTCTAAGTGACAAACATCTGGTTACGTCATGTAAAAGTGGTGTTAGCTGTCGTAAATGTCCAGCTAGACATCATACCTTCTTACATTTTGAGAGTAGTAAGCTGCCATCGCGGCCGCGGCCTGCGCGGACGCGCGACGCTTGTGACGCGCGGCCTGCTGCAAGTGCAAACGACGTAACATTGTGTTCGCTTTCCGCCGCTGGTACTCAAATCACTACCGTTTTACTTGCGACCGCGCAAGTTGTCATTGTAGATGCCTTTGGCAAACCGCGCACCGTTCGAGCGCTACTAGATGGCGCTTCCCAGAGTAATTTTATTACTCGGGATTGTTGTCAACGCCTTGGTTTTAGTTTTAATAATTGGTCATCCCGCTCAGAAGTGAAAGGTTTTGGAGGTTTAAAGGCAACCATTCATGGTTCCATTAAAATAATATTTAGTTCACGTTTTAATCGTAATATTTCGTTTGAAATGGATTCGCTAGTCGCAGATAAGATTACGGAACGGTTGCCCACGGTACCGGTTGACACGTCCATGCTGACGGAGTTTAAGAACTTGCAGTTAGCCGACGGAAATTACGCTTTCCCTGGAGATATCGATCTATTGATCGGTGCTTCGATTCTCCCGCATCTCCAGTTATCACGTAAAATTCAAGGTCTTCCGATGTACCCCGCTCCGCACGCACTGGAAACAGTTCTCGGGTTTGTTATAGTTGGTTCCGCACCCGCTTGTTTAGTTAGTTACTCGACTGTGTCGCACTGTTGCACCGTCGAGCCGCCGCTTGAGTCTACCATCCGCAAGTTCTGGGAGATTGAAGAGGTCAATGTCCCGCCTATTCTCAGCCCTGAGGATCAGGTCACTGAGGAGATTTATACCCGCACGACTACTCGTGATAAAGATGGTCGTTATGTTGTCGCGCTCCCTTTCAAGGGTGATATTTTTTCGCTCGGTGGCTCCCGTGCCTCCGCAGAAAAACGCTTGTTTGCTATTGCGCTCTCTGCCGATATTCGGCAAATGTTTCTTAGTATTGGAATCAGAGAATGTGACCGTAGATTCCAACGCTTCTTGTATAGATTTTCTCCGCAGGAACCTTTGAAGGTTTACCAATTCAATCGTCGAATTCAATCGTCACCCCATCGATGGGGCACGTTTGTCGCAAATAGGGTGGCTAAGATTCAAGCTGAATTGTCACCGGAAAATATATTCCATGTCGCTGGAACAGAAAACCCAGCTGATTGTCTCTCACGTGGTTTGCTTCCTGCGCAAATTTTAAATCATCCGCTTTGGTTTTGTGGCCCTCACTGGCTTCATACCACTCCTAACGAGTGGCCAAATGCTCCGTTTAACCCCGCTACTGTTTCAGAGCCACCCGAGGAAAAGAAACATACGCTTGTAGTATCAGTTCCGCGTGAAGAGTCAGTTGTTTTGTTGTTGTCTAATCGAGTCTCGTCTTGGTCGAGACTATTACGCTGTGTAGTTTATGTCCTAAGATTTTTGAGATTATTACCATCGCGTGGTGCTATAATCGCAGCTGATTTGGATAGAGCTGAATCAGTTGTACTTCGAGAGTTGCAGAAATTTTATTTTTCAATAGAATTTCGTAGTTTAGAATCACAAAAACCTTGTAGTCCCGCACTTCAACATTTGAAACCATTTTTGCAAGACGGACTCATTCGTGTCGGTGGCCGTCTGCGAAATGCTAAGTTAGAGTTTGAACAAATGCATCCAGTAGTTCTACCACGCAGGGATCACGTTTTGGATTTGTTGGTGGACTATCACCATAAGGTGAATTGTCACGCTGGTCCCGATTTATTAATGTCCATTCTTCGACAGAAGTACTGGATACTTTCCGCTCGCAATTTGATACGCGCTAGAGTGCACAGATGTGTGCCCTGCTTTAAGCTCCGCCCGCGTTTCAACGCGCCGGAAATGGCCGACCATCGTTCTTGTCGTGTTGTACAGACGGTGAAACCTTTCATACATACTGGGACGGACTATGCTGGACCGTTTAAAGTCACTATTGCCCGTGGTCGTGGTATACGTTCCACAAAGGCATACATTTGCCTATTCGTTTGTATGACAACTCGTGCGGTTCACATAGAGTTAACCAGTGATTTGAGTACGCAGGGTTTTATGTCTGCATTTAAACGATTTTTATCTCGCCGTGGTCCCGTTAAGCGCTTATACTCTGACAACGGCACAAATTATGTTGGAGCGCGACGCAATATTTCGGAATTACATACATTCTTACGCTCCAAGTACTACCAAAGTGAATTCGCCCATGTCTTAGCTGAGAATCGCATTGATTGGTGTTTTAATACGCCAGCAGCTAGTCATTTTGGTGGCAATTGGGAGGCGAATATTAAAAGCCTTAAGTCGCACCTGTTTCGGGTCATAGGCGAACAGATTCTCTCGTACGAGGAGTTGAGCACTGTACTCGCTCAGGTAGAGGCGTTGATGAATACGCGTCCGTTGTGTCGGACTTTGTCTAGTGATCCATCGGAGCCACTAGCGTTGACGCCGGCTCACTTCTTGACGACGACTCCTCTTAAATATTTGCCCGCTTTAGATGTCGAGACTGACAAACTGCAGCTTCACCCGCGTCACGCTCTGCTAGATAGCTTAGTTCAGTCCTTTTGGAAGCGATGGAGGACAGATTATCTGCATACGCTGCAGTCGCGTCCAAAGTGGAACACTCCTTCAGATCCAGTCACAGTCGGTACTGTGGTGATACTGAAGACTGAGAGTGCGCCTCCTCTGCACTGGCCTCTTGGTGTAGTGGAAGAAGTTTTTCCGGGTTCGAACGGAATAACGCGAGTCGTAAAAGTTAAAACCGCAACTGGATCGTACCTGCGTCCGGTTATTCGCCTCTGCCCTCTGCCTAATCAGTAGTAGTGGCATAGTTAGTTATAAGTTGTTTCGCTACCTAGTATTGATAGTTTAGATTAGTAATAGGGTTTAGTTTCGCTTTTGTTTTTTTTTTCTTTTCTTTGAAGGTAACCCTTCAAACCCGGGGGGAATGGTTGCGCCAATTTGCTATGATCCGCGACTTTGTTTTTTGTAATTTGTTTTTTGGCCTAGCAATCCTATCCCTTCCGTTTATTTCCCCGCACGACCTCAAGAAAGGATTTGACATTGACGTTTTGTGCATAGTGAATGTGACCGCACCGCTAACACGCCCGCTCGAAATTACAAGAAAATTGGCTATTTCGTGTTCCAACCATTCGAAACTCAACAATAAGTGCAGTGTAGTGCAATAAAGAAACTGGCAGTGCTTGAAAGTACGAAGTTCGGGATTCGCCGGCCGGCGCCATGTGGAACTTTCGAGGTTAAAGGTCAGTCCTTCTAATACATTTATCCCATTAATAAACGCTAGACGCAGTACCTGCATATTGTTAACAAACCTTAGATCGCTTTTTAAATCTACAGTCCACAAAGCAAAATTCGCGCAACCAACCGGGCTAAACAATTTCGCATATCCGCTGGATTCGGTCCTGGTTATTGAGCATAGCATCCTTGCTTCACATCAATAAAAATATTAAACAAGAAGCGAAATCCTGAACAATTTTAATCTTCTCCATTACATCGGTCTATCCTGTAATGGGCAGTCAAACTCACAAGGTCATAACTCAAAACACAACGTTGATGATTGATTCTTATGCTGTAGGCTGGTTTACGACTGTGCGAAATACACACATTATGTTTCGTGACCTCGTTAACATTATTGACGTTGACTCTACTTTGTATGAAGCACGTGTCAAGAGTCTTTTATGAGTCGTTCCTTTGTAAGCAGATAGTTTGTTTTTTTTTTTTCGAAGAAGGGCCTATGTGTGTGAATGTCCCTTTGAAGACTGTTTGCTGTTTAAAGGTTTTCGAAATTGATTTCTTTATCTGCCAGTATTTTTAAAGATGCCGTAAAATACTATAGTCCAAATTCAGTACTTGGGCAGTAAAGTTTTATTTCTTACTTGGTAAACACAATGGTGATGAAAAGACGTCGAGTAACGCCATGGTCAAAAGTAGTAGTCCTCTTTAAAAATATATATTCTCATTTCAGAATTCAAAATCAGTCACATTAAAGACTGTCCACTCCTGACCTTTCCATTAGCTAAAGAGCGGTCTTCCCTGTCGGAATCTGTTTTTCCTGATAGCTACAACCTGAGGGTCTTTTATGTCAAGAGTGAAGTTACTTCTTGGCAAGCGTGCTCGTCAAGTATAAAGGTCAAGCCCAAGCCTTCTTTTTGTTGTTGTCGAGGGGAAACCTTCAAAAGGCGCTTGGACTTTGGGGATAAGTCCGGGGAGTGTGGGATTTTTACCTCACTAAAACCACCCCGGTGATCACCATCAGCACATAGAAGGGGCCCCGTTACCTTTCAAAAGACCATTCCGGAACCCCCAAGCTCAAGCCTTTCAATAATAAAAATAAAACACAATTTTTATTTTAAGGCTTACCTATACTGAATTTCTTCATGCCCCGTCTCATTCTCACGCCTAGCACAACTCATAGTGTAGAAAGTCGTCTAAACGTACGTCCATTGTATTGTCAAAACATTATGGCGTATATTAAGTCGGTTCACCGTTGCCTATAATTAAACTATAACTACTTAACTTTGATTCCGACCCATCAATCATAGCAATTGTTTAGTTATTGATTTATAGATCCGAAGATTATTCGAAGTAAAAAATGGTGCGCTATGAGGAAAAAATGCATTGTAGAATGACGTATGTAAATGCAACTCTTGTTCATCTTTTTTGTTTTTAGTATATGCCAATTTTGTCTGCACTATTATTATTTTCTTGTATCATCATATTCTGATATTTATATACCTAGATTAAATCATTAAATTCAGTTTTAATCATATGTTGGTTTAATATGGATGATTACCGCCTGCTATCTACAGTACGTACACTGTGCACCGTTGCAAATCATGATTTAAAAAAAAAAATATTGGACAACAAAAAGCTACTAACGATATTGTCTGTAAGATTAATTTTCATTAGACAGATAACTCTAATATAAATTCAGAGTTGGTTATTTATCTTCAACGATAACTTTGACGAATTTGAAGTTAATAGGTATAGGTATAAAACTAAAAAATAAACCCGGCCAAGTGCGAGTTGGAGCCCCATTTAGATATTTATTTTATTCTGTTTTTAGTATTTGTTGTTATAGCAGCAACAAAAATACGTCATGTGTAAAAATTTCAACTATCTTGCTGTCACGGTTCATGAGATACATGAAATAGACAGCGTAGTGATAGCAATAGGATCCTGACTCCCATTTTTACCCTTTCGGTACTGAACCCTAAAGGAATTTATTAATATGCTACAGCTAATAATAAAAATTTTGCTGCATCACCAAAGCGTTAGCAGCCATTATCGGATGCAAAACAAAATGTCACAAAAAAATTGAATTCTGACGAGAAAATTACACCTTAGGGCTGCCCCAAAACGGAATGCTACCGCTTAATCGTCGGGAGCATCTTTGTACCAAACAATTGATCCTTTCTCTGCCCTTGAAGTTAAGATTGGCTATCACTCGTTCCATTACATATAATTATCTAATCTAAAACCTTTTAGGTGTAAAACTTTGGAAATACTTCTGAGAAACATGAGGAGTAGGGTTGCCATCGATTTAACAGATAAGCATCAGATATTTTTACTCTAAGTTGCCAAAGTGGTAAGTTTGCGTTTTTTTTTTTGTATAATATTCTTTGGCAAAAACAAACAATATGGTAAAGAAAGAAAATGTTTGCTTTACATATTTAGAATTCTGGTCAAATTTTACTAACAGACTTAAGTTTTAGAAAAATAGTGAACATTAGTGATTACTTCACACTAAACAGAAAACAAGGAGTCAGTCAAATATGCTAAAACAATTTTAAGTACTTTTAAATAAATTTGTCATTAGTGGCAGGTTAATTTACTAAAAAAAGGTACGCATTACTCCAGGCAGATATGGTAGGATAGGCTGAACTCTTACGATGAAAATTGATCCTTTAGTAATAGACAGAGAAAATTGGAAGGAATTTGTAAGATGTAAAGACACTGCAGGGCAAAATGTCTTACAAATCTTCTTCTGCAAATTTTTTGGACAAAGCACATTGCCCACAGAACAGAAGGCCGTCGGGGCCGAAAGGTTCTGGAGAGGTGACCGCGTACCAGAAGACGAACCACAGATATAGATAGACATAGATAATGCAAGCATCACGATCTGTATGAAAACCAAGCGTGCCATTTTTTTACTACCTATTATAACGTCACAAGCACTATTTAGTGAAGACGCCGCCGCGTACGGCGTCCCCCTCGCTCCACCCCCACACCAACAGCACAATTAACCATTTTTATATTTTTTACTGTGTACGTTTTTAGCTGTACTCCGATGCAGACTGAGCGCGAAAGTGACCACTTACGATTTTTGTACGTAAGCTAGGCACGCAAAGTAGTTGCTCTTGCGTTATCTAGGTATATCTATATGTGTGAGACGAACCGTTGGAAGGCCTCGCAGTAGGTGAACCGATGACCTGGCCAGGGTCGCTGGATTCCGATGGATGCGAGACACACACGATCGGTTATTGCGATGACGCTTGGGGGAGGCCTATGTCCAACAGTGAACGTCTTTCGGCTAAAATGATGATGATGATGATGAAATTTTTGGGAACACTTTCAGTGTGCAAATTTCCCTGCCAGAGTGTGAGTTTCCTAATAGGTAGTCTTTAGTCAAGGAAAAACAGGCTCTTTTAGGCAAGCGTACTCCATTATTGACCACATCATTGATTCCAACCATTAGGTGAGATAGTGGCTAAACACCTATGAATAGTTTAAAAGCTGCGCTCGGAATACAGGAGTAATTTCTAGTGTGAGGCAAAGTATTTTTTTTTTAACTAGAAGCAATAACATAAATACGTTTTTCTGACAACCCTAGCCGCGTGGGAGCCTGCCGCAACATATCGGCGTTTAATCACGGCTAATTACCAGTTTTGGCTATCAGCTATCACATACAGATAGACAGTGCATTAACCAAAGGTCAGTGTGGACTCAGCTTAGCCATTGTTTTAATTACCTATGTTTTAGTTCTCATGAACTTTGACAAGTATCTTAGTCATCTCGTGAGTTATGGATTCTTTTGAGATGCGTAATTATGATGAAAAATGTCTTGTGGTTGAGTTAACCTGAACTGACTTATAATAAAGATTTTCACCCATTATTTATTAAATCCTTTATACCGACAAAAGTGCAGAAGTAGGCTTAGGGCGCCTTCAAATTATCCGCGAAGTGCCCCGCGACAGCAGCGCGGCAGCAGCGCGGCAGCAGCGCGGCAGCAGCGCAGCCGCCGAAATGTCTTCAAATTTTTGGTTCACGGCGATGCCGGTTTCCTCACTACATTTTCCTTCACCTTTTTGGGAGTAGTGGTGATAAAATAATTTACAAAAAGTAAAGCGCCTGCCTTGTTTTGTACCCGCATCACATGGCTCGTAAGTCAAGGACGATGCCAGTAGACCACCAGTCTTAACTTCTTTAACATCCGTGAGATTAAGTCACAAATTAATGTTTTTTTTTTTTGAGGATGGTAAATCCTAAAGTAATTTCTCTTGTTCAGGGTCATGCAGAGTGTCAGGCTTTTACTGGCTAAATCCACCCATATTTCTTCAGTTAACAGGCTATCATCTGTCAGCAACGTCTCCCGCGTGATAGTGGACAATTATCCCAAAGGACATAGTCCCAAGACAAAAAAACATGTTTTACGCGTGTGCCAAAATTCATGCAAATCCGTTCTGAAGACGTTTGAGCGTGAAGAAGTAATAAACATACACATACACACATACATAAGTACAAACTGTTGTATTATATCCGAACGGAAATACAATTTAATTAATGTACATCGTACACATTCTGTTAGGCAAGTTTGGAAACTCTATTTGAATTTCTCGAATAGAAATACTTTGCGAATATTGCATGCAATAAGTAGTATTGTTTGACTAGCGTGTAGATCTAAGTGGTCAGTGGCCTTGACTGCTATGCCGGAGGTCGTGGGTTCGATTCCCACCCAAGACAAAATATTTGTGTGATGAGCACGATCATCAAATGATCATGCTCATCGAGTCCAAGGACAAATTTTGTCCTGGGACTTGGTGAAATTTATCTATAATATGTATGTATTTAGAAATATATAAGTATGTTTGTCAGTTGTTTAGTACTCATAGCCCAAGCTCTGCTTAGTTTGCGACTACATGGCGTTGTATGAAATTTGTGGAGTATTAAGTATTATTTTATATAATTAGTAAGGTTATGTGCTTGGTTCGGTTTTGGTTATTTGGTTTTGGTTGAGTTAGTGATAGTGTAATGGATGACAGCATAGACTGAAAAAAAAACGTATTGCGGCGACCCCAAATAATATGAGATAAGGGCAGGAAGAAGAAGCAATATTTCTTTTTTTTAATCTAAAAAATAATATATTTTGAAATATAAAAAGAATAGAAGTCCACCGGCATCAGGAACAAAGTCCAAGCTACCGGTAGTCAGGGCTAGGAGGTTTTTTTTTTCATCCTCATGAGGAACCTCCTAAAAATACGCGCCGTATCCTGGATTACCGCTTTCTGGATCAAGTCCCTGATCCAACTGCTCAACGTGAGCCTCCTCAGATGTTGGTCGAGGCTCTTAGCAATTAAGCCAATTATTATTATTAATACCATACAACGCAATACCTAAGTATCACAAAGTACCAGCATACCAGTAACACTTTACCAATATATCCAAAACAAATTAGCAATTACCAAGCTTGTAATAAGCGGCGCTAACACGGATCGTTTTAAATTAAGGGGCAGTCATTACCCCGCGCTCATTTGCCAGCTTCTGTTACACCTTTTTGCAAAACGTAGTGAGCTCGATTACCGACCGATAATGTGCTGGCGATACGCATCTGTGGGAAGAATGTGAGATAAAGGGTGGTTTTTATTTTAAAGGTAAAATTGCAGAAGAAAGTACATGGGATTTGTTGATTGTAAAAATTGTATCTCGATGGTTAAGTTGGATTATATTTGATATTTATTTCTATTTTAACTTAAAAATTCAGAGTAAAATTTGCCCAACCTGACAAATTAAAATTAACTAGTGATTTTTTTCTTAACTGATCATATTTAAATATCTACATTTTTTTAAACTTTGATGACAAAATAAAATAATAACCATATTACGGGCTCAAAACCCAGTGCATTAAAGTTAAGTTTAAAAATCCTGAAAAGAAAAACAAATATGTTTAAAATGTTCAGTTCGTTATCAATATAATCTTTACCTACACATGGCAATGCTTCATTTTAATGTAATAATATCCTGAAAATCCTAACAATAAATCTAATTTTACGTCACAAACATCCTGTATAGAGACGCTACACATAAAATACGTCAGGCCCGTCAAAAAGACGTAGTGGTCACGTCAATCAAGGGGCGCTCGCACCTTTCAACAAAAAAAAATAAAAAAGCCGTCGCCAATTATTGTACGCTTGCCCTTAATGGGTTTTACATGTACACTGATTATGAAAAGTATACTATTTCTGTAGTTTGTTAGTAGCACAATAAAAAATAATTTGGTTATTACCACTAAAGTACAATAATGAATATTATTATAAGGCCTCCTACAAGGTGGACCGATGACCTGGTAAAGGTTGCGAGAATCCGGTGGATGCAAGACGCACCGGACCGTTCATTGTGGCGACACTTGGGGGAGGCCTATCTCCAACAGTGGATGTCTTACGGATGAAATGATGATGATGATTTATTGTCACCACACTCATTAAGTGAAACCCTCACTCCTAGAGAGGAGGCCTGAGTCCCAGCTATGGGAACATTATAAGGCTGAGGCTATGCTATGCTCACACCTAAGCAAAGTCAGGTGCAGATATTTAAGATGCCAGTGGCTTTTCAATTTATATTTACAGCGAGACAGTTGAAGAAATTCATTTTACAAAATTATTATATTTTAGAAAAAAATAATCATAAATATTTCGCACCTTAGAAAAATATAATTATGAAAATGATTCATAGTCTGTAAGCCTATGTAATTCAGGTATTATACAGCTACATACATAGGTATTAAAAAGAGAATTTTCATAATCGGTTCGATAGTTTCAAATCCTACCCCCTACCCCCTACATATAAATTTACAAAATAGCATTTTATACTGACGCGTCATGATTTTTTTTCGAGGTTATCAAGTCAATTAGACTTTTCCCACTCTAGGGTGAAGCGGTGTGCGTGTCAGACTTTTCCTGACTAAAACCAACCCGTACCTATCAGTTAGTCTGTTTCTCTTTGCATTCTAAAACCACGGTAATTTCAAAACCTCCCCATGGCATATTAAAACACGTACCAATACATTCATATACTTATTTTATTTTATGCACATGTTCCAACGTATACATATTAAAGTTTACCTTTGTTTCCGGAGAACGTTGCATTAAAAACGTATTCAAACGGAACGCACCTTGAACCGATTGATAAATATCATCGACAGGAAATCACGACTCGATAGACAATCGAGACGAATCGGGTTTTGTTAACATCCTTTATGTATACAAGAGATTCAAATGTAATTAACGTGATTGTTGTGAAGAAAGGATGAACTTTCGGCTGTTTAGCTTTGTTGTTCGTACTAATGTTTAGTGACTAGTTCTCTCCTCACGGTTTCACCTGCGTTTTTTGATTACTGCTTCAAGACTATTGGTCAGCAGGGCCGAAGTTTATTCAGACCATGGGTTCGCTTCTGAAAAGAAACCCCGAGGACCTGAAACGCAAAGCAAAGAAAAAACATAGGAGTGGCTTTTAGTTAGTAAAAGTCTGAGATGCCTTTCCACTCCGCTCGGGAGCGAAAGAAGTGATTGAATGATTTCCCACCTAAAAAAGAGGTGAAGTTGTATGCCTATAGTATTTCTCAATAAAAGGGCTATTCAACACTTAAATAATTTTTCAATGCGAATTTGTTAGGTTCTGAAATTAGCGAGTTCAACCAAACATACAAACTCTTCAACTTAATATAATAAAATAATTGAAGTTATAAATTGCTGTAAGAACGTCCATTTATTTTGACTTGTGGTCCCTGATTAAGTATTGGAATATTAAAACTCTGATTAAACTTTCTATTTGAAGTTTTATCGAAGGCTTTCAAAGCCAAATCTGGAATTTAAGTGCCGAAGATGTGTGTGCTAGTGGACGGCGAGCTACTCATAGCTCGTCAGTCAGGTCCAAGCCTCAATCGATAGCACAATATGTGCCACGCGCGTGTGTCAAAAAAATATCAGAAAAATTGATAAGGCCCACTAGAGCCGATAAAAATTCAATGATTCAAAAGCATTTATTTCACCATTTACGGGCACTTTTGAAAGGTCAAGGAATCTGTCTGTCAGAAAAAAATGATGCTAATTGCAAATTCCAAAGCGTAGATCTCTATGGAGAAGAATGTGCAAGAAACTCCATGGACACTCTTTTCAATCATTTTATGTATAACAAATATCTCGGTTACATGTTTCTTGTCGCTGCTATGGGAGAACAATTTCAATAAAATAAAGAGGAAAAAAGAAGATACCTGCAAGAGCTGCCGGATTGTTTGATAGAGTTACTAAATGGCACTAGAACAGAAAAGGCAACTTAACATCCAGTATTTGTTAATCCTTAATTTGCGCCTTTATCCGGCAACAAAAAGTTTTCGTTCTTTTTTTATCTTTCTTTCTTATTGTGTTTTAATTAGTAAAAGTTTGACGCCCTGCGCTACCAAGAATGGGACGAGATTTATTTGACATATAGCTATACCTATCTTAAACTGTGAATATCAAATGAAAGAAATCATATTCAGCCATAACTTGAATCATGAATGTCAATTTAAATTTAAATTGAATACCGATTTTTTATTGTTATTTAAAAAAAAATCTTACCTGTTCTAAAAAGGTATCTAACAGAAAAAAATCCTCAAAAAGTGTTTCAAAGAAATAAATATACTAAATACAAATCTAGAAAGTTCACACAAAAAATACTAAGTAAAGCAAAAAATATTAAACCATCAAAACAACATAGAGGTATTCACTTTCTTGTCTAAATATAATACTTCGTATTATTAATAGGAAGTTGTAGGTATATACGTTACCGACAATCTGTATAATTCAGGTATTCTATACAATACCGAATGCGCAGCCGGTAATGTGTGTAAAAGATGAGGGCAGGGAAGGAGGTGATGTAATTTTAGGGCACCCCGACACGGACAGGTTAGGTTAGGGTTTTTTTTTATAACCACCTAAAAATAAAAACCTTACCTTAAACCTTATCGTACATATTGCCAAGGGATTGTATAGAATACCAGATTATATGGATTGCCGGTAACATATAATACACCTTACATAACATTCTCCTTTAAAATTACAATAATTTAAAACAACGAACTGAATTTGGACCAATTAAAATAGATACTAGCACTTAATTGGATACTCGTATCATTTGATCGTCATCTTTTGTGGTTTGAGTCCCATCGAGAAACCGTAATAATAGGCCCTCCTAGACAGGGGTTGTCAAAATGCTCATCTTATGCCACTGCAGGACGTTTTGATAGACAGACGAAAATTTTAATTGCATATTAGTTAACCGTAACTGGTAAAATGTACGGTAATTATAAAAATTATAGAGTTTATTCGTGTTGAGATCTGTATGAATTATTCAATATTTTAATGTCTTTTTTTTATTGAATGCAATTTGATAGGAACATAGAGATAAAACTTGATTTGTGTGTTACCCAAAAAAATATAAAATACGAAAAGGCAAAATTAATAGATGAATTTCTTCTCAACCCATCACTGCAAGCTTATATTCATATTTCAAGTATTCATTAACAATGATATGCTGATATTGTAATAACACTAATAACCTGTTAAATAATCAATAGGTGGTATTTTTCGGCGGGAAACTTCATTGACGTAGGTAGAACTAATATTTTAATATTTTCTAAAAATGTAAAATTAATTTAATAGGTGGCGCTCCAATCAATACCAAAATTGAGCCAATCAGGATCCTAGAAAAAAATATCACGATTTCTTTCCAAACGAAATCGTAAACGCGCTATTAATAGCACCCGACTTTTTAACCCTTAAATACGTGCGTAACAAATCAGACAATAAGAAAGGATAATTTTGTCTAATACCATCACTGGTACCGTCCAAAGTTTTCCCAATAAACGAATCGATTAATTAAAAATAAGGAATAGTAACGCGTGAACGGGTATCACAATAAAATTTGTTTTTTAATTATACTTTATTAGGCCAAATTGGCTTTGTTTTTTCTAACGTTTGCGGGCAAGTTAACGGCGACGGAACTCTTTGTCCAGCCATCGGTCCTATTGATGATTTTACAAGGTCAATAATCATTATTAACAGTGATCATATAATTAACTAGTTTCAAGGAAGGGTTTTTGGTATTAACGATATAAAAAAAGTTATAAGTGAATCGTTTTATAATTGTTCTTTTACACTCAAAGCGCTGATTAACCATATTACGCTAATTATTTTTTCGAAAAATGTTGTTAATAAAAAAGATGAAATATCGTTGGTCCCCATTAATTTGGAGAGCTCTGAGGTGGTCACGAGATAAGCTTGTTTGGACATGTTGTATTTATGCTGTGTTGGGACACACACCTTTTTATCTAAATTACAGCATTGGAAGCCCCGGACGTATCTGTCTCAATTAACATAGATATTTTTTGTTTTAAAAAGTAATAATTTTGTTTGGAAAGTAGGCGAAGCCATTTGTTTGTAATAATTTATATATATATATTTTTTTTTTTTTGTATACTTGACATATATTTTCTATCATAAATAAGTATAACTACAAAAGATGAGACACTGATTTCGACACGCCAACTTTTAATTACACAACCTTCAACTTAATCTAAAATCAGAACCCAAAAGTCCAGCCATATGTAAACGTGAACGTATTCGTTTAAATTACAAATTAATTACGACCGCCAACAATCTGTTGGGTGACAAATTAATTTCTTTAATCAGCGCATGCGCGAGCGCCGTTCATCACAGCGACAGCGCGACGCAGATAACATTAACTTGATATACGAGGCCCCGAAAAATGCGAGGTGTTAAAAAGACCCGTCTGCATCGCTACGGTTAACGTACTTGCTTGCGATACCTTGACAAATATTCCGGGGAGAAATCTTGTTAGATACCTACGCAAAATTTTTTTTGGGACCTCAAAGTGTCAAATGTTTTTTGGTATTTTTGGAATCAACAATCAATGCTTTTTAAATAAAGGATTTTATAAATCACAGTTTATAATCACCACTACTTGTGTCTTAATAAAAAATAGTTTTTATATTAATTTAATTCATTTTGTTATTGCGTTTTATTGTTTCCATTTTATTTTTCTATTTTTATTGCCCATTTTTATTCTTTACTTCTTTATTCTTTATTGTACATACTTAGGTATTTAGGGTATTTAAGACTATAACTAGCATATATGTATGTGGTAGTTGTGGTTTGTAAATTTAAATCTAAATGAGTAAAAATGAAATAAATAAAAATAATCAAAATCACTAAGAAATTTGAAATAAAATGTGAAGAAAATCAAACACAAAATAAACTGAATAATTGTGTATGTGAGAATAATGTGTAATTTAATTTATTATTTATTAACCTGAAGACGGTTAGGGGTTGCAACAGATATTTAAACGATGGTTAACTAGCATGTACTTTATAACAATAGGTAAGCTTCTGGGCCTTGAACATCAAATAAAAAAATGAAAAGTAAGGAATTGATTTACATAAAATCTTTAATTGAAAGTAACTTTCAATGGTCTCCAGCAAAACAGTTCATGACGTCTTCCGTAAAAGAATCGCCTGAAGTGTTAACAAATTTTCTATGTTCACTGAGTTAAAACCGTCTTAATCCATCTTCAGTTATAGTCGGTCTTAGCCACGTTTTTACGTGTCTGTGTTGAATGATCTTTCAATTGTAACAATAAAAACATTGCCAGTGTAGGGGGGGCAGCTGCCCCCCCCCCTCGGGTACGCCCATAAGTAAGCTATTTATCGCTCTAATATAATAAAGGCGATGGTTTGTGAGTGTGTGTCTGTTTATTTTTTAATTGATATAAACTAGTGCTTAACTGCGATCCCTCCTGATGGTGAGCAGTGATGCAATTGTTGATGGTGAGGTGCACTAGTTTATTAAAAGGCTGTTCACTCTAGCCTTGAAGACACCTAAATTTTAATCGGACGGGAAGACCGCAGCAGGCAAACTGTTCCAGTCCTTCGATGTACGCGGTATAAATGACGAGCCGAAACAATTAGTCCGGACCGTAGAGGTTGTATGGCGTTTACTTCTTCACGCTCGAACGGTTGAACAGATTTCGATGAAACATATTACACGGGTAGACCATCTCCTGGATTAGTACAGAGGATACTTTTCATCTCGTGAGTATACTTCCTTAGGATAACTGTAACGCGAGCGAAACCGCTAGTTATTTATAAAACTACAACTACAAAAATAATTCTTTAGATTCAACATTTCACATTAGTCCAAAACCAACCAACAATTTTCTTCGGCTCCTTTCCTATTCTCCTATTCACATTATGTACAAAAAAACTAGTACAAGTTGACAGTTATATGTAGGCGTGACTTTAGTATATTGTTACACGGACACGCAGACAAATCTATTAGTGTTGATTAATACTAGCTACTTTGTAAATGTAATGTGCGCTGTTGAATAGTCGGGGAGCTAGAGGCAGTATATGGTGGATGATATACAGGAGTTTGCCTCACATTTTTCTTGTATTGGGTGGGTCTGGTTTGAATAAAAGCGAGGCAAGTCCTTTATACTTACAGTACACAGATATTTTTATGTAAGCAATGTTTATAATTAGGTACCTATACAGTTCGAAAGCAGAAAACTTTTACAGCAATACTTATAACGAACCCAACTTACGACTTATACTTACATCTCACGTTTTTTTTATCACCACTACTCTCAAAACGGTGAAAAAAAAATGTTGTGAGGAAACCGGCATTTCCTGAAAGTAAAACTTCGAAGACATGTGACATCCACCAACTTACACCAGGCTCGCGGTAATTACGGCTTATTCCCTCTCTTAGAGAGAAGGCCCAGAGTCCTGAGTCCCAGGTGTGGGAATATTTTAAAGTTGATTGTTCTATTTACACTTCAGTCTTGCTTTTAGAAAAACAAATGTTAAGTAATGTTACGTTCACATTGTCAGTTATATTTCAATAAACTGAAATGATCCCACCCGACTTCTTTTAATGTGTCCTTTGTTTTTTACGAAAAACATTTTTTTTTATGGTAGGTAAAATTATCTAATGACAAATCCCGCCCTTGGGCGGAGCGGGAAATAGTGTCAGACTCTTACTGACTAAAAACCTACCCTGTTCCTTGCCTGCCTTGGAACCAGGGCCCTGGTATGCATTTTCATACCTCTCCAGAGCCCCAGACTAGGCCTCGACCCTACTGGGCCCTTACGGTTTGCTGACAACTCCTTGAGGCGCACGGGAACAGTGTGCGCCGTAAACGACTTAGTCTCGGTCCGGTCTGTTACCGGACAAACGGCAAACAGCGAGCTAGCCATTGCCCGCCGTCCGCAAGCCCGCACCTACGGTGGCCGGAAATTTGGATCGGAATTACGGCGGCGGCAGTGGCGTGAGCGCCGTTGCCTGACGCGATCGGCCTCCTCCTTTGCTAGCATTACTGCTTCGCAGAAGGAGGCGACCACCTGCCACTCCTCCTCGCTCCGGAGCATGGCTTGAACCAAAGCCCGGCGCGAGAGATCATCGCTACCAATCGCCCCCACGAGGACACGGCGATGCTCTTCTCATGCGGGCACACCTCTACCGTGTGCTCCACCGTGTCTACCTGGCGTTCCGCACAGTGGCGACACCCGGGCGTCACCTCCGCACGGATCTTGTACAGGTACGTCCCGAACCTGCCATGTTCGGTTAGTACCTGCGCTTCTGGGCCGTCTGCGCGTCTGGGCCTGTGCTGGGCCGCGCGTCTTTCCAGCGGCCCAGCACAGGATTGCGACATTCGCCTCGCCATTTCACCATGAGATCCCGCCGGAACTCTGTCCGCCATGCCGCGACTTGTCGCGGCAGCGGGGATTCGCCCTTACGAAAAACACTGGCTTTTCAACTCTGTATATAACATGGTACAAATCTGTATCATCACATCTCATCATCATTTCAGCCGAAAAACCTTCGCTAGACATAGGCCTCTCCAAAGTATCGCCACAACGACCAATCCTGTGCGTCTCTCATTCATCGAAATTCCCTGACCCTCACCAGTCTACCGTGTGAGAGGCCTACCAATGCTGCGTCTTTTGGTATTTAGACGCCACTTTAAAACCTTTTGATCCCATCGAATCTGTTCTGCGAGCAATGTCACTACTTACCTCATAAGTGTGTTGCTTCTAGCAGCTATGTCAATAACTTTCGTCATCACATCTCCTTGTCTAAAATTAACAATGATGTCAATGACGTCAAACATCCTATACCTCTAAAAAATAAAAAAGAGTCTATTAGACGTGTGATCAAGTCACATTTTAGGGTTAAAAACTTAATCTGTTATCTGTATACCAACGGTTCTCGACGTCGACAGATTGCTACATGGTTTTGCAATTTTGTTCCGAATATTTTGTGACTCAAGATGCCTACGTAAGTACGTTAGTAGTATTTGTCACGATTCTTATTCGACTAATGATACTTGATATTATGTTGATAAGAAATAAAAGAATTTTGGATTTTTGTGGGATTTGTGTAATATTTATTTTAAGGTTAGTGTCATTTTAATGCCGTCGTAGCTTATTTTTAGTTTTAGGCGTAAGCATAAAACCTAGATCTGCGTTATAATGTTACAATAGCTAAGAGAAGCAAATTATTCCTCACAGCTTAGCATAGTAGTCCGCCTTATAATGCTGTTAAGACTCAGACCTCCTCTCTAGGAGTGGGAATGGGTAATATCTTTTTCAATACACTTGCTCAGAAAGTGACTTTTATTGCACTACAGTTAGGTATATAATGGCACTTGTTACCAAACTGTGACATTTTGATTACCATTACGCACTAGTGCTGTAATGTAGCTATAACCTTTTTGTTCAACCTCTTTATCGCAAAACAAATTTTGAATACGAAAAAATAAAAATTGTTTGTGGTCTATGGTCGTCATTTAAAGACGCGCGCGGTTTTTGGCGTAATTTTTTCGAGTGAAATTCATGGTCTGTATTAATAAAAAAAAATCAAATACTACATTTTAAAATGTTACATCCAAATTCTATTGTCACTACGAATGACATTACGTAAAAACTTTTCACACAAGAAAACAAACGACAACTAGGCAATATGATCAAAAGACCATATAGCCATAGCCTAGCGCGTGCTCATAGGCAACAGATTCAATTTTTTTACCGCCATGTTATGAAAAATTTTACTAGTTTTACCGTTGTAATATTAGTTAACTTAATTATTTTTCTTCACAAGTGTATTGAAAAACTTCGTATGATACACGTGAGTAATGAATGTTACCGTTCTTGGCTCGCCACGGCTCGGGTCTTAACACCGCCTCGACGGTAACCTCCTACATTACACACTTGTATCATAATGTACTATTAACATTTTGAGGGTAGTGATATGAAATGAAGCACACATGAAGTAAAGCGCTTCTAATCTACTGCCTAATCAAACACAATAAGAGAAAAATACTATATTATAAAAATCTCTGAAATGTTTAGTGTCTGATTCGCAAATATTTAATTCCAATTATTTATGGAGAATTAAAATTTCGAAATATTTCCCAAATAGTTCAAGGATTTTTAAGTTTTGGAAAGTTTTGTCCTAAAGTATTTAAAACAGATTATTTTCAATAAAAACCAAAATAGCTAGTTAATCCTGGTGGTAATTAAGAGTCTAATAGCAGTTGAAATAGTAGTTTTATGTCCTTTTTGAGGCGGAAATCATCAAGTAACTTCTTCCACTCTAAGTGGAGAAAGACAGAGTGTCAAACTTTTACTGACTAAAAGTCACATGTGTTCGTCCTTTTCGTTCCAGGGCCGCTGTTACTCTTTCAAATAACCCCGCAACCCATCAGTTTTATACCTTAAGTATTCACCTTGCAAATTGATTTTTTTACTTTTTATTTTAAGCAGTCAAAAAACCCACCATCAGAAATAAACCACCTACCTACTTAACACCTTTAAAGACCCTAAAATTCAATAAAAAACATGACGTGACTCGTTACTAAATTCCACTACACGCAAAATAAATTCATTACAAAAGGTCTCACAAAAACGAATTGATTTATTTTAATAAAATAAGCCCACAAACGCAAGGCTTTATTATGATTTGTCCTTAGGCGAGGCGTAGCATGCAGTGTAATCATCTTGCCAGCTATCTAACCAGATGACTGATCGCTTATTGTCCGCTTGCTACCGGTCTTACCTGCCCCCAACATTACACATAACGACACAAAAACCTACAAAACACCAACTCAAAACCAACCTTCTCGTTTAGACAAAACAGTCTATTCTCCTTTAATGGAAGCGCGTCTCTTAATTCTCCTTACCCAAAAATAGCGTGCAGCTACCGGTGTTACGTGATATGTCACTATAGCGATTTTGAACTTTATTTTTAAAGTGCTCAAGACGAATTTGGGTTGTGGCGGTACAGAATAAATTACCTAAGTTGTTGACAAAGGCGTTGGAGATCGTTTTCACGTGATTCCAATGCAAATGGAGAGTGAAAACACGCGAGTCCGAATGAACCCCGTATTTAGAGGAGTTGTATTGTTCTCACAAATATGCATATTGCAAGCTGTCGCATCTGATATGAAACGTGTATTATGTTACTTGTACTATGAATGATTGATCTTGACACTTGTAAACACTTTTTCAGCCGTAATGGACAATTTAAAGAATCTCCAAATGGGATGGACACGTCTTTAAATTGAGTTTTTTTTTGCCTAATGAAAATTATTTGATATTTTTTTCATTATTATGTTAAGCAGGCTTTGTCACTTTTTATGCGTAGCAAAATCTTACAAAACTTTACTTCATTTCAGTTTAAAAATGCTAGCATTTTGTCTTATTTTCATTAAATTTTTGCATAGGTCCTTAATTAAATATGTGACTGGTAATTAGTGAAAGATACTTAAACACGTAATTATAGTCATGATAAAAAAAAAATTTACTATGGGACCAAACCTGAAATCGCGAAAAAAATCAGCAAGTTTAGTACATATTGACCAGTTAGGCGAATATAAATGTTCTAAATTTGATGATTTTTTTTTGCGTTGTTTTTTATCATGACTACAATTACATGTTTAAGTATCGTTCACCAATTACCAGTCACCCTGTATAGAGTAGACGCTATATAGGTTTACAATGATACATAAAACTAGGAAGTACCTATATATTGTGGGAGACTGGTGCCTAGGTTAGGCTCGAGACCTATGTTTCAGATTACCAGGATCCCAACCCTACATTATCAAACTATACTACTTTTAGTATTCAAGATTGAATATGACAAATCTTTTTAGCAAATCCGCCAAAAAATTAGAATCTATATATATATTATATTATATATATGTTATAAAAAAAAAACTACCTAAAATAAACTGAATTTCTTTGGTTAATAAAAAAGTGGATAGCAAACTATGTAAAAAATTGGCCACAGATCGAAATGGAGAAAAAATAAAATTGTATAAGTACACCAATCGCGGTCAAATCGATTTATAAACATCATAAGTTCCTTTTGCTTTCCTTAATAAACGATTACATAATAGTACATCTTCAATCTCCTCTTCTGTTAGGCATAGAAATCCTCATTCTTACTTTGAAGGTTATTTCAAAACTATAACCAGAGAAAGATATCTCATAAGATCGAGAAGAACTAATAGTCTAGTATCAAACAACATAAATCGTAGTATTCGCATTGATTTAATAACATCAGCGGAGCCGATCGTTCGATTCCAAAATGCTTTTGATTTGCCGGGAAATTATTATAATCTGTCCCCGAAACAATGGTGGGCGTACCCATCGCAGGCCGAGAGGTGCGTCCATTCATCGGCCGCTGCGGCCGTCACGCATCCGCCACGCTCACGCCACGCGCACGTTCCGCAGATGCCACGCAACGTTACACAATGACAGTGTTGGCGCTTGGCGCATCTCTGCACAGAATAATGATGAGATGTTACATGTAATGTTTCTCGTACGTCAAACACAACATATGGACAGCCATTAATTTTGATGGAATTACTATTGTGTGAGGTCGTCTGACTGTTTATTTAGCTTGGTGGGATTTATTTTATACTTCAGGGACACTATGCTCTTACGTATATACTCCACACAGTTTCTATTAGGGTAGTCTAGGTACTCGAATGAAGTTCGCAGTGAAATATCTAATACTAACTTTTGTCAGCGGTTTCAGCCGCGTGAAAATTGGTTTTTCCATACAAACTTTGGACCCCCATTTCGTCCCCTTAGGCCGTAACTTTTGAAATCCTTTCTTAGGGTGTTTTTAATATCATGTGGATTTCTTCACATTCGGATTTGCTCCGCTTGCGTAACCTCCGCAAATGTCCTTTTCATACAAGTAATTTTTTTTAATGCGTGCAATGCGCACGCGGGAGACGTTATTATTTTGATTTTCTCTCTCTCTCATTACGCGTGATGAAATCTGCGTGATATCAAAAATACAAAAAGTGGTCGACTTAGTCAAAAAAAAACCTTGTGCAAAATTTCATGCTCCTAAGCACTGTAGATACGGTTTTGTGTTCATATGTCAGTCAGTTTAACTACACTATTAGATTTCGAAATTTCAAACATTCGTGTCAACAAACTGACTAATATTTTTTTCCTTGGCGAATTTTCTTAAAAAAATATTCCCTCAGCCATATTTAAACGGTCACGTTTTCTATGTACCGGTACCTATTATTCTATTATTTACTATACAAAGTTACCTAAAATAAGCAAAGGTCAAGCGGATGTCGAAATCCTGTCACGAACAATCTTTTCAAACAAAAGCTTTGGATGTGCGGAACAAACACGATCGCACTTCCTTCGACACTTCAAAGAAATACATTTTAGACTAAAATATAATAAAGACTTGAAGGAATAGTTTTGAGATTAGCGTCTTTGTTTTCAATGTTAGCTTTCAGGCTCAAACAAAGCTTAAACTAGACAATGAAAGTGACACTTTCAGGTCCTTGCATGATATAGATGTAAGTACAAAGCCAAATGAAAACCTTAAAGATTTCACGAAGCATGTATCAGTGTATTGAGGCCGAGTTGTTTTTACGTTAACACGATCAAAACGTGTTAAGGAGAAGCGGGGTTTCGATTAAATATTTTGAAAATCAATAGTTGACATTGCATTATACACCTACAGTAGATTTTAAGAGAGATTATTTCTTGTAGTTATTACTCATCTATAATCAAATCGACTACTAACCACTCATCTTTTGCGATTAGTAGAAAATAAACTATGAAATAGATATCACATGGCCAATATCTACACAATACCTACATTAAAAAATCCTTATCTACTTAAACCATCGGAACAATCAAATTCCTACGAAAAATCTGCAACACAATAGATTTCAAAAACAAAAAAGGTGATTAAAACAAAACATCGACATCTGAGTGCGCATCGTTGTAATGGTGGACTGCAAATGAAACAACATTAGACATTTAACGTACAAGGCTATATATTTAAAGGCCTGCTCTTATGGGCCGTTTGTGATCTTATGTTGTCTGTCGCCACGGCTACGGGTTTAGCAAAAGATTGCGCCTGCGACGGAGATGTGCGAGTAAGGATGTACGGATAGAGACGTGGTGATTGTTGTTGTCGATAAATTATTTTAATTCACAGTTTTTACTGTCTAGGTAACACCGATGGGGTTGGAGATACAAAAGTTCAAGTGGGTCGATACACTCTGTGTCGTTACTTGGCCTCAGAAAATATTTAAAATGCTTTGGTCCCTCGCATTGAAAGGGCAGTTTTTTGCAAATACTCCAATCTCGGATGAGTAGGCGAAGAAATTCATCGCATTTAAACATGTGTCGTGTAATTGATGATTCTTTATGGAGCACTTGTTTGACCAAGCGCCTAAAATCATCCTTATGCTGTGAAAAATGACTTTTCGTATCGCACGTGGTCCTATATCGTTAATCATTAATACTGTAACACTTCTGACACACTTTCCAAAGCTGCATCCCTACATATATGAACGTAAGGGTTTAAGAACGGATTTGTGTCATGTGCCAAAGTAGCAAAAGCACTATTAGAAGGTTAAGGAAGCTGGAACGGAGATACGCATGCGAGCGGCAGCGTGAGCAATTACATTACAAGTAGTTTTGCGCAAACACGTCTTGCTGCACTTTGGAGCTTAGTTGATTAAAGAGGAGTGCATCTCTGACAGATGCATTTAGACTTTGACCGGACATAGTTACTTCATTGCCACCATTGCGGAAGCGAACTAGATTCTGCAAAACACATGCTCAAGGACTATCCCGCTTACTGCCCTGAGTCGTAGGTCTTGGACGCCGGTATCGGACGAGACCTGTTTCTAACAGCAATAGAAAAGATTATGATGACGGTGACAGTCTAATTAATGGATTTTTCTCCTTCTAGGGATCTGTGGCAGCCTTACAGCCTAAAACACTAAAATCTCAATAGCACCATATTAGGCAGGCCGGTCTCTGGGGTCCATCGAGTTACCTCAGTGAGTGCCTTATTATTAAAAAAGTACCTTGCACTGATTAGTAACTTAATTTAGTTTTGTTAAATTTAAGGATATGGATGACATGACGACATGACATGCTTCTTACTATTTTATTTTTCATTGTTTGCTGTTTTTACATCCCTTTTAAGTCAATTAATTTCTTTAAAGCACAAATGACGCTCAATATTAATATTTTAACCATCAACCGACAATTATGATATTCTATTAACCCCCTTCTTTTGGATCCTTTTATTTTTTAAGATATTAACACTTTTTCCAATTTACCTATTACAGTGGGTAAATTAACATTTTATATTACTAATCAAATAAAAACAAAAATTAAATCTATCGACAAATCATTAACCTTGCCTTGTCCCATCTCTACAGCTCGCCGCCCACGCGGGTCGCGATCGGCGCGAGGGCCGCCCCGCGTTCGTGACATAACATCACGGGATCGTTCAATATCTTTCGCAACAGTCCCACATTCACAACCTTTGGATATACCTGAACCTTCCATTAAAATATGCCCTTTAATCATAAATATTTTTTTTAACTTTGTCCCACACTAGGAGTTACTTCTAAACGTGAGTGTGTTAAACATTATAAACAAGACATCCAGACTCGGAACTAATAAATATTGGCCATGCAAATATTTGTTCCGTACAGCAATAGAACCAACGACACGCAGCGCAGCATCCCATGGCTTCAATGACCCGAAAAATATGCAAATGGTTATCTATCTATCTACAAGTAAGAACGTACAGACCTATCAATGACAATTTTGGCGTTAAGTTTATGTTCGAACTAAAATCCCGCCACTAATTTAAAATTTGACCAAAACATCGGCACTATTATTATATTATTTATGCACATTCAATATTATTAAAATTATGATATGTATTATAAATATTATGTGCTCTTTCACAATAAATTCTCTAAACTATAAAAAAAAACCTCCTTGCAAATTCATCGCCTAGTTTAAAAGAACTACGCGATCACACAGACCAACTCGAAAAGAGAAGAATACGATTTTATGACCCATTTTATAATAGCCAGACTTTTTTATTGCAGAGAGTGGTCAGTCGTGAGCCTAATAATTAAAAAAAATCAGATAGCTCACTTCTGAATCAGATAAGTCTTCCTCGCTATTTGAAAATTGGTTTAACCTATCTTCTACCTATAAGAGCTGATTCACTTCTTCATTGATGCAATCTTCTTTTTTGTCCTCTCCTGTTACTATCATTTGGAGTGAGGTCTCCTCGTTAATTGGCCCCAGGATATGTCTAAGGCTGTCGGCACTTGCAATTGGACTAACATGAGCTCTTTCTCGATTCTGGACCACCCCAGGTTAGTGGCGGACGAATGCTATTGTTCTGGCAGGTTTTGTGTAATTTTTTCTACCATCTCAGGCAGTTTCAATGACTTTCACAGTGACCGACGCAATTTTAAAGCTGCCCCTGTTATATTCATTGCGCACCTCATCCAGTTGATTTAACTATCAAAAAATAAAAGGCTCTTAGAACAAACATGTATTTTTATTACGGCCACTAATATAATCAATGAATATTGCATCACTGCCCACTACGAACATTTAAAAAACTATAAAATCTGAATTAATGAGACTGTTATGGTATAAATAATATGGTGATGCTTCCAGGATGATCTTGTCTTAATATAGACTTGTAGGTGTCAAGAAATATAATAATAACATAACCTCTAGATAATCTACACATCAGGCTACTTCCTCTGCGAGTCCTACCTACTAACTACCATGTAGAAAAAGTAAAGGCTGATTATAGCCATATAATGTTCCTACTGCTAGAACTCAGGCCTCCTCTCTATGAGATGGAATGGGCCATAATCCACCACGTGGGCCCAGTGCGGTTTGATGACACATGTCTTTGAATTTTTTGAATTTAGAACTTGCCGGTTTCCCCAAGATTAGTTTCCTACACCGCATCGAGAGCTATCAACGTTCTACTAACCCATTCACTAAAGGTTAAAGTAAGGCTTGCCTTAGCTTGCTTGAGAGTGTACTTTAGTACGTTAAAATTCAGTCTATGCTGCAAAGAAAACAGAGGTTTTACCACATGCTCTTAAAATGATCCATTTCAAGACCTAAACTGAACTATTAAATGAATGGAGCGACATAAATAGAGTGTTTAGGTTGTTCCTTTCTCGCTCGCATGCTTGACATTTTAATACGTCATAGTAATGCCCTTACCTTGATCACATCCAAAACTAGGCGTCCAAGCGTACTCAATAGCAATAAAAATCACGATATTAATGTCACCAGTTCATTCAGGCCCCAATTACCGCATCCATTGACTGGCTAACAACGGTACCGTCCAGTCACAATATTGTAATATAATATCAGATCATTAAGGCACTTAAACGCGGAAGTGTGTGGGCTTAAAACCACCGTATCTAAACTATAATTTGAGATCTGTCCGATGTTCGGTCCGTTATACGTCTTATAATAGCCGTGACGGGAATAATTGCTGTTGAGAGCGATCATTTGTTAAACTAAGATTTTTAATTGTTGACACGTGTGTTCTGTGGTGTCGTTTATAATGTATCTGTGTGTGTGTGGGTGCTCTGAGTGCCAACTTTCTATTTGTTTAGCCGTTATTATTGTTAATTAGTTGCGATTTTTGTTTGGGTCAGTGTTGTAAGAGTCATGGGTGGGCCATACCCACAATGTGTCCGACGTTTTCTAGTAATTTATTGTTGCGTTCTAACGTGGTTATTAAAATCAGTGTTTGCTGTGAATTTACTTCACAAATCTTTTAATACTACAGATATATGTTAATATTATTTTTTATTTTGCATGCAAAAAATGAAGTTCAAATACCACAGTCTTCAAAGGAAACCTCAAACCAAAAGCTTTTTGAAGAAAGTTTTGAGACAGGTATTCTTAGTGATAATTATACATATTATTGCAATTTATAGGCAGGTCATACGCGTAATGAGTTGATCGCCGTCCGATAGTCTGGTAATCGGCCGTTTCTCAAAGAGATGTCAGCAAAAATGTTCCCACTGGGGAATTGCTGAAAAAAAAAACACGTGGTACTAGTACGCAAAGGGCAACTGAAAAACTCAGTTGTGGTTTCATCCAGTAAAAGTCTGACATGCCCACCCGCTCCTACGAATAATTTACTATCTCCAAAAAAAATACGTTTTCAACCAATTTTTTGAGATGAGAAACCATAAAAAAAACTTCTCCCGATCTAGATGGAGCGTGAGTGCATGTCAGACTTATACTGATTAAAACCTACTCGGTTCCTTCAGTTACTCTTTGCTGGCCTGGGTCACGGTAATCCTTTTCAATATACCCGCAGATGTTGTCAACCCCTGTTTAGTGAAGACTTGGCACTGGCACGCGACGAGTCAGTGCACCCCACACGTAGGCCAGGCTATATGTTGGGTATATTCATATCATCTAGCCTGACTGGCTGGCTGGTCTAGTGGTTAGTGGCCCTGACTGCTAAGCTGGAGGTCTTAGGTTCGATTTCCACTCCAAGACTAATCTTGTGATGAGCACGACCATTTGTTCTGTGTCTGGGTGTCATTTATCTATAATATGTATTATATTATATTATATTCAGAAATATATAAGTATGTTTATCAAATGTCTAGTGCTCACAGCAAAAGCTCTGCTAAATTAGGGACTAGATGGCGTTGTGTGAAAGTTGATTACTTAATAAATGGTTTATTTTAATGACGTCCATGAGATAATTTAAAGAAATCTAGCAAAAACAATACAATATTTAAAAATGCCTAATTACTGAACTCGAATTTTTTTTTTTTTTTAACTATCTTCGAGTCAAATTCGTTTGAATTGTGTTTTGTAGAATGATTTATTGTTTGTTCGAAGTCTATGTTTCCTAAAAACTACTACCTGGAAATCTTTAAGTCAAGAGTGAATAGGTTTTTTAAGACTTCTCCTGCTCGAAGGCGGTGCGTCAGAGTGTTTCTAACTAAAACCACACTTATTTTCCTTCAGTTGCCCTTTTCGTTTTAGGACCACGGGTCTCCCCTTCAAAAGTCAACCCATGGCCCCAGTAGGCTTCGAATCTCCAGGCCCCTACGCTTTTGCGGACATCTCTTTGAAAATACCATGGAACACTACGCGGCGCCGTCTTCGACTCGGGCTCAGTTCGGACGATTATCAGACGGCTGGACGGCGAGTTACCCATTGCTCGTCATCCGCAAGCTCACTATGGTGGTTGGTAGTTGGTGTCGGGGTCCCGGTTGCCGAGGCGTGATCATGTCCGAAGAGTAGCGGACTCTTCCATCGTCAACCACATCATAGCTTTCCAACAGGTGAAATAGTTCTCAAGCGAGAGCCCATCAACAGCAAATAAATATGGTCTATATTTGATAATAAGCTATGCAGAATGTTAATGTCATCAGCAATTTCCATGTCGCCCTTAAAACATTTGAAATGTCACTTAAATACCTTCAAGAATTGAGAATGCATCGAAAACAAAGTGTCCGAGACGACATATAAAGTGCATCATTAAATTTAAAAATAACTTACAAGCTTAAAAGAAAGGGATACATTTGACAAAGAAGTCAAGATTGCAAAACATCGAAAAAGTGTTGGAAGGTCAAAACGCTTTTAAAGTTTCGCTAAAGTTCAGTGGAATGTCGGCGGAGTTATGAGACCCTGAAGACGAATAGTCAAAAATAGGAAGCTTTTAGAAAATGAATAAATAATATTAATAGACCTTAAATAAGGAAAAACTTATATACAATATTATAGCCAAGGGTACAATCAAATGGCGGTCTTATACGGTCGTCGTCATGCCACCCAATAACCGGCGCCGCCACCGCCGCCGGGATTCCGATCCCGATTTCCGGCCACCGTAGGCGCGGGCTCGCGGACGGCGGGCAATGGGTAGCTCGCTGTCCGTCCGTCCGGTAACAGACCGGTCCGACCCAAGGGCGGGATTTGTTATTAGATGATTTTAACTACCATAAAAAAAAAACCAATAACCGGCAGAATTGAGCCCGAGTCGTCGACAGCGCGTAGTTTACCACGCGCGCCTCAAAGCTAGCCGTAAAAAAATCAAACCGTAGCGGTCTAGCAAGGCCGAAGCCTACTAAAGTCATGATTGACTTCTAAACCATGGTCCTTGAAAGCAAAGAACAAATAAAGCAACATAGGAGTGGATTTTACTGAAAAGTTAAAAGGAAATCGTTTGTCTCGGAATTGTCATGCGAAGAGGAGGGATGAAACGTATGCTACTAAAAGAGAGAGAGTTTATATGTAGATGGATGTAGAGAAAGAGGGAGGTCAAATAAGATAAAATATAAAAGAGGTATGAAAGAAAAGGGAGATAATGATAGTGTGACGGGTGTCAGGAGAGAGTAGAAGAAAAAAACGTGTTACGCCGTTCCCCAGTAGTATGAGATAAGGACAAGAAGAAGAAAAGTGGTTTTAGTCAGTAAAATTCAGAAACGAAGAGAGTGAAAGATGTTATTGGATGATTTATCTCCTTAAGGAAAGACACTAGATATCTACCATTTTTCTAGTTTCCAAATTTTAACTGAATCCTTTCAGCAGTTTCAGCGTTAAGTAGTAATGAACATACACACTTATAAAACTTAACCCATTATACGAGTAGTTGCTTGTTTATAAATTACAAGTCAGGAAATCTGTACAAATATTTACCTATGAGACACTAACTCAGCTGACCCAAGAAGGCACATAGGATAAAGATACGAGTACTTAAGTATTTGCCATCGTTGCTTGCACCCCATCATGTGGAACAACCAAGCGATTTATTCAATGGAGATATCGCTTCAGTTTCACTTATATTGATAGTCATTTACACTGTAACAGGGTTGGCAAGTATGACCTATTTGGTAAGTATAGTGTAAATTGAAGAGCAGTTCAATGAAAGCTTAGCTCCTTCTCTTCCAGGTGATTTTTTGAAATCGAGACGATGTCTCATTCATCCTAGTAGCCTAGTTTTCGTACCTATCAATTTTGTGTCTAAGCCACTTCGCGTAAATGAGTGCCTGTGATACATTTAGTGATTGAAGAAAATTAATATGCAAATAAAAACATCAAATTGTAAAGAAAAACCTAGGCCATATGAATGAGACATTCCTCCAGTTTCAAAGAATAACCTTTCCCACTTTAGATTATTTCTAACAGCATGTTTTCATCGAAATTTGATGAAAGGATTCTCGATGAAAAATATGAACTGGTTTCATTGAAATTAAACAATTTTATTTATTTACTAACCTCTCACTCAGCCTTCTCACAAATCGCCAGATATTCAGTCAGTATCTCCTTCTATTCAATAGCGAACAGATCTAGTCCAGGATTGAATTCAACGAGAGAATTGAGTACAATTAACATTCGCGGAATAGGTGACTTATGTCGCTCAACCGTACGACAACGTGCCAACACAAATAAGAGAGGAAGAATTCTAAATCGAATCTACATCGTAATATAAGAGCAGGTCCGCTCCACACTGGACACCCAACTGCATGACGCCAAGAGCCAACACAGATGGCGAGACATCATCAATAAGAAACTAAACCAGCGAGAACTTCACAACCGTCAGTATTGAGGAATACAACTCGAGGAGAAGGATGAGGCTGGTAATATAGACAACATAAAAAAATACACATTCAATAAAACATTACATTTGACAATTAGGATTTCTAATAGGTAAATTACAATTTCTAGGCACAACCCTTCGTCCATGATCCAGTCCGTAGTGAATGGGGGGCACTAAAGACCGTTCAACGGCCGAGCCGTGTCGGACACGATGTACAACACCGCCCGTCGAACGTATGTAGTTGTGTTCGCGTTATTTATGCCGTCCTGGTACTTGCTCTTCTTATTTTTCTTGTCCCGTCTTAAAGAATTGACGTTTCGGTCGCTAAAATGTTCAGGGATAAGTTATTTTTTTGCTGTTTATTTTTTGTGCTTTTGAATGAAACCAAAGATGTTGAATTTTCACCAAACAATAAAGTCGATGAAAAGCAGTATTGCTTTATCTTATGGATTCGACAGAAATTATTCCAAAGATTTACCGCAAACAAATAGCAACAGAATAAGAATAGGTGGATTTTATTCAGTAAAAATCTGACACATCCTCTTGCTCAACCCAGAGCGCGAACAGCTATTTGATGATTCCTCACCCAAAAAACCCACTGAAGGTACATAGGCGTGGTTTTAGTCAGTAAAAGTCTCACAAGACCTAGGGTGGACGGGAGAAGTCATAATACAATTTCCCACCTCAAAAAGAAACAAAAAGGAAATGCCCATCAATCAATTTTCACATAACTTTTCAATCAGCTAAAACGAGATATCATACATTTTAACCAGGCTATCCTATTTTGCTATACTAATAAAAGTATGCTGGGGCTACAAAAACCACTTATTGAGTCCCTTTAAACTCAAAGCGACATCACAGATGACCAAGACGAAGTGGGAGAGATGAACTTGACTCTTACTGAAGGAGCTGACCTGCAATGGCAGAAGACAAACGTGTGTGTAAAAAAAGACAGGGCTGCCTTCGCCCAGAAGTTGAGCATAATGTGGTAATTAGATACGAGTAGATAAATAGAATAAACGTATTGGCAGAGAGATGATTGAACAAAAATAAAATCTTCAACTGCGAAAGATGTTTATTTTCATGTAGTCTAGATAAAATTTCCCAAAGCCAACTTTGAACTTAAAGCACAAATCGGTCAACAGAAGAATTAGGTCGCGTTAACATTGTGAGTCAAAAAGTTTCTTCGAAAGTCAATTTCACGGCGTTTTACTGGACCGCAACCGCTGACGATATGTTATGATCTCACGACAAATGATCCGCCGCATCACTCACACGCACAGAACTATAATGTTGTACCAAGACTTCACTGAGGACTTCGGGTTATATGTTTTTATTGTTTGAACGCGCAAATAATATTACTTGATTTTTATCAGACTTAACTTGACTTTTAGTGTATCCTTGGAGTGCACCGAAAGCCTTCAGTTCCTGGGAGTTGAAATTTCTTCAGACCTCAACTTTGGGCGGTTCATTGTGTTCAAAGCCAAGGTAGCTGCTAGGAAACGGTACTTCACACCTGGATAGCTTCTTATGCTATACAAAGCACAAGTCCGATCGTGTGTGGAGTACTTATGAGCTGGTGCTGCAAAATGCCACTTGGCAGCTTATGGACTCGATGGAAAGGCGTGCGAAGAGACTAATTAGTTATTCAGACTGGGTCAAGTTCAATCCACAAAACCTTGAACACAGGCGTAGAATAGCCAGCCTTTCGGTATTTTACAGGATGCATTTTGGACAATGTGCGCGGGAATTGCATGACTTGATTTCGCCATCTCATTTCTACCATCGGACAACCGACTTACGTTGTTGAAACTTCTACGGTCCAGACTAAGCGTTTTGCCTCGTCTTTTATTCCGCGTACATCGAAGGACTGGATGCAGTTTGCCTGCTGCGATCTTCCCGTCTGATTATAATTTAGGTCTCTTTAAGGCTAGAGTGAATAGACTCTTAATTAACAAGTGCGCCTCAACATCTAATATTGCATCATTGCTTACCATCAGGTGGGATTGCAGTCAAGCACTAATTTATATTTTTTTAAAAAAACAATCTTTCTTTGGCAGTACCTGATCCTCGAATTGTCTTAGTTTTGTAAACAGAACACATTTATTGTAACAAGCCTCACCTAGCCTAGGTCTTGGTACTAAAGATTTTTTTTAATAAATCAGGATAGAGCCATCACAATGATAGAACCCTACTTCAATCAAAAATCTTCGTAGTTCCACGTTCAGCAGATGTGTCGACCCACACAATGTTACACAAACTGATTTACTGGGCATAGAATTTCTTCTATCGACATGTGATCTAGCTTATTTCATATGCCTACATGAATTATTAGATGACATTGCGGTTGAAGACCTGAATATTGCTGTTATGGTTCTTGTAGATTGTTCTAAAGTATCTTAACCCATAATATTGTATAGATATAGAATCTTTTTTTAACACAATATACACTTACTCGAAAATCACCTCTTATCTCTACCACTTTTTGGCACACAAGTACTAGTGTGGAAAGTATGTCGCCCTTGCCACAATTTATAGCCTCAGGCTGGGCGTTAAACGCCCCTATGAGTCGCGCGTCAACCCCCGTATATTTATATAGTAAGTATCTTAAAAAAAGTCGTTTGATGCACGTGTCACTGCAGCACTCGCCCTCACCTAATGCTCGGGTTAATTCAGCCTCAGTTGCAATAACGAACTTTTTCCACTTGTATCAAAGTTGTTGTCTAGTACTCATAATACAAGCTCTGCTTAGCTTGAGACTAGACGGCGTTGTGTGATAGTTGTGGAATATATTATATTATAGTATATTATTTCTGTACTAGGTCAAATTAGCCAATCCTTACATATTATAAAATAAATCTCACCACGAAATTCCTGAATGAATTATATGCGGTTTTAACTAATAGACAGTGTGTGTGACAGTGATTCATGAGGAAGGTTTAGGTACAATACATACATATTATAGTAAAGCCGAGAATTAAAGAAAATTGTTACACATGTGTGAAACTGCGGCGGATCATTAATATATGATATAAACACTAGTTTATATAATATACAGGTATCAGGTGAGATGGCAGTCAAGCACTAGCTTGACTGACGGACTTAATTGGACGGGAAACTGGAGGCAAATTGTTCAAACCCTTCGATGTACACGCTATTAACGACGAGGCAAAACGCTTAGTTAGAATCGTAGCCGTACGACGGAGTTGCCGATGGTAGAAGGTGATGGCGGAATCCAGTCATGTAACTCCAGCCCCTGTAAAAACCAGTCTCTGAGAAATTATTCAACGGGAAATGGAACCGCAGTTAGAAAAATCATAATTTCCACTTCTCAATATCAATTTAGACAATTTTTTGAGTTTTTGGTCAATTAATTCCATTTGAAATGGACCCACGTGCTCATCAACACAATCATATTTGGTCTGGGTAGACTAGACACACTGTCTAATGTCATTATACGTACAGTCACGGAGTGTGTCGAGTGAGTGTTTCCACGGGTCCATTTTGAGTGGGTCCAATTTTCCAAATACATACTTCTAATTTGCCTTTACACTAGTGAGCCATCATGAAACTGTTTACTCTAAACAGACATTTAATATTTCTTGATACTAACAATAATAAACTACGAACCCATAAAACCAATGAATCAATATAAAATAATTGCCATCAACCACAGATCAATGAAGAGAACACAATTGCCAAAACCGCAGATGAATGAACTAATTTAATACAGTTTTCATAAACTACCATGTCACACGCAAATCATTCTTAAATGTTTTTTGTTTGTCATTCTTCTTCATCCATTCATGATGAACCATTGATAGAAAGTAATTATTTTGCGGTTAGGACCACCACGGTATAATAACAGCTAGAAAAATCGTAAATTATAGTTTATTTTACTTCAATAGGAGAGGTAAAATCAATATTATTCTAAACTACCTAAGTCCTCGCAGATGAAGTTGCTGACAGACAGCAGCTTCATCTGCGTGAACTTAGGAAATTATTCCAGGGGATAAAACATTATATAATATGATGTTCCAGTCTTTCCTCAAAATGTTATTCTCTCAACTCATTCAGCCGTTTAAGAATGAAGGAATAACAAACACACACTTCAAATGTTCGCATATATAAAATGTGATTAAGAATAAATAAAACACAAACATATCGTTAATTAATTTTGTGGATAGCAAATTAAGTCACTATGATGAACTAAGAATTACATCTTAAAATTTGACACATGTAACCTTCCTTCTCCTTACTCATCTGTGTATCAAAATTGGGCCAATGGGCAGACAAATTTCTGAATACCGTGGTCCCTGAACTGACACAGATAGGTTTTAGTCAGTAAAAGTCTGACACGTTTTCTCACTCTACCCTACAGCGGGAGATATCACTTAGCCAGTGATATCTCCCGCTGTAGGGTATTTACCATCTCAATAAAAATCTCTATATTAAAAAGAAAACTGTAAAATAGCCTATACCATGATTTTTAATTAGACGAACCAAAGTGACAGCAGTGGACAATGCCCAACTGTCAAATAACAATGCTGAACTGTCAAACAATCATTGTTATAGCTGTCAATTTAGTCCATCTAATAAAAAATCATAGTATATACTTATTACGTCCAATATTTAGCTTACACCAACCAAAAGACGCCAAGAAATAGTAAGATAAAATATCAAAATAAACAATACCTACCTAAGACTATAAAACTCCCCATTGAGAGTTCTATCATTCATAATATAGCATAATAATCCTTCATTGACAAAACACATTACCATTCATAGTTTTCCATTGACATCAGACCATAGACTAATTACTTTGCGGTTATGCGTGAAACGAATAAATTCAACATAAATCTGGATTTAAGATGAACACAGAATCGTCGGAACCCGTGCTCGGAACCAATGAATTGTGTTCTATTGATTGTATAACGAATCGAATAGTATTTTTATCAATAAATGTTGATTCAAAGAAATTTTTAATTTTAGATTCTTGTGTTCTTTTTTAAAAGAAGAGAAGCGTCCTATCTTAGTTGGTGTGTAGTTTAAAGTTCAACATTCGCTGGCTTATAAAGATTAATTATGGAAAACTCTTAACGATTAACTAAGGAGTTCTTAATCATTATTACCATCAGCATTTCAGCCGAAAGACTATCATAACTTGGCATAGTATTCTGATATATCAGATTTTTTTCTAATCCTTAACTTGAGAGCTCTAGAATTGACAACGTGAAATGATTAAGGAAAAACGACACAATAGAAAAATGTAGTTAAAAATTCTGACAAGTTAAAGAAACTTGCTAAAATATAATCCACGCATATTAAAAGAGAAACGGAGTGACTGTCATTTCAACGTACCTCTGAAACTACTGGGAAATTTTGCACAAGGTTTCCTTTTATGATATACGTGCGCATTAACAGAGGATTCTCCAAAATTCATCTCCCAAATGGATAAAACGGGGTCCAAAGTTTGTAAGTAGAAACCTGCTTTTATGCGCGAAGCCGCTGGCAGAAGCTATTATCCATATATAGATATAGGTAAGGAAGTTCATACATCGTATAAGGAGCTAAAGATCCACTCCAATTACAATGCAATTAAAAGCATAACCTCACACAATAACACGTGCTTATAAAGCTTAGGACATAAACATGTAATTGTAGCAACAGAAGACAATGTGTGTGAACTAGCCTCATTAGTATTGGCTCGCCCACACTCGCCCACGCCTTAGCCAATGCTCGCCACTTATTATGATATTATACAGTGTTAGTTGACTATAAAATGTGGCCAATCAGGTAGTATAGGGAGAAGATTTGGCGGCACTTCGTGGTTTTGAACAAAATTCGCGGAACATTTTTTGTATCACTATCTCACCTGAAGATGTGGTCGGCGAAGAAGAACGCTTGCTTAGAAATAATCTATACACTCTTGACTTAAAACCTCCCAAGTTGTAGCAATCAGGAAACTCAAAGAATTATAGACCTTAGCTGTACTCACAGTTAAAGTCTTATCAGAACATTCTATGCATATAAGTATGATGTAATATGCAACAAACAACAATAAAAGCTGAAATCAATAAAACAAAAAGGTTAAAAGGAACCGTTGACAAAAACCAAAGTACATGTTATTTCTATTACATTTCAGGAACAAATAAAGAAGCCTAGCACCATACACATGACACGCAGATTAGTACTAGAGTACCCATAGCACAAAATATATAGAGTGGAAACTTTAGATGTATGTATACAGATCAATAAAAAATAATATGAACCACTTTAAAATAAGATATTTTATATATCCAATGAAAATATACAAATATGTCTCCTTTATTATAATATTAAAGCTTTTCAATTTAATGTGGGTAATAATGTTTAAAAAAAAATTATCTGTTTACAGTCTAAAAATTCTTTGACTTTTTCTTATTTATCATCAACTTGACAAAAATTAATTTGATCGTTTTTCAATTCACTTTAGAAGTTTTAAATACAATTACTGAAGTTAATAACTGTAGCTTATGGTCTTAAGAACTAATCAAAACCAAATTTCAACTATTTAACTAAACAATTGATGTCAAATAACAACAAAAATTGGCATCAAATTGAAAAGTATCAAAAAACGTTGTACATACATACGTCTAATTTAGCCACCATATATTAACAAAAAAAAATGGTCAACAAATGCAAAACTTTTAAAATGCTGCTTGATATAAAAAGTCTATATAAATATATATATTATGGACAAACAGACATAAACTAAAAACAATATTACATCTATCATTATGTAATCCAAATTACGATCAAATCTATAAAACCGAAGCAATCACTAGAGCCCATAACGTGAATGATCACGGGAGTCTCCATACATATTTTAGTGACATTTTAACCTAATGAGGAACGCCATATAAAATAAATGTTATATTTATAACCAGTCTAAATCAATAGTATTATCATATTAAGGAAGCTATCCACTAAAAGATTTACAATACTGAACATAGCTAAACTATTTCTATTGCCGACTATACACAAAAAAGAGCCGAAAGGGGATGCAGCAATATGGGCCAGCAATGCAATATTCCGAATACATAATTACTAGAATTAAATGTTAGAAAGATATAGCGGCGCCTAAAGTTCACTGTGGGTCAAAGTTTGTATGTATAACGAGCATAACCCTTTTGTAAACTGTCTAACATGATATTGCCAATATCATTCACATAAAAAAATAGCGTACTAATTACCTTGTGCAAAACAAATAATTTTATTGTTAGCTGAAGTAAGTAAGTATAAGGACTCATGGATCAAATCCGTTAATTCTATCGCATCATCATCGCGTCGTTTATCCTTTTCACCAGCCGAGATTAATGGCAAGGAGGTATGAGTCCATTAATGAAACAGTGACACTATTATTTTTTTAAAGGAAATCATCAAATAATTCTTCCCGTTCTGGATAGATCGAGAGGGTGCGTCAGACTTTTACAGATTAAAACCTACCTGCGTTTTTCAGTTGTCCTTTGCGTTCTATGGTCACGTTAACCCTTTCGGACAATCCTGTAGCCCAAACAGTAAATGGTAGCAACAATTTTGGTATCTTTTAATACCTAGAGCTCTATAACCGTTTATGTTATGACTGTAATCAAGATACCTTATTTCATATGATAAAAATAGCTACAGACGCGCTTACGCGTAGCTTCCACTGTAGCGATACCATTATAAGATGACCTTTCATTTTAACGTCTATTCTACAGGATTATAGGACAGTATTATTTTTGTTTCTTGATTAGACACATTCGTTTACAAGTTTTTGTGTTTGTTTAACATTGTAATGGGCTACTGAGCCGTTTCTTTATAATCGTAGATACTGCTGATTGGATATTTCTTCTGTATTATTTTGGAATGCAGAGAATGCAAAGGTTTGTTTTTAATTTAAGTACAGAAAAATATCTCTTTAACTTTTCTTTTGCTTGTATAGTATTTTGTTACGCCAGGATTCCGATCCTGATTTCCGGCCACCGTAGGCGCGGGCTTGCGGACGGCGGGCAATGGGTAACTCGCTGTCCGTCCGTCCGGTAACAGTCCGGACTGAGCCCAAGTCGTCGACGGCGCGCACTGTTCCTGCGCGCCTCAAGGTGTTGTCAGCAAACTATAGGGGCCCAGCAGGGTCGAAACCTAGTCTGGGGCTCTGGGGAGATATGAAAGTGCATACCAGGGCCCTGGAACCAAGGCAAGGAAAGAACAGGGTAGGTTTTTAGTCAGTAAGAGTCTGTCACTATCTCCCGCTCCACCCAAGGGCGGGTCATTGGATGATTTTACCTGCCATAAAAAAAAACTTTGTAAAACAAGATAACCAACTGAGTATATTTGAACTGTTGCATCACATTCAGCACCAATATTTCACATTGCTTAAAGTTAACTCTTGCCTTTTAGAATTTATATATGTCCAATTTATTTTAGCACACAAAAATACCAAAGCAATATTATTCTTAAACATTTTCTACCAGTCAACGTGTTGATGATGATAAATAGCGTATAAAAAAAAAACAAAGACTTTTGGACAATTTGCAAGACGCTTTTTTTGGTGGTGGGTAAAATCATCCAATGACATCTCCCGCCCTTGGGCGGAGCGGGGTATAGTGTCAGACTCTTACTGACTAAAAACCCATCCCGTTCCTTCGTCGCCTTAGATACCAGGGCCGAGATTTCCTTTCAGAAGCAAACCCTTGGCCCCAGTAGGCTTCGACCCTGCCTGCCTGCAGCTGGCAGGCTGGGTCTTCACCCGCATTATAGTAAGTTTCTCCATACAAACTTTTGACCTCTGTTTCATACCCGTATAGGGTTAATTTGGGATAATCCTTTTTTAATCTTTGTATGCAATGTAAAAGGAATCTCTGTGAAAAATTTCAGCATTTTAGGTCCAAAAGTTTGGGCTGGGCGTTAATGTGTCAGTGAGGGGGTCAGGACTTTGAGTTTTATATTTATACAAAAAAAAAAATACAAAAATAGACTATAAATATATATATATATATATATTAATAATTTACACCCACATTAATAAACTTTTTTTACTATTGATAGGTTCGCGTTGTACCACTAACTCATCTGATGGTAAGCGAGGATGAGGTCGACGATGAAGCACGGTTGCCTGGAAGTAATCTATAGTCTTGACTTAAAGACCTCGAGGTTGTAGTTATCAGGAAACTTAGACTCCGGCAAGGAATTCCGCTGAAATAAATTGAAAGTTTTTTTTTCTATTTTTCAGATGGTATACCTCTACCTGAAGCAGTACCTTTACCTGGCTCCGACTTACGACTTGCAGGTCGCGAGTTCAAATCCAGCCAGGTGTATTACTTTGTGTAATTTATTTCACAAAACAAAACATCGAGAGGAAACTGGCATGTCTTAGAACCAAAAATTCGAAGACATGTGACATCCACCAACCCGCACTAGGCCCGCTGGATTATGACGCATCACCTCTTCTAAAGAGAAGGCCTGAGTCCATCAGTGGGAACATTATAAGGCTGATGCTATACCTCTATCTAGAAGATGCACTTTCTATCATTTACATCTACAACTTTACAAAGCACTAGTAAAATAAACAATTTGTATTGCTACAATCCAGCATCAGTACAAAGCTGCCTTCCGCGTATTGTGTGATTGTGCCGTGAGCGAAATTAGCGCGATACCGCCACTTCGTGTGTTTGTTTTTGTTCGATTCAAACGTCTTGGGAAGTCCGACTGCCGATAGAAATAGTGTGGATAGGGAATTACTTTACAACATTTAAAGTAGAAACCATAGACGGCGTGACATATGTAAATTATTATGATAAAATATTCTTTATTGTTTTTTCCTACAACATATGGTGTCTACATTCCTTTATCCACCTCTCCTTTTGCAGGTGTGCTGGAAGAGATTTTTACAGAGATAAGCATCACATTTTTCCTTCTTGTGAATTTCCACCATGAAGCTTTCCTCCAACAATATTACTTTGAGCATATCTTTCTTCTGGTTATCTCCATACTTTAATCCTTCTATCATCCCGAAGCTTGCATTGAGTGACTCTGCCTCGCAACAGCACTTTTCTCCAAGCATCTCATATGCGATGTGAGCGAACAAAACAGGCCGAGCTACTCTCTATGACCTGTGGTGAATAAAGGTCCTCTGGCCAGCAAGAATGCTCCTATCCCAGCTGCATTAAGTCCTCTTCTAATGGTGTTGGTGCTAACTGGCACTTGACTAACTTCTTGGAGCTTAGTTCTTACCTTTAAGAAAAGTTGAAGTATTATGATTTCTCAGTACACTTCTCACTATAAATCCATCATCTCTCACTATTGTGACTTTTTTTCGACCTTATCATTAAGTCTCGTATACTAAGTCTACCGATATTGTTTGACATTGCGGAAAAACACAGACAATGATTGAGCCACATACTAGATTGTAAGTGAAATCAATTTCAATTTAAGTTACGCTGAGATTATTACTTCAATTTAACAATTAATGATCTTTAAACTAAAAATACACCTAACATCAGCAAACTTTCTTTCAGCACAAATTCATAAATACACTCATAGCCGAAAAATGCAATTATTCTTGGAAATAAAAGGCAGTCAAAATCTTTTACGTTCTTTTAATTTCATCCATGAGTGTAATACTCGTAACAGCAAAATATTAACACCCGTATTTATAAACAAGTAAAACTAAATACTTGAGTAAAAGTAGCTACTAAAGTAATAATTTGTAATCTATAGTTAAGAAAAATTTCAATTTTGAATGAAGATTTCAAACGTCAAGTAATGACTTAATAATATTTTACTTAGTAACAAGTATTCACTTCTTTATAAATACGGGTGTTAGATATGAAGATCGAACAAAATCCCTCCTCATTACAATCAGGTTTTTTTTGGTTAAGGATTAGTAGGTAATGTATTCAGTCACAGTAAAGTCGAAGTCAAAAACGTGCATTTTCAAAAGATATCAGGAAAAACAAATGACTGGTCATAGAAATACACAAACAATAATATCGAAGCAAAATGTATCACATAAATTACGAGTATTCAATGACAAATTTTGCAATTCACAATCTCAAGCACTTTACCCGCCTACAAGCACTTTACTCAAAGCACATGTTACAACTTTAGAGAGATAAGCTGAAGCACCTGAATTATTAATACATGATTATGGACTGCGGCGATCAAACCGACGTTGTATGTTCTATGTTCAGTTTCATTCTTATTAAGTGGATTTTGATTTCAAAAATGCTTATTGTCTTCTTCATCTTTTTCGTATTTTTCTTCTTCATCATCATCATCATCATCATTTCAGTCAAAAGACGTCCATTAATGGACATAGGCCTCCAACAGGTAATCAATCCACCTTGTTATTTTCCATCTTTCTCATTGACATTTAAAAACAACGTCTATTGACGTCCAATATATTGTTGTGTCCGTATAGTGTATCATGAAATTAGTCCGCACTGATTAATAAAAAAAAATCGGACATATGATATAGTTTCCTACAATATCTAGAGTTTATCTGTAATAGCCTATAGGACAGGACTTTCGTTTTCCAGTTGTTTTGTAGCTATTCCAAATCCATCAATAACAGCTGTCTTTAAAATATATTTTATTCTAAGGTCATGTTCATGTAATGATAATGAGAAAAATAAAATATAACAATATTGCTATTTGGTTTTCTGCAGGTAGTTCCATGTAGCTCCATCGAGGTGAAGTGTGAACTCGTGACAACAAGGACCATGGCTGAACCCACCGTCTTCACTACCGTTGTTCTAAGATACCTTATATCTAACATAAAAATATAGGGTGTACTATTATTTTCTATGTTTCCATTCTGAAGGAGTTTCACATCAAACAAAGACTCGCCGTTTGTGCAACAGCGAATCTTTAAATTATTTTGACATATCATACGCAATGAAAGCTCTTTGGAACGTTTGGTGGTACAGAGAAGAGTAGACGGCCAACGTTCTCGCAGCCGATCACTTACCAGATGGAGAGACCTCATGAATAGAGAGTAATGGAGAAATTTCGCAAAACCAGCAACCAGCCTACCAGATGATCCATGACCATGACTGGTCTGCCACGAATGTACGACTGAGAAGAAGAAGAAGATTTATTATCTAGTCTTATTTGGCAATAAATTTTCAAACTAGGTCTGACCCTAGTTTACATAAAGTTTTATTGGATTTTTCTATATATTATGTTATTTACAAATCCTAAAACTATAAATTTTAGTATATCTAGCCGTTTCCAAACAAAATCCCTATAGAAATTTCGTAAATCACCATGAAGAAAAACTAAGAAAAAAACATAACAGCTCATTAGTAGAATATTTAAAACTGTGCCGTGGGAACTTAAGATGAGTTATAATATAAAAATTTAGCTTTCTCGCTTGCTTTGCTTCCGTTGGGCGACCCGAGATACAATCGCTGATGACCGATATGAGTCGCAAAACGAGGGGCTGACTCACGTTATGTTTCATGCTAGACGGATGCTGCGTATTGCTCAATTGAGGGTTCTGTTGTTTGTAATATTACATGAAGCTTGCATGATTATTCATAGTAGGTGAATATTTTGACTGAGCACTATTAGAAATCGTATCTTTAATTTGGTTCGGGTCAGAGCTAAACGTTCGTATTGTATGCGTTGTTTTTTTGGTTCCGAACCATCCTTCAAACTTCACTTGTATGTTATGGTGATCTTGTTTTATTTTACTTATCACATCACGTTACACATATACACCGTTACATTTTAGTCGTTTTAATCCCGCGGAAGGTCGATTCAGTACATGAAATACTATCGATTTGTAAAGAAAAAATTTAAAGTAAAAGTACTTTTTTTTTAAAGTCCTTATTTTTTAATTTTCTCTTTACAAATCGATAGTATTTCATGTACCGAATCGACCCTAAACGACATTACAAATTAAAACGACCAAAATTTAACGGTGTATATACCAAACACATTTTACACCACCAGACACTGATTCGCCAAGTACGTCCTCCTTTCGTCTGTTAATAGTTACATCATCTGTTGAAATTCATAAACATCATTAAATTTAGCTTGTATCATTCTAATGTTATGCTTAAAATTTAATATATTACAAACTTCATCTCTTCATGCCCATCCTAAAAGAATACCATGTCCAACTGAATCTTTAACTACATAAACAAGAGTTAATTCTATTTTATCCTACATTTCATCATTTATATTTTTGCCTTTAATTTATCAATCAACGCATGATACATTTCCCATATCATTTCAGCTCGTGTCCGTATCATTACGTATACATTGAGACAGCTATGAGTAAGCGGTGCCCCACCGTCTGGCCGCCACCGCGTTACGCGCGCGAACCTGTCCGGACAAGTCCGATGTAACTTGTGTGGAATTTACGCACTAGCTATACGAGCCACTTTGTTTTATACTATATAGTCTTTAGCTCTTTTTCTGTACAGACTGACATCTAGAAGGTTATGATGGTTAATCTCTTGTTTTTAGGGTCCTGTACCTCAAAAGGAAAAAACGGAACCTTTATAGGATCACTTTGTTGTCCGTCTGTCTGTGTGTCCCTTAAACCCTTACACTTAATCTTACCTTTTACCCTTTATCTCAGGAACGCGTGTACCCAAGTCTGCGGTCCTTGGAAGCTGTGAAAAAATCAAACTTCTAAGTATGATACGGCTATTTTTGTCGCAAAAAATGTATATTTCGACAGTCTCAAGGAATGAAAATTTATAGGGTACTTTCCGTTGACCTAGAATCCTGAAATTTGGCATGAAACAAGATCTTATAGCACAAGTATAGAAAAAAAACTGAAAACTGTGAATTTGTCGTTACATCACCAAACAAAAAAAAAACTTTTCTGTGATTCGGAAAAAACTTCTGGACTCGATTCGGGAATTGAATTATTTTCGTAGGTTGGTTTGCACAGAAACTTCAGTGAGCGAGTCCGACTCACCCATCTCCAAAATGTTAGTATAAAGTAGGAAATAAAGTTTATAGTCAGGTAATTCATGAACAGAACAATAGGCTAGCCAGAGTCCTATTCAATAATTACTTACTAAATCATTAGATATAAAACTTCAGATTTTTTTTTTTTTTGTATAACTATTGCTTGCTACGATCTTTCTTTATGGTAAGCAGTGATGCAAGCGTTGATGGTGAAGCGCACTAGTTTATTAACAGCCTAATCACTTTAGCCTTGAAAACATCTAAATTATATTCGGACGGGAAGACCGCAGCAGGCTGTTCCAGTCCTTTGATGTCCGCGGTATAAACGACGAGGCAAAACGCTTAGTCCGGGCCGTAGAAGTTTCAATGTTTCAACGTCAATCGGGTGGATATTTGCCCTACGCCGGGTTGTCCAATTGTAGAACGGATATGGCGGAATCAAGTCATGCAATTCCTGCGCACACTCTCCAAAATGTAACCTATAAAAATCCGAAAGGCTGGCTACTCTACACCTGTGCTCAGGGCTTTGAAGATTGCACTTAACCAAATTTAGATCACCAATTAGCCTCTTCGTACGCCTTTCCGCCGAGTCCAAAGGCGGTAGGTGGCATTTTGCAGCATCATATCTAATTTTATTTAATTGAAATTACACATACTATCTATACTACCCAATATGATAATACATCACTATCTACAAGTATTAAATACAGGTTGCACTTGATTATTCAGCTCATTGTGATGCTCTAATATCGAACTCGTTTTCTGACTAAAGATTGACATCATCAGTCGTTGTATCATTAGTGTTAGTATATATTTCACAACGTTATAATGATAGTGCATGACTAAAATGGGCTTCCCTAACTTCTGTGTTACTCTCATTGAAACCGGTTTCTACATTGCCTACGGTATCTTCATCTATTTACTTTGTAGTATTAGTAAGCACGTCTTTATTTTGTTTGATAACCTGAATAAGCAGACTGCGTGCAAATTCTTTCAAGTTTATTAGTTGTGTTTTGTTTTTGCTTTGTGGCCTATCTTTTTTTGGGATAAAAATAATCCAGTCACCAATGTTTTATTTCATTAATGTTTTTTTTTTATAATGTTGTGGCATGGCTATTTGGCCTTTGTGCCATTTTCTATTAGTGTCTGAGCAAATTGCCACAGACTATGTAATCAAGCTGCACCTTAGATTTTATAAAAAATCTATGAGATGCACATAATGTCATGGGCGCGCCGTGGTGTTGTCAATTCATAAATACATAGTCTCCTTATTTTTATTTTATTTATCTAAAATTCATTTATAATTTATTTTATTTTATTTATATCTTTTTTGCACATTGCACCGTTCCGGCGTCTTTTTGTCAGCACTGGCCAACGCTGAAAACCAGCGCTTTGTGCTCATCGCATTGTGCATGAGGGCACAGCTTTATGCTGAGCGTTCGGCCGTTTTGCACGGATGTGGCGCATATCTTTCCTATATAATTTTATGTTTGTCTAGTTCTTAGTTGCGTCATTCCGTGTGAATAAACAGATTTTCTTTCTTTCTTTCTATAAGAGATAGGGGATAAGTCTTACTCCAGGAGATGTTATGAAAGCTTTATGAAATTATTTCTTGAACTAAGACTTATGAGCATTTAAAAAAAATATATAAATGTATGAACATTTTATAAAATTATCTCATTTATTGAATGCTACTTTTAATAACTTAATTTTTACTAATGTTGAACGAGCGATTTTCATGTAGTTTTGGTGAATAAAAAATATAAAATATTTTTGGACCTAAATCAAAAAAATAGCACCTACTTCTACAGAATAGGCCAAGTTCTACGTGCAAATCAGTATTAAAACCATTTTTACACACCACATTTTCTTAGTGAGTCTGCTTCGATCCAAGTGCACACCATCCTTGTGTTCATAGACAACTATGACTCCGACAGATTTAACTCTTTGCAGAATATTCTTTGATGAGTTCCTCTATTTACTTACTAGGCTTAAAGTTAAGGGTCATCCAATAAACTAACAACAATTTCTTATTAATCAATCATTTATTACCATTGATCTACACAATGTAATGAAATACATACATACATAAAAATATATTCAAAAATATTATATTTTTTACATCTAAATCTATATCAAAAATATGGCTACTGACAGAGCTTTAACCCCGTCTATTTATTGGCACATGGAATATTATTTACCAAATCTAGATACATTTTTAATTTTATTAAAGCATAATATTTAATTAAGCAATTTTAGGTGTCTTGTATGACAGTTAATATATAATATATTTATATATCGTGTATAAAGACAGCGTTCAAAAAACGTGAAAAATATTTTTTAAACTTTACTTATTACTTCGCACTAATGTCGAAATATCGTAAAGTTGTATGGAACCTAGGTTTGAAGTATTTATTGATTTAATTATCTCAATAATTACAACATATTTTGTTACATAATTAACTGCGATTAAAATTAATATTGTTTGGATTGGAATACAAAATTTCAAAACAGACTTGTACTGAATTAAAAATTGAGATCGCCAAATCAACATTAAATAAACTTAGGTATAATAAACTATAACTAAACGTAATCGCTGTCTTAGTGAACGATCCAAAGTGCGTGGATATAAAAAGCGTTAATAATGATAATTAAAAATATACCGAATCGTCATTTCCATTATTTGATTCATGGTTCATTTGTGATCAAAATTGTATGGTTAGTTTTTGCCATAAATCAAAAACTGTATGTTTCGTAGAAAAAATGCAACACATAAGATATTTTCACTGGGTTTCAATTTTAATTTATTTTAACTTCTCAAAAATAAACCATGATTTAATAATTTTTATCCAACATTTACTATCCATACGATTTCTAGGTATTAGGAACAACCCTCATAATATACATTATTTTAAGCAATAAATGGAATGTTATACTTAAACTAAAATTAATTAAAAATAAATAAAACATATACGGGATGACCCGTTTTGTCAAATAATCAACCGTTCGCAAAAGAATATTGAGAGGTCATGATTTTAAGAACTGAAATATTATTTAAAAGTTATTGTCAAACAATTTTACAGTTTTCAAATAACTTTAAAATAATACATGTATATACGTCCTACGTATTAAAAAGTTTAATAACAATATTTTTTTTAAATATAATATAAATATTATTTTACATTAAGATATTTCTAAGCAGTTAAGCTGTAAATGCTACCATCACTTATCCTAATAAATACTATTTACAAAATCACCAGAATGTTTTTGTTTGTTTAATTTTGAATTTTGGAAAAGGAAATTTTTCAGTAGGGTCACTCTCATTAGTTTTATCATCCCAAATTTTGATTTGAAAAACTCCTCAAAACATAATTTTCAATTAGCTTTTTTATCCAATCAATTATCATTTTATCACAATATTTTATTTAAAACTATAAAAATAAAAATAAAACAAGAAAGATATAATACTAAAACATAAACAAGAGCAACCCTACTGGACCAAATATCACAAAAATGTAGTCAAAGTAATAAAATTAAAAAGTACGAAGGTTTACATGGAGGCCGAAAATTTACAAAAAAATATATCCAAAACATTGCAATATCCCATTCTGGCGGTGTTACTGACGAAGCACGAATACTGTTATGTAAAGTTGAAGCCCACAGGTGTTACAGGCGTTGATGACGTCATTCTTCATGACGTACTTAATCACCATCGTAAGTACATGGTCTCCTTGTTGGGGTTGTAATGGATTTCTCTGCAACAAAAAATAAAATGTTAAAAATTAAAAATATATATATATATTTTGTTCCTGATCCCATTTTTTGTCCACAGATCCACAAATTGTTAATTTCAATATGCTTGTAGGGTATTTAAAAACTGCACGACCAACAGTCTCATTAGATCTTTCATCATCAGTTATTGCGGTCCTCCAAATGATCGTAGTTGGTTGTTTTAATGATCAATGATGATGACGTTTTTTATGAAATAAACAGGTAAAAATGTATTGATTAAATTGATTCTTACTCTATTTGTGTAAGAGAGACCGCTGTAGTAGGATCGTGCTTCCATCACCTTCACCGCCACAAGCATTGACTACATCTACAACAATTCAGAAAAAAACATGTTATTAAAGTAGAAGTTAAAAATAACACCCTGTTGTTCAAAACACCAACCTCCCAGAATCATCATTAACCTTTTAACGCCTACGTCGGATATACCCGACAAATACTCGCGTGTATTCCACCAGGGTCGCACATCAACGACTAAAAACTCCATCTCGTCAGATCTTCTGTCATCTATGGAGATTGAAGAGCTAAACGAGGTGTAGCACTTAGTCGCAAACACACAAGCCTGGCGAATAGGTCACGAAAGCACTCGTCGGACAAATCCGACGCAAGCGATTAAAGGGTTAATATAAGGTTAACAAAAAAAAAACATAGAAAGAAGTTAATTTCGTAAAATCATCGAAGTTATACAAAACAAAAAAATAAATAAAGTCATTTAAATAACGTGAAATAGTTAATTTGCATGCTGCCACAAAAAGTTAAAAAATAAGTCCACAGTGCAAAAATGTTTACAATAAGTGCATTTAAAACCAAAAAAAAATATTAGTTCGTGGAATTTAAGTGGTAAAAGTGCGCAGTTCTTTCGTTGCTCGTAGGTAGCTAAATCTTAAAGACTAATATTATTTGCAAAAATATTAAAAGATTATAATTTCCTTAAAACTACCGTAAGAAAACAGTTAACAAAACGTAAACAATGAATTACTTTTGAATATCCTGAAATTGTGTTGACTTTCTTAGAAATAACAAAAAGCCCTGCTTTGAGCTCAGGATCCCTATTCAAGATTTTTCTGTACCGACCACAATAAACAAAGGGTTAACTTTTTAAAAGGATTAACGTCAAACTTAAGACAACTTATTTATGTAAAACGCCTTATTGCCAAAGATTTGGGCGACAAAACCAATAATCCTTTGCATGTGTTTTATTATTTCTTTTTTACACTTGTATCCTACTTTTTTTTTTATTATTCATAGGCTCGCGTTTGACCACTATCTCACCTGATGGTAAGCGATGACGTGGCCGACGATGGAGCACGCTAGCCTAGAAGTAACCTATTCACTCTTGACTTAAAGACTCCTAAGTTGTAGCTATCAGGAAAAAAAACGCAATGCAAATTCAAAGAAACAAAAAGAAATATGTGCCTAATAAATTTTATTGTTTTCGCCAATTTAATTTCACAATATTTAACCAAGACTTGGATCCGCAAAAAAAAAACCAACGGTCTTTAAAAAAAGATTCCAAACGTGTAAGTGTCATCAGTTCATCAGTTTAATTATGCGAAATCGTGATGGAGATATTAAAATGTCCGTGAACTCAGATCAGGTGTTAAAAGACTTTTTTTTTTGAACTCAACAAACTCAACATTGTTTTTAGATTCAACAAACACCCGAAACAGACGCGGAAACAAATTATTTGTCATTAACTTAAGATCCTTGATCACCTGGTTCATTGTAAAAAAAATGACAAAAATACACGAACGTATCCGAAATATATTTTTAAAGGTTTATTATAAAAATGGAGTCACGGTCATTATTAAGAATTTCGTCAGTCTTGAAACCTTTGAATACAAGTTTAATTAAAGCTTTTGCGTAACAAGTTCATCATTCATCAATATAATCAATTCAATTTCAAACATCGAAATCGGCATTGACTCTTAATCAAAATCTAGAGCAAACTTTAAAGCGATTTAAAACTATTCATATGAGAACAAGATTATCAGCTTTATAAATTTCCCAACGCTGGGACTCAGGCCTCCTCTATGAGATGGAATGGACCATAATCCCCCACGCGGGCCAAGTCCAAGTTGGTAGATGTCACATGTTTTCGAAATTTTGGTTCAAGAATATGTCGGTTTCCTCATGATGTTTTCCTTCACCGTTATGAGAACAGTGGTGAAGAAATAAATTACACGAACAAAAACAGTTCAGTTCAACAAAAAGCCTTTAAAAACAAAAGGTAACATCCTGATCACAATCCGGGCTAATAGTTCTCCACGTGTTTCGAACCTAAGTGTCTAGATCTCGATACAGAGCAGTAAAGGGCGCGGGTGATGGCCGTCGCGGCATTATCCACTTCCGTAAGATACACTAGGTTAGTTCGTGAGCGCACACCCTGTATGTGCGACTGTGGGAACTGAGCGGCTTTGTTCCCGTATACAGGCTGTTGTGTTACGTAATTCAGCCATTAGATGAGACATTGTCTTGTGTAAGGAGTCTAACTGTATATGGTAGGGAGTTGGATTAAATAAGCATTAATTTATCACACTAAGGGCTGATTTCATCATTCAATATAAAAACTTAGTTCAGTTAAACTGAGCTCAGCGTAATCTAGTTTAAAGACCCGTGTCGTAAACATGAGCGACAACAAAAGAATTGAAACTGAGTTTAGCGTAAACTAGGTTCAATTCATCGCGGTGAAACGCAAAATGAAGCTATAATCTCGATTAGGCGCTCAAACTACGTTTTGTTTTATATAATCGCGATTAGTTTATTGGTGAATTTGGCCCTAAATATTATAAAGGCAAAAGTTTGTGTGTGTTTATACTCGTACATACACACTCATAAACTTATATGTTTGTTACTTCTTTACGCTCAAATGATTGAATGGAAATCGATGAAACTTAATACAGATATAGACCATGTTCTGAAACAGCAACGGGAGTATGCCCTCTTGGGATAGTTTCCTTTCCTACTTTCAAGCGGGCGATACTACTGCCACCAGCCAGCTATTTTTTAGGTACGTACATATAATTTTGTCATCTACTGACATGTAAATTGAATTTCCAGGGTTGCAAATGCAAGAACGTTAAATTTACCGTGGCCCTAGAACACTAAGGAAAACAAAACAAATTAAAGAAAACCGGTGTGTTTTAGAGTTAAAACCTGATACGGCCTATCGCCCGTCGTAGAAAAAGAAAAGAAAAAATAAAAAGGAAATGTCATTTGTTGATTTTCAACCACAAAAAAAAATGTTTATTGAATAAATCACAATTTAGTTTTGTATTATGTAGTTGAGCTGCTCATTAAGAAGTGGTGAGAACATTGAATCTCATATTATTGAACTTTCAGTTTATCTGGATAATGTACATCGTAACAATATTCCTTTTTTCTTTGGGTAAATCTAAACTTGAATTTAAAATATCTAAACTTCTTTCGCTGTGTGTAGAACTAAAGGAAGTGTCTGAATTTAAACCAACCTTATTCCTTTATTTGCCTTTCACAGTCAAGAGCCGTAGTGGAATTCTTCTTCAAAAAATCATATTAAAGTATTATAAAAAAACTTTTATGTGCAATTATTTAAATGAGTTTTAAAACAGCCTGTATACAAGCAGAAATTTCTCAAAGGGTGCCTAATTAACAGTATTGCCACCTCCGTGGCGCGACGGACGCGCGAACTTTTGTGTACTATGAACTGAACTCAACTGAACTAGGGCCAATAGAACTGGAACCGATAGAATAGAATTGAACTAAAGGCGTTTTGTGTCAACTGTTTCGAAATACGGACCTTTTAACGATCCAAGATGTGAACGAATTTTCTTGCTTTGTTTTTTTAATTGTTTATTAAATATTATGTTGTTTTGAAATGACAGGATTTTGCGCCAATTCTTGTACTAATAATATAATTTATTATTCAATTAAAATGTCACACTAAAGGCGAAAGTTTGTGACTTTGTATATTTGTTACTTCTTCACACTCAAACGGCTGATCCGATTATCTGTGTTCAGACCATGTCCTGGAATAGAAACGGAAGCATGGGATATTTTTTTACTATCACACGGGCGAAGCCGCTGGCAGAAGCTACTCGTAGTAGTATATAGGGTGACTTGTAATTAGTGACCAATACTTAAACACGTGATTGTAGTCATGATAACAAACAACTTGTACCATGGGACCAAAAACCTGAAATCGCGAAAAAAATCTGCTGGTTCACCTAACTGGTCAAAATGTACTAAACTTGCTGACTTTTTTCGTGATTTCAGGTTTGGTCCCATTGCAAAAATTGTTCGTTATCATGACTACAATCACGTGTTTAAGTATCGGTCAATAATTTTCAGGCACCCTATATAAAGAGGAAAAGTTTGTAAGTTTGTTTTCTTTTTGACCAGTAGAAAGCTAAATTAATTTTTAGTGATATTCGCAAAGTAAAAATAAGCTCTTTAAAATAAATTGTCACTTCGCTGTCTCAAAGTTAGTGAATTCAACATTAAAATTCCACCAAAACATTTTAAATTTTACTAAATCTTTTACCAAAGAAGATCTCTTATTAACTAGCCATATATGTGTAGAGAAAATAATCGATATGTCAACTCGATTCTCTCGAGTCGTGAATCGAACGGATCGACCTATCGAGCGATGCAACAGATAAGTACCACGGCGGAGACTGGGCGTGCACCGATGACCTAATGCACTAACTATATGGGACATCGCACTCTCGATTCTGCTTAGAATCGTAATTAAGCAAGATGTATTGTTTTTGCTAGATTAATGAACGATGTATCGATTGTACCGTGTTTAATTGGGAAAGCACGGGAATAATTAATGGCAATACTCGATTTATACAAGGTTTGCGGTTTGTATTTAGGTTAAATTATAGTTGCAATTCATGCGTTTAATTTTCGCAAGACCGTTTTGAATATAACCAGTCCCTTGATACGAACGAGCGGATTGTAGTAGTAGCATCAAATTATGTTGATGAAAAGCTATCAATCGATCAATATTTATTCCAACGAGCGCATCAGCATATGGTAGCCAGGACAGAAATAAAATTTGAAAAAAAAAAGACTACCTAAGCTAAATAAATTCTTTTTCAATCAGAGAACGTGCCATCAATATTTTATTCCTACATCAAAAATAAAAGATAAAAATATGAAAAAACGCATCTGCATCCGCACTTTTAAAAGTGCATTCTCGAACGTGCGAATAAAGTGTTCGGTAAACTTCGGTACTCAGGCCACCGCAGTAATAAACACGGCCGATTCATACAACACTACTCGTCAATTCAAAGGCATGATCTTCATAAATTTTATGAACCATACGAACGGGTAACATTTAGCAAAACAATCAGTAGCGGTACTCGACGCCTTGGGCACTCACGCCGCCTTCTGAGTTTCCGGAGTTTCACACGATACCTCATTATCCTTACACACAGCGATATGTGAGGGAAATCTATGATGGTAAGATGCCAGATTACGAAAGTAGTATTTTGGAGAAGGTTTTTGAACGATATTGTGAATATATAACTAATGGAGTTGCGAAAACGTATTTCCATGTTTCTATCTTGGGTCATTGATGTTTAAGATCCTGAAAACGCGATTAACACTTCCTTCTGTACATAAAATTTGAATAAGTAATGATTCTGATAAATTCCCATTTGCTACCTACATCTAGGCCGTACCTTCCTAATATATTGATCCTCTCCCAAAAACCAAATACGCCATCGACACTCCACTTCCCTACCGACAAATTGCCGTAATCATCTTACTGTTAAGCGTGGTACACATTGTTGTGCCTTGTACGGCGAGGCATAAACTGCAAATTATACCGCTTGGGTCACGTGTGTTTCCCTGTTGAGGGCTACCGTCAGCGTTCGCACAGTTTCGGAAGCATTAGGGCCCATTAAGCACCGTTAACACACGGTCCCGTCACGAGCGCACGATCCACGCAGCATGAGCGATCTATCGGCGATCTCTCGGTAGCCCTCTGTTGCCTTGTGTCGTTTCACACGGGGGTACGCGTGCACTGAGCCAGTGTGTTCTAGAATTTTATTACACACGACAATTCGTGTTTTTGTGCTGCAATCCTAGAATGAAAGTCGCGGATTTTGTTGACAAAGGAAAGAGTAGCATGTTTGTTTTAAACGGATAGGGTCAGGTCTCTGTTTCATTGATATGTCTCTAGCACATTGTCTGGAATACTTTATAGATTGTTTCTTTATAGAATAACCAGCATCAGGCAACTATTTCGCAGTTATCCGGTGGTTTTACTGGATTGGACCTTTTCGTCGCAGCCGTAAGAGTATTGGTGTCCTTTTTTAATGTGAAGTTTCTACATACTGGTATCTACACAAATGGTTTCTTTTCTTTTGTTTCATGCTATTCACATTAAATCCTTTAGTCAGATTGATGAATAGCATATCGCAAAATCGCATTGTATTTTTTTTTCTGATACAATTATTTCTCTTTTCCTTTGTAATTTTCTCGAATGTGACTTCAAGTTACCACTTGCAATCTTCCCACCTAGATCCTGAGTCGGGAAAGGTCACAAGAGTGTAGTAACGGCGTAATACCGTGGCATTATACTTTTACAGCCGTTTGTTATTGACGGAAGACCGAACATCGCACATGCTCAAATACGGAGGGCTTTATGTGGAAGACGTGAAACCGTTATTTTTATGGACTGGATCTTCTTTACTACGTCAATGTAGTAACGAAGAACCCATAAATGAATTAAATAGAGCTGTTATTTGCTATGGCTGTTTATTTATACTAGTTTCTGCGAACGGTTTCGCTCGCTTGAAAGTAGAGAATTATCATCAAGGAATAATGTTCCATATGGATCGTGGTGATCCTGTGGATGCGAGATGCACAGAACCGTTCAGTGTGCCGTTACTTGGGGGAAACTTATTTCCAGCTGTTTTGGACGTCTTTCGGCTAAAGTTATGATGATGATGATGATGAAAAAGGTTACGGGTTAAGTATTCATCTTTTATATCGACTACTTTTGGACATTATCCGCTCGTGGCTATTTTCATATCAATTCGTCCACCCATTAGAGTACAAAGGAGTAACAAACAGGCACATATGTACTATCGCGGTCATTCCTGCATGATCACCTAAAAAAAATTCGCTTGAATCCTGCGGCGCGGCGCAAAACCAAAGTCTTTGAAATTTGGGTTTCGAGTGCAAACAAAAATGTACTTAGCGGTGGACATGCGGAAGTGTCTTCGATAGTACAAGGTATTGGCTTTATTGTATTAGTGTGATTAGAGAGCAAGACTAGTTACAGGATATTTCCCTAATCGGGAACACATTCACTGTGCGTAAAGCTAAGGAGTGGAATTCTCTGCCAGTGTCTGTTTTTCCAGCCAAGTTACAATCGTTTCGTTTAGCGTGAACGCTTAGAGTTGGCCACACCCCAATTCCTTTGTTCTGACATCATCTCAACATTCAGTCACGTGGTCTGATAGCTACAACCTAGAAATCACTAAGTCAACAGTGAACAGATTACTACTTAGACAAGTATGCTCTATTGTTATCCACATCGTCACTTTCCATCAGGTGAGATAGTGGTCAAGCGCAACCTATCAACAATTTAAAAAATATATACACTTGTGTACTCTAAAATACAACCTTCAACAAAAAAAAAACCTTGGAAAAATAATAAAATTCGTCGTAAAATTTCCTACCAATAGGGAAAGTAAGAATTTCTTCCCCCCACGAAAACCTTACAAAATTTTCCTCAAGGAAATAAGGTTAGGCCGAAGACAAGATCTCTTTGTTCACACCACGTTGTCTCAAGATATCTGTATCAGGTCGCGACCCTATCAACTCAAAGCTACCGTCACATTGTATGATAATTACGAGTGACAACCACGGAATGTCGTTCCAAATGACATGCGAATATATAAGAAGTTTAATGAACCCACATTGAAACTGTATTGACAGATGATGAATTAAGCGGATTTTGTTTTTATTTGGCTAATAGAGAGAGACGTTATTCATGTAGGTATCATGGACAGTAATGAGAGCAGTGTCTATGACTCATTAAAAAGTATTGGACTTCAAAAAGTTTTTAAGCTAGAGTTTATATACACGGATGAGCTATTGATTTAGGCCATCACTATGAAATTGTAGCTGGACTGCCTCGCATTTATATCGTAGTCACAAGCAGAACTACTGAGCTGTGGTCCTGGGTTCGATACCCAAGTCGGCTATTGAGTTTTTTCATTAAGAATTACTCTGTAGCTGGCTGGAGTTTGGCAGTTGGTGGTATGATACCCCCGTACCTCGGAAACTACGTAAATCCGTTGGTCCTACGCCTGATCTCTCTACAGTCGTGTCAGATTGCCGTCCCATCGGACACTATCGTAAAGGAACAAGGAGAGCACCTGTGTTTGCATACACGATTTAGCACTATAATATCTCCAGCGTATTTGGCAAAATTAGACCGGGATGATTATAGCTGGATTAGTATTATACAATAACTTTGACATATTTGAAATAAGAATGGCACATAATGGGATAAAATTTAAAAAATATATACAGTTAAATTAGATTGAATAAATATTCAAACATAAAAAAAGAACTTCGTACTGAATGAATAACCACAAACACTTTAAAAAATTAACCATTGTGATCTCTTAGATGTTCAAAAGTCAAAAACATAACACAAGGAAACTGAATACAATTCCCGTTTCAGAAACACACATTTCTAAAACATCTGTGTACAATTTCATAGATGCACCTATCATTAGTTGCGATGAACGAATCGTGAGAAGCAACATATGTTTACAAGAAACTCCAGCGGAGTACAAAACCAAGATATGGATAGTGCCACATTAGGGTTATAACCTTAGATACCTCATGCTTACACAGGCATTTGAAGGTACTCTATAATAAAACCAATGCTAATCGAAAAGAAAAACCTAAAATGATTAATGCACCAAAAGTCCTAAATTCTTAGGAATAGGATAGTCTTGTCGATAAAACAAATACCGAGGTTAAAGCTAAAAATTCAAAGGCTGATGTCAAGGACAAAACATTAACCCACGAAGAATTTCTATCAAGTTCATTTGTTCCCGCACTAAAATAAACTCCAATCCATCATACTAAACGTCTATACGCAACAATAGTAAAATCTTCCAGCGCTGATAAAGGCAAGGCAAATATGTTTAATTGCCACAGTTTAAGAACGCAATGAGTCAATGTCACTAAGGTTTACGACCGTCTTGACTGAAACCTTGATGATGCTCTAATTAAAGTTTATCTTTTACTAGTTTATAGACATTTAAGACGATCAGACAACCTGTTCTTTTTGGACTATCAATCTTTACAGCGTAAAAGGATAAAGAAAACATACTGTGATGCGATAACTGCTAAATGCCCAATGCAATGTAAAAACCGCATAAGATTTTATAGTATTGAAGCACGGGGATACAAAAAGTAGCAATACAACAGCCGTTGTATTGCCAATGCCAATCGTTGAAGAATAGTTTTCTTCGTCAATAAAACTTGCAAAGAGATAAACTTGATTTAGAATTTTGAGAGTACAATTTGAATCAAAAGATGCTCAAACAAAATTTGAAGAAATGACAAAGCTGTGTCAAAATTTAGAATCAAGATGAAGCAACATTAAATTCAATAGACTAATGAACAACAAAATAAAAATAGGATTCCTTGCACCAAAAGAATAAGAAGATCATTATATCACAGAATTAACAACCTCATTTTACCATATAGTCCTCCTCAATTTTGTGCATGAACACCTCAATTTGCGGTAATGGTGTAACAGTAGTATATTACATTGGAAACTTGACTGCCTCCTTGATGCTCAGGACCCTAATATATAGTGACTACAGTAACCACAACCTTGTCACACCTGACTGGTGATTAGACAGCTAACCACGGACTAAGTAGGTTAGCTAGTACTAAGTTCATACTTAATCCTTTTAAGTTAGATAAGAGGATTACGGCGGCTCAGGAATTCTTCAGCTGTTGCAGTTGGTACAGAATGAGATCATCTATTTCGAAACAGTCTTGTTGTAGATAAAGAGTTGAACTATGCTTTTTGAATGAATGAATATGATCCGTCTCTGGTTGACAGTGTTTTCTCACTTGACCGCTAGTTTTGCTCACGGTTTCAAAAGTAAAATTATCAGAAGAGGTCAGCTAGATAACTCTCTATAAAATTTAACGGTAACTGTAGTCAAAGACATTTCAAATATCTGATAAATAACGCAACTCCTATGAATTTGAAGAACTTCTGATGTTACAATAGGCCATAAATATAAAACATTTGCTTTCTGAAAATGTTTTAAATGACTCTGAGTTGTAAATAATTTTCAGAAACTTAATATTATTTACGACATAGCATAGTTAACTGAATAATCTTGAAATAATGCTAAGTAATGTTCGTCGCTGATGACGTTATTAAAGGAGAAAACTAATAATTCATATACTTTAAAAACTTATTCGGTAAATACATTAAAAAGCACAGAAATATTTTAAGTAATGGAGTCAATGAAGACAACATATTTCAAAATAAGGTTTCCAAAAGAACATTAAATTATTTCTGTTGGTAAATTTCTTAAATAATGAAGAGACAATTAATTACTCTAAGGATAAATTAAATATTTATCTAATGATATTAGTTACCATAAATTTAGGTTAAAAAGGTAGTAGAGTCGGACAATAATTATGTAGCTACTGGAACTAGTAAAATTCCAAAAGTAAGTTTATGCTTATTTACGGATTGAATCCAATAGTTTCATAGCGCACAAAATCTACAGTGCAATGAACATTTTAATCAGACCAGCCCATTTGAAAGTATATAGGTACATAATTATTGTTAATGACTTGTCAACGGCAACAGTTGATGAAAATTACATATCTAATAGATTTGATTGAATCATGAAATCTAATTTAGTTTTCTAACCGAAACACTTTTGAAAATACTGTAATTATTTCCTATCACAGTTGACAGCCCTCTGGGTTAAACTTAGATCGAAGAAAAAGAAAATAGAGGGATAAAAGATTAAGGTTACTCACCTGTGCTGGCGCAGATTGTCCTGTCGCTTGAAACTCTTCCCGCAAACCTCGCAGCTGAAGGAGAGCTCCGGGCTCTTATGGGTCCGTTCGTGTATCATCAGGTTGTAAGACTTGGTGAACCGACGCTGGCAGTACTTGCAGACGAACTCGCATTTTGGGCGCAGTTTGCGTCTGAAATCCCGTGTGTGGTCCTCGTCAATTTGCATCACGGCGAACATTTTGTCTGGACTAAGATGTGATGCTTACGACGGGCGGGGCTTGAGCGCCTGTACAATGATAAGTTATCAAATGTCGTGTGCGTTCGATATGTGACTGTATGTGTTAAGTATAGAGTCCATGTTTCGGTGGCTGTCTTGTTAGTAAGTGTGCAGTGATAACGTTGTGTGTAGAGTATTTGTAAATGTTGTCGAATTTGTGTTTTGTCTCTTTCTGTTTGTGGTGTGTGAGGAGGATGGAATACCTAATGTCTAAGTCCCGTCATTAACCGTCGCAATTGATCATGATAATGATAGAGTCAACACCTATTTTCTAAATGTGATCATTAACACCGTATTAAATTATATTTAAAGGATAACAAGTGGCGTTTACTGTGGTATTAATAAATATTTGAGGCAATATTCGAAGGGGCAAATTGGTATGTAAATATTTAATAAGTAATTCGATACCTTAATAGTATTTCACGCCTTCAGTCCACATCAAATATTTAAATATACAAAGTAATTTCAAACTAAACGATGTTTACGATGAAGATATTATAACATTATTTCCTAACAAAGTAACCTTTATAGGTACACTACAAGAATAATTTATTATATTGATCATAATAACACTTTATGAATTATTAAAATACGCACCTTTAAAATCGATTGCCCACGAAGAAGATATTAAGCTTTACAAGCTTAACTTAACACTTTCACTAAACTTGGTGAAATAATAAAAAATCGAACTTATGTGTATGTAATTAGGATTGAAAAGAGAGTGTCATTATTTGAGCACGGATTTAAAGTGACTAGATGTGTCAATGTGACAGTTCACAGTACGTGCGACCAAGAGCGGGCGTGTTTAGCAACTGCGGCGGCGCGAGGGTGCGGAAACTACTGATAGCGTTACGCGGAAGGCGCGCGCAGCCCCCTCCACGTGCGTCCGCGCCGCCGTCAATGAACAGGTAGCACGACTAACCTGACGGCTCATACTGGGAAAACTCCACTGCAGATTTATTAGCTTGTGGTGAACAAACTACGTTTATGATTGTAAGCTATAAGTTTTATTTTCGCGATTCCAATAAACTTACTTATTATTTGAAAGTTGCGTTTTCTCCTAACAAAGGTATATTTATTTCTTTTTACTCATAGTTTTTCATTACCAGCGATTAAAGATTTTCTATTTTCACTTATATTTGTTCTTCTAGCTCAATCGCCATTACTTTTATTGCTTTTTAAGCTCGATGCGTAATATATCACAATTAGGAATTCCAATTTTTTGCTATTAAGAGTAGGAGCTTTTTGTGAAACAAAATAACCGTATCATATCTTTTGACGTGATTTGAAATAATGTCAGTACCGATTACATATGGCATTATAAAACGGTGGGAAAGCGCCCGGTGGCTCGCGGCGCTACCGTGTATTTCACTCACGACACTCGACCCCGGCTATTTGGGCACCGTACTCTTTACCGGTATACTGTTTACCGGTAAATTGGTGATGATTTTCGGCTTCTGTCATTACCGCGCCCTGAGGCATTGGTGTACTTTCTAGTTATCGCAGTTCTGTGTAATTAAGCTGGATTGTTTCGGTCAAAGTCGTTGTAATTACAAGTGCGTGATCTATTGCGTTTGTATTTAGACCATACCTAAGTTTATTCATTATTCATACTAGATTAGTGTGAAAAATACGTTTATATACGTTTTAGGAGACTTCTTTTAATTATTGAATGGTCTGTTTCTATAGTTCTAAAGATAGAGAGCGTCTAATATTGGATATATACAAGTTAATAAGTGCTCATTCCTCGACAAAGCATCATAAACTGAAGACACTACTGGAAATTACAATTCCTACTCACACCCCTAGCTAGTACAAGCATTAAAGATGAAAACTCATTCAAAATACCCGTTGATTTTCACGCAATATTCAGATTTCGCGTGTTCAAGAAGCTATAAAATTTAATTCTTGGTACGGGCGTGAAGCGGCACTTATGACTGGCTTTATAGCCAAGTAACTCCATTCAAATTATCTTAACCCTCGTATGCCTATGCGTTTGAGTTTTAAACTCGACTTTAATGAGTATTCATACTTAAATTTCTTAGTATGACTGGACATAAGTGTCTGCTGATTAGCAGCATTGAATGGCTTTATTTTTACCTGTATTGTTGAGTGAGTATTGTGTAACGTGTGATTGTGACAACCGATTTCTGGGCTTCCAATGTGTTACTAAATATAATATGTTTGTCTATGATTCGTAGAATCTATACTGGTGAATGGGTTGTTATAATGTTTTCGACCAAAAACTGAATGGGATTGTATCGTAAATACCTTTAAATTGTTGTTAAATGCATTTAGAATTTAAAAGTAGACCGGTTCCTTATAAATCTGCACAGATTTTGTGCCATTACGGTGGAGATAAAACAATGGTATGCTATGCTGCTATACAATTTACTAAACCACTGGAGCTAATAGCTTTAGGGAATGCGTTACTTAAAAACAGAAATGGCTTATTTTTGCATACGAGCCAACCTATCAACATCATCTTGAATTCAAAAATAGAATCCGCTTGCTTACAGAAAAACTCATAAAAGAGACGCAATACCAACGTTACGCGCAAAAAACCTTGTCTACTCCACAATATCATGCGAAAAAAGGTTACATTAAATATTCCGGCATTACATAACCTTCTGCCGACTCCTTGATTGCCGATACAAGTCGTATCACAACTGGAAGTCACGACAAAGACCAAGACTAAGGCGCCCGCGAAAAAAATCACCAATCATACCGATCTTTTCATTTTGTACACATACTTTGAGCCCTAAATGGGCACACACACGGTTAACTTTTGATAACCATCGGATGGTCACGGCCGGTGAGATATGGTGGTCATAAAAACCATTGTCGGTCAGGAGTTAAAAGTCCTCGGTCACGGAGGGTAAATAGGTACTTGGCTACATACGGACTGCAAAGAGGTTTTCTTTGTTTCAAACGATTTATGGAGCTTTGCGCTATTCGCTTTGAGGTCAGCAGGAGGCCTATGGTGCGATGGTATGCGGTGATACCTTTCAGAAGCTTCTAGAAAATAAATTAGTTTCAATACCTAATATCCTACAATGACCAGAGGGTCAAGTGGCGTAGTTATAATTTTGAAAAATCTTCATTTTTGCCAATTTTTCGGTAGTCTAACATGCAATTATATATTACGCAAGACAATCAAATCCATCAATAAATAATCTAAACCGGCTGACGACAATGGTCTGCACATTTATAGTATAATGATAGAAACCGTACGTGTTGAGTGTAGAAAAATCACTGATTTATTTTACAGACGAAACAACTGGGACTAAGAGTGTGAAATTTTGCGCAAGGTTTCCTTTTATGACGTAGGCCAGCACTAACAGAGCATTTCAGCAATTCACTCTCTAAGGGGATGAAATGGGGCTCCAAATTTTGTATGGATAAACCTACTTTTGCGCGGGCGAAGCCATTGGCAGAAGCGAGTTTGCAATAAATAGGATTCCTACTACTAGATCACACTAATCAGCACCGGATCTCCAATACCGTAGCCAATCGGAGGCCATTCATGATTGGGAATTCTAATTTAGCTCTACGAACATTTAAAGTGCAATTTGAATATATTACAAATATAATTCAGATTGTGAAGCCTGACATTGCATAAATACCGCTCATTCATCACCGAAGGGTTATGGTGTGAACATATATAATTTAACTGTTGTTTCATTATTAATATTAATCTTGTTTTGTTATGTTGTGACGCGTGCGTTTCATTTCCAAAAGATTAACGGGTTTTACTGGAATAGTCTGTACTGACGATCTTTTGATCTGCTTTCTTCTAACATTCTCTAGAGACATAACTCTTCATCTTCAGCCAAAAACAACGTCAGTAAAGACAGATTAATGCTTTACGAACTCGATATTGAACTTGAAGCATCTATGAAAATATACTGTATAAAAGAGAAGAAAAATGATACTCTAAGATAAGGTCAAAAATCTAGAACATCACATCGAAACATAACTTTACCTATGACTTTTATAAAATAGAACTACTTTAAAAGCTTATCAAAGGGCATCAGCTCATGCCAAAGAAAAATTTTCGATTACTTTGCCCACTTTGCCGGTTTGAGAGGTTTTTTTTTTTTTTTTTTTTTTTTTTATGGTAGGTAAAATCATCCAATGACAAGTCCCGCCCTTGGGTGGAGCGGGAAGTAGTGTCAGACTCTTACTGACTAAAAACCTACCCCGTTCCTTCATGCCTATCATGCCGGGGCTGAGCCTTCCTCTCAGAAAACGGCCCTTAACCCCAGCAGGCTTCGACCCTGCCTGCCTGCAGCTAGCAGGCTGGGCCTCTACGGTTTGCTGACAGCTCCTTGAGGCGCGCGGGAACAGAACGCGCCGTCGACGACTTGGGCTCGATCCGGTATGTTACCGGACGATCGGACAGCGTGCTACCCATTGCACGCCGTCCGCAAGCCCGCGCCTACGGTGGCCGGAAATCGGGATCGGAATCCCGGCGGCGGCTGGGGCGAGCGCCCCGTTGCCTTTGCCTGATGCGGTCTGCCTCCTCCTTTGCTAGCATTACTGCTTCGCAGAAGGAGGCGACCGCCTGCCATCCCTCCTCACTCCGGACCATGGCCTGAACCAAGGCCCGGCGAGAGAGATCGCTGCCGCCGATTGCCCCCACGAGGACACGGCGATGCTCCGCCCAGGCGGGGCACACCTCTACAGTATGCTCCACCGTGTCCTCCGGGTGTTCCGCACAGTGGCGACACCCGGGCGAATCCTCCGCACGAATCCGGAACAGGAACTTGGCAAACTTTCCGTGTTCCGTTAGGACCTGCGTCGTGCGGAAGTTAAGAGTGCCGTGAGGTCTTTCCAGCCACGCCTCAAGGATGGGCCTTATCGCCTCGATTGTGGCGCGCCCCGAACGAGGTTGCGATAGTCGCTGACGCCATTTCGCCATGAGATCCCGCCGGAGCTCTGTCCGCCATGCCTCGACTTGTCGTGGCAGTGGAATTTCGCCCCGGCGTTGCATCTCCATGCGCTTGTCGTGCATGTGTGCAAGGACTGTTGCCTCCAGATCCCATGGCGGTTGGCCAGCAAGGAGGGTCGCCGCCTCGCGGGAAATCGTTCGGTACCCTCGCACCATGCGTATTGCCATGACCCTCTGGCACGCATTCAGCTGGGCCTTCGGCTGCTGTTGCAGCGACGGCGCCCACACCGGAGCACCGTAAAGGGCCATGGACCGAACGATTCCCGCGTACAGCTTCCGGCAGGAGGCGTCTGGTCCCCTGAGGTTGGGCAGGAGCCGCCCGAGAGCAGCCCCAGTCCGGTTCAGTTTGGGAGCCAGACGTCGGAAGTGCTCCTTGAAGTTCCACCAGCTGTCGAGGACGAGTCCCAGGTACTTCATCGTCGACCCGACGCTGATGTGAACTCCTCCTACCGTTAGCTGGGAACCCGGTGGTGGCGCACCCCTAGGGCCATGAAAGCACATGGCCTCGGATTTGTGCAATGCCACTTCGAGTCCCAACTGCTGGATCCTATCAACGACTATCGCAACCCCACGTGTCGCTAGTTCGACCGCCGTCCGGTACGACTCTCCCCGTGCTAGGACCAACGTGTCGTCCGCGTAGCAGACCACGCTGACCCCGTCGGGGAAGTCGCCGCGGTTTGAGAGGTGACAACCTGGAGAAGTTGCTGCTTACAGGAAAAGTAGATGAGAAAAGACCCAGCGGCAGGAGTCCGATACGTTAGTCAGACCAAATCCGTGCTACAATGGAGAACACAGTTTGCAACGGCATCCACATCGCCGAAGATAGGACAACATGGCGAAATATAGTCCACAAGAAAGTTATTCGTTGAGGTCACGACCCTCAGCATAGAGGATAAACGACGCAAGGAGGAGGAAAAGCTGATTATCATCATCATTTCAACCGAAAGATGTCAACAGATGAATAAAGGTCTTACAAAACTATCTCCATAATGACCAGTCCTGTGCGATTCGCATCCATCGGCTCACCTTGAGGGAAGCCTACTAACATTGCGTCTTCCAGTACGCGTTCGTCACTCTACAACCTTTCGACAACACTTAAATAGTTCAGTGATATTACTACTCATAGTTTCGGTACTACACGAGATAATCATATAAACTCATCTTAATAAAACCGCAAAATGAACTGATGCCATCATTTTGATACCTACTTACATATTTAATAAATCCAAGCGGATCTAGCGGTGACTCACGCACCACATGGGCTATAGGCCTCGGATTTATCTTAAAACATGTCCGATGATTCACTTCATGTCCCTTGAACTGTTGACATTTGTTACTTGGATGGATTTTAATTACTGAGTTCACTGTTAATCGTGTTTTGTAATTACATATCTCACTGATTGATTGGTGATCGTTTCTCTTGCAGAAATTATAGGCTTCTGAAATATTAGCATCTGCTAATAGATCATCTGCTATTAAGCCCACAAGATGGAGACGCTCAGGACCGTTTATTGTAGCGTCACTTCGGGGAAGCCTAAGTCCATCAATGAACCTCTTTTAACTGAAATGATGATGAGTAAGTAGGTCATTTGGAGGATTGTGCAATATTGTGAATGGAATTCTGGTAGATAAATAGCTGGGTTATACTGTAAATAAGTATTAGTTTAGCGTGACCAATATTGAAAAAAGCAAGAGTATTCTGGATACTAAACAAGTTCGCAAGAACGATTTGAGAATTCTTCACTAATAGACCCAAATCTTTAGGTGTAAGATACAGACCCTGCAGCAGAGGATTTGAGTAGTAAGCTGGTGGAAGGCTTAATCCTTAAGCCTTGTTTGAGATATTAAGGTATAAATTAAATTTAGGGATTGTTCATTTGAGTTACTACAGCCCTAGAGGAGAGTAATGTAAAGTACATAGATCACGAGGATTGTCAAAAAAGGAAACTCGTGGTCCTAGAACGCAAAGGACACAAGTGTGGTTTTACCTATTCAGTAAAAGTCTGACACGCCGTCGCGCTCCACCCCAGAGCGAGAGATGTCGTTGGATTATTTTAAACTTCAAAACTGGCGAAATTATTAAAAAAATATAACAATAACACAGTTCGTAAACCTCAACATGTAAGTACAGAAACATACTACGTTTAAAAACATTTCGTACGAAAACGACTCAGGGCTGATTTCATCATTCAATATAAAAACTTAGTTCAACTAAACTGAGCTCAGCGTAATCTAGTTTAAAGACCAGTGTCGTAAACATAGGCGACAACAAAAGAATTGAAACTGAGTATAGCGTAAACTAGGTTCAATTCATAGCGGTGAAACGCAAAATGAAGCTATAATCTCGATTAGTCGCTCAAACTGCGTTTTGTTTGAACGAATCGAGATTATTTTATTGGTGAATTTGGCTCTCAATTCCTCCTAAGATAAACTACGTTCAAGGAAACTCTCGTCATAATTGATGATGTCAAATGGCACGCGTTACGCATTTTACGTATAAAACATATTATAAGTACCTACTGTAGTCACTAGAACTTCGCGATAACAACATCCTGACGGTATGAGACAGACAGTCTGACTACACTCAATGACTTCGCATCTTTTAATGAACAAAGATACCTAGACCAAAGTCCGGTTGGATTTTAGTAAAAACTGTATTTAAAACATTTCAAAACACTTTTTATCGCATGTTGTTTTAGTTGTTTCGGTATTTTTGGGTGTTAACCCAAACCGCCTTATAGCAAAAAGCGATCTAAAATAGTTCCGGGACTATAAGTAGGTTTAATTGTCATTAAACCTAGTAATAATCCCGGAACTACATTAAGATCGCGTTTAATTGGTATTAAACCTAGTAATAGTCCCGGAACTATTTTAGATCGCGTTTTGAAATACGATGGTAAAGGTTTTCAAACTAAGCTGTTTGAGAACTTTCAAATATTTGTTTTTTTATTAAAACAAATAATTGAACCTTATGTAAAGTTCGTACAAAAATTGTAATATATCCCAGCCCTAATATTTATTCGACTGTAGTCATATATGATGCGTCACAATTTTGCGGTTCACTTCATAAGCGTTGAGTCAAAACAGTGATTAATTAGCAAAGATTGATTATGAAAACAGAAAGAATGTCGATGACGAAACCAATTTCCTACATAGCTCATCCTAAAGAATTGCCAAACTTAAGTGGCAGTGGGCAGGGAACATTGCTTGCAGAACAGATTATCGATAGGCCCGAAAATTTCTGGAGTGACGACCACGTACCGGAAGAAGGAAGCGTTGGAAGGTCGCCCACAAGGTGGACCGATGACCTGGTGATGGTCACGGAAATCCGATGGATGTGAGACACACAGGACCGGTCGTTAAGGCGAAGCTTAGGGGAAGCCTATGACCAACAGTTGATGTCTTTTGACTGACATGACATCCTAAAACCTTGAAAACTGATCAATATGTAAAATTTAATTCTTACAAGACTTTGCTTACAAGTTTAAGCATCACTTAACAAGGCCAGTTTATGGATGGGTGATCATCGTAACATGCCAAGACTGAAGAAAGCACGTTAAGCCTTTGACCCCGGCTGTCATTTTATAGATCTTTGACAGTCGTTACGGATATTCAGAAGCCAGGTTTAACACAAGTCTTGCCAAGAGCTATCGAAATACCCAATCACTGGGTTGTGGAGTTCAGATTGCCAAGGGTCTGGATCTGGCCTTCACAACCCAGTAATTGGGTAATCAATTACAGGGTTGTGAAGGCCAGATAGGCAGTCGCCCCATGTCAAATACTGGCATTAAGTTGCATCTGGTTAGGCTGGAAACAGTCCCTAACATAGTTTTTTTTTTCGGCGGAAAATCATCCAATGACGTTTCCCACCCGAGAGGAGCGAGGGGGCATGTCAGACTTACTGACTAAAATAACAACTGTGTCCATCAATTGCCTTTTGTGTTCTAAGACCACAAGTTTCCTTTTCAGAAATTCTTCGTGGCGCGCTATCCAACATAGTTGGGAAAAAATTGAGCCTTTTCAAAATCAAGAAAAAGAAATTATTCCGCAGATTTCTTTAGCAGTTCATTAATACCATTGTATGGAATCTCGCAAGCTATAAACATTGCACCTTAATAATTATCAACAAAAAATGCCACTACCAGCTTTAATTACTTAAAATTCCAGAATACATTGAAACACTTAGCTACATTGTTGTGAAAATCGATCAACTTCAATATCTTGCGATACATTACTGTTCTGCTATGAAAAGGGTTTTAGCCAATTAGTGCAAAAAAGGACGTGTATAAAGAAAAAGGGTTTCATGCGAAAAAGATGAGAATGTTAGGTTTGTGGTAGAAGGAGTATTTAATGTTCCTTCTTGAACTATTTGAACCATGGATCAAATGATGTTCATAAAACATTGTCAGTGGTACTGGCACGTTTTAAGGTCAGTAATTAAAATACATCACAACATAATAAAATGTTGAGTGCATCGTAAACTTTGCCTGATTTTTATTCTATATGAAGTGGTTATGACTTTTGAAACATTGTTTTTGAGTGCTACTATTAAAATGCAAATTGCTGGAATGGATCAAGAGTCGAGATGAAAATTATTTCTCACAACTGCTTCTAAAGTTACTGCAATATTTTTTTCTGAACTCACTTTGTTTTTTTTTTTATTTTAAATACTTTACCAAGTTAGTGATTAGGATTTTTATTTAACTATTTTTTTGCTGATTTAACACATTACAAATGATGCAAACCATAAACTCATTAATGAGTCAAAAAAAAAAAAAAAAACAACACAATATTATAACACGCATGAAAGAAAATTATTTTATTTATTTTTATACAACCTATTGCGAACTTCACACCATGCAAGAAACGGTTAAACAAACCAAAAAGATACGATGCAAGATATTTTTGTATAATTTAACACAATAGCAAGAACTACGTCTCCAATATTTATCAAGTTATTGTGTCAATGCCTTTATAGTAACATTTAATACGGTCTATTATGGGCATTGACTCTATTGTGCACCTTTCAATGAAAGCACGATGCCGAGTCAGCGTGAGTTCGTTCGGCTATCGGCTTTCGGCATTCGGCTTTCTAGGAATTCGATGTGTAACCATTGTTGGTAATGTGTAACGAGAGGTTTTGTTATTCAATTGTCATTGGATTGCATTTATTTTTAATTTATAGGTTAGGTTTCTGAATAATTTGATAATATTATCATGTTTAATCTTACACCTTTTTTACATGGGAAATTATCAAATGGCTTCTTCCACTCTGTGTAGAATCAGTGACACAGAGACAGTGTCAGACTTTTACTGACTGGAACCTACAGTGTTCCTTCAGGTGAACTTTGCGAGGGGCCACGGTAAGTCTTTCAACGATATAATCCTAAACAGACTTTTTTATTCAAATGGTGAGAAGAAATGGTTCTCATTAATATAATTTTTCACTGTTTCATTAATTCTTAACTCGATCAAATAAATATTAAAAAAAGGATGAACTTTGAGAAAATTTCACAACAAATAGTTTTAATATTTAAAAAATCAGATCGTTAAAAACCTTGCTTATAAAAATCATATTTTATAAAATAACAAATGTTAACAAAACTCGCTCATAAATTAATCGGTCTTTTAACAAATACCAAGGGAACATAAAAGCTGATGATCACCCACATTTGAATAAAATTATTACCATCTCATTGTTCGGCGCGTGCGCTGGCGCGTCGTTTCAACACGAAATTTTATGTTTATCATTCTATTTGACATTTTTACGAACAATACAATGTCTGTCTCACTCCCACGTAGATCCGTGGTAGTAAGAATGAAAGGGATGGAACACGATTATCAGCTCGTTCTTTACTTTTTGAAAGAATTCCAAACATGAGCTGAATCACGTTGTTATAATTATCACATTTGTTTCATGAATAATTCAGTTGTGGTTGGAGAAAATTATACAATTAATAAGGGTAGCCAAAAAAGATATTTTTTTTTATTATTCATTTGGCCAATATTTTATTAATTAATTAGCAAGGATTGCCCATAGGTACACAACAAATACTCCATTTCGTCAGCTCTTCTATCACTTATAGGGATTGAAGAGCTAAACGAGATAGAATGCCCAGTCACAAACTTACGACCCTGGCTAATAGGACGCTAAAAACACTCGTCGGACCGGTCCGACGCGAAGGGTTAGAGTGTTTAATTCCAAATTTTTGACAAATCCCATTTATCTAACACCCTTTGCAAAATCAATTCATATTAATATCAAAGTGTCCACCTTATTCATGACATAACAGTAATAACAAGGATTGAAATTCAACCCTACTGAGGCCAAATTATAATATACAAATGAGAGTGTAAGCAGAAATAACGAAACAGTTTATGTCCCGCACGTTCCCACAGGAAAGGTATGCGCTTGGATGAGAACAGAGACGACCGTGGAGACTGTAATCGACTATATTATTTTTAGAAGATTTATTTTCTCGTCCTCACTGCCGTAGTTATATTGTATTGGATCTTCAATACCGTGGTTTAGGAAACTCGAGTTGATTAAGTGTGTCAGAATAAAAAGTATGCCCGATGATTTTTGTTTTTAAATTATTTTAACCAAACTGTAGTGACCACAAACTAACAGCTTTAAAAATGTCCGTCTTACAAGGTCTAAAACGTATTTGGAATCGTGAATGATGGCATCGGCATGGGAAAATACACAATGCTGTTTAGTCACAATGAAAATTACACAAGAGAAAAAGTTTCGCTAAGTGATTAGATTTTATAGAAAATATTTGTCATTTACTTACCGTGAAAACGTGAAAACTTTTTATCATCTTCTTATAAATAAAAATGAATATTCGTTAGTCTCGCTAAAACTCGTGAGCACTTGGACCTATTTGGCTAATTTTGGTCTTAAAATCTTTGTGATACTCTAGGGAAGGTTTAAACGGTGAGAAAATATTGAAAAATTCACAAAAAAAAACCACTATTTAGGCGGTACAAAGTTTGCCGGCTCAGCTAGTTATAAAATAAAATGAAACAGAATAAACTTTATTTTACACCAAAATAGTAATAAAACTTTATTATTCTTTTTTTACTTTATTTTAAAGTAATGTATTTTATTTTATTGCTAACACTTCTCCACTAGTCTCTCTGTTACGGTGCAACGAAGTATGCTCGCTGATATATTAGGCTTGAGTCGGATAGCCCCCGGCGGTTGTCCGGGCTATATCCCTACGTCTTTGGGTTCTCCACTGACCATGTAGTTAGCGGATTAACTTGTTGTATAACTAATTTTATGTATAGTGATGTTGATTTAGAGGGTTAATTAATAATTATGTTTCTTTTTTCTAACATTCTGCGGCCGTATTTTTTTTTTGAAGTTTTCAATTTGTTAAAAACTCAAAACTTGAATTTTTTAAATTCTATTCTCAGTGAAATTATATAAATTCTTTGAAGACTTTAATATTCTAATGTAGTGCTTCTAGTCAGATTTCAGTCAGTCCTTTACAAAACAATCGAACTGTATGCTCAGTTTTTATTTTTTTAATTACATTTTTTCTCACAATAAAAATTAAATAAAAATACATAATTTGAAAACTAACCGCGGAGTTACAAAAAATTCTCAACTCCCTTTGTTCCAGTTAAACCACAGACTAATACATAAAAATCTCTCAATTCCCACGGTCCTCTCAATCCCTCTCAGAGGGCGTGCCCGGTAGCTAAATAAATACACGCAGATACACATAATGTATATACCGCAGCCGGCTACTGGTTTACGCGGTAGCCAATCAATGAGTGTAGGTTAAAAAGTTCTTGAATATAGGAACGTGTAATGTGTGGGCAGTCTTAACTGTAATTTTATTCTTTGATAATCCTACGTGGTTATTAAATTAGTATTTATTGGTATTGTTCTACCGTTTACCTAGATGTTTTCTTTTAAATTTCCTAATCTGGCAATGTACGAGTATTGAATAAAGTTACATATAATGTTAAAAAAATACTGCGAGACTAATTTTATGTAAGGCAGACCTTTTATATCAATTTGCCTTGCTTCAAATTATTACAAAAAAAACAGAAAGCTAGAAATTTTGCTCGCCTTATCGTAGGTAAGTACCAATCACATGATAAAACTTAGGTAAGTGTGAAATAATTTAACAGAAAAGTAAAACCACTAAGAATGATTTCTGCTTTAAGACTAAACTTTGCTAGGAGAGCATATCTTCACACAAGCCATAATAAGTCCAGTTCAGAACTGAGCAATAATAAATTATATTCATGAAATCTCAACACGATTTGTGTAAGTCAGACCTGGAAGTCTCTCTCTCCTCAGACAAGTGAGACCTTGATATCCAGGTCCTCTCATATGAGAGGAATTTCTACTTGTGATAATCGCAATGACTTTTTAGAGTTTAGAGGTAAACGGAACAGAGAGTAAAGTCCCGCAAACCTCCGCTGAAAAGAGAGGATCCTCCGACCAGACGGATGGTTTGTCTGATCTGGGCAATTGACCAAGAGATGATTTCGGGCGGTTGTAAATGTTCAAATCGCGTGGAGATCTTTATTTGCGCGATGCAAGATTTTGTAGTTTAGTTCATATGTGGTGCCAGAGATGTCGCTATAAGTTTCTAACACCTTTGCTTTTGAACTCCTGTTTTTGTGAATTATTATAATCCATTTTAGCTCAACAGCCTCAGTAAGTGACACAACCAATTCATTGCGCTGGACAAATTAGGATACGTTTGTTTGCAAACATTCGAATTTCTTCTGTCTTCTGTAAGTGGGACAACATAGCTTTAAATCTATTTGGGAAACTGTCAAACTTAAAAACTTTGCAGATAAAATATCCTATACATCGTCCAAGATTCACAGTTGGTATTTAAAATATTCACACAAAAGAAGAAGTCCCAAAACATTTCATTACCTACAAGTCTAAAATAATATTTATAACAAAGATTGTTGGGTAATCTTGATCTAAAATGTTTGTTCTCACACATTAAATCTATCAATTAAGTGATTGTATTGCCTCGGGGGCTACCGACCTTTAAATTAAGATGCCTGATCATGCAATATATTTTATGTTCTTAGAACATTTTAGATTCGTGTGAGAATCTTTTTAAATGTCGACATGTGGACTGAGCGCTCTAATTTTTGGTTAACGTAACTTTAAAAGAAGGAAGGTTATTTTGGTTAAGGTTATTGTTTGAGTTGGTATAGATTGTTCATCTAGGAGAGAATATGCTGTCTTTTTTTATGATATTATGTCTCAATTGTCTGTTAATAAGCTGCTTATGACCTTTACGCATAAAAATGTCTCATCATTTCAAGCGAAAGACATCCATTATTCATCACTGTTGGAGATAGGCTTCAAAATGTCTTATAAAAATTTATTATCTGTGTTGCATTAAAATGTATTATGTGTATTGTCTGGACTTGATACTTGCACAAAACGAAAAATGATTAATTTAATTTATGAGCGCATTTTAGACAAAAGAACAATGGAACTTGCACAATTTTCGCCTACAGCAAAAACTACAGTGACGTCGCTTATAAGACCTAATCAATTCGACACGCATCTTTGTGCGTGCGTGTGCGCATGGAAAAAATGAAATCCGGCTACTATTCACCAATCAGGAGGCGGGGGGCGGAGCGCGTAACACGGCAGCGAATTGTTGAACCGCGTTTTTAAAAAAAGATTATTCATTTTTTTCACCGCTTCGTCGGCGCGTGAGTTGTGATCAGTGTGGGTGGGACTTTCTATAGCCCGCAGCGTTTTTCTCGTGGGATGCAAACGATCTTGCCTATACAGACCATACACATTATAATACCGAACGGGTATCGTCAGTTAAATTTATATGGGAGAGTCGAATTGCCTTTTTATAGAGGTCCGTATCTACGCGATTTTACGTCGACGTCTCGCGTTTATGTGGAAGTTTTAGATGGCCATTTTATTCACTGCTTAGAATTGAACGGTGGATAGTTTGAGGTAGTATAAAACGTTTGTTTTTGTACACATTCCCACCTCGGGCACTATAAAACAAACTACCTACATGGCAAACGCAATTGAAACAGAAATACATTCTGTCAAAATTTTAACTTTCTTGACAAACAGTTCACAAAACACGAGACAAACATTCGAGATCGGCCGGACAAAGGCAAACTGTAGCATTAAGGCTATGCACACAATACAAAAAGCGGTCAGGTAGACCGTCACCTGTGGCGCTAACCGGCGGGATGTTTGCGGTCAAGTCGCGCAAATAGCGCCATGCGAACCCACCTTTACAAACAAACCGAACTCAATGGATATGTCGCTTGTGAATGAACGTGCTAAGTGCCTATATCGTAATATACCTTGAAGTGTCAAATAGTTTTACGAAAAAAAAATGTTAATTTGTTTAACATTTTTTTTTCGTAAAACTATTTCTCAGCAATTTTGTGATTAAACAGAACAAATGTGAAGACAAAATATTTGTTCAGAGATCAAGAATAATAAAAAAGATTTTAGGATAATCCAAAAGCAAATTGCTATATGAAAATTCATTGAATTCATAAAAATTTAGGTAGCTACCGAAACTGCAATGTATTTAACTTACTGTTTATGATTAGGCAAGGCGTCCATTCAACGTAATATTTCTCACAACAACAAGTACCAATACACCGAGATAACACCAAATCAATAATGGCCAATAATATTGTCTCAATCGTCCCACTTATATCAACGACAAATCGCATCAATACCTACCCACAATGTTATCTTGTCGGGTTTTCTTCAAAGCGAACAAAAAACCAACTCACGCGCAAACATACGATACGTTATCTATTCGCCTCACCCACTATTTAAACTAAGATAAGACACAAAAGAATGTTTCAATTCCTTTAACATAACACCTCTTATAATTGGCATTGTTGGTAATCTTAGCAATTACTATCATTGCCTTTATGTAGTCGATAAGTTTAAGTCCTGTTTGTAGATATGCTTACAGTGTTAGCAAGTTATTTTCTTTATCGTTGTAAGATAAAATTGCTTCCTTTGTTTTGAAATTTTGCACTTAAATTTATTGATTCGGATGTGATTTGATACATGGATATGGACAACGCTTCTCCCAGAAGAAACTAGAAATTAAAACCACCAAAAAATAGACAGCACCATCTGCCTGTTGGCTGTAATTCTTCCTTTTGATTCAAAATTTACTGAGATCTAGAATCTCTAGATTCACACAATCTACACGTAAACTTATAAGTGATAGTGCAGTGGTATTTAATGAGCAACTTAGGTCTCTTTAAAGACGACAAAATTAAACATCTTTGAACAACAATATTTCAAAATGAAGAGAAAAAAAGAAGGACACTTATTTGATAAACACTACCTTTCTTGTGAATATTTGAATTCATTCGCAATTTTTGTTGTATTTCCATACTAATATTATAAGTCCAAAAGTAATTGTTCCTGTCTGTCTGTTACGCTGTCACGGTTAAACTATTGTACCGATTTTGATAAAATTTTGTATGAAGGAAGTTTACACTACTTTTATCCATCTTTGACAGCGACTTCGCATCCGCATTAACCTAAATTCACATAGACGACGCCGCTGGCAGAAATTAGTCTTCCTATATATGCATGCCTACATTATGTTTAAAGAATCTTTGCTTCTCATAACAACATGAGGTTTAAGATTAAAAAGGCTCGTCTAATGACCATATTTATAACCTATTATGAAACTAGATGTTAATATTTAACACATCAAAACTTGGAATTCGTTTATCTCTAAGATTCTCGAGAGATAAGCTATAGCCGGAACCCAAGAACTTTTGTATTTTATCTCGTTCAAACAAAGGTATCCTGCCTTCAACCCAGTTTGCTTTGTGAACAAATGATGTTAAAACTTCAAAGATTCGTTATGTATAGGTCTGTAAGTATATTGGTTTTGTTGTGTTTGGATGTTACACCTCTGTATAGTTTTTGAGATAGGAGTATTGGCTTTGATCAGTTTCGGTCAACGATTTGGTGGCTGGCATTTATGTTTTAGTAGTTATATTTCCACCGCCTGACTTTGTACAACCCCAAGAACATCTGCCACTCGGACACGATCTGCAATGGCCCTTATAGAAAGCGATCAATAAACTACGCACGCAAGTAGGCTGTTGCAAACACAAGCTTGCAAAGTGGGGGATTGTAGACCCCTCCGACACCCAGTGCGAGTACTTCGCTCCTGACCAGACGATGGCCCACTTATTAGAGTGGCCAAAGTGTCCGTACACCTGCACTTTGGAGGATTTTTAAAAACGCCACTGACGCCGCTATAAACGTGGCAAAAACTTTGAGGGAAAAGAAAACCATCGATTTGATAAGAAGAAGAAGTAGTTCCACTGTCAGCTAGTTAACTCAACCATCAGTTAACAATGTTAATAGATGCCACTGGAGTGTTAAAGAGTACAAAGCGGTAATTGACAATGTCTACTACGTCACAGAGATTTATAGGGCCTCAAGATTTGAAAATCGGAAAGCTAGTGTTTCTACCGAAAACTTAACCTACAAGACATAATGTTATTGGATTTTAGTTTACCATCATCGTAAAAGTCTACCATAAGCAAAATCAGCCTTATAAAGTTCTCACTGCTGGAGCTCAGGCCTCCATTTTAGGAAGGAATGGGCTGCAATCCACCACGCGGGCACAGTATGGTGGACGTCACATCTCTTAACTCAGGACTACTAAGAAATTCAACGACTAGTAGAATAGGTACTCTCGACATGATCAATAAAATACCTACATTATTTTGCATTTACAATAAGTAAACTTAATCGAGTAATATCAGTTATAATTTTAGTTTCAAAACTAACAGCCATAACAACCTACTCTCGATCAATATTTAAGTACCAAAAGGTTATAAATGGCTACACTGTTCGTTCGGCGGTGTCTTGACAAAAGCTTTTCTGATAATAAATAATCATTGTCTTGAGATTATTCCTCCCCATTGGTCGTAAACACAAGGCAATGTGTTAATACGTGCTTGTATGTATGTGACAGTATGCCGTTTATTTGTTGCTACAAGATAGTGATGGGCGTTCGTTCGAGAATCGACTAATGCAAATCGACTATATCGATTATTTAGTATCCTATTATGTGGATCGTGAATGTGAATATTGGTGAAGCTATGTAATTATAAAGTACTTCGAGTAATGTATTTGATTTGTGCAACTAAACAGATCTTATTACTCGTATATCTGAACCATATATAATGTAGATGCAAACTATATCGGCTTTAAAATAAATACAAACGTAGTGTCTTGCTATATATAGATATTTTCTAGGAACTATTTCAATAAATAACGTCCAACCCTTCGTTTGACAATATGCATCCCTCACAAAAAATACAACAAATTACTCTACATATTATACTAATTCAAACCCTAATAAGAATAATCGATTATACATATAAATCGATTAAAACCGTCCATCACTAGTATAAACCGAACGCGGTGTGGTTCGGCGAAGTTGAAAGAAAGTGGCGATGCGCTGGCGCCCCGTCGTGAGTCCTCGACATTCCCGAAACGTTCTACAGATTCGATATTTGAAAATTTAAATATGGGCACCTACAAGTGGCGAATTTAAAGGCCACTTTTTAATATCAGCGGGACATATTCGTTTGAAATGAATATTATAAAATGTTGTTGAGTTAACTACGTTATGACTTTATGAGAAATAACTTTTTTTATGAACAGTTTATGTTTAGTGATAATAAATTGCAAAACAGACATGTTCACAATCAAATAGAAATCTTCATTCTCTCTTTTTGGCTTTTATGTTTTAAAATATTTACTTTACAAGATATTAGAGCTGAAAAAAAAAACAACTTGGTAACTTTTCATTGAATAAATTAGTAATGAATAAATGAGAAAATTTCTTTACAATTTTCAATTGGGAGACTCCAAACAAAAATACAATATCTTTAGAAAATCTTAATATTCGTTCATAAAGGTTATTTTATACTATTGGATACAATTAAAAATCGTCCACAATTTGCCAAATGTGTAAGCTCGTATTTCTGCAGAATATATGAGAATTGCAAAATTGTGACACTCTACGAGTATATACCGGGAACTCAGTCACTCTGTATAACGTTCATCGTAATTAACTTTTTTATACCAAATTTTCGCTAAACGAAATATTCGCTAACAAGAAACCAAAACTAAAAACAGTCTTTGCTACTTACTACTTATCAAGAAAAATGTACCATATATCATTTTCCAAATTTTAAAATATCTTTATAATATTCCAAACACATGTTCCGCAGTATTAAAACTAAATATGCATTCTAAAAGGCTCTGATTTTATCGTCGGGTATAATTGAGAGTGATCCACAATTTGCAAGGTGTGCAGGCTCGTGCTTCTTTGCAACCGTGATACGCTTTAGACGGGGAGCTCAGTCACTCTATATTACGTTTATTACATTTATCACGCGAACGCTATAAAGGTTTATGATTTTAGCAGCTCAATCTAGTCGCACTTCATTTTATTGTGTATGTACTGCGTATTTGGAATGGTTTTGAATATTTTAATTTTCTGTATGAGATTAAAAAGCCTTTTTTTTATTTTGAATAATTTTAACATTTTAGTTATTTCCTATACAAAAGTTAGTTTAGACTTTTTTTACTTATTACTTCACTTTAAAAAAATATTTTGTAGTGATCGATTGTACAAATTAGAAATCAATTATATCATTTTACTTAAATTGTTTGAAAATCCTCATAAAATATATTAGTAAAACACCGAGATAAGATAGCATATTAAAACAAAAAATCAACGAGTAATCACTAGTTATTTTGCTAACAACGAAGCCTTGCAAAATTTATATTCTGATTCTCAAGCTCTTAGCCCACAAAGCCCACATTGTAAGTAATTATGGATGTAAATCGAGGCGCTTGGAGCTACAGAAATTGGCTCGACTTGACACATAAATAAGTTATTTAGCTTTTTTGCAGCTCGATAAAGACCACTCAACTTATAATTATATTACTTAGGTTTTATACATTTAGAAACACGCGATTTTTATTTGAGATTCCTCTTTTTCTTAAACAGTAAAGAAGAATTGTGTCTTTAATATAATATTTTGGTTTTCATTAAGAGTTTATAATTGAAACAAAAGCAATGGAATGAATTTTCTTGTCACATATAAATAGACACTATTTTAATAGTTTAGAAGAACTCATTTAAAAAAATAATAAAAAGGTATTTTATATTTAAATCCTGTCAATGAGATAAATAGCCACAAAAAGAAAACCTAGCCGTAAGTACAAGAAATAACTTACAGAATTGTAAGTTGAAATTATAGTTAAACACCGGTTTTATAGTTATTTATAACTGTTCGTTATATGCAGTTTAATTATCAACTGCAAATATCAAAGATTCATTTCAGTTGGAATACAATGGTTGGACAGACATAAATTAATCTGCAATTATTATTGAGACTATAAAAATGCGTTTCCGTGTTCAAACATTACTTGTTTCGTTTTATATTAAGTTATTGTTGTTATATGGAGATTGGACAGTTTCTACATAACTTTTTAAATCAATTTTCTTGATGGTGATATTTTGACTGTTGTTCAGTCAAAAGAAAAAACCATATTTTTCAGATACGTTTCTAACTTAAATCAATATTTCTAAGTTTGGTAAAAACATATCGGATGGATGACAATACAAACTTCTGTAGCCTTTTCTATGCCGAAATCTTTTTCTTGTTGCATCAATTGAAGAGATTCGCACACAAATCTCACGGGACCATATCTCAAAGGTGTCAAAATGTGTATCTAATGATGCGTGCTGTACAAAACTTTTGAAAATCACAAAACCCTCAAGTGTTACCTTAAAATATTTCTCAATGTTTTTTTTTATCTGTACCCATTATTCTTTTATTGTTCAATAAACCATAAATCTTTATAAAATGGTCACTATCTTACGTTGAATGGATCGACCGGTGGGTGCACATGATTTTAGTAAATAAAAAATGTCTATAATAAGGACAATATTTTTGGATGTCCTTTGTGGTGCTAGCGCCGAGAGGCGCTAAGGCGACATTTACATGATAATAGCCACGATTATTCAAATAATTTTTCTGTTTGTGTATAAGAAAGGATGGGAACATTTTTTTCTGTAATTGTTTGAGATTCCTCAATAAAGTTTATTGCATTCATTTCTTAAATGTGAGACCATAATTGTAGTCTGTATGAATTACTATTTTTAAAGCCCTGCTCCGTCTGAACTATAATTAAAATACTCGCGATGTTTATCGCGAATGTATCAACATTTATAATACTGACCTAAAGACTCAGAACTGTGAATGTGTGATATCCAAACAGGAATCGCGCGCGTGTGTGTGAGTGTATGAATATTATGATCAAGCAGAATGTGATGAAAATGCTAATTATGAATGATAATGAATTAATGAATGATAACTAAAGTTTTATAATAATTTATCTAAAAAAAACTTAGAATAACACATAAATAAAGTACAGTTTATTGATTCAATCGTATTAGATGTCTGATAATGTTACACATTTATTTAAATAAATGGTTTATAAAGAAAAAGTTTAACGACTTTTGCAAATATTTTCAAAATGACAACCTCACGATTTAAAATTAAGAAAGCTACGATTGAATCAACAAATATAAGAACAAATGTCTGAGTACTCACTGTATTCGGGCGATAGTAACTGCGATATTGTTGATTAATGTTTATTTTTACGTATAAATTACTCGGCTGCGCGGCGGTGACTGTTGCGTTTGCAGTAAAAAACAGTAATTTATTAGTGGCGACTTCTCGTGTTGGCACGGGCTTAACGAGTGTGTGGCGTGCGGTGCGGTGGACAGAAAAAACTGGCTCGCTTGGTACGTAGCTCGAGCAGCAGTGGCCTGAGGAAGAATAACCCCAGGAGTCGATGGGAGCTGCCACCGCTTCCGAACGTCCCCGCACCCCGCGCCGCCTCCACCCGCCCGATACAGATCACGCATTCTACGAATACCTTTAGCTACGGCACCGACGACCGCCAGCCATCTCTTTCGCTCCAATGCTGGTGCTGCTGCGCTGGAGGTCCGAAGAATCACTGTCGCGCGGGACGGAGGGGTTCTAATGGAAGTTTCACAGCGAACGACGCTTCCTAAGTTCACCAAGTAAAGGTCACACGGGCTAAGCGAGCCGAGCGACGCAGCGTGAGCGTGGAACTCAACCGCGGCGAGGTAGCCGCGCGTGCGCAACACCGGCAGCGCCCACATGACCGGCCGTTTAGCTGCGCGCGCTCCCCGCGAACCGATAGCTGTCCTGCTCACACTTATTAGCAGACGTATGTCTCTCTTTCTCACGCGGAGACGTGGAAAAATGTATCTAGTTCTGTAGAGGCGACGCGGAGTGCAGTAGCTAAGTTTTTTTTTTTCGTTTCAATAAATTTGTGGTTGTTCTTCTCGCTTAGGCGCGCGCCCGGGGCGTCGTCGAGCGAGACGGTGTATTGCCACCGGGTTACGCCTTCCGCGCGTTCTCGTTATTATGTAGGTTGGCCACGTATTAGAGCCTCATGTACTGCGCAAGTCTTAAATATAATATTGTCGTAAATACGAGTTGTTTGTGGTGTGGCCGGTTATTTATGTTCGGGGCGCGCAGCTACCGTAGTACGCACCGCCTTCTATGTTTTCACATTACACAATCAATATTTAATATTGATCGTGTAATGTTATATTTTAATGCAGCAAATATTATTTATACGGTGTGGATTTGCATTCACGAATATGTTCTAAATAACATTTCTGAAGAATTCTTGTTATTAAGTACCTATGTATATCTTAGACTATGTAGAATTTAGACCAGACAAAAATGCAATAAAGACCCTGTGCCTATTTTTTTTTTTTGCTATTTACTGCTACTATTGCGACATAATAAATTATTAAAAACATATTCGATACCTAAACACGTATTTTTATTTTAAATATACTCTAAATGAAGGATATGTGCAAATCCTATTGCATTTCCATAGACGTTGCCAAATCTTTAACTTAGCGTGGGAGATATATTCGGTTGCGAAGTAATAAATTATCAAAAACGGTTAAAATTTATTCAAACAATGAACTTTGTTCTCCTATTTAAAGGAAGCTATCATATATCGTTTCGATTTGTATTCCTTATAGAGAACTCAGAAGTATAATGCATCTTCTATGATGATCTAGGCTCTATAAAGACAATTTATGGGTTTTTCCAAACTATACATTCAAAATCGCATTTGTTTAGGATATTGACCGACTAATGTTATTTTCCTTTTGCGTTGGTTTTTTTAAAGTATTAGATATCATGTATCTAGATAGATACATGATACTAGGTACTGATTTGTCTTCGCTGAAGCGTGACAAATTGCACTGCCAAAAACGGAAATTATGCAAATGGAAAATACGTTTCCTAAAAGATACTTATTAGTTAAAAGAAAGCAACATAGAAGTATTACACCATAGCGGGACAAGAAAATAGCTTAAGTTAAATATTGTTAATGCAAATAAAATAAATCGACAACGTATCCAAAAAATAGTCGCAAGAGTGAGTAGTATTCTATTGATTTTTTACAAAATTTATTTTTATCATAACGCAATGTTATACTCAAAATTGAGCCATTGGATTTTCACTTAATTTTTTCAAAAGTGGAACGCACACATACAACCATGAATTTAACTTCGGTTCATTGTGATAAAATTGGTATTACATTGCACTGCAAAGCTTGTGTAGTACCTAGCTGTTTTCTGTATATAATGCATATCAAAAAGCTCATGCTACGAGTGGTTGATGTTTTTTCCAAAGATTTTAATAACCTAACCATTAAAAAATATGTGGTCAAAAAAAATCCTTTGCATTGCTCTTGACGAGTATTGTGTCCAAAAGGATGGCGGCTTTGCAATGCTGTATGACAGTATTACTTATTCGTATAAGGTAAAAACTCATGCTTATGTCAATAAGGCGTTTAGAGAGGTCTATATAGAATTTGTGGGCATTCGAAACCCAAAATTTTCAACAGCAAACGGTTTTTAAAATATAACTATGAAAAAAAATAGAGTAGATTTATTTTTTTATTATGTTAATTTGTTTTTTATTTGGTTAAGGTTATGTTTCAGCCGCTTCAGGTCTTTGCTGCTAATAGCACCAGCAGAGTTCGTCGAGCTAGGAAGATGGGCGCAAGAGTTTCTATTCAAGTAGGATCCCTCTCTGAAAGCCTACTTATCTTCCATGGCAATAAAGACATGCCATCCTGTGTCTTGCCATCTTATCCATTTACAATTAGCCATCCAGCTATAATAGGCTCTTAATAAACTAATGCGCTTCTCCATCAAGAATTACATCAAAGCTTACCATCAGGTGGGATTGCAGCGAAGCACTGGTTTAAATCATGGAAAAAAATTGGCCTGACGTCATAGTTGATTATTGAAATTTAATACATCAAATGATGTGTCATCTCATTTACAAATTATCTTCAGATTGAAGCAAGTCTTGTCCTTCTTCTTGTCCTTCCGACTGAGCAGTGGTGCTGGAGTGATAACGGCCCCGACTTACGAGTTGTAAGTCGCGGGTTCAAACCCAGCCAGAAGAATTGCTTGGTGTAATTTATTTCATCATCACTGCTCTCAAAACGGCGAAGGAAAACATCGTGAGGAAACCGGCATGTCCTAGAATCAAAAATTCGAAGACATGTGACATCCACCAATCCGCACTGGGCCCGCGTGGTGGATTACGGACCATTCACTCTCTTAGAGAGGAGGCCTGTGTATCAGCAGTGGGAACATTATAAGGTTTATGCTAGTCCTTCTTAGTCAGAATACGCAATGATCAATATTCATAATTTTGCCAATTTTGTTGAGTTTTAGTTTATGTTTGTTAGCTTTACAGGACTCGTCTATCTGTCTTCCAACAGTAGGTATTTTTTTAAATACTTTATTTATTAAAACCTTTATGCAATAGTGAACAGTATACAAAGGCGGACTTAATGCCTTCGGCATTTTCTAACAGTCGACCATAGGGTGGTACAGGAACATGACATGGTAGGACCGTTCATTGTGGTGACACTTAGGTTATTACTACCTATGTCCAACGATGATGATGATGATATGATGATAGGTATATTCGTGGACTTATGTATTCTTTACAAACCATGGGGCATTAATCAAAGTCGAAACTTTCATTGCTTAACAAGTGAAGAAATGAAAGTCCCGTAACTAGACGAGTGACCTGTTCTCAGACAGACCACACGGATACTAACACACCTCTAGACAACTAACATTGTCACAAATACAATTATTATAACGGACATCTCGAAGACACGCGCGAAACTACAATAGAAACAAAAGCATTGTGACTAAACGGACATTCCATATAACACCGTCACGGCTATAAACAAGCAATCATGCGAACAAGCGGTGACAATGACCGAAAACATCAAAACATATTAGGGGATGAATTGTTTTCGAAATTGGCTTACATTATAAGAGACGACGGGGGCTCATAGTTGTATTGTTGCATTATTAACGGCAAAGTGTCACAAAATGTTTGCTTACAATATTGAGAAACAAACCTTTTATGGTGTAAGAAAAAACGTGATTGTCCCGCTTTTGTTGGGGCGATGAATGGTCACTCTGCGACCACACTGAGGGTTGGTGCGTTGCTAATTTTCTAATTTACGGGACTGTTGTATGATTGGGATTTGGATATGTTTAGTTTGACAGTTTTTCAATTAGGCTTTTTTTTTTGTTCGTGTCATGAAGAGCAATATTTTTCACCGCCAACCGTGCCGTCAAAAAGTAAAATTAAAAACGTGACAAAAAGACTTTTTTTTTAATTAAATTGTAATAATATTATTTTCATTTAAGTGCATAGCTACGAGTATCTATGCACTTAAATGAACACTTGTATGAGTGTAGCGCGCGTTGATGTCTTTTCTTACTGCATAATTTTTGGCAGTTTCATAAATTATTGAAATTTTAAGTATTAAATTTTTAATTTAAATATTGGTGATATTATGTCCAATTGTTATAAAATTTAATAGTAATGTAATTGTCGAGTACTGACTACGTACATTCAATAACAGTACCGATTGTAAGTACAACAAATCATCTGTATCGATCGTCAAACAATCACAACTAACATCGTATCGGAAAACTCGAGCGTGTTAACAACTAAGCACGCTACCGGCCCCATAAAAGCGAATTGTATCTGCACTTCGATCGCCGTATACCTTATAAAGCGGCCGGCTAGCCGAACGCCTTCTAAAAATAATGTTTTGGCTCATCATTAGCCCGACAATGCGACGCGATCGGTTCGTGCTTTGTCTTTTTAGTCGGTGACGCAATTCATACCGAAACGGAACAATAAAATTCTTAAAATCCTTAAAGAAATTTCAACTTTATCATCATTGTTTCAAGGTTGAAATTCAAATGAGTGAGACTGTTGTTGATTTCCAAAAGAATTGTCCGTTGACAACAGAGACATCGATGCTGTTCTTTTTTTGAATATCGATTGTAAAGAGCATTCTCATGGGCTGTGAGAACTTTCAAGATGTACAGTCGCGGCTTAAATTCTTTTCTATTCAACGTGTCTTTGTTGAAGCTCATTGTCGGATGTCGGATGGTTGAAGACAGTTTTGTGCGTGATGATACAGCGGTCGGTGGAAACGATTGTGATCGTATTTGTAGACAGTTATGAATGTGACAGGTTAAATAGTAGACATAGTGGTATTACCTTTTTCAGCGACCACCCCATTACTTTTGTAGACTTAAGCTTGATTTCAGACATCGTCGTGGTCGTGTTCAGCTCTGCCCAGTGTTCTTGTGAACTTCTGTATGAAAATTTTTCAAAAGGAGACTAATGTTAGCCATTGAGCCTGATAGGACGCATTTTCACCATCTTCGTTTCAGCCTAAAGACGTCCACTGCTGGACATAGGCCTCTTCATGCATCGTGATAATTACCAGTCTAGTGCGTTACGCATCCTTTGGATTCCCACGACTAGATCATCAGTCCGACGGGAAGTTTCCCAACTACACCACTTCAGAACTTTTCAACCCCAACGACCATCTTACTTAAGCTTACCTAACTTTGATCCTCTTGAAGACATCTTCCTTCCTGTTTTGATTATGCAAAGAAACTCGCTTGGAGTTTCTTTCTATTAGCTCTTTCTATTGCGTTACTTTTAGCTTTCTGATGAAGCGCATTGTGAGCACGTTTCAGAGCCATTTTATATCACTGTTGGCGACACGCACTAGTCGTCTATAGACATTGTCTTAAGATACTGGTATTTCGGTCGTGAAAATGTCATGCAGCTTTCCCGAAGGCCGCTTAGCTGATTTGGATTCGACGTATGCCCTGAGGAAAATGTCTCTCTCTACAAAACTAAACGGTCTGTCCCAGGTAAAGGTAAAAGTTTAAAACTTCGAGTGTAGTCTCTGATCTTGATAGGAGTAGGTGCTACATGGTTATCATAACTTTGGCTTTGTCCATGTATATTTTAAGACCCACTCTACTAAGTTTATTGAGCATTGTGCTGAGCTCCGCCGTAGTCACAGCCATGACTACTATATCGTTGGTACATCAAGTGTGATTGATATACTCGCCATTGACATTGATGCCCTCCACAATAACCTTGAAGACAACTCCCATAGGGGTCGTGAACAGTTTTGTAAAAATGACATCTTCTTGCCTCACACCCCACTGCAGGAGGATAGGTTTCCAGATGGAGAGACCTTGTTTCCATTAGCTGACACGATTATCGGTATAATGATCACTGTTATTATTATTATATAGGGTGACTGGTAATTAGTGAACGATACTTAAACACGTGACAGTAGTGTTATCATGATAACAAACAACTTTTATTATGGGACCAAACCTGAAATCGCGAAAAAAATCAGCCATGTTCAGTACCTTTTGACCAGTTAGGCGAACACAAATATACTGACCAGCAGTTTATTTTTTGCGATTTCAGATTTGGTCTCATAGTAAAAGTTTTTTGTTATCATGACTGCAATCACGTGTTTAAGTATCGTTCACTAATTACCAGTCAACCTGTGTAGGTTGCTTTTTGTAGACCACTGCAGTCCTCCCTTTAGTCGACTTTCCTCTACCTTTTGCCTTTTGCCGTTTTTAATCCTTTTAGTAAAACGTTATGTTGGCTTAAAGTTTATAACCAATCAACAGTTACAAAATACTGCATGCTTTAAGAAAATTTCCAGATGATGACGTGATTTTCTCCAAGTCATCGATTGCCTATATTTTTAACGGCTTTATTAAATACTCATAAAAAATTTAATATCTCATCGCTTAGGCATCTATCGACTATAGAATATATTATTACTTCTTTATTTGCTTGATATTAAATATTTTATTATAGTCATGAATAATTATGTAGAAAATTTACTATCTTATCTGCTAATAAGAAATTCATAGTTACTCTTGAAGTAAGGTTTAACTTGCAGTGACTACTAAAATATAAGCACTCATTCAAATGGGGATTTCCCCTTTACATAAGCAATAGGAAAAACTGCGTCATATCCTTTGCAATGCCAAAAACATTACTAAATATTTTAAGCCAGTGCTTGTCTGCGGTCCCACAGATTAATGGTAAGCAGTGATGCAATCGTTGATGATGGGCAGCACTTGTTTATTAAAAGCCTAAATAATAAAATCTGAAATCAATTTTCAATAAGTATTTTGTTCTGCAAATGAAGATAACATTTTAATTGCTCAAGATATTGGATTGAGTACTTAAATACATTAGTTAAACATTAGTTAAATATTTATATCTTTGCAAACAAAGGTGCTAATCCATGAAGGTGTGCCTCTAGTCATGTGATTCATATGTGATATTATAGACTTTAATGATTAATCCATTTGTAAAGATAACTAAGTACCATGTTAGATAATCAGCAAGGTTATTGGCATGACTAAATACGCAAGCCAAGATCTACTTGAATTTCTAACACTAGCTGTTTCCCGTGGATTCACTACCGTAGTAAGTATCTGAACAGTAATATTTTTCAGAATAAAATAGCACTCACTATGGACTAATATCTTCTCCTCTTCTTCTTAGCGTGTTGATGGCAAAATTAGTTAAATTCCTTGCCTGGCACAGTTTTCGGCCACGGCAATGCCGTCCACTGATGCTGCCATTAGGTCCCTACGCGAACAGGCAATAGGACACGTGGTGCAGGATGGAAGGTTGGACATGGTCTGCGGAGAGATGCCGCACAAATTATGGACTAATATTATAAATTTCAAAGAAACTCGATCTGTCTGTTATGCTTTCACGGTTAAACTAAAGAACCGATGTTGATGAAAATTAGTTCGCCAAGCTTAGCTTAGCTTGAACACCAAGGAATATAGGCCACTTTTTATCTGGTTATGACTTCGACTTCATGTTCGCAATAACGGACATTTAAACGCACGAAGTTGCGTGCATAAGCTTGTAATATAACCGAATAACTTAACCAGTTATTACTAACTTATATTAACGTAAATAATAAAATTATTAGCTTTTAAGATACCTGAGTTATAGGTTTATCCTAGTTCAGGTTAGATCTAATAATTATTATTATTTTGCTACTATTTCTGTTCTACTTTAAGGCCGCACTATTGTTAACTTGCACGTTATTCTTCTAAATAAATAAATAAAATAAAAATTGTTAAAAATCTATCAGAAGGAGATATGACCAGGGACGAGCGGGAAAAAGGGACGGAGCTATACACCCTATATAGCACCATCCCTTAAATAGTTCAGTTTAGGTCGTCAAATGAATCGCGTAGAGAACTCGTGGTAGGACCTCTGTACTTCCAAAGATTCTTGCTTCTTAAAAGGGACCGCTACGTGGGAGCCCCCTTGCCTACCACTACAGTGTAGCCTATAAAGGTACACTTTAGTGACAGCCTTTCTTTAAAAAATACAACTTTTAATAAGCCCCAGTTTTGCACAGATTTTAAATCTACTATTCAGGGGGTCTCTAACTCAGCTGGTAGTTATACACCGTTAAATTTTGGTTTGTTTTAATCTCGCGGAGGGTCGATTCGGTACATGAAACCCTATCGATTTGTAAAGATAAAAATGAAAAAATAAAGTACTTACTTTTTTTTAAATTCGACTTTACGCATGTACGAAATTTATTTCTTTAAGTAAACGTCAGCTGATCGAGGCCAATGAATTGTAGGTAGTTGTACGCAACGACCAACAACTCCCTACAAGGTCATTGAGTCGTTTACTTAAAGAAATTAATTTCGTACATGCGTATATTAATACGAGTTTTAGAAAAAAGTACTTTATTTTTTAATTTTATCTTTATAAATCGATAGTGTTTCATATACCTGATCGACCCTCCACAGGATTAAAACGACCAAAATTTAACGGTGTATATCACACGCTAAAAATAAATACCTCGCACATCTTTAGATACTAACAAATTTCAAGAAAACTAAATCGCAAAAATTAAACGTTATAGTTGACAAAACTAAAACAATAATATTATTGATTGCGGTATCGATTCGCATTCACGAGAAATCGATTAAAAATTTACGGTATTCGATATGTAGTCTCTGAATGATTAATAATTTTGATCTGCAATCTGCCACTGAATTCCACTGTTGTACAGGTAGTCGTATCTCCGCATTAAATTATAGTTCTTGTTAATTTTTTAATGTCAATAATAAAAGAATTTTTTTTTTATTGAGTCGATGGTATTTTTATAGCCTTTGTTACTTATATTATGATAAACTCATTTTCGAAGGTCTTAGTCATTGCCCAAATATTAATCAACAGAAGCGAGCAGGCCGGATGCGTTTTATGTACAATTATTATATTAAAGTAATTTATAGGGGATTACGTGATAAAAATAATGCGTCTGTATTTGCGATTTTAGGTTTATTTTTCTGAAATTATAATACGAAAGGATCTCCCACATCCACACTTATCACCAACTGACATAATATTGATCAAATAAAATTGAAATAACTTTGAAATCACAAACTGACATAATATTAATGTCATAGACGAAGAAAATTCGTTACTGTAAGCATCAATTTTCCGCTACGTAAACCAAGACGATACGCATGAAACGCTATCAATTTGTAAAGATAAAATTAAAAACAGTTTTTTTAAACTCGAATTAATTTACGCATATACGAATTAATTTCTTTAAATAAACGTCAGCTGGGCGAGTTCAATGACCTGTAGGTAGTTAGTACGCAACGACCGACAACTACCTACAAGGTCATTGACTCGTTTACTTAAAGAAATTAATTTCTTACATGGGTATATTAATTTGAGTTTTAGAAAAAAGCACTTTATTTTTTTGTTTTATACTTTTTTATCGACCTTCCACGGGATTACAACGATCAAAATTTAACGGTGTACATAAGTCTAGACTCTTAAAAGAAAACGCATAAAAAATTACTAAATAGTTTAATTGCCCAGTACCTACGAGTATATTTTATAGCTTGTAGAAAGAACCCACAAAGATTTTCTCTCAATATCAAAATCTTTCAATGGTTAAACATAACTGATAACACTTAGCATAATAACTATGATTACTTAATTCCCAATCACAACTGTGTCCATTGAAATCCCCAAATTACCTTTTTTACAATCGTTCAACATAATAAAAACATAATTCAATTTTGCGGTTCACAGATTAAATTACGATCGCGCGCCCATTCTGTATGCGACAGTAAAAATGCTAATACTGACCAACGATGGAGTAATTTACGATAGCATGAGCCAACATAAGACAATATATATCATAAGGTGACCGTCAAAGAATTCGATTCTTTTTTTCTCGTTCGTAAAATTTTCAATGTGAAACCATTAGTGATTCACATAATTAGTGCTGCGAACTTCTAAATTAATGTTATTTTGTTAATTAGCTTGTTATTTTGTTCTTGATGACTCCTTAAATCAGGATTGTTATGTGTTTTATTACTAAATAAAGTAAAAAGCGTTAAGGAATTGTGTGTGAACGAATTATTTACATTTGATTAGACTAATTTTAGGCATTTGAGCTTCAGATTATCAAAATTAACAAAAAATAATCTAGCGACGTAGTATCTTATATGGGTGCAGTCTACAATCGTTGTTAAAACAGTTTTATTTTACTACATAATGTGTCATTTTAGGGATCCGTAATACAAAATTATTTTTATATACAAAACGAAACCTGAATTTAGTTTATTCAGAATCAATAATTGAATCGATTCCAATATTCTTTACAACATGTTATATTGTTTTCTCAAATATATTTAAAGAAGGTCACAAGTTGGACACCACCGACACTAAGTACAACACAGATCATGGCAGGTCATGGCAGGTATTACGAAACAGCGCACAGCTGGGTGTGGGAGCAAAACCTCAGTCACCCGGATGGCCCGGTGACCATATCTTTATGTGAACAACCAGGTACCTAACATAACAAGTTTATAACTTTGCGATTTTCCATGATACAGTTATGAAATTTTGTACATAGATTCTTTACATAAAAATACTAAACACATGTTTCGGGTTTCGCAAATACTAAAAATAAGATAGTATAATGACAGTCAAGGAGAGATTTCTCTGGTTTTGATATTGTTCATCTTTCTACTTCTATAAGTTAGAAGACTTGAAGGCTAGAATAAATAAGCACGTCTTAATAAACTAGTGCGCTTCACCATCAACGATTACATCACTGCTTACCATCAGTTAGGGCTGCCGTCTAGTACTAGTTTAGGTCATTAAAACAAAACTTTGAACCAGAAAATTAGCACAGACAAAAGACCAACAGCAGGTCTTCATTTCGTCTGGTTTCGTGTAAGAATCTTTTCTGGAAAAATACAATAGAAAGTGAGAACCAATATAACTAGGTATTATTATTTTTAATGATAAAATAAACTAGTGGTAAGCAGTGATTAAATCGTTGATGGTGAAGCCCACCAGTTTATTAAGAGCCTATTCATTGTAGCCTTGAAGACGCCTAAATTATAATCGGACGGGAAGACCGCAGAGGCAAATTGTTCCAGTCCTTCGATGTACACGGTAATACGTTAAGGCGTTTATACCGTACTAGATTTTGCAAGCGGCTTCGCTCGCGTGAAAATAAGTTTTTCCATACAAACGTCCAACCCCCGTTTTACCCTCTTAGGTGTTCGTAAAATCCATTCCTAACGGATATCTACGCCCTTAGAGGAAAAGTAAAAAGTTTAAGTTTTTTTTTATTATTGATAGGTTCGCGCTTGACCGCTATCTCACCTGATGGAAAGCGACGATACGGTCGACGATGGAGCGCGCTTACCTATTAGAAACCTATTCACTCTTGACTTAAAGATTCCCGGGTTGTAGCCATCAGGAAACATAGAATCCGGCAGCGAATTCCACTCCTTAGCTGTACGCATAATGAAAGTGTTCCCAAAACGCTTTGTGCGTATAGTTGGGATGTCCACCATGTACCGGTGGCGCAACGCCGTACGTCTGGTAGTCCGATGATGGAACGGGCTACGCGAAATTAGGCTATGCAATTTGTAGGTGTTATAGTTTCTGAGATTTCGTGATTAATCAGTGAGTGGTATTTGGCTTTTAAATATATGTTTATAGATTACAGTCTCCCCTATGTGTTAAACAATACCATTCTGTAAGAAGTCAAATCTCCAGTTTGTAATATTTAAATTAATACAAAAAGGCACAGAACCGACTAGACTTGACATCGACAATTAACACTATATTAATGGCTATCTACACTTGTCCACACAAATCATTATACAAATGACATTTCCAACCAAGTTTTTTACATCTTATTTCCTTCCTTATCATTTTATTGTCCATATGCTTCTATTTCGTCATCAGAACAGGCGGCCACACCAAAAAATCAATTTACATTTTATTTAATGAATGTATTATGCAGATTTAGTCGATTTTATTCTTCGAATATCAATAAATCTGTACGGGCGAGACAAATAAGTCATAACATTGGACCGGGGGTAAGGACAAGGCCAGATTATTCTTTTTTTGCACATATCGATACAAGAATCGACAAGTTTTTGAATAAAAAAAAAACTTTAATTCACTCGAATAAAATGTTAGTAAAAAATACTAGACTACGCTGTTTTTGTCACACGCTTTTAAACAGTCTAAATTGGTACTAAAATTATATAAAAATCCGCATAAGGTGTGGTCCCAGGTAGGTAGTTTCTTATGCTTTGATCTACTTACACTTAAGAGTGGGTTTTTCGTATCACAAGCTAGCTAAAGGACCATGAATAATTATGAAAATAATATTGAAAAGCCAGGAGTTGTCAGCAAACCGTAGGGGCCCAGTAGGGTCGAGGCCTAGTCTAGGGCTCTGGGGAGGTATGAAAATGCATACCAGGGCCCTGGATCCATGGAACAGGGTAATATCTCCCGCTCCGCCCAAGGGCGAGATTTGTCATTGGATGATTTTACCTACCATAAAAAAAAAACCATGGCTGTACTGAAATCACTTCTGATTTTAAATTTTATAACAATTCCTAAAATTGTATCCTCAAGAGAGCCAATGTTACTGACATTGCCCAAAAAATCGCCAAACTTAAGAGGCAGTAGGCAGCGCAAATTGCTTTCAGGACAGATAGTGGATCGGGCTGAAAGGTTCTGGAGTGGCGATCACGTACTGGGAGATGCAACGTGATTATGATCAATTGCTAGATCTTGAAAGTAATCCTCCTCTTAATACGCACGTAGTGTTATAAAAAGAACGCTTGCTGTCACCAATATCGACGAATTCGTAGACCGACCTAGACAAAGTGGCGATCAATTTTCAACAGATTGCATCATACGGCTTGACGTATCTGATTTTAAAAGAAGGACGAACTTCTGACTCGAAAAGGAAAAATTAGTGTAAACAACTAATTTTTCCAGCGGATTTCATTTCATCTTTTTCTTCTTCTTTGAAAGCTTCTATTCACAGTAATATTATAAAGGCGAAGTTTGTTGTATGTTACCCTTTCACGCTTAACCGACCACGCAGATTTGAATGAAATGATAAAAACCAGTAAAGGCTGACATTTTTTTCTAGGTAGGAAATCATCCAATGACTTCTCCCCTTCTGGTGTCAGACTTTTACTGACTAAAACCCACTCCTACTCATGTTTCTGCTTAAACTTGCGTTCCAAAACCGCAAGACATCGTATATACATGGAGTTGCATATACTATGTCTTCATCTATATCCCGGGAATAAGTTTCATCAAGATAAGTTTGAAATAAAGCTGCTGGTAGAAGCAAGTAAAAATTTTTTAGGAAAAATTGGGAAAAAATTCAGAATCTGCCATAACGAATTTTCGAAGATGAAATTGTCTTCGTGGTTGCCAGTTGTATTACTAAGAAGACTCCTCCAATACGATTTATGACTTGTCTCGTCATCGTAGTAATTGTCCCAAGATTTCTGGTTATTTGAACTTTGAGTAACAAAAAACGGAAATGTTTTAGTACCCCAAATGTCATCCGTTCACTTCGATTGACATTTCAAACTATTTTCTGTGACGGTTACACGATTTGGCAAAATGGCAAGACAATGCATGTTGCAATAACTTGTAGTGATGCTTGCAGTCAATCACCGCAATGTTATAGAGTCAATTTGTTTTTTTTTTAAGATAGATTTCTGGATATATATTGATCTTAGCGTTTCAAAAAATCCTTAAAAAAGTTTTGAGCTTGTTGCTAGTGCTGCTGCTGCTATCGCTGTTCTCGTTGCTGCTTGAATATTGGTAAGCAACCTATAAATAAAAAAATAGAATGTCTCACCAAAAGTACCAGACTAGCATTAGCCTCCTCTTTCAGCTTCTTAAAGTTTCAAACTACTGAGTCGGCCGCTCGGCACCAATATCTCATGTGATTATGGTGAATACTATAAGGTGGTATTAGGCAGGTATTTCACGCAGCCTTATTCAGGCTAAGCCCAATATTTAGGCACGGTTTGACTTTGCACCAGAGAAAAGTGGGACCTAGTTTCTACTCGTGATTTCATCATCATCATCATCATTTCAGCCGAAGGACGTCATCTGTTGGACATAGGCCTCCCTCAAGTGTCGCCACAACAGACGGCCTTGTGCGTCTCGAATCCACCGCATTCACGCGACTTTCACCAGCTCATCGATCCACCTTGTGGGAGGACTCGTGATTTAGTAAGTTTTAATATAAGAGTCTGGGTGTCTTGTGTATGTGAATTAACATGTTTGTGAACACACCTACGATACAGGAGTAATTCCTAGAGTGAAGTAACGTTAAGAAAAAAGTTGATAGGGATCAAACTACGTTCCACCTGTAATCCTGTTCTATGTCCGAAAACATGAAGCCAAAGCACCGACTGCGGTTACTGCTAACACTCTAGAAGTGGAGAAGTTTTGAGAGAACTCGTACCATCGACACAAATAAGAATAGGGGGTTAACGTCCAGCCAAAAGCTATAGGCGCCGGTGGATACCTCGTTACTCAAGATCCAGGCACACCCCAAAACGCTCCAGTACCTAAAGACACACCGCCAGCTAAAAAAACCAATTACACTACAGGTCGGTAAAGCCGGCGTTACTTTGTACTACGTGTACTAAAATTATGACTATTGCGAAGCATTACTCTTCTTTACTCATCGTATGAATGGTTGAACATGTCCGTACAATGGCTTGCCTGTCCCCCTATTATTTCGAGCGGCTGCCTTTATGCGGACGTCATCCGATAAAGGGGTATAAATAAGCGCTTGCGCATGTCATGTAGCGTGGCGACTAGTGATTGTAGCGTTATGAATCATCGTTCGTGTGTCGTTCGGGATTTATCGGGTCCGTGATGATTTTTAACTGTTGTCGGTTGGTAGGTGGTGTCCTGGATTTGAAGATCAACTGTCGTGGCTGTCTTCCTGTATTGTATTTCTTTACTTTCCTACATTATAAAATGGTCAATTGTATGGTTGCTTCACTGCTTGCAACTTCTTCCATCCTGTCTCTCTCTGTCAAAGATAGATTGTGTTTTTTTTTTAGTTTACTACATCATTTAATAGTCATAATGAAATTAGTTAACTACTTTAAAGTTTAAATAAATAGCTTACACAGTAACCACAGATAACTGTGATACCAAATAGTTTTTACAGAGCCACAATATTCTATTACTTCTCTCCTTTTCAAGATGTAACAATTGCCAAACTCCTTGATCTCCCGAAAAAGAAACGCAAAAGGCAAACAAATTAAACAGCTTCCCCACTAACAAACGATCCATCATTTACCCCAAAACACTCAGTATTTGATCTACAAAATGTATTTACGACACTATTAAAAAAACAATTAATTCATCTTAACAAGTCAACGGCCTCCCATTGCGACTGCCACAAAAGTTCCGACTGATGTCGGTGGTCGCGGCGACTTGCGACATTATTTGCGAAATGTCACCACCAACGATGAGCGACAATAACATTCGGACTATAAAAAAATCGCAGTCGATAAAACCGTAGCTTATAAACCGCCGCACTTATAACCGAAAAGATAGAGTTGAAAATTGCATGGCAATGCAAATTTTCAGCTGTAAAGATAAGTTGGTGTAACATTAAGTAAAGGCTATAAATGCACCCTATCGGTTTTCCGCGTTGTTCTGAGAAAGCGTATTATGTCTGTATTTTGGTTACTTGTTTGTCTGTATGTAGAGGCGTCGCCGGTGTCGTGGAAACTTTGTCGGTAACAAACAAAGACTTCCTGTGTGGTACAGCACATCCGCTGAATGACGGGTTTTCACTGATATGAGAAAACAACTTGGAGTATGGAAGTGGTATATTTGTCGGGTGTTTTATGCAGAAGGTGGAATTTGTGCTCGTAATTATATGCAGGGTGACTGGTAATTAGTGAACGATACCTAAACACGTGATTGTAGTCATGGTAACAAACAACTTTTATTAAGGGACCGAACCTGAAATCGCGAAAAAATATCTGCTGGTCAGTAGATTTGTGTCTAACTGATCAAAATGTACTGAACTTGGCTGTCTTTTTTCGCGATTTCAGATTTTGGTCCCGTAGTAAAAGTTGTTCGTTATCATGACTACAATCACGTGTTTAAGTATCATTCACTAATAACCAGTCACCCTATATAGTCAAATCAAACTGCTGAATCTCATTTAGTAATAGGCAGGTAAGTAGCAATATTGCAAAAATCTCTTATTCTTCAGACTTTTAAAGGTATGCGGAACACTGTGTATTCCCACATAAATCCGTTGTTAAGGGAAGATCCTCTGACCAGACGAAAGTTTTTGCCTGATTTGGGCAACTGCTCGAGAGATAATTTCGGGATGTAGTATATATTCAAATCTCACCGAAAACTCTAAGTGCGCGTTCATGCTCGAATGGCTGAACAGATTTCGATGAAATTTGGCACACGGGTAGACCATGTCCTTGAAAAGCACCGTGCGATGCCGCAGACAGCAAGCAAAGCCCCTCCACTCATGCTTACGTAAACTTTGTACATGCATTTTTCAATCATGTGTTCTGGTTTATTTATTCATTTATGAGAAGTGGTTATGAGTCTAGAAATAAGGAATAGGCTTAAAATAGAAACTGGCTCTAAGTCTTCAGGGAAATTGGGTGTTTGTTGCTTACATTTAATTTTGGAACACCGATATCATTCTCTTCAAAAACTAACAAAATATGATGCCCCATGTCGTCAAAAACAAGCAAAGCAAAGACCCCCACCACCCTGTAGAGCTTATGTAATACTTGAATGGCCCCCTAGAACAAAAAGAAATCGGAGATATGTGATTTTCACCAACTATCACTGGGACCAAGTTGTGAATTGCGTCCCATTCCCTCTCCTATAGTGGAGGCCTGAATCCCAGCAGTAGGGAAATTCAGGGCTGTTTATGGGTATATCTACCGTGAAATTTTGGTCATTTTAATCCCGCGGAGGGTCGATTCGGTACATGAAACACTATCGATTTGTAAAGATAAAATTAAAAAATAAAGTACTTTTTTTCTAAAACTCGAGTCATTTCGTACATGCTATACGCATGTCCGAAATGACCTTGTAGGTAGTTGTTGGTCGTTGTGTACTAACTACCTACAGTTCATTGGCCTCGATCAGCTGACGTTTACTTGAAGAAATGAATTTCGTACCTGCGTAAATTAATTCGAATTAAAAAAAAGTACTAATTAATTATAAATTAAAATCTCCTTAGTAATCGATAGTGTTTCATGTACCGAATCCATCCTCCGCAAGATTAAAACGACCAAAATTTAACGGTGTTTAAGTACCTATAGGAATCTAAACATAAACGACGACGCGTTCTCTAACTAGTGCAACAGTCCAAAAAGTTTCTTTTTATAAGTAAATTATAACCAATAAGGTTGTGTCGTGAAATATCACACGGCTGATATCCCTCATCGGATTACAATAAATCGATACATTATTTAAATGATGGCAATAGTATCTTTTTACATTTTAATGTTCTTGGACCCAGCCTTTACATTGTTTGAAGTGCAAACATTTTAAATGTGACTACAGAGTGTTCTCAACTTGTCCAAATAAGGATTTATTAGGTGTTTAACGTATGTGTTTTTAATTTTTTCTTTAGCGCCTACTTGAGTAAATGATGTCTCAGAATATGCACGTCGCCTTTTGAACACTGGTGACGATTTTATTGTTGATCACACAAGAAAAATAGGTGCCTACAAAATTCATCATCCTTTAAATATAACATTAAAATCAAAAGGCATTTTTTCAAATTAGTCTAAGAGCCAGTACTTTTCAAACATCCATGGGTACGGTATTCCGTACGCAAGGCAAAGAAGGACCAGACTAGATGTTGTTTTAGTCAGTAAAAGTCTGACAAGCCCTCCCGCTTCGCCGAGAAGCACTTTTTCGAAAGTTTATACAAATATATTTTTAGTATACGAGTATGCAAAACTTGAATATAGTTTGTTTAGAATCAGTAACTGAATCGATTCCAATTGTTTTTTAAGGGTCGAAGCCTACTGGGGTCATGGGTTAACTTCCGAAAGGAATGCCCGGCCCCGGCACGATAGGCTACGAAGGAACGGGGTAGGTTTTTAGTCAGTCAGAGTCTGACACTACTTCCCGCTCCACCCAAGGGCGGGATTTGTCATTGGATGATTTTACCTACCATAAAAAAAAATGTTATATTTTTTCCAAAATAAAATTCAAAAAAGGTAACAAGTCGGACACCACCGAGATTAAATACAAGTCAGGTTACCGTAAGTCATAGCGGACATTAGGTGGCTGCGCATAACTGGGTACGGGAACAAAACCACCCCTCAGTGGCCCGGATGGCCCGGTGACTATGTGTTTGTGTGGCTAACCAAGTAACATAACAAGTTTTTTTTTTTGGGTACTTGGACCCTGTACCCGATACCAGTGGGCTACTAATTTTTATACTGTTAAATGTTTTCTTTATTAGTTTTGTCTAAGAAATATTTAAAAAAAGGAAAACGTGTGTAATAAAAATGAGCAAACGAAATAAATTATCTATATATATGTTACCGTATTCTATACAATACCTAGACAATGTATAGAATACGATTAAAAGTAAGGCTTTTATTTTCAGGTGGTGATAAAAAATCCCTAACGTAACCTGTCCGTGTCGGGGTGCCCTAAAATTACATCACCACTTCCCTACTCTCGTCTTTTAGTACACACTGCTGCGCATTCGATATTGTATAGAATACCTGAATTATACAGATTTCCGGCAACATATATAAAAGGAAAAAGAACTGACTGACTGACAAGTCAACGTACATCCAAAACTACTGACACGAGGAGAGTAAAATTTGAAAAAGGTTTTATTTTATGAGGTAAGCGACAACTAAGAAAAGATTTTCTAAAATTTACTCTCTAATTGTATGAAATGTAGGTCCAAAGTTTATTACGAGAATTTTACTTTTATCCCCACAAAGACGCTGACACAAGCTAATTTAATAATAAGAAGAAAAAACCAAGTGAAAAATTCAATATTTTTTGTCACAACTACCTCATTAATTTTGTTCACTTATTTTTCAAGGCACGGAAAATTTTATGCTAATTATAAACAATTTGATAATCATCACTTGTACATAATAAAATAAATAAAACACTTTAAGACCACGTTTAGAATTTAAATGACTCTTTTTTTTTAATATACGACAGGTGTCGATACACCGATCATTATGCATTAAATTTATAAAAAAGATAAATCTATTAATAATTTTCCCTATGTCATCGTAATCATCATAAAAGACAGTATGATTTTACACTTTCTTTAAGTTTATTATTTATTTTAATATTTATTAATTAAAACATTTATCAGATAGCGTTATGGTGAAGCTACGTGCATTCATTTTATTTTAGTCTGCTTAATTTTTTTATAGTTAATAAATTACTTAAGTATTTGATCATAATGTCTAAAATCAACCAACAACCAAACAACCACCAATCCACCAAACCACTAACCACCACCACCAACCAACCACCACCAACTACCAAACCAACTGACCAACCACCAGCCACCACCAACCAACCAACTAACCACCAAATCACCAACCAACCACCAATCTCCACCAATCTATTAACTGTAAACATGAAAACTTTATCATTAAAATAAAATGCCAATCTTGGTTTATTAAAATGGGTAAATGAAGAAGAATTTTCAAGAAGGTTCACCATTTAACGAGAAAAAACTGAAAAAAAAAGATACTGTACCAAAATTCAAAAACATTTTCAATACTTACTCGAAAACTGCCTCTTATCGCACTACGATTAGGCTCGATATTGCATGTTTATCACCCGCGTGCTTTTTTTTAATTTATCAAAACAAGGGCTTTTTTCTTTCCTATTTCGTCACGGTCAAAGCTGCTTTTTTTTTTTTAAAGCAAAGATTTTTAAGTTTTTAATATTTAATAAAAATTTAAATTGTATTTTTAAACAGAATATGATAAATAGACATGATTACGTAAGCAATAATTCGTTAATACCAACAATATACAAGATAGCAAGGCCAGTTTTGTCAAATTTAGATGAATTATCAACTATATAATGCTCGCTAGATACTAATATTTTATCTGAGACTAACACAAGGCTTACCTATAATACCTACATGCATTATAGGTAAGCCGGTATCCCAAAATCGTCTACAATCAAATACCTAATCCATTAGCTGTATATATTTTTGTCTGAAACTAATCAGTAAACAATATATCACCAAATGATTTCGTCAGTAAAATCTAGTTTCCAAATCAACATTAATGTGAATGAAATATACACAATCAACTCTCAGATTGATTGAGAAATACAATACCAACCCATGAAACGTAAGGCTTTTACATTTTATCATCAAAATTTGGCGAATAACGGCCATATCTGTCAACACCAATTGATTGGACATCCAAAATCATTTTGGTGTTTGTCCAGTTTATTATAATCGGCAGTTTTGATGTAAATGAGATGACTTTTTCTATTGATTCATGGGTACTGATTGATTTGATGAAATTAAGGTTTCGAGTTGTTTGTTGATGATTTCGTCAGTGTTCCAAACTTAGGCATATAACTAAATCTGCCGTTATTTATTGGTTTTTTCACAGTTAGGTAGACATGTCCAAGAAAATACACAAGCAATTTAAAGTAAAGGTACTATACGCACCTAACCTTCATAATAGAATCAAAAGTGTTGTCTTTTCTTCTCTAATTAGGTCTTTAAAGAGGAAACAAGGTTCAAAATTGGACCTTCCAGCAGATTCTACGAAAGTTATTAAATAGTTTAATTAACGTGGAAATTTTAAGTAAGTATTTCAAAAGCAAAATGTTTTATAAACCTTTAAGACGTTAATAAATTTATTTAAGTTTTATGTACACGGACAGTAGTAAAACACAAATTCGCCGAAGAATATCTTATTTTATAAAGTCAATTGCATTAATTCAAAGGTTGACCTCTTGGTCAAGCCTTAAGTTAAATAAAGACTATATGTACTGTTATAAATTGTCCTTCAATTCAACAAACAACCTCAGGACATATATTGAAGGCATTTTCAACAGACAGAAAACTAATTGTAAATAACAATACCGATATTCCACCATCAAAACCAAACATTAATAACGGCACTAAATTCGGATAAAAGGGAGTTAAACCTCGAGCATTGACGGGAGTAAATCCGAGGAGGCCGGAGTTCCCACGGCAAAGTGCCCCAGGCTATGTCCGTCTGAAACACGATGGAACATTACCTCTCTGAAACCTGGTAAAAGCTAAGCCGTAGTTATGAGACACTACGGTTAGATTGACGATCGCGTCCGCCAACTGTTTTGCTCCTTATTTTTGTTGTTTAGAGTTAAGATTTTGCGGTATTTTAATATTATTGATAGAGTCGCGTTTGACCACTATCTCACCTGATGTGGTCGATGATAGAATACGTTTGTCTAGAAGAAAATTATTCACTCTTGAATTAAAGACCCCATTTTAGCTATATGGAAACTCAGTCTCCGTAAGATAATTCCATCCATGATTGCCACCAACGATTCAAAATCAACGATCGCATTATTAATTATCATCAGGTTCTTTTCGGTGAGTAAAAATCATCCAATTACAACTCCCGCCCTTGGGAGCCAGAGCCGGAGATAGTGTCAGACTTTTACTGACTAAAAACCCCACCCCTTCATTGGCTTTGTACCAGGGCCCTGGTGTACACTTTCACATTTACCTAAGGAATTATTATCAGGTGGAATCGCAGTCAAGCTCTAGATTATATCTTTAATGAAATATGCAATATTTTTACCTCCTTATTTACAAATTCCGATTCCTGACTCAGCTCTTGAAGCAATTGAGTCATTCTAGTAAAATGTTTACGATACAACTGCATTAAATATGCGCAGTAGTACTTACCTACTTAATTAATACGTAAGAGAAACGTTCAGTAGTCAGTAAGCTTTTCAGTTTATATTTCAATCGATAAAAACATCAAATAACTATGCAGAACGAGATATTCGCAGGAGCATTATAGTATGCCGCGCTCTCCGCAGGGTTTCTCACGTTTTTACTATTTTATTACTCCAACTGCCCTGGTTAGCATTCAAGAAAAATAACACGATTATAAACCTTATTTCAACGAGGTAAAGGAGTGAACTGGTAAGAAAGTGCATCATCTATTTGCGTTGCATTAATTAAAACGGTAATAGCAAACCACTACTGAATTTGTTTTTGTTCGACAGTTTATTTTCACGTAATAAAAGGGTTTCAGTGAATATAAATTGATATTTTTTATTAAGTGTCTTGGAATCTACATACAAACACAGAGCATGTGTAGATTAAACTTGATCTAAGTTGTGATAATGTTGCCTTTGAAGTAGGTAGTGGAAGAAATGGAGCGTTTTCCACTTCCTGGTTTGTTTGTGATGATTCTGTAGGCCACCAGCCACCAATGTACCGGTGAATATCATTCTTCCTGCTGAAAAATATCTAAAATCATAGTTAATAACTTAGTACAACTAATAAGGTTTTCCACTTGAGCCAGGTAACAAAGGAAGATCTTAAAAAAAAAACAGGTACATTATTGCAAATGGCAACTAATACATTTCGAAAAAACTAGATCTCGCTCATTCATAATAGTAGTTAAATCTGAAACTCAACGAAGCATAATTCCCTTTTATCACCAAATCACACTTGACACAAAAAGCCACACGTCCCAAATAAGAAATTAGTGTTTTCATCCGTCTCTACAAATATTAGTCACGGCCAGACGGGCCGGAATCGGCCGGATACGAGAAAAAATAATCGATGATCGCCTTGTGCGGCCTAATTAAGATATGTATCGATGGCCAACCCACCCCTGTTTCAAGCACTATTGTCCCTCACTACATAAAAGAACCACCTATCAACAGCTTAAGCGAAAATAACCCTTATTTACAAGGCATACTTAATTATATAACAAATAAATTGATTGTATTCACGATAAATTTCATTCGGAAGTGAGGAATAAACGCGAGATCTTTATGTTCTATTATAGTTTTTGTTTTACGGCGTGCGTAGGTGTTGAATTCGAATTATAGGCGATTCTGATTGATTGTGATGGGCGGGAAAAATACTCGATGGTATTATTAAGTTTACGACTGTAAATTGAAATATAAAAATCACATTTTGCAGTTAGTTAGTCCGATAGATTTTTGTGTAGGTTGAAAGTTCCGTCTCTAATGAGACATAGAAAACCATAAAACCACTTTTCTTAGAAAGTTTGGGACCAATCACGACGTTTTAGGTGCCTATCTGCATACAAAATGAATTTATTTTTAAAAGCGTATGGAAAATATTATTTGCAATTTGATCCGTGCTTGAATGCACCGTTGGTAATTGATATTACTTTATCAGAAATACCAAAGTCAAAACCTTAATGTCGCTTAATTAATTGAGCTTAACATTATCATCAGATACGATTATAAAACTGCCGGGCATCCGAGTAAATCTGGTCATTACGTGCAGCCTCATGAAAACGTGTTTATTAAAGCATGTATTTCTTTTATTATAGGCGTGTGCCGACCAACTCCGTAAACACATTTGCATCCCGGCCGAAAGCCCGCCGCAGAAACCTCAATCGATCGCTAAAAAAAATTCATCGCATTATAGGTAGGTACCCGACAAAACTACCTATATAACTTTCAATACAATAACCTTAACCGAAGTTCAAAAAAATGTGAATACAAAATTGAATCTTGAGTCGTCGATATAAAACCGGTGTCCATTCTTCGAACATAATCTCATAAGCTGTTGTGAGCAGTAGAGATTCCAATACAATAATACGTGCATTGGGCCGGCGCGCGCGCACTCTGATCTGACCACTACTGTGCATTTCCCACGGGCAGCGTATTGTGTCGCGCTCCTCACTCTGTATAGCGTTGTCTCGCTCGCTCCTGATGGACTGCCGCTCTTTCGTTAAACGAAGCACTCCCACACACGCCGTCGGTATTTCAGATTGTTCTGAGGTGGAGACCGACATACATTACGTCAGCCCACAGCTTAGCTGCTAGAAGTTTGTTATCGATGTAACACTATGCTTTACTCGCCCTACCCGACACTGTTATAACTTGCCTCGGCATTTAGAAATTATACAACATGACATTCAATCAGATGGCCTGTTTATTGAAGCATTGTTTCTCAATTAGAACAGGTCAATAAAAATAAAATAGAACAGTCCTGTCCTTCACTAAAAAAAGTTCCTAATCCAAATCATTGGCATCACTTCTTGAAAGTTTTGGCACATTTTCTACAAAATATATCTTCCAAAACCACCAGCCCTCTAATCTTTGTGTCAGTATAGTTTCTAGGAAATGTTACAATTTTGTTAAATCATGTAAATTGGCAATAATTTTATACTCGGAAATTAGCTGAAGAATTCCGCCAATCACAAATTGCAACAGCTGAAATACTAGCGATTAACACTGAATAGTTCTTAACACATATCCATTATTTTTCTAGTTCATTGCCGATTCTTGTAGAGTTTCGTTTCTTACATAGCTATCAAAAGCATCGATGTACGTTGAATTATATGGGATAACCACTTAGAGAAATGGAAAACAAAGTATCGTGGTATTTAGTTGTCTAATTCACATCTGTCTAGAGCGCGTGCATTCGGCGTCTCCTGTCAAGCAAAGCCGCGGGGCAAGACTTCATTGCAGCTAATTAGGGCGAAAATATTTAGGAAACGTTTTAGACCATTCGTGAATTAAGGAATGACACGATAAACGGATAATTAGAGTATTTTTTGTCGATATAATTTTATTAATGTTTATAGTTAGTCTGTTTTCTAATTTTTACTTTTCGGTGTCTATGGAATGTGCGCTTTTTGATAGATAGGTTTAAATCTATATCCGAATGTTTGTTTCTTTTTTAATTTGATATAAACTAGTGCTTGACTGACCGCGATCCCACCTGATGGTAAGCAGTGACGCAATGGTTTGTGTATTCAACGTGAATATGTTTCATTACACTAATTTAATTGGTATTGACCGGTCATTGTGGTGATACTTGAGGAGGCCTATGTCCAGCAGTGGACGTTCTTCGGCTGTAATGATGATAATGATAACACTAATTGCATAAACTTTGCATTTATAAATAAAATTGCCTTGCCAATAAGTGCTTTACAGATTGGCAGATATTTGTTTAATCATAACTCCATTATTTATTAGTTTTAAAGAAAATTGTTTTTTCAAGATAACATTTACGCAGTCTCTGTTCTACATATTTCAATAAAATAAATTATATTTAAGTATTTAATAAAGTTCTTTTCTCAACTTTTACCTCGTAATATTTTTTTAAACGATAATTTTTTTTTAAAGGCGTTCGGTGTCTAACGTCAGTTTCCGCCGCCCCACCGCCGCAGCCCCGGGGTTCATTTTCACTTAACCCTTGGCCCCAGTAGGCTTCGGCCCTGCTGGGCCCCTACAGTTTGCTGACATGGACTGGCCTGTTGGTCTAGTGGTTAGTGGCTCTGACTGCTGTACCGGAGGTCGTGGGTTCGATTACCACCCAGGACAAATGTTTGTGTGATGAGCACGATCATTTGTTCTGTCTGGGTGTTATTTATCTATAATATGTACGTATTTAGAAATATATAAGTATGTTTATTAGCTGTCTGGTACCTATAACACAAGTTCTGCTTAGCTTGGGACTAGACAGTGTTGTGTGATAGTTGTGGAAATATAAAAATATAACTCCTTGAGGCGCGCGGAAACGGTACGCGCCGTAGACGACTTGGGCTCGGACCGGTCTGTTACCGGACGGACGGACAGCGAGCTACCTATTGCACGCTGTCCGCAAGCCCGCGCCTACGGTGGCCGGAAATCGGGATCGGAATCCCGGCGGCGGCGTGTGCGCCGTTGCCTGATGCGGTCGGCCTCGCATTACTGCTTCGTAGAAGAAGGCGACCGCCTGCCACTCCTCCTCGCTCCGGAGCATGGCCAGTACCAAGGCCCGGCGCGAGAGATCGCCGCCGACCAATGAGAGTTGACTCTCACCAGGTTGAGAGTCGCGGGAATGTGGTGGATGCGAGACGCACACGACCGTTCGTTGTGTCGGCACTTGGGGGAGGCCTATGTACAACGGTGGACGTCCTTCGGCTGAAATGATGATGATGATAGGCTTGTACATGAACACATCTCACGGCTCACCTGACAGATGGTAACTAGGTAATGATGGGACCGACGAAGGAGCAGGCTTGCCCAGAAGTAACCAATTCACTTTTAACTTAAAGATCCCCGGATTTTAGATTTAAGGAAAAAGATTCCAGCAGGGACTTCCAATGTTTTAACACAATCTGTTTCCAAAACGTTTTGTACGCACCATGGTTATAAATGGGTATAATCCTCAGCACACAAGTTGAACTATCATGGCGGTCGACCCTGAAAGCGCAGGAACCGATTTTCGGGTCTCAATCGAAGTGGGGGACTGCATGTAACCATAGCAATTGATTCAACTTATTTCCCGCGTAGGCACTAGATATACTCGTATACAACATATTATGTTGTATTTTTTCAGTATCAATACGGGTTCGCCATATACATTATACAGCTAAGTAAGAACTGAATGCGTAAATCTTTATGTTAAATAATAACCCCTTTATGCAAAAAAAAGGCACTATAGATTGTTTTGTCTACTTCAATAAATATTTTAAGAGGTTTTATTAATTTGACGTATCGGTATGTTATTTGAAGCATTCTGCTAAGATTCCATAAATTCCAAACAAATTTTTACGTCAACAATAGAAAAATAAAATTTATTGTTAAATTGCTTTACTAATGGCGCCAATGTTGAAACTGTTTTTGCCGATTACTAAAATGTGTTATAACTTTTAATTGATATAAACTAGTGCTTGACTGCAATCCCACCTGATGGTGAGCAGTGATGCAATCGTTGATGGTGAGTCGCACTATTTTATTAAGAGCCTATTCACTCTAGCCTTGAAGACACCCAAATTATAATCGGATGGGTAGACCGCAGCAGGCCAACTGTTCCAATCCTTCGATGTACGCAGTATAAACGACGAGGCAAAACGCTTAGTCCGGACCGTAGAAGTTTCAACAACCTAAGGGTTTTTTTTTTTTGGTAGGTAGGTAAAATCATCCAATGACAAATCCCGCCCTTGGGTGGGGCGGGAAATAGTGTCAGACTTTTACTGACTAAAAACCTACCTTTCCATTCCTTGCCTTTGTCCCGGGGCCCGTGGTGACACTCTCGCATAACCTTTGGCCCCAGTAGGCTTCGGCCCTGCTGGACCCCTACAGTTTGCTGACAACTCCTTGAGGCGCGCGGGAACGGTGCGCGCCGTAGACGACCTGAGCTCGGACCGGTCTGTTACCGGACGGACGGACAGCGAGCTACCCATTTCCCACCGTCCGCGAGCCCGCGCCTACGGTGGCCGGAAATCGGGATCGGAAACCCGGCGGCGGCGGCGGCGTGTGCGCCTTCGCCTAATGCGGTTGGCCTCCTCCTTTGCTAGCATTACTGCTTCGCAAAAGGAGGCGACTGCCTGCCACTCTTCCTCGCTCCGGAGCATGGCTTGAACCAAGCCCCGGCGCGAGAGATCGCCGCCGATCGCCCCCACGAGGACACGGCGATGCTCTTCCCAAGCGGGGCACACCTCGACTGTGTGCTCCACCGTGTCCACCGGGCGGTCCGCACAGTGGCGACACCCGGAACAACCTAAGGGTGGATATTCGCCGTTTCGTTCGATATTAGCCGGGTTGCCCGATGGTAGAAATGAGATGGCGGGATCAAGTCATGCAATGCTCGCGCACACTCTCCAAAATGCATCCTGTAAAAACCGAAAGGCTGACTTCTCTACGCCTGTGCCTAAAGCGTGATAAGTCCTAATTCCATATAATTATGCACAGCCCGCATTGACTTTTCTGGCGCTGAGGAATTCTCTGAACAGGAAGTTGGAATCAGTCGTTTAGATTAGCCAGCTGAAGTCCTGACCTCAATCTAGTTGAGATCAGGACCACCTGCTCCACTAAACATCAGGGACCTAAAGGATCATTGCAAAAGAATGGGAACGAATTCCATAAACCTAAAAATATCGTTGAAAACATGCCTATCATTCTAGGCATGTTTTCAACGATATTTTTAGGTCAATCTTGGCCAGCTTTATTTTTAGGTGAAATATGACATCTCCGCGCCCTTGGGAGGGGCCGGAGATAGTGTCACTTTTACTGACTAAAAACCAACTCCTATTCCTTCTTTGCCTTCGTTCCAGGGCCCCGGGGTACCCTTCCACATTACCCATGGCCCCAGTAGGCTTCGACCCTGCTGGACCCTTACGGTTAGCTAAAATCTTGTGGCGCGCGTGGAACGTTACGCGCTGTCGACGACTTGGGCCCGGTCCGGGCTGTTACCGGACGTTCAGACAGCGAGATACCCATTGCTCGCCATCCGCAAGCCCGCCGGAATTCGGCATCGGAATCCCTGCGGAGACTGGGGCGTGAGGGCCGTTACCTCACGCATGAGGCCTCGGAGGTGACCGCCTGCCACTCATCGCATCGGCGCGAGTGATCGCTGCCAAGAAGGATGCAAGCTCTGATTTTGATTAGAGGTCACACGCGTTATTAGGTTTTTTACATTTGTAATTTTATTAATTAACAAAACTAAAATGAGATTTGGCTTTTTCGCCAACCACTTATTGTTTGGACGTGTACATCTGCATCGGTTTTATGGAATTGATTGAAAAGTAATTTAAAAATTACCAAAAATTACTATACGCATATTAACTTACACGATTATAAGTATACAGAACGTAGTCAGGCAAAGGCGTAAATTTAATTTAGATGATTGAAATCAAACAGCATAGAACTTAGATTTTGATATGACCCCGTTTTTTTTTTGCGAGGCCGATTGTATTGTGTGAGCAGTGTGAATTTAAATAATATAGTATCTTATTAGGTAAGCACATGAAACAATCATTTTAACAAGAGCAAGGTGAATTAGGGCACAAAATGAAAACAATGTTTTTGTACAAAACTGATTTATTAGAATAAATTCTCAACTCTCTTCTACATTTACGTATACCTAAATAATATAAAAAAGTAGCCTTTCGTATTTGCATGAACAACGCTATCAAAATTTTAGATATTTTTTTTAATAATTTTTACGCAAATTCCACCATAGTTTATAATATAAAACTTATTCCCGAAGGATTCTCTGTATAACAAGTTGTTATTTAACTTATAACTGCCTTATAATTATCAAATCCAATTTTTTTAAAGAAATCAACTGATCAGTACATTTTCCTCGCATAACTCAACAAAATGTACCTTTAAAACAGGACATTTTCGTCTTTTGAAGTAATTGTATGATGATAAAATTATCAGGTTCTGTAATATAGGAATCTCTCGATGTATTATCAAATAATAACGACCGTGCGAAGCAGCGGTTAGATAAAACAAAATATATATTTGTATATCTCAGGACCCTGAGGTCCTGGACCTGTGGAAGGCGTACGAGGAGCCGAAGCCAATTCGCAGAGGCCCTTTAGATACTTTTAATGGAACGTGATGCCAACCGACGACTATCCCTGTACGCACAATGCCAGTGCGTCCAAGGACAACCCCCGGTTGGTGAAAAAAATAAATAATTTTATTATTAGTGCTAGCAGTTCTGTTACAAAAATAATTTACTCTGAGTGCAAACTGAGGTAGTACGTTACCTACATTAATCTCTGAAAAGTGTTAACAACTATTTGATTGGCATCAAACCTATCAAAATAAAATGAGTCTTAGATATTAGGGATTCAAATATAATAATCAAGTAATGAGGTTTGTTAGTCATCATGAACGTTAACCGTTCCTTAGAACTCATTAAAATTTCAATAATTTCAAATGTTCTAAAGGACTGATTTTTCCAAGGACATTTTTTTTCGTATATATTTTTATATTGACGTTGGCCTGTTTTTGTATGGAACTGTCAAATATATTCTTTGGATCGATAGTCATCTGGATAGAAAAAATCAGTCCACAAACTATTTACTTTCTATTTTATAATCAGCAATTTATTTTTATAAAGGATGAGTACCAAAATACTATATTCGTAACAATTATAAAAATTCTAAAAATAGGGCACTTTCCAACAACATCTGCAAATCTCTTGTTTGCTTAACAATATCGAGAATCTTCGAATTTAACACTACAATTTTACATTTAACATTCCATATTGCATTTGAAACTTAGACCTTGTTTATATATAAACAAGTATTAGGGTCTACGCGTTTATTAATTATCTATTTGTACATTAGAACTAAGCTTATTGCTTTTCCGTATTCACTGGTCGTTTATTAGGGAGTGCATCCTCTATCTGGTTGCATTAATTCACAAAAATGTACCAAAAAACTATTTTCAATATTCTTTCTTAAAAAGTGACTCTAATTGCATGGCACTTAGGTATATAATGGCGCATGTGTGTGGCCACCATTCTGAGATGCGCGCGCATATGTATGCTGATTTTATTTTTTTCCGCCATATCACAGAAATAAATCTTTTTAAATTGAAATAAAACTGATTTTTCTTCACAAAACTAGCGATGTGCAGAGTATGACTTGACTCGAGTCAAACGATTCTAGTCCAACTAAAGTTAGATTGGTTTTAGTTTAGAAACAATTTTAGAACGCCAAAATGTTGCGAACGAGTTTCGATAAAAATTGCGTAAATATAAGTTTACTTTTCAATTTTTCTTTTTTGCTCTAAAATTGACTTAATTTCTAGATTTGAGCTTGACTCGAATTTCCCGACTAGAGTTCTAGACACGAATTTCTACTCGAATACTAAACATAGAATTAGAATATTGGACTCGACCCGCGGTATCGAGTCAAGATTTGCATACTATACAACCAGAATTGAGTCGACTCGATCCACCAAAACAGTGACTCGGCACATCACTATGAAAAATCGAATGATACACTTTACATTCGGTGAAAATTGATGATTACCATCCTCGACTATAAGGAACTAGCTTCTGCCCGCGACTTCGTCCGCGGAAAATTTCTTGTTTTAACATAAGTTTACACTCGACATTACTGTACCTTCCCATTAGTAAAATAATTTTTGGAATCGGATCAGTAATTTCGAAGATTACCGAAGTTCTTTTGTCTGCTCAAGGTAAATTATCCCTTAGTCGCGGCTAAGGGATTTGTCGTTGGATGATTTTACCTAACATAAAAAAAAACACCGCGATTCAGAAAAATGACGTATTTGCAGAACGCCATCTATGGGAAAATGGATAAAACGTCCGCACAAAGCATGATAGATCTAGAGCTCTACGAATGAAAGTTGTGCTAGTGGCATTTTGCGTTTTAGTAATTTTATATTATCTCCGAAACTATATGACCAATTGGCATACTGTAAATGGCAAATCTTATCTGTAGGATGTCCTTGTGATACTGAAATAATTTATTGTGACAAGAATTAATATTTCGTTGCTAACCAAACGTAAGTATGCCGAAAAAATACTTTTTTAATGCAAATAAAGAAGTATAAAATATAACATATAAAAGATAGAAATATGGTATCGCGGACTTTTTTGTAGATATAATTAAGAAGAATCAGGTTGCCATACATTGTTTTTAATTTTAAGTAACTCTCTAGGCAGCGCACGCAAATAATACTGTTTTATGAGGTATTTTTTTCCGACTTGCAAGACAAAAATTGTGATAGCTCGGTCAATGTACACGTTATAAAAATAATTTATAGCCTATAGCACTCAAGAATAATGTAGCTTTCTACCAGTGTAATTTTTTTTAGAATTGGATCATGAGTTCCAGAGATTACCCCCTACATACAAACTTACAAATTTTACCTCTTTATAATATTAGTATAGATATCGCCGCAGCGGCAATCAACAAAATTACACACTTATATCATAATGTACTATACAATAGAAAGATAATAGGTGTGCGGACGCCGGTGTCCTCTTGGGGCTTGAGAGTTAACCCGATTATTATCGACAATGCTTGAGAAATTAAATCATTGGTGGCAGTTTTAATGCAACCTCAGATTTGATAGTAGCAACAGATTTTTTTTTTAGTTTTTCGCTATCAAGGCAATTACTACTGAACTCAATACCGGTACTGACATAGAGGCATCCCTATTTAAAAAAATATTTTTATAAATACATATTTAACATACATATATTTTGTTATTTCTATATAAGGAGTATCATATTGCCCAGGTACTGGGCTATTAGAGGTCTGATAGGTTGTTGTTCCGTGTAAAATATTGGTATTAACATCGTTGGGACAAGGTTAGAGAGATGATGAACATTTTGTTATTTAAAAACAAAATAAAAATAGTTTCTACTTTCGTTAACGGTTAAGCCCACGAGAAATTACTACTTTTCCCCTTTATAAATAGCAGCCTTTAGGTTATTCTGATGTATAAGCTAAATCACTGTTTGATTAAAATCTCTTCAGTACTTCTTGCAAAAAAAAGAGTAGGTAAAAAGATCGTTATATTCATCCTCACAAACTTTCACTTTTATACTCGTAGTATTAGTAGGAAATAGGGAATGTTAGTTTTAAAAGTAACCTTAAAATTGTAATGTCAAAAATTTGAGCATAGCAACAGCTAAATGGCATAAGGAACTTAGTCATCTTTTTGGTGTAAAACTAATGCTACAACCACAAGAACTTTAATCGAGGTAGCTGATCAAATCACAAAAAGGTTAAGAACATTTAAAAGTAGCTAAACTATGATACATTATTTTTCTTTTCAAGGATTTAATCCTTCAAAGAAACTCCAAAGCTTAAGTAGACGGCTCCTTCACCACTAAAGCCACCAGGCCTAGTCATGGATGAATGGCCATTAGAGCAAACGAAACCTTAAGAGAATACATGGGTTAGCAAACAGCCTTTCAACTAGACGAATGACAGACTGGCAGGGCAAAACAGTGAATAAGGTGAGCTACAAGAGCCGCCATAAGATCCATTCTGTAAAAACAACTGGTAAGAAACTTCACCAGTTGTTTAAACTAAATTATTTTCTCAATATTTTTAGAGAATATCAGTGCCCATCTTGAGATTGGCAAACGACATGGCCGGTACTCGATCAGTTTCAAGGTCGCTCAGCAAGAAAGCGGAAAGAACTGCTCGAAACTTCTCGAGACGTATCGAACCCGGAACGGGGTTGTTCAGCAAAGAACCAACCTTGTCGACACAGCCCACAGGATAGGCATCTTTTTGAGGTGAGAAGTCGTCAAATAACTTCTCCCGCTTTAGATAGAGCGAGAGGCAGTGTCAGAATTTTACATCTAAAACAATCTCTTTCGAACAATTTCGCAAACAAAGAGCAGCCTAGTGGCAACCATATTGGCCCTGCAACCGATATCAGTTAAGGTAGAAGTTTTCTTGAGTGGATACCGCGAATCTGACCCACGTGACTAGCAACGATGATAAAGAAGTCAACACCTCGCCAGCTGCCTTCGTTAATACTGCTTTTTTTATCGATCCATAAGCTGAATGCAGGGAGGCAATGAATTTTCACTATATTGCCGCCCCCGAAAGTAAGGAATACTGCTAAAATTGAATGATTTGCATTATTTCTGAGCAGCACATTTAGCATGCACACTGGTTGCGCCAATTTGCTATGATCCGCGATTTTGTTTTTGTAATTTATTTTTTTGGCCTAGCAATCCTATCCCTTCCGTTTCCCTTCCCCCGCACGACCTCAAGAAATGGAATGACATTGACGTTTGTGCATCGATTGTGAATGTGTCCGCTCCGCTAACATCGCCCGCTCGAAATTACAAGAAAATTGACTATTTCGTGATCCAACCATTCAAAGACTCAACAATAGTGCAGTGTAGTGCAATACAGGACCTGGCAGTGGTTAAATGTGCGAAGTCGAGGTTCGCCGGCCGGCGCCACGTGGAACCTTCGAGGTCAAAAGGTCAGTGTTCCTCCTAATACATTTATCCCATTAATAAACGCCAGGCACAGTACCTGCATATTGTTAACAAACCTAAGATCGCTTTTTAAACCTACAGTCCACACCAAGCTTATTTGCGCAACCACACACAGTACTCTTCCTATATGCAATTGTCTCAACTCAAGGCTTTTATTTCAAATAAACCATTTACAAGTGCTTATGAAATGTTGACCAGTTCAATAAATATTTTTAGTATAGCTTTATAGCTTTGACAATCATGAAATCAAAGGACCTGCAGTGGCTAGCAGATAAACACCAGTTTTGTTGGGCAAAAACTTTCGTAGCTTCCCCCACGGCGCCTAAGAGCCAAATTCACCAATAAACTAATCGCGATTCATTCAAACAAAACGCAGTTCGAGTGACTAATCGAGATTATAGCTTCATTTTGCGTTTCACCGCGATGAATTGAACCTAGTTTACGCTAAACTCAGTTTCAATTCTTTTGTTGTCGCCATGTTTACGACACGGGTCTCTAAACTAGATTACGCTGAGCTCAGTTTAGTTGAACTAAGTTTTTATATTGAATGCTGAAATCAGCTCTTAGGTGGCAGCAGAAAAGTCAGTTAGATTGCATGTTTTGGAGCATAAAATATGGGACTCAAGGCTGTGGCTTGCAATAGTCGTCCAGCTACACCTATCAGTTATCACCTAGCTGCAGCTCTTTCTCGCTTTTTAGTTGCTTCTTATCACTTTGGTTTGGCGACAGTTTAGGGATTTTCCAAGGTAGTAAACGATACAAAAGCCCTTGCAAGATAGGACACATTGAATATGCAGAACGTGCATATACGTATGAACGAGTAATCGAATCAATGCTGACGTCATACGTCACTTTGACAGCGTAAGGGCTAACTTTTGCACGAGCCGAACAGATAGAGGTTGCGACCGCAGACATGCAGGGTTCTTTCCTTTGTCGGCAGCCATTTACCCAACATGGTCTGGAGACTGTATCATGGCTCGTTGTAAAGTGAATACTTAGTTTGCATCATAAAAATCAGTTGTGGAATCTGGTTTGTTTATTGTTCATTACCCAGTCATCACCCACAAAATAGGATCTTTGGAAAGGATTTCCACTGTGATCGGGTTCCCCATCCGGTAAGTATATCCTACTCACGGTATAAGAAAGAACTAGCTTTATTAACTTTTCGTAGACGGTGAGTATCCACCGTGTGACCAACGGTGTAAGTACTCCAACGCCCTATTCAAGGGTAGATATTAAGAACATGGCGTAGTTTAAGGTAATAAGAGTCTGAAAGATTCCTTAGAAAGAGGAGGTCTATAAGAATTATCAAACTCTTAAAAAAATGTGTTCAGACTTTTTCGTTAAAAATATTGTTTTACATCTTTTTAATCAAGAAGTCTAACTAGTCTAATCAAGATAGCTGTACATACACGGGCGAATTTAACCCACAATTGGGGTAACTTACAATAACATTTCTGTATCACTATAAATAGACAACAAAACTAATTAATTATTCTTCTTAATCTGTCCTAGCTCAGAGGACACCGGTGTCCTCTCACATCCACGCCACTATAGGCCTTAATTCCGATGTTTAGAGTCTACTTTTGTATGAACAAGTTGGGTAGTTGTGGATCGAAGTGTTAAACTGGATTTATTTATTTTACAAACTATGGTATGCTTAGTCTTTGATCCACGCAGCGGACGGACATAATGTCATGTTTATTATATACATTTATTAACATTTTTCTTTATTCGTGTATTTTTCTACACTTACCATTAAAAATGTAAAAATACGAATAAAACAAAAAAAGAACACTGAGCTTCAGAGCTAAAAAATAATTACATTTTTTTTGGTTCAAAGAGCTATTCGTAAGAAACCCGACCACTGCAAGTCCTGTAAGCCGGCGACAAAAATGGTAGCCTTTAAAAAAATGTCGAGGTTATGATTCTCGACAAGTACTAGAGCAGCAAATATCTTGGAACCAACAATGACAATCATAAAAAAGGGTAGGCAGCTACCAAAAAAATGCCGAGGTTATCTATCACTACTGACGACCTACAAGTACTTTTTAGAGAAACCAGTCAACTATCTTGGAACCAGCAATGATAGTTATAAAAAAACAAAAGGGTGCTCCTGTTTAGTTCCGAAACTGGAATCCAAATTAGTTTCCAAATTGTGCCATCGCTGTTTCCACTAGGCCACTACTGCATTGTATACTTTATTGCATACAAAATTCCACATAAACATCAAAGCTTAACTTAAAATGTGCACTGCAAAAAAGTGCAAAGTAGACAAGAAGTCAACTAAAATAGACAGAATTTTCAATTTTATTTTACATAGAAAATTTTAACAAATCTTAAATTTTTAAACTTCACAACTAGTTTCGTCAAGCCTTTTAATCAATTTTATCGAAGGCTGAACTATTGCTTACTTATGGAAATCATAGTAAGTTACACCCTAAAGGCTTATTTAGACGGTAAGAGTTTCTCGCCTCGAATGTACGATAATCGTAAAAACAAAAAAGTTTCTTCGTCTAAACATTCATACATTAAAGGTGCGAATTTCTCGTCTCGAACATACGATACTAGCCAGAGTAATCGAGCGAGAGGTATGACTTGAAGAATCTTATTATAATTTTGCCGTCCGAGTCTCGTATGACATAATCGTAGGCGAGAGTTTATTTCTTACCTGTGTGTAAACACTTTGATACGATAATGTTATGGCGATTATTGCTTGCTATTATTGCGTACGATTTTTCGAAACAAAACGTTCGAGAAACCCGCATCGTCTAAATTCGCCTTAAGTTTTTTATTAAACTTAACTAATCAGTAATTAATCAATAATCCTTAAAATAAGTTCAGACCCTAAACACAGATAGGCGGACTCTCAAAACTTTGTACTTAGTCCTAAGTACTAATTTAATACAAAAAAAAAAAAAACAAAAAAATCTTCGATTAACTTCGATTTAAAGTAATACTACAAATTGATAATATGCGCGGTTTTTTACTAATATTAAGTGAAGGTTGCGTCATTAGTCAAAATAACTTACAAGCCTTAGGGTACAAGACACATTGAAAAGGCATAAATAAAAAATTTACATAGCAATTGAATCCATAAGTCGTCAACTTAATGCACACATTTCGATAATCGAGGTAATAAAAGACGAAACTGACTGAAGTATAAAAGGAGAAACTGACTGACTGACATACAAACGCACAACCGAAAACACTGGTACTAGGAACATGAAATTTCGCACAAGGCTTTCTTTTATGACGTCGGCTTTTGGGAACTTTAACCCCATTAAGGGGAATTTCGTTTGTATGCACATGTTTCGAGTTTAAAAAAAAAGTAATTTATTATTTTTTTCTTTACAAATCGATAGTATTTCATGTACCGAATCCACCCTTCGCGGGATTAAAACGACTATAATTTAACTGTGTATATTGTATGTTATTAGTAACCTAAGTAAATAAAAAATTTAGATCTACCCTCACTAAAACAATTTAGGGGGTTTTAAAGATCTTATGGAGGATTCTTATTTCTTGGTTTCATAAAATGTTCTAATAAAAATTAATAATAAAAACTGTCATTATTTGTTTTTAAAACGACCCTCAAAATACGGTTTAAGTGGTGTTAAAGTTTTTATCAAAACATTCTCGCCAACGAATTCGCTGGTAAAGTGCTAGTTTCTTTTTAATTATCGAATGTAGATAGATAAATAGATATATTCTTTATTGTACACCAAAAATAAAATTACAATAGAACCATTTTAAGTTCCTATTGTAATTTTATTTTTGGTGTACAATAAAGAATATATCTATTTGCTGGAAGAAAACTCAACTTTGAGTTAAGCCCGCCTATGTACATGACCTCTATTTTCCATTTATTTTTTAAGCTGTTATAGTGTACAATAAAAAATAAAGAATTAAAATGAACCTTAAAATGTACCTTGACCCTAAAAAGCAAATACAGAAAAATGATGGCAACCCACCCTTAATATTTATTAAATCAATTAAAACAATCACTTTATTTTATTTTACATTTTGTCAATCAATCACACACATGAATCATTTTGAAAATAGTCAAATTAAATTTTAGCGGTGGGAAGATATTTGGTGTTAAAATTATCCAAACGCACATTCACACAATGTTTCTTAGTCCTTAACCTACGGAAATACAATCGTATTTTACGTAACACAGAACGTGTGAGGCGATCCTTATTTCGGTTACATAATTTTCAATAAAACTTAAGAAACACGTACTAAAAAACACCGCGCATATCAAACCAAAAAAAAAGCAAAGAAAAAGATCCTTAAAATACAAATATTTTAAGTCTATGTTTAAACTAGACTACAGGAAGAACAGTTTGTCAGCTAAAGTCGTAGCTGGCTGTGAATGTATGCTGTTGCCCACTAGATACGCCAATTTATGTGCGTACTGACAAGGTGCAGGCACCCGGACCGTTCCAGGCCAATTGAAGTACAGGTGGCACAGTTTGTAGGTAATTCTTTGGCACTGGTCCGGAGTCATGTCGCTACTGTCGTGGATAACTACGTAGTGAGTTGGTGTTACTGTACCTTGATTCACTTTTTGAGAGACTATTAGGAAGTCGTACCTGGAAACAACGAGAGAAGTTTACAGTTTTGTTCATAAATGTCTATAGTGTATTCGCGTTAAGAAAATAGTGACCACATCAACATTAAGCTATATATTCTCGCTAGATGGCGCTAAACTCAACATTGTTAGTTTATTTTATTTTAAAACCGGCCATTACACTTTACTGAACTTTGTCTAATTATTGCATTAGTGCTTGTTTACGGAGATGCGGCACGTTGGGCGTTCGCGTACATTGCAGCAGCGGACCGCGTCATCGCTCCCACAAACACAAACGTAAGACGACGACCGCCCAACGCGCCGCGTCTCCGTAAAAATGCCCTTAAAACCTACCTAAATTTGCCAAAATTACCTTAATAATTAATTCAATATTTATTACGTTTTCGCATTAATCACTAGTACTACTTTTAACACAAATTCACTATAACATCCCGACTATACTCAAGCACTAAAGTTACGAGTCAGAGCGCTACGTAAGGGAAAAAGGAGATTCCCCTTACATGTCAAGTTATTTTGAAATTTGAACCTATTGCTTATGTGCATACTGGCTATTATTTCGAGCGTTTTCTCTTATGAACTTGTGGCATCACGCAATAGCTTAGAAGTTAACTTACCAATCGCGTCTAGTAACACCATGGTCCACAACAGTGCCAGGGTTGGGGTTTTCGTAGCCACTTCCAGCCTTCATGAATATCCTAGTGTTGATGCGTTTCTGTACCACTACGTACGTGAGCGCGGGCTTGTACTCGCCGCCCAGGACAGATAGACAGATCTTCATTTGTGGTATTTCGTACTGTTGGAGTACTTTTAGTTCACCGTCGCCGACGCCATCTCTGTTGAAACAAGAAATATATTAATAATTTTATATTCACATTCTCGAGTTGTTGACATTGTTATCATCACTACATTATATGTATTGCAATTCTTTAGGCTCTATACATCCAAAACAAATTCAGTATATAACATACCTGTATATAATGATCCTATCGGGCAAGACTCCATTGACGCTGAGGTAATGTTTGAGGGACTCTACAAGACAGTCCTTTAGATTGTCGACAATCTCTTGCCCTTTCGATTGGAACACCACCCTTGAGTACCAATGTGTCATAGACTGATTGTATGATGCTACGAAGGCTGAAAAAAAAAGTAAATTTAAATAAGTATTTTTTTTTTTAATATTTCCTTACAGTATTATAACATTATTTATTATAACACGGTGTCCTACATAGACTATTCAACGCGTCGGCGAATGCGATGTGATTCGGCGCGAATGTAACAAACAATTGACAATCTAGTGTGGCGGTCTGCCTACGTGACCAACCGCACGTTGGTGCGGTGCAGCGATGAGCAAAGCGAAGCGGTCCCGTATAGTTAAATATTTTCGCATGAACTGTTGCAGTGATTACTTTTTTTTGTATAAATGACGACTTCACGTGCACTTAGGACTGAGCCGTCGCGTAGAATTCTGCGTAGAAATATTCGCCTAAACTTCATTGGATCGCTTCGCAAACGCAATCATGTTTAATGGCCTACGTAGGTCATCGTGTAAGCAGTTTATAATTTAAATTTTATTATAGCATCCAAATAAAATATATCGACGTTTTCGGGCAATAAGTCAATAAACGCAAAACTTAAGTGTTTACGACATGACTGTTTTACCGGATATGTTGAATTGACTCGGAAGGATTTGATCAGTTTCTGAAATTACAAGGGACATCATCAAATGCGAAAACTATCAGATTGCGTTTCTACTCGCTTCAGTAGAAACAGTGTAAGTGGAGTGGAGCTGAGCGGACTTTTAATAAAACAAATGAACACACGGGTTGTGATACCGAGCGGAGAGTACGAAGCGTAAGGTAGCTAAACTCCACTCTCCTCACTTTTATTGTGGATAGGCTCGCGTTTGACCACTATCTCACTTAATGGTAAGCGACTATGTGGCCGACGATCGAGCATGCTTGCGTAGAAGTAACCTATTCACTCTTGACTTTAACCTAGGGGAGGTTATAGCTATCAGGAAACACAGAAACAATGGAAACATTTGGCACTTTTCACTGCTCTCTTCTGCTCCACTCTCCTTCAGTGAAAACGCACTCTTAAGCCTATTGTCTACGGCCTCGTAGCTTCATAGACACGTATTCGACATTATACGCTTGGTATACGCCTGCGTGAAGCTAACATACAAAACTATGAAACTGTCAACGAAGCGGCACAATCGTGGTATCATGTGGACACCCCTTTGTCGACAGTTTAATAAGCTACGCTTCCGTGGAACGCTTAGGGCTTGTTAACGGAGACGCGGCGCGTTGGGCGGTCGACATACGTTACCATATGTTAGTGTTTGCGGATGCGATGACTCGTCCCGCTTCTGCAATGTACGACGAACGCCTAACGCACCGCGAAACGCGCCGCGTCTCCGTAAACAAGCACTTAGAGTTTGGTAACTTACCGCAAACACTCTGCTTCTTTCTCGTAGCGTCATGATGGGAGTCAATGCCTATAACCATAGCTGTCTTGAAGGGTATGTTGATATTCCATAGGGTACCTCCAAGCTTACAGTTCATTTGGAGGAGAATCTTCTGTGTTATTGATCGAATCTTGTTCTGGTTCATAAGCGTGCGGGCATTTATTACCTGAAATGTTTTATTTGGATGAATAGTAGTTAGTCGTAGTTTTCCTTTTAATTATCAATATTTAATAAAACATTATAACATTAGTATTTTATCAGGGACAATTTTTTCATTAAAAATTGATCATAAAAAGGAAAACTATGTGTACCTGCTGTACATTAAAGTCTAAAAAGGCCACTTTTGTAGAATGATACTATGAATCATATTTTTTTATACGGCAATATTTACAAGGAATATGATTCTGATATGCAGTGAATTGAGTATGATTCGACTAATTTGTGCAACCATTTTACGAACATTAGAAGATTTGCTTATGATCTGCTAGGAATTCGGAATATGATTTGCTCTAGATGAATTGCTCATGTGACTTTTTTAGGCCCGCACGAGTCCAGTAGAAAATTAAAGATGCACGTTCTAACATAAAATCTTAACTGGTAAAGTTAAGATTATGGCAAATGACAAATAGGGATCAATGACATGAACAACTATTACAGAAATATGAAAAAAATGTAGTTTCGTCGACCACAAATAAGTTATGATGAAGGGATCTTTCCTTTAATAACGATATCCGCAGAAGAACTAAGGTTACACATAGAGACATAGCCCAAAGTACCTCAAAACGTGGCAGGGTACATTACTCATAGAACCGGTGTTTCTTTCGTCTGAAATTATGATGAAGGGAATTATAACAATTATTTTACCTGTGACGGAACAGGATTATCAGCACAACAAATCTTCTTGATAGCGCCGTAACGGTCGTCCCTAGACGAAGGACAGATGACAACCACGATCTGTATGTTTGACGTGATGACCTTCTTTAGATTGATGACGTAAGAGTCTGTGCGGTCGTTCGGCAGACGAACCATTTGTGGGTCGGCTACGTTGATGCCCATCGGACGGCAAGAGCGCTTAACTGTTTCTAGGAAGTCCTGTGAAATAACGTAATTCGTTAACCATTTGACAGCCAGTCATGTCAAAGCAAGATGTGGTGTCTAGCACGCCACGGTCTTGAATACATGACAGACTTAAAAGATCTTTAACAAAGTATTGTTTTTCTTAAGGACGAAATCGCCGCGTGCCCGTGGGCGCCGTGAGCACGCTTTCGAATTTTAGACGTGTTCAATGTTAATCAATTTACTAAACAGATCTTGTAAGAAAAACTGTACCAAAAAGCGATCGCCATGTCTTTTTAATAACTTAAGAACAATTTTTCTCAATATAAGTCCTGTCGTTTAGTATTTTTATAGGCCCAAAAACATTATTGCATAACGTTTTTTTTTATAACCACTTCTGGCCAAAGGTCACCGCAGTGTTTGACTCTTCCCAGTGTTATGACTTTTCATTCGCCGATTTACATGCTTATTAATAAAATAAATATTAAATCACTTACATGAGCAACCTGTTTATCTCTATCAGTGTACAGGATGACCCATTTCATGATATCCATGGCCTGCATGACATGTTGCCTGGTGACTTCCCCGTTCCAGTCTGCGTTGGGTTTCCCCGGCACTCTGACGTTGTTACCGAAGTACAGCATCTCGGGTTGCAAGGTGCGCGCAGTTAGGTTGATGGTCTCGGGGGCTATGCTTAAGCCCCAACCCGCTAGGCGACTCTTTGCAGTCTCGTTGCTCATCACTGTTTCTATGTACTGAAATGATATAAGTATGATATTGATCGTGAAAAAAGTATCCTCTATAAGCTATCAGAGCTATTAATTCCATCTAAATAAAAATGTTCCGCGCTACAACCGCGCTGCCACCACGCGCGTCATTTGCGACTAATACACTTTTTGAAAGCTTCCTTAGTTTTATGTTTTGTTGGACGACATAATGCGAATCTAGCGCTGCAGCGAACTTTTGTTTTAACTTTTCAGTATTTTGACAGTTTCCATGAACGTGACAAGCAAGTTATCGCTAGGATATACGTCGATGTACCTACTAGTGTGAATGAGGTGACCGAATATGAGAATATTATACTGAATATCAAAATAAATACTTCTCTAATAATCTAAATCTTAATAAGTCTTTCAACTAGTGTCCATTGGAATTTACAAATAATAATTTCACATCACAATAAAAAGGAAAAAATAATGCATTTTAATTAACATGGACAACAGTGAATTCAATGCATTCATTTTTTAAAGGCGTGAGTACTACTATCGGTCGGACCTTGAACAAAATTGAACAAGCATCAACCACAAAATAAATATCCACTCGATATGATGGGGTACCTTTTTAAATGCCGCGTGACGTTGGTTTGGCGTGATCTTAGTGTACGTAGCGACATCCTTCATTAGCCTAAAGTTGCTTCGTTGATCGTCAGTGAGGCCGGTTAACTGGCACAGCTCAGGAATCAAGCATATCATGAAGTCAGTCGGTTTCTCCTGGCCGGGCATTCGTTTTGAATCCCTAAAAGAATAATGTTGATTTCTTACACATTAGAATATTCCGCCAGGGTCGCTCATCTTCAAACCCAGGGGATCGAAGAGCTCAACGAGATGGAGTACACAGTCAAGCGTGTTTGCGGTAAATTAGCAAACACACGACTCAGGCGAATAGGACACGAAAACACGAACGCACTTTTAGTTAATAGTGATGAAAATTAATAAAACTATAAAATACTAACGATACTCGGGTATTAAAAAACTTTGAAATTATATGCTTTTCTGTACTTTTTAATGAAGATGATAGACTTAAACTTGACTCATGACTTAGTCGGCTTATTAGAAAAACCGCGCGAAAGTAGGTTCAGTAGTATTTGACTTCATCGCGAACAACAAAATTGGAACTAGGCGAAAGCAAAAACAAACAGTCGCAAAACAAATCATTATCAATCAGTCGCAAAACAAATATTTACAAAAAGTAAAAGAAAAAAAAAGTAAAAGAAAAAAAAAGTAAAAGAAAAAACAAAGGAAAGCAAAAGTTTACAAGGTGCTTAGAATGTATTGCATGTTGTTGTCTTATCCGTCATGATGTGTACCAATATGTTACCTGGATATAAGCAATGGCTGATCCCAATCCTTGATTTCAATGCCATAGTTATTCTTGTAGTAATCAATGAAGGAAATCTGCACAGGTTTGCCGTCCACCATCTTCTCAAATGTTGATTTTGGTGACTGTGTATCATCAATACTGTCTACTCTGTAACAAGTAAATCAGATTATTTAGCTTTATTGTAGAACGCCATACTTGTATTATAGATAAAATGTGTTATTGTAGAAAATGGAATATTATTAAAAAAACGGACAAGTCGAGAAAGCGGACCATTCAACCACATTTATATTCGCTGCCTTGTCCATTATAGCCAAATGATTGAAATTCGGGGCCAAATACCTACTTCTTTCATAGAACTCTGGCCAGGAGTACCCCTCTACTCCTCTAAACACTTTGTGTTTGAGTTCTATATCACACAAGGTTTGGACAAGTCGATATGACAACCATTTGGAAAAGCCTAACCAGCTCTATTGGAGTATAGTTTCCGCACTTAGCGCCATGACCCATGTTCAATGATCCATCGTGATGGACCATTGAACATGGGTCATGGCGGCTATAATTGGAGACTATCCGTGATGCCTATTGCATTGAAGTGTTTGTTTAGTGAGACATAATAATGATGTTGCTGACAAGATAATGAAAAAACAACTTACCTAAACATTTTCTTGTTATACATAGTCATGACCGAACAACCGACCAGTCGTTCGGCCATCGCTTTCTTCCAACCAGCCCCCTCAGCTTGAATGGTCTCTTTTATAAAGGACAGCACTGACTGTGTGCGGAGCACTTTGTGAGTGGAGTCCAGAGTCAACATTAAACCTCCTTCATACTCGTCAACCGCTGTTACGTAACTGAAAGGTGAAAGCAATCTTAGTAGCAGCTTTCTGCAAGCTGTTTAGTAAACTGATGGTTGTGAGTTTTAAGCTATGGAAACGCTGTGAGAATGTTTGAAAGAGTGACCCTAAAATGCAAAAGGCAACCAGTGGGTTTGAGTGAGTCTGACACGCCCTCTCGTTTCACCCTTGAGCGGGAGAAGTCAGTGGATGATTTTAAACATCAAAAAAAAAATACAAAATACAACGAAAAACCCATAAAAAGTACCTTCAAAATTACATAACAATAGCATTCACATTCTTTCAACACAAATTCATGGATAACAAAAAGTAAAAAGTCATACCCAGGCCAAACTTCCAGTTTATGTTGTGGAATCTGAATACCAGCTTTGTCATTGAAATGATCTCGATTAATCCGCACCAGTTGCAAATCCTTCATAATACATTTAAATATCACATTGTAGATATGTATCATTTCACTCAATTTGCGGGTTCTACGAAATACAATCTGTAACAAGAAAACAAAACGATTTAGAACGCTCACACTCAATTACTCAAGCGCATCAAGCTGATATCTGGCAGATTCGTTCTGGAGATGAGAGCAGTACCTCCACCATGAGTTTTAAGCAATAGTATTCGTCGCTACTCGATATCGACGCCGTAAATAATTTCTGTATGGCAAATTTTGCAGCGCCTCTAGCGGTCACTTGCAGAACAAATATTTTCCATACAAAATATTTACGGCGTCGATATCGAGTAGCGACGAATACTATTGCTTAAAACTTATGGTAGAGGTACAGTACTCCACACACGATAGAACTTGATAAAGTTTGAACTGCCAACTTGAAGTAAGTACTGTCTCAACTTTGCTAGGATTCCCAACTTCCCAACAAGTGTATTAGCAAAAACTGGCCCAGAGTCGGGAACAATGAAAACTTTACTACCGCGACGATTAAGCTAGAACTACATTAGACCGACGCACACGCCTGATTTGTACGTAGAACGACGTCGCGTGACGTGGATCAAATCTATTCTCTATATAAAATGTATGGAGATCGACGCGCCCAGATCGGCGTGTGGCAAACGTATGCGCAGTGTAGTTCTACCTTTATAATGTTACTTTCTAAAAATTTTTAAGAAATGGTCGTAAGCGGAGATGGATTAGTCATGCGCTTAGAAGGGATTCCGATTTTGGACTGGAATGTCCAAGGGAAAAGAAAGCGTGGCTATCCTCGGCAAATCTAACAACGCACGTGCTGAAAGAGACGACAGCCATCGGATTGACATAGAGCGAGGTGAAGCGTGAAGCTCAAAAATGGTCACAGTGGTCGCGATATGCGACCACAAATTTCAACTTATATTTCGCGTGTTTAACTAAAATATTGTTGTTTCAAGGATATTTTAGATATACTTACATTAATTCTGACTTTGCTGTTATCAAAAGGATTGGTTGACACCAAGTTGTGAGCTTCTTCGGGCAATTTATGGGGTAAATATAAAGTTGTACCATCAAATGTCTTCTCTTTGAAGTATTGACGGTGTTCTGGAAAAAAGAAGTGCTGTTGTAATTCGATTTTCATCTTTAAATAAGTCCTTCCGACTATGAGCACATATGTTGTATACAAACTCAAGTGGAGAGATATATGTATCTCAACAGAAGCATCTTCAATGCTAATACAATGGCTCATACTTCTTGCTATTACATTGAACAGATTGATTGATTGTTGATTGTCAACTTTTTAATCGATTTTATTTAATGTTGTAATGGTACCACCATTTATATATAAATAAACTATAAACACACATCATCATCATCACCATTTCAGCCGCAGAACGTCCACTGTTGGACATAGGCCTCCCCCAAGAGCCGCCACAACGAACGGTCCTGTGCGTCTCGCATCCACCGCATTCCCGCGACTCTCACCAGGTCCACCTTGTGGGAGGCCTTCCAACACTGTGTTTTTCGGTGCGCGATCGCCACTCCTAGAACCTTTCGGCCCCATCGACAATCCGTACTACGAGCAATGTGCCCTGCCCACTGCCACTTTAGTTTGGCGATTCTTTGGGCTACATATATAAACCCTCTCAAAGTTGGTTGCTAATAAAACAGGTCTGTCGTTTACTTAAAGATTATTCAACAATGGCTTACAAATTACAAAGGATTTTAAACTTACCAGCCAAGAGTTTAAAGCGCAAATTCTTATAATCCTGGTCCGGATCAAACCTCACTTCGTACTCATACACACTATTCTCTTCAAAGTTCAGGTATATGAAGTTGGCAGTCACTTGGACTGGTGTGCCACTTGTGCCTTTCATAGTTACGGGGGGTGTGTCCTTTACTTCACGCTGTAAAGAGATTTAAACATTACATGCTTCACCCAGGGTACATTTCTATACAAGCCTGGATATCAGGAGTCAGGGCCCTCAGAATTTTATTATGGCTTAATTTAATTCTCATTCAGTGACAAAACTTATTTAAAAATTAAGTACATATTTGGAAAATGAAAAAAAATAATAAAATTAAAACCTATGCTCCATCTGTTTAGGTACTTAACTAAATGTAAACAATCTTGATATCTCTTTTTATTTAAAAAAAAATCGTATAAAAACATACAAAGATCATTATTTAAATTTAGTTAATTACTTAACATCGGTTTAGGTAAATAACTAACTATAAACATTTTAGATTAAAATTTGAGACAATTTTTAGATAAAAGACGTGAAGATTGTTTACTGGCACTTGGGTACACACAATGAAATAACAATTATAGAAACTTAAATACTTCATCAAATCATCATTGTGTGTCCCATTGCTGTGCCAAATAGATCCAGTTCAGCATAATGCCAGGCCACGACTAGTTGTTGCCTAACGCTGGTTTTGCAAGTGAATCTTAATAAGAGTCTATGGATGTTTATCAGTATGGTATGTGTGAGTTAAATAAACATTATGTTTATTATTATATGTAGATATAAATGAGTGTAAATGATAAATCTATAATGGTGTTTAGTGGATATGTGTATATATATATATGAAAAAACGGGTCCTAAGTGATTCAACCCACCATGATTATGACATTATCACACATCTTTCTCAAGATATTTTGGAAACACAGATATCTTGTGGATATTATCTAGGTATCTAATAAAATCAAAATATAAAGAACGATGGTCATTCTCCTAACATGCTTGGACTATATTATTATTATATATTATTATAATTAATAAAATGTAACTTGATAAAATTGACCACAACCACGAACGAAGGTGGTGTGACGATCTGATCATGTTTGCGGGGCAAAATTGGCCAGAGATTACCCTAGACAGGGAAGTTTGGATGGAAAAAGGGGAGGCCTTTGCCCAGCAGTGGGACACACAATAGGCTATTAAAAAAAACTTGATAAAACAATATATCTTGCATAAATGAGCATTACTAAAAGTAAGGAAAAACTAGATAAAAAATCTAATAATCAAAAATGGTTTACTAATAAATCTGTCGCATTCCAAAAAAAAGTGTTCAAACATGTTTTATTACTGTATTCATTTGACTTGCTACATTTCTGCCAAATATTACGTAAACATTAGAATATGTACAATTTATATTTAAATTAACTATTCATACGAAGCCGTCATATCTTCTTAAAAAGGACGTACCTAGTATCCGTCCTAAAATTATTATTTAATCTGTCCTAGCTCAGAGGACACCGGTGTCCTCTCACATCCACGCCACTATAGGCCTTAATTCCGATGTTTAAAGTCTACTTTTGTATGAACAAGTTGGGTAGTTGTGGATCGAAGTGTTAAAAGAGTAAACAAAAAATCAAACAATCTTTTGCAGGTCAAAAATACGGTAGCTCCATATCGATCGATTTAAAGCATTATTTATCGACTGTTAGATGAAAAATCATTTTATAATGACTTGATTCAATTAAAAAATAATAAACCATTAAAAACAACAAATTCTCATAGTGGCTTATCTTAAATTAAATATATAGCAAAATCATAATCAGTTGACTTAAACTAGAAATTAAATCGATATCGACTTTAGAAAAGTATGGACTTTTGTAAGAACATCAACATTACGGATGCGTTCATAATACACAATATTATCAAACATACTAATAAACAAAAATAGTATTTTTTTTAATAAATAACTGTTTTCCTCCTGCTTTTAAAACCAATAATCACATTGATAATATACTATATTTTGATGACGGTTTCATTTCAGTAACAACACATTTTCCTAGTACATTATTGACCATACTTCTTTATGTAAAAGTAATCCAGTAAAGAACTCTGAAACGCTGCTGTTTGGCGTGAATTTTGGCCCTTCATAATGTACTCGTAAATGAAAAAAAAATAAAAAAAATAGATACCATCCATCCCAAATCTTTTTGTGCACTTTATTTTAGCCGTGAAACACGCGGTAATTTTTCACTGCAGCACTGAGATCTATAACACGAATTTCGGTTATAGATCCGAGTGCTCGGTCTCGCAATTACAAACTTTCTTAATTTGTATCAAAATATATAAATTCTATACAAAACTCAACTTACATAGAGTTTTTTCTTACGTTCATCTCCAGGTGGTTTGGATATGGCCACTGACGTTTCAGCCATTTTCTCTGTTATCTGCTGAACGTCTGACTTAGGACTTTGACTATCACCCGCCGCCTTTGAAGCTTGTCTGAAAAAAAGTATCAATCAACCACGGCCACATCTTCGCTTTCCATCAGGTGAGATAGTGGTCAAACGCGAGCATATCAACAATAACAAAAAAAATGTGTGAGTCGGATGTTATTCCAAGGAAAGCATTACTTTATTAATTACTTAAGGTACTATTTCTGCTAGAATTTAAGTATACGGGCCCCAGGAATAAAATTTTCCACAAATATAAATTATTTTCTCCCTTTTCACCCCCATATTGAAGAATTCTCCAAAATCCCATCCAAGAGCTTGTTTACATCTTAAATTAATATTTTGTACAAGAAATCCTCCTTGTACAAAATTTCACGTTCCTAGGCCCAGTATCAGTATGCCGAGCTAACCATTGCTCGACATCCCAAGTACGCGCCTAACGTTGCTGGTAGTTGGGGGTCACAGTCGCGATAGAAGAGGCGTGAGGATGTCGATTACTAGCATTAGGGCATCGCAGAAAGAGGCGACTGCCTCCTATTCCCTCTCACTCTGGATCATGACCTGAACCAGGGCCCGGATCGGTTCATTGTATATTACTACTTAAAAAACTGGGCAAGTGCGATCGGACTCGCTTACTGAGGGTTTCGTACAAACTTACCAATGTAAATGGTTCAATTTCCGAATTGAGTCTCGAAGATTTTTCCGAGTCACAAGTGTTTTTTTTTCGTGACTTAACAAAACATTTACTGTTTTCAGATTTATTCCTATATTTGTGCTATAAACCTTGCTTTATGCCAAGTTTGATTTTTTCACAGCTTGAAGGGACCGCAGACCAGGGTTTCATCTCGATACCTCCACGCTTTCCCCAGATAAAGGTCTCTTGACAGACAAACAGCCTCGACCAATTGCCATTGTGTTAACGGTGTTTCCCTGTTTATACAATGGCTAGACAATAGCGATTGGCCGAGACTGGCCCCACATGTAAACGTAGCATAAATTCCAATCCCGCAAGCCTGCGGGATCGCGATTGTCATGTGGGATTGGATTCTCTAATGTAGCCTAAAGTTACTAGTACTTACAGAGTTTGTAGCAGCTTCAAGCCTCGTCCAGCACCTCTCATTTGAGGAAGGGCAGCCGGGCTGACGTCAGCAGCTGGAGTAAACAGTGCTGGCCCTAAAACACAATGATTACACATTACAAAACAGACTTGAGAAAATATACAAATAATACAAAAGCCAGAATCTTGGTCACTTTTCTAAAGCGCGTCTTAAAAAACTGGGCAGTAGACAAGACGAAAATAAAAACGACATTTTTTTACACAAAAGTAGGAGGCTATGCTGCCCTTGGACTCTAATTTTGATTTAAAGCGAACTCCAGATTTTTGGATATCTTGTGATATTTTTACTGGTCTTATCCTAATGCCTTGATCACACGTATCGAGTAAGGACGAGACAGTAGAATGTTGCTCGGCCGAGACAGTGATATAAGCGAGTCGTAGAGATAAGCGCTCGGCCGACTACTCCACGCTGTTCATACGTACCGAGTATTAGACAGAGAGCATTGTTTCGCCTGTTTGCTCGGTACGTGTAAATAAGGCATAACAGACACCTCAGAATAATCTATCGATTAAGATGAAAGTTGGCTAAAAAATGCTTACATTTTAGGAGCACATGTTTACAAAATAATAATCTCACGCTTATGAAACCTACACTCATTCAAAACCTAGCTTAGTCTTTATCTAATCGCAAACCGGATATCACATAAAAATAAATGCATTGGGTTGGGTGGATTGAGTTTCGGGTAGTTTGAACGGATGTTGTCGAACCTAAATAACTAGACGTATAATTGTTGTGATCTTTTATACCTATAAGGGCGTGTTGGAAAGTGTTTCTACTTGAACCATCTAATAAAGACACAAAAAATCCTTATAAAATAAATATGATCTAAATGGCCATACATAAAATGCACGATGTTTGTAGTGATAGATGGTGCGGACAAATAAATGAAGTTAGTAAACTTGCGTCAGTTTACATAACAAACATATGAGAGCAGTAAAGTTTAACACTAGGAACGCATAATCCGAACCCAATAGTTCCTGAAGTATTAAACCCGATTGTAACAGCCCATTCACGACCTTGCCGCTGTGAGCGGCAGCTAAGCGCGGTAGCGGCAAGCGGTAAAAACAAGAGCATGAAAATATTTGAATCACGCCACGAGTCACCGCGCTATGAGCGGCGTCTCGTAGCGTGAATGGGTCGTAATGGTAAAAAGGCTAAAAAGAAACTACCTTCTATGAGAGAGAGGAGCAGCACTGGCCGCTCCGCCACAACGGTATTTATTTCAAACAACTAATTCGCTTATAGTCTAACGACCCTCTCGGTACATACTGTACTTTTGTTTTGTTTTGAGTTTGTAATCTAGTGTCTGTCCACAATAGTTTTTTTTCTATTCTATTCTAGCAACCAATTGCAATTATAGGAAGTAAATACAATTATAGCAACAATAAGTACAATGTTTACAAACCTCCAGGTTTTTGTTGTGCCTTTGCAAGTAGCATGGCTGCCATCTTGCCCCGTCCACCAATTGAGGTGGCACCGGAAGTAGAGGATGAACATACCTTTAAAAAAATAACAATAAATCTATACATCTACACAATTGTGTTTTTTTATTGGGACCTCGGTCCCAACTTTCATCTATAAAAATATTTTTTCGATTTTGGTAGTATTTTGGGACCATAAGGAAAAGCACTAAAATTACTAAAGAACTGTATTAATTTTATTTCTAGTCCCAAAATGTTACAAAAAAAAAATATTTATAGGGTTTTTTTATGGTAGGTAAAATCATCCAGGTTTTTTTTTTTTTTTTAAATCATCCAATGACAAATCCCGCCCTTGGGCGGAGCGGGAAAAAATCATGCAGGTGGAAGTTGAGTTTTCAGTCGGTCCAAAGAGCCCCACAACCCTGTAAAACATGCTGCTAATACACAAAACAGGAGTTGTCAACTTAACCCCAAAATGTTGTGTGGTGTGTTAAGCACAGAAAGCGGTAACACAGAAGATTTTAACACTTCGATCCACAACTACCCAACTTGTTCATACAAAAGTAGACTCTAAACATCGGAATTAAGGCCTATAGTGGCGTGGATGTGAGAGGACACCGGTGTCCTCTGAGCTAGGACAGATTAAGCAGACTTAAATGGTAAAATAGAATTCAGAGACATTGTTTGTCTGTTACAGAAATATTTAATAAGCGACACTTGCAGCATAAAAACACCAAGAATATGGAAAAAGAAAATCTATTTTACTTACACTGGGTGGAACACTTGGGCTCGAGGTGCCTACAAGACTTGGGCTCACTGCACCAATGGCACTCGGAGCCATACTTGGGGCTGTACTGGCATCTGGACTAGATTCCGAAGTGGTTTCATCAGATGATGATCCCATTTGGGTCTTTTTCAGAGCTTGGAGAAGGGCCAAGCCCCTGCCGCGGCCCCTCATTGGGTCTGCCATTTCGTCCTGTTGAAGAAATTATAATAATTTTTATTTGTTAACATAGGTTAAGGATTACAAAAGTTATTTTTATCGAGAGTGCTATGTTATGTCGGGAGGCATACAAATGTGTTTTGCAGTTCTCGCTGTTAATTTCATTACATAACTATGAAAACTTCCAAAAAAAAAATCTGTGAACAATTATAAACAGAAATATTATTCCATTTATGACTTTATACTATTTTTTTTTCTGAAGTTACCTTATGCATGTTTCAATTACTTACCTAGCTTGGAAATATTATGATACCAATAGTGAGCGCAAAAATAATAGCTTCTATTGTTCTATTGTCAGAAAGTCAGATGGCTGTCAAGCAAAAAGCGGGTTTATGTAAATAATACAATAAATTAGTATCCTAGGCATATACCTGACAAACTATTGAAGGATGCATTCTATAATTCACATGAAATTAATCTGTACAGTAGTATGTTGATGTAATTTAGAGTGGTCGGTTTTATATTGTATTATGTTTATCTCTAGTAGAGAATTCTCTATTTGGAAGCTTTTTTAAGAATTACATATGATACACAACACTAGGTTGAGTACCTGACATACAGGCACCGAAACCTAGCTCAGGAGTCAGGATTCACTACTGTACATGAGGTTTAACCTGTTGAATACTGTAATTAGAGACAAAACAGAAAGACAATAGGTGTGCAGACGCCGGCGTCCTCATGGGAAATAATGAAATAAATAAATAAATAATATTGAATGGATCTTTTATTATAGATTTGTGATGAATGAGTTGGACAGTTTTAGCCAGTTAATGATGAAATGCAACCTTTTCATGAAAAAAGTCAGTCACATAATGAAAAAAGTGATCAATTCTTAGATCTGGCCGTGACATATATTTCCATGCCATTCCTAATTATTTTATGCCATGATCATTTCTGATATGCATAGGTTTTAGTTAATTTTTCAGCATTACAAATGTATTAGTTATTCGAAAAGCAGACAAACTTACTGTTTACTTTGAAAGTGGATTTAAATAAGAGTATTGGTTTTAAGTCATGACAAAAATCCTATTTGTAACATAATAACAAACTATGAAGTTTGCTAAGTTTTGTACTTCTTTTTGCATGTATTGAATATGAATTTGACCACATTGACAGTGTTAGAAGTAGGTACTCCAGGAATAGACAGCAATCGAAACAATCTAAAGCAAGGTGAATGTTCTGGACAGATGCTAAGGCAACATAGAAAGAAATAAGGAAATCATAAAAATTTAAAAATCTTGGCTCTGCAAATGTATTTATACTACGAACAAAAAACACATACAGGAAAAAGTTACGACATGTAATTTAATACGAAACATGAGGGTAGGTACCATTAGGTAGCCAACTAAGTTATAGTATCTGGTAGATTAACATTTTCGAAATGGAGTAGAGACTATGCTATGCTAGTCACGTCATGGTTTCGAAGTGAACTATTAAGACATATTATATTGCTTACTTAGCACATGCAGGTACCGAACATGATACTGACCATGATATTTATTAAGTACGCCAGAAAAACGCTAACCTAAGCTAAACACAATTTTAACTACAACACACTATTCATATTTATGGAAATTTTTCAGCACTCAACATTTTAACAATATGCGAAGAAGAAAAATTACGTTCTGACCAAATAAAAGAAAATAGAATATTAGAATTTCGTTACAACATGAAATGTGTGCCTAAGTTTTACTTTATAAACATTGGGAATCTAGAACAGTAACATCGTAGTATGACAAAAAAAAACAATTAAATGAAAAATTCACTATATCTTACCTTATGTACTCTTTTTGCTAAATTCAATTCGTGGTATTTTCCTGCAGATCTATCTCGCTCGTCGTCTTCTTACTTTCTTGAAAAAATCACAAAATCAAGGACAATAAACAAGTCAAAGACTAGTAGAATTTACAGCGGTACATAGACCACAGAAAACTATTTCTGTCAACGTTTTTAGCTTGGGTACCAAGTTTTTTAAGCACTGTCCATAGTATATTACAAAGTGTTCTGTGATGTCCACGTACGAATAGAAATATTACGAATAAAAATAAATGCATGAAGAAGAGGCGTGAGATGATTTTGCACTCTTCAGACGATGAGTGTATATACTATGCGTTCCAAATAAGAATAGGAAAGCCAATAACCGCGATCTGTCAAATGTTAAGTGAAAAGTACGGTTTGCAAAAAAATCTTATTTGCATATCAATGAAGGTTTTTTTTTTGCTTTGTATTACGTAGTCTTAGTTAAGTCTAGGTGAAGTAAAAACGTTATTGTTTAATATAAATTAGCTAATTATATTGTTTTAAGTCATAATTAGTTAAAAATAAAAACTATGTTCGTTCTTATTTCCATTGTTAGGAACGATTCGCCTTCTTCTTCCTTTTGCCACTAATCAGACACTTCACACAGTAACGCTGAGATGAGAAAAATTGAAGAACTGAATTCTGATAAAAAAAAATTTCGTTCATGATTCGTAAATAAATTAAAATAAAAAATAAAAAATCTTTTTTGCTCGCCGTACCAAATTTCTTCAATTTGACAGTTCGACGTGACGTCACAACATGGCAATCTATCCTATTCTCATTTGGACCGCATTGTACGCATATCTCAATAGACAGATCTCGAAGTCTCTGAAGTATAATAGTTAGCTAGTTTTCTCTTTACAAATCGATAGTGTTTCATGTATCTAATCGACCCTCCGCGGTATTAAAACGACTAAAATTTAACGGTGTATATTTTTTTATCATATCTACTTGAAAACCCAGTTCTATTTGCTCGTACACAATTACTCATATACAATTTGCTGTTTTTCATACTAGTGCAGAAGCTCACCTCCACCACATATTAATTATCATTCATTTGTCACTTGGCATTTGCAATTTTGCACTTTGTACCTTGCACTTGGCACTATGATTTCTCTACTTGGCCGTTTGCTCTTTGAAGTTGGCACTTAGCACTTTGCATTTGGTACTTGACACTTGGCACTATGATTTCTCTACTTGGCTGTTTGCTCTTTGAAGTTGGCACTTAGCACTTTGCATTTGGTACTTGACATTTGGCACTTTGCGTTTGGTGTTTGACACGTAGCACTTTACATTTACATAGCACTTAGTTGGAACTTTTCATTTGATATTTGACACTTGGCACTTGGTACTTGACACTTGGCGCTTGGCACTTGGCACCTGGCATTTTGTAATTTACTTTTTATACTTGGCACCTGGCATTTTGCAATTTGCTTTTTATGTTTGGTACATGGCATTTGGCATTTATCACTTGGCATTGGTCATTTCGTCAGCCTAATTTGTTAACCTGCTGAATCCATTTTGATATAGTTTACAGGACGAAGAAAACATTGAATAAAATCTCTATTAATTTAACAATCAAAATTCTGAAGAACCCGTTGGTTTCTATAATTATTCTTGATATTATAACAATATAATAGTGGCAAAACTTAAAAATATTTTTTAAAAACAGGAAAACAATTATTTAGCAGTTTTTCGAGGTAAAATTTCAATTTGCTTAAGGACTTAGCAGTTTTTTACTTAAATTTAGTAAGGTTTATAGATTAATTAACTATGCAGTGAAACGAATTCAGTTAGTAATCTATCATAGATTGTCAGTAAACTGTGCTATTATCTGCTCACCCAAAGATACCGGGTATCAGCAAATCGTTGATATGCAGCAGGAAGTTGAGAGTTGTAGAAAGAACAGACCCTTGAGGAATTCTGGCATTAGTCGTTAATGAGCATCCGTCAACAACTCGGAAAGACCGTTCACTCAGGAAGTCTTTTACCCCGTTAATCAGACCATGGGAAATGCCGTACGCTGGAAGATTACTCAATAGGCTAATGTGCCATACCCTGTCGAAAGTCTTCGAGACGTCTTTGGAGGCATGTGGAACAGAGAGTAAAGTCCCACATACCTCCGTTGAAAAGGAAGGATCCTCCGACCAGACAGGTGTTATGTCTGGTGGGCTATTGCCCGATAGATGATTTCGGGTTTGTTCTATATGTTCCAATCGCGCCGCGAATCTTACTTGCGCGATGCAGGATTAGTTCATTTGTGACGACATTGATGTCGCTACACGTCTAAGAAAACGGCAATCGCTTCCCGATTCTTCTCGAGGGCCTCGCTCCTCAAATAGGTCTCCTGTAGACAGATTGCGGAGAAACCCGTGCTCTCGGTCACCGAAAAGATCTTTACTTTCCAGGTATGCCATAAGGCGCGAGTTCAATACACGCTCCATAATCTTACAGAGTATGGAGGCTATTTAAATGGGCCGATACATGGCCGGATCAACACGTCTGCTCTTCTTGAGCACGGGTTGCACGTTGAAAAGCTAAATGCTAAATGAGAGGCGATAAAAGCACGTCAATACAGAAGCCAACTTGGCCGCACAAAGCTTGAGAACTATCGCTGGTATACCATCTGGTCCACTAGATAGCTTTATTTACGTCTAGACGGCATAGTGCTCTCAGAATTTCTTTCTTCCTTATGCGAACTTCGAGCATTGACGTTTCACAGTGAGGCGGTGGAGTAGCATTGCTACTGTCAAGACGAGAATCATGGGCGAAAAGAGATGCAAAGAGACCTGCATTCTCTCTCGCCTTAGGAGCCAGTGTTCCATCAGGTTTTACCAACACAGGCAAAATGGGCCAACAGAAGTTCGCCTCGACCGACTTGGCAAGGGACCAAAATGCTGTGCTACTGGACGGCAGCTGTACAGAGAGCTTTGTGTCAATATGGATAATGCGGTCGAAGCGAGTTTTCACATCATGGTTGAGCTCTCTTCTTTGAGCTTAAATTCGGAGAATTGTGGTCACAAGCGTCAACCCAGGCGTGAAACGCTAAACGCTTACGATCTTTAGCTTGAACGCCAATGCAGATTGGCATTGAACCATAGGTGAGCTGAGTCACCGATGGATACGTTGTATAAGATAGCTTGACATATCACATCGGATACATGATCCAAACAGCTCGAAGGATTTCCAGAAGAGAAGCAGACCTGCTGGCAGCAGGCTGCTGCCAAGTATAAGACGCAAAGAAGTGCATCTCATCCCAAATGTGCTGACTTGTAATGCCACATTCACCGTTCACCACGTGAATCACAGCCGAAAGTACGATACAGATTTCACCAAACAGTGATCTGAAGTTCCAAGTGGTGAGGAAATTATTACGATATTATGTATCTGGATCGGTGGTCAACAGTAGGTTCAGACAATTGGCAAACAATTGACTCTCTCAATAAAAAATCTGTAACAGCTTGTTTGTTTCTATTAATTGTGTCGCAAACGGTACGTGGGAGCTTTGTCAGTACAAAACTGAAGTTCCAACAGGATTTAGCAAGTTTCCGTTGTGGAGATTGACTGGTGGTTAGAAAGCAGTTTTTCGGGCAAGGCATATCTCTCAAATTTTAGCTAATATTGCTGTTATTCCCCTACACTACGGTAGATATTAGATTAAACTTTTCAATTGGTACAAAAAGTCAATTTTGCCCAAAAATGGATTTAGCAGGTAACGAATTAGGCCGACCATTTGCCATTTTTAATATATGTTTTACATAATTGTTTATCATTTTTGTCTTATGTGTAACTGTAAAATCCTTTTTAATTGATACCTACTCAATTTTATACAAAATATATATTTTTTTAAAGTATTGACACCTTGGCTAAGCGCACATTGTTGTTGTCCGTACTTTAACATACTGTAAGACTTGTGGCCTTACTATGAACCCTTGATAGTGATGAGGTTTGGTCCGTCACGAGAGTGCCTTTAAAGTGTAAAAAGTAAAAACTTAAAATATGGGTATTTACCGGGTCGAAACCCATCCCTTGAGTCACCCGCATTTCTAATGGTAAACTTATGAAGTATCCATACGAAAACATTGCTTAAAAGACTTAGTATTGAAGCCAAAAACATTAACAAAAAAATAATTACGGACTGTCAGTGTCAGTGCAATGTCACTGTCAGTCACATGTCAATATCAATCTGTCAAAGTGTAAACTTGTGTAAAAATTTTATTTGTGCGTAATCCAGAATCCTCTACCAATTTTTTAAAATATTCTGAAAAACTCTTTAAATTTGTAAACAGCTTTACTGTAAATACACAAACGATGTTGAGAAATTTCTTAAAAATTCATAGGACGAGTCATCAATGTGGACGATTTTGCGCGGCAACTTTGATCAGGTAAAACATTTTTATTTAGCAGTTGTAATAAGTAATATATTGTGGTATGAGTCGCTTGGAGCTACATAATTCAATGTATAACCTGATAAGCTTGCTTTTCTACGACAAGCTCAAAGTATTTTAGAATGATTACTGCGAAAAATTTTCTATGAAAAGATTTGAGCTTTGTTTATAATGTCATAAAAACAAGTTTAAATATAACCTACTAAGGGCTGATTTCATCATTCAATATAAAAACTTAGTTCAACTAAACTGAGCTCAGCGTAATCTAGTTTAAAGACCCGTGTCGTAAACATGGGTGACAACAAAAGAATTGAAACTGAGTTTAACGTAAACTAGGTTCAATTCATCGCGGTGAAACGCAAAATGAAGCTATAATCTCGATTAGTCGCTCAAACTGCGTTTTGTTTGAACGAATCGCGATTAGTTTATTGGTGAATTCGGCTCTAAAGGATACACAGTAAATATAACCTACTAAAAGATACACAGTAAAAAAGCTACTACTTTTATAAAAAAATATACTGTGCAGTCATCATTTTACTATGTTATGAAACTACAGTACTTACCACTCTGTAATGTCTAAAATACACAGAAAATCCTTTCTCACATCATTTTCAGCCAAAATAGCGTCAAGCAATTCAGTGGGCTGTCAAAAGCTGTCCAAAAGAATGTCAGCAAGAAGGTTCCTATCTACAATAGCTGTGCTTGCCGAACCATGTTCATACAGACGCAGGACACTCCAAATCCAAACAGCTTAAAGTTCCTGCCAGGAGTCAAAGTGCTGGAGACAGGACAAACAATGGACTTTCCTAATATTGGAGCAGCACAGTGTAGTCCTCTTGGTATGTTATTATTAATTAGAAAAAAAGTGTCCTGTATAATTTTATTTGCATGAAAAACAGGGTTTGTGCCAACATCTACAATACTATTTACAAACATAGAAATTGCACCGGTCAGTTTACAGTATCCCAAGTCTTGATATGAGAGTACAAAGTGTGGACCTTATCTTTATGGGCACAATAGGCATGCCCTCTAACCTAATATGCTTGTGACATCAAATTTTTACTGTCATGCTGATGATAATACTTTTTAAGTTTTCATGAACAAGCAAACTTACATTTAACTGGGTTATTAATTTACAAGTGTTTGTACCATGGCTTAGCCCACGTAGAACCATACACTGTAAAAGATCTTGGTTAGGATGTTATACATACATTATGAAACCATCTCTTTTATAGAAATGGACTGTATTGATTTTAAGTGAGTCTAACTTCAAGAGCAAGTTGAATATCTGGTAGCTGTCAGTTGTGACCATAATATTTTTGGAGGGCAGGATCTGCATTTGGATTAATTTGCTGCACATCAATGTGAAAACAATGGATAGAAATAGAAATGCTTACCTATGAGCCCATTGATATGGATGCTTGTGTTTTATTTTGGACCTTAAAATCTTTTATGTAATCATTAATTGTATCTTGTAAGGTGTACAATGATGTTTGTCTATTGGAATTAATTCAACCACTTAATAGCCTACTTATAAAAAATTTCAGCTAAAATGATATTTCGCATTGATGGTGTGAAATCAGTTTTCTTTGGCCCTGAGTTTGTGACAGTTACCAAACAGGATGATGATGTTGACTGGAGACTCTTGAAGCCTGATATATTCGCGACCATTATGGATTTCTTTGCCAGCGGCCTGCCAGTTGTCATAGATGCTAAACCTTCAGGAGACACACGTAAGACAGAATTATTTTTTTACTCTTTTTAATAGTAATTTTGAATGAGTAACTTGATATTAGTTCCTCTCTTTTTTTATACCTCTTTGGTTCATTGGAGACAAGAGACAAAATGTCAGCTGAGTTAAGTAATAAGTTCATGATCAGTAGGTTCAAAATACTTTGTACTTTTTTTGCATTCAATATAATTATATAGGAAGCTAGTTTCAATCATTCAGCTGTATTGAATACTTCATTTATGTTAATACATCATTCATTCATGGTTGTGAGTAGGTACTATACTTCTGGCCTTTCTGAAGAATGTAACCAATAAGATGTGTGTAAGTAGGTACGATGTAGGTATGGCCTTTTAAGACATCCTGGTGTCGACGCCCCAGGGCAATAAGTCTGTAATCGCAGCATTTTGTTTTTCTATTACCAACTTAATGAGTCAGTAATCGAAAAACAATATTTTGCGATTACCGACTTATTGCCTGGCGTCGTTGATGTCTGCTTACACGATAGGTTTTGCTGTCAGTTTTGTCACACTCAAAATTTTGATTGACGAATAACTTACCGTGTAATTGGATGATTGATGTAGCATAGTACTGATTGACGAAAACCATCATTCACCACCATTTATGATTGATGGCAATGATTGACGTTTGCATGACCGTGTAATGGGGGCCTAAGTAATTTTGGTCTATCGCAACCGGCTCAATTGCCATAACAAAAAAAAAAAAATTTGGTCTATTACAACTTTCGAACTGTTCTATCCTTACATACCTAATATAAAATAAAGTCACCCAGCGCGTCTGTAAACACGCGTGTGTCGCGATATAATCAAAAATAACTGAACAGACTTTCTTGCGGTTTTCAACAGTTGACAGTGTAATTCATGAGGTAGGTTTAGGTGTATTCAAAGATTGATTTGAGAATTGCAGAGTGTGGTAACACCTGTGAGAAGTTTGGACAGGTCGCTAGCATATACTATAACTAGGTTCTGCCATGGTTTCGCCCGCGTGAAAGTAGTTTTCTCCATACAAACCTCCTACCCCCGTTTTACCCCCTTAAGGGTAGAGTTTCGTAAAATCCGTTCTTAGCGGATGTCTACACCCTTTATGGAACATACCAGCAAAACTTTAAGTTTTTAGGTGTTATAGCTTCTGAGATTTCGTAAGATTTATATTAGACAGAAATCGCAAAAAAGAAACAGCAAGTTTAGTGTATTTTGACCAGTAAAGCAAACATAAATGCACTGACTAGCAGATTCTTTTCGCGATTTTAGGTTTGGTCCCATAGTAAAAGTTGATTGGTATCATGACTACAATCACGTGTTTAAGTATCGATCACTAATTACCAGTCAGCCTGTATAGAAGATGAATGTGCAAATGGCTACCTATCATTTTGTTATGTTACTCAATAGTTATTTTAATTATTTCCAGAAATAAATGAAGAAGATGACGAGATAGTCCAAATGATAAAGGAGCTTCTGGACACTCGCATCAGACCAACAGTCTGGGAGGATGGTGGTGATGTTCTCTTTGTGGACTTTAAAGACGGAATACTAAAGTTGAAGATGCAGGGGTCTTGTTCTTCATGTCCTAGTTCCATTGTTACTCTGAAGAATGGAGTGAGTTAAGCTTTTACTTACTAGAACCCTCTAGCATTTGACTGGTTAATCAAATTTATATTAGTAGTCCTCCAGGCATCTCGGCGGAGACTAGTAATCGGTATGGGAGGTCATAACAGACAAGCTGGTGTGTGCGCTAACATAGGGCTTGATGTTTAATTTCTATGTTTTTTTAAATTGATATTACTGCTAGTCTGTAAACTAGTGCTATAAACTAGTGCGTGACTGTGATCGCACCAGTTTATTAAGAACTTATTCACTCTAGCCTTGAATACACTTAAATTATAATCGGACGGGAAGACTGCTGCAGGCAAATTTTTTTAGTCCTTCGATGTACCTATGCCATTTAAACGATGAGGCGAAACGCTTAGTCCGGACCACGGATATCGAGGGATATGCCTTGGGGGCGTGGCACGTGGCGCCTCGATCTGGGCAAACGACCCTTATAATCGAACAACGGCTGTACGCTTCATTCATTCGCTTTGCAATTGCGTACAGGGTACTACTGATGCGTAAAAAACCAAAATGCGAGTTGTGCAGTAATTATATGCAAAAATAGGTCACATATCATCAACCTGAAGACAAATGGCGTATCCTGCCACCGGTAATTAAACAATTAAGTCACTGTTTTATATTTTAAATCAATTTTTAAATATTTCACGAACTCAAGTTCGGAACGACACGAACTAGACCGAACTAGCCCGAATCTTCCCGAACGCAATGACCGCAATGACCGTTCAAGATTTAGAGAAGTGCAATCGAGTGCGTGAGGCTGATTTTATCGATATGCGTATTATTCGCAGTTCAATATATTTTTTTACATTTCTATGAATATTGTCGTATTACATGTATAGTAAGAGTTAAATTAGTTATTGAATGAATGTTGTTTGAACGAAATTAAGGTATTGTTATTTCAATACCCGTGAACTTAAATTTACATTATATCTAAAGATTGAGATGATCAAAAATTATAGTACAATATGATAAGTAGCACGATAAACAAGTATAGTTTTATACATTTATTTATTTTTGGTCAAAAGTTACAATATTTTATGTTCGCTATGCAAAACTATTAAATCATTATTTTTTTAAATCTGGGTATTTGGTGTTTTCGTACGCCCTAGTTGTAGTGGAGCTGGACCAGCATTGATCCAAGCATTTTTATCTTGAATATAATTCTCCAACTTATAATAATATAATTTCTATTCCAACTCCTTCTGTTTTCATGCAGTACGACTGTGTAACTCACTTCCAGCAAAGATTTGTGATGAAAAAAATATCTTTTTTTGCGATTCGGAAAAGTCTTTGAGAAGAAGAATCATCCCAAGAAAAAGAATCCTTGGTGCGCGAGTCGGATTCACACTTGACCAGTATTTTTTTGTTAGATGTATTTATTTTGAGTAGTTAGTGTGAGTTATTTCATCATAACGAATTCGATCCTGTCAGCATCAACTACCTACAATTTGTTTAAAATGAAAACGAGTTTGCTAGATGACGCTATTTTGATTCCATAGAAATTTATGTTAACGCTAGCGAGTTTGAATACGTGTATAAAATTTACCTAAATGTTTAAACCAACTCTGAATGTAGGTAGTCACATAAGATTAAAATCATATAGTTAAGATTAAGTAATATATTGTTTAATAATAACAGCATGATATTTAACAGAGAACGTTCCCTTGAACCGGTAATACGATATAAAAAAACTAATTCCTATTTTATTTTATAATCATTACTCACTTTTCGGATAAGTATATAAAAAAGAAAATATTTAAAGAAAATTAGACGAAGTAATTATATTACAAGAATATGCTGAAATTAAATATCGATAACAATTATCGACAATCGGTTCGATGCTCTAATTGCATGCGTGTGCATTGAGTGTTTCCGTGCTTACAAGCGAATGCCCCGCCCATTCTATTTATGTGTGCTATTAGAAATTGATTTAGTGTAGCTGCTTTCTTCTTAGTGTGCGTGTACAAATTTTGAGTGTGTGTCGTAAATACACTATTTGTGAATGTTGTAATTATTTTGGTGGGAGATAAGCGGTTGCGCAAGGATTTCTTATTACTTTGCAATGAAGGCATATCTCCGGATATCTATGGTCCGGACCATAAAGGTGTTAATAACGTACGGTTAGACACTGGCCATACGTCGGGTTGTCTGATGGTAGAAAGGTAATAGCGGAATCGAGTCATGTAATTCCTGCTAGTGTTAAAAAACTAATATATATTCTTACGAAATCTTAACATCTAGCTTCATTTGTGAACCTGCCAAGGTTACAGGATTGGTCGTAAGGGTTAATGTTGCTCTGGGATGCCAAGCATAACTGAAGAAATATAGGAGGGTTTGTTAGTAAAACTCTGAAAATGAAAATGAAATCTCAGAATAAAAATAGAAAAAAAAAAACATTTGAAATAAGATTAGAAATTTTAAACAAACCTTTTTCACAGTCCGTTCAAACCATTTTGAATTCTATTGCGTTGGTTCATCAACGACCTTACGGCCACTAGACGTGTAATAACAGGCGACGCATGTCTGTCAACACATCTGACTAATAGATCTGATGTGTGTAGTGATGTAACAATTCTTATGACCGCTTCTGTTATCGATAAAGCAAAATACCTATTTACTATTTATACGATCATTTTATACTTACTACAACAAAATTGAAATTTTATTGTTAACCGGTTATTGATTTTAGGTTCCCGAAAGATTCTGATTTTAAAAATAAAAGGATAATTGCAAACAAGCGAAAAAAATGGTTCCTTAAATACTATATTTTACCGTTATAATAATTAAAAGGGTTACGTTTTTATAAATAGAGAGGATATTTTCAGCCTTTTTGTTTTGATAATTTTACGTTACCACTCAAAATTTATTAATAACATAAAGTTTGTACATTTTATGTTAAAATAATATCAAGAACTTGGAAGGTAAAAAATACAATTTATAGTTGTACTAAATATTATTAAAAAAATATCGATACTTTCGTGATTTATTTAAATTTATCCCATCCCTAGAGTGTCGTAATGACCTTGGTCGGACCAATCAGAACGCAGTACCCCGCTTCCCGCACCTCAGCTAGTTGACAGAATTTTTTTGGAGCGTTAGAGCAAGCATGCGGCGTCTAGTGGCTGTAAGGTCGTTTGTAGTAATAAACCCTTTTCACTGTCCATTCTAACCTTTTTGACATCTATGCCATCCTAATGCCTACGATATAGAAGTCGGTTGAACGGACAGTGAAAATGGTTTGTTTGTCTAATCTTATTGCGAATGGAGTTTATAGTACGCGGAAAATAAGTTGAACCATTTGTTTTTTTTTATCTGTTATAGTCATCAGCACAAGTTGAACCATCAAGGTGGTCGACCTTGAATGCGCAGTAGTCGATTTTTGGGTCTCAATCGAAGTGGGGCTGCACGTAACCATAGCAAATGGTTCAACTTATTTGCCGCGTACTATAATGTTGTGTAATTTTACATTACAGGTGCAAAACATGATGCAATTCTATATCCCGGAAGTGGTAGCTGTTGAACAAGTCGACGACGAAGGAGGCAAGCTTAGTGAGAAGGTATTCAAAGAATTTGAGCAGCTAAAAACCAAAGAGAATGCTGAACCGAAATAGATTTTGAATCTGTGAATAATAATGTAAGTAGAAACGCAATATGTATATATAGTCCAGTCTTATTTTGCTGATTTATGAATATAAAATAAATTGTCATGCTAAATTTTTTGTATCATTTGAAAAATCCTGACGCTAATTTATAGTAACAGACTATAAAGGAAGATGAAAATGTATGAACCTCAAGGAATTTCTGAAAGGGGCCCCGTGGTCCTAGAATGTGGGCAAATTTTGCCTTCATTCCACCCTAGGGCGATGGTAGCGCGGTTGCAGCGCAGTTGCAGAGCTGCTAACGCGCGTTTTTCATTTATTATATGCTGCAACCGCGCTGCAGCCGTCGCGCGGCACTTTGCTACTAATAGCGATGAAATGATGACATCACATTTCAATTTATGCATCCTTTTTCTGTTATTTGACAGTTTCCCCTTCGACTAGATTTGAAGGGTTTCTAACTTAGGCTCGAAGCTCAGCGTTGTGGCGCCGCAACGCTAAAATCGGCAGTGACGCTCACAGCTTTTGCACCACCAGTAGCGGGTGGCACTGCCGGTTTTAGCGTTGCGGGGTGGCAACGCGGTTATATGTTTCGGTCCTTACTGTTCGAAGTTTTGAACGAATTTGAAAAATTCTTTCCATTTGCGAGTTTTGAATTAAGTTACTTTTGAAATAGAAATAATGATAAAAAATATAAGGTGTCTGGTAATTAGTGAACGATACTTAAACACGTGATTGTAGTCATTATAACAAACAACTTTTACTATGGGACCAAATCTGAAATCGAAAAAAAAAAAAATTGCTGATCAGTACATTTTTGTTCGCCTTATTGGTCAAAATGTACTGAACTTGGCTGATCTTTGTTGTCGATTTCAGGTTTGGTCCAATAGTAAAAGTTGTTTTTTATCATGAAAACAATCACGTGTTTAAGTATCGTTCACTAATTACCAGTCACCCTATATAGTCTACTGTCCCGTTGTGGTCCAAAGTAGAAGCAGAATTTTGCTTTTATAAATAAAAACGTCACTATTATAGTCCATTGCAATTTTATTATTCAAAGGTAAAAGATTTCTTTATTAAATCTGAGTATCTTAGGCTGCTTTCCAACGAATTTGACGAACTGACATAGTATGTTTTCGTTATATTTTTCACTATAAAATAGAGATCGACTTTTAATAACATATTTTTAGTTGGAAAACTGTCTCTTTGTGGTTCACACATAGAAATATAAATACAAATATTTAGCCTAGTTAAAAGATATATTAGTAGTTGTCTCTTAAATTAAAAGTTATCAAAAACTAATTCTAGCTCCTAAAACTAAAATCTAAAATTACAATTGTTTGCAAAACCAATATAATTATCAATATTTTTTTTACGTCTTTTAAATACATGTAATATCTATTAAACTATACAATGGCAGTGTTCCATTTCATATTTTGAAACTAATTTAATTTTTCAATAAAAACCTATATTTTATTATACGGGTACAGTCAACAGCAAAAATTATGATTGTGATGTCGAATTAGAATTTACAAGAAATGTCGTGAGTTACTTTAATATAGTTCAATGATATTAATTTATGTCTGCTTTCGACTGTACCAAGTTAAAAAAAATACAATTGACTTAAAATCATAAATAGGATTTATAGTCTAATTATTGCAGGAATAAAGTCAAATGGTAGATGAGAACACAGTGTTTTGCAGAAAAAAGTCATTGCCAACAGCTGACTAATATAAAGAAAAGAGTACTTAAAAGATAATTGGTACAATACTGTATTGTTGATCTAGATTGGTAATCTTGGCCCAAAATACACTTGATCACATCATCAAATGTACTTAATTGCGCCATAGCATACTAATATATCGGTCATCCAACAGAACCACTATTCATAACCATTGACCATTTCTCAGGAGAAGCTTTTTAAGATTTTTTTATATGTAATTGATTGTTTATATTATATTAGTGGATAATACTACGCTAAAAAATTAAATAAGTTTATAATATTTTTTTTTTAATTGGAAAATAAGGATTTTTTTAATGCATTGTTTTCAAATCGATTAAGTGATTTCAAAGTCTATAACGTACATAGATTGAAACATTCTTCATAATTGTCTAATAAATACTAAGATAATATTTTTATGCAAGCTAAAATAAACCATTTTGTTAAAATTTTATTAAGATGGCAATTATTGTGAAATTACGTTATTTTTCTATTGGATGAGCGACATTTCTGTCTGAATCACGCTGCCCAAATTACAATTCTATCATAATTTTCATTCCGTTCATGGTACAAAAGAATCACACATTCTGGGCGATGAGCCAAGGTCACGAAACATTCCAATTCACTTGCTACATTTCTATCAATCGTACGTCCTATATTATCTACTTAGTATGTGAAATTAAACAGTAATCGTAAATGCTAACTGCTTAAATTCATTTTAGGATTCGCATCTGGGGTTGGTCTAGCGTAAGAATTCGTTGAGCGTTTGCGCGGCGTAGATGCTACGTATTTTCTACGTATTTGCTGTTATTCATTTTCCAAAAAATAGATATAATAGTGACACTGGTGCCAAAAAAAGACAGATGCAGTATCGAAGAAGAGTTAGAAAAAAAGTAAATGATGAAAGAGGCTCTAATACAAGTTGTTATCAATATAATTAAATTGCTCTGTAAATATAGATTATGAAAATATAAAATTGTGAGAAAAAATATCAAGGTTACATAATATATGAAATATATTATGAAACTTTTTTTTTTCTGACATCAATGATCGTGGCAGAATTTTTTGTCACGTGCCATATATTTGACAACCCTAAAACTATAGATACAAGTATTTACGCAGTGTCTACGCGAAGACTATGGCTAAGACCTACTGTTCACGGACGCTTATGTCATGCCATTGTGTCGTTGCCGCTTCGTCGATAGAGTTTCATAGTTTTGTATGTAAGCTGTGAGGCGTACATCAAGCGTATAATGACGAATGTGCGTGTATGAAGCTACGCGTCCGTGAACAGCGGGCTTAAGTTGGACAAACGCTCAATGCAAAAACACTAGGACCAAGTATATAAAGGTAAGTTTTATTGTGCGTGCATCAAGGGTTGCACCTACATACACAACAAGAGGGAAATAAGAACCAGTCCATGAAGATACCGGCGCAGTCGTCATTTGGGTCGTATGCCAGCAGTCGATGCCATTTGTATTTCTGTTCGCAGCCGCAGTCGCGTGTACATCTTGCTGTTGTTGTTTTGCTGAAAAAAAAGTCGATAATGTCTTATTTATTGGGAAAAGGGCGCACAGTTCACTTATACATCTGTAGAGTTTTATTTAATTAATTATTAAATACATAATGCTCACAAAAGTACAGAGGCGGACATAATGACTTATGCATTTTTTTCCCATACAGTTACTCGAAAACTTATTCTATCTATATCTTTACTGCTTTTAGACATGCTATATAGGTACTGATTTTCGCACTAATACGAAAAAGTGTGCGCTGGCCCCCAGTCGAGTCGCGCGTCAACACCCCCTTTAATTATATCTTCGAAAGTGTATTGAAAAACGTAATAATACATAAGCACTCGGATCCATAACATGAGAATTCCGAAATCACAAACTTACTCCACTTTTATCAAAATGAACTATTTTGTACTTCTAGGAATAATTGAAATATATATCCATAACTGTTCACAGATTTAGACATCTAGTCTGTGGATTATGATATCCATTATTCGGGGCAACAATAGGCTATGCTGGTACGATTTTGCTACAAACGTTTCAAAACTTGGACTTATGTTCAAAGAGACCAGCGTCGAAATTTCGAGGACCACGTAAACATGATCAAAATATAAAAAGAAAAACTGCTACTTACAGAATGAGGTCCTATTTCAAAATTATGTGTTAAGATTATAATCAGATTACATAAAGAACTGCATTTATATGCAATACAACCCACCTGCACGTTTCTTGATGAATCGCCTGCTCAAAATGCATAGTGTTGACGATGGCTCGCAGCTTTCTCGCCGAGTTGAGAGCCCAGTACGGCGTCATTATCTCCGTCTTGCTCTCGCATGCATCCACTCTGAAATAGCAATATCAATGGCTTGTGAATAAGCGTTTTTAAGATTTATGGTCCGCGGTCTATTTTACGACCTAAATTGAACTGTTAAAGAGTCATCCTGGGATTTATGTTTAAATTACTCATTGAGTACATTTGAACTAAACATCTGAAAATATCGACTTCCCCGAGCAATAAGTCGGTAATCGCTAAAATTTGTTTTTGGATTTAGATACCGACTTTTTGTCCGGTAATAAAGTCAAGCGATAAGGCCGCCCATTGTATGTATGTGTTTTAGTTTTTAGTTTCCTTTTGTATGTGTAATGGTGTACAATAAAGTATATAATAAATAAAGTCGGTAATCGAAAAATTAGTTTTTGCTACTGCCCATTTATTGCCTGGGGACGTCGATATTGAAAAATCTTATTCAGAATTCCGTACTAATATTAAAGAGTTGTTTTTAGTACACAACTCTTAACCTTACGTAAAAACCTACGTCGAATTATCCGACAAACACTCGCTTTTTTTTCTGCCAGGCTGGCACATCCACGACCGAACACCTCGTAACGTATGGGAATTGAAGAGCTAAACGAGATGGAGTACCCAGTCGCAAACACACGGCGCTGGCGAATAGGACACTCGTCGGACCAATTTAATAATACAAGCGTTTAAAGAGTTAACATAGTTATTTAATAACATGGGGGCTTACTCTCGAGTTTAATTCCAATCGATCGACATTGGAATTATGTCGTTAGGTACTCTTGAATTCGATGCTAGGGCCAAATTGCGTGACCTTTTTGGGAAGCTAAGTAAAATGGGCATTGGACTTGGCGTGTGGTCACGCAATTTTAAACCAATTTGGCGCTAGCATCGAATTCAAGAGTACCTAACGTCACAATTCCAATGTCGAACGATCGGAAATAAACTCGAGAGTAAGCCCCCAGGCAGTGGTCTCATCGTGCCGTAGATCGTTTAACGTTTTTTGCCCTCTATTCAATTGGCGATCCACTCCAGGAAAATTCATCCTTTGGTGCTATTCTCTAAGAAAACGCAGCACTGCCGCAACGACGAACATCCAAATTGGATTGTTAATTCAATGTATCCCATTTGGATGTTCGTCGTTGCGGCAGCGCTGCGTTTCCTTAGAGAATAGCACCACTGGAGTGGATCTGTCCTCTTCAGTTTCACCATAAAGAAAAGATACCTAGTTGTTTGTTTCTTAAACTCACCTGCCAGTATTATTAACGGCTTGTGCATCAGGCAGCGGTGTATTCGCAGCTTGTCGCACGTGTCTGAAGTAGGAGTCGCCCGTTGCATCGTGCATGTCCGGAACACCGGGCGCCCGTCTCACCCGGTTCCCCGCCGGCGTCGTAAACGATCCGTACATCCGCTTGATTAAAGCTTTGTTCTCGTCTATGAAGTTCTCTATTTTATCTCTGAAATACGGTTGAAAAATAAATAATTATAGTTGTTATTATAAACACACGATAAAGTTCGAAAGGAATACCCGGCCCCGGCACGGTAGGCAACGAAGGAACGGGGTAGATTTTTAGTCAGTAAGAGTCTGACACTACTTCCCACTCCGCCCAAAGGCGGGATTTGTCATGGGATGATTTTACCTACCACAAAAAAAAAAAACACGATAAATTTTAAATTCCATTGCAACATAATTTTTTCGGATCTTTTTAATACAAATGTCAATTAAAAACTAAACTCAAAACATATAATTCTAAAGTCGATATTTGAGTAACATAATATAGTAAACTGTAGTCTTTTAAACATATTTTTCTTTTAAACTATTTAATAAACGTGTTCCGAACTATGCGCATACTTGAAAAAAGTACGCATTCGCAATATGATTCTTAAAAAGCATTACTGCGCAGCCAAAGTTCGAAGTTTGGAGCAGTCAAGTTATTTTGGCTGTACTGCACCCAAGTGCATATTCGTCTTCTTCATGTTAGATCCAATACTGACATATTAGGACTTATTTTGCTAAGTACTAGTGCACAGGCTGAGTTAATCGTTTCCAATCGCTCGGCAAACGTGAAGACAGACACACTGAATCATCCACATATACACATTGTTTATTGGAATATGTTCTTGTTCTTTTAACGCCCTTAGCAACAGAACTAAGTACTCACAATGGATAGGTATTCCCCGCTGTCGGACAATACAGCTGGAAGTTACGCTTCACGCATGGAACCCCTCTGATGATCTGACCTTGAAGCTCGTAGCCCAGTGCTAAAGATAGCGCTGTCCACAGTATCTGGAAATAATTACAAAAGTAATTAAGTTCTTGAGTAAATTGTGAGACGTGTGTTTTTCCTAAAGATTTTTATTATAAAATTCCATTCGGACTGAGGAGTTTGAACAATGACGGGGATTATTTGTAAGTTGTATACATTTTTTGGGCAAGTTGACGACCTAGCAACTAGAACCCCAAACCAAAATCTTAAATAAAATGACCAACTACAAAGAGAGACTCGAAAACTGCACTTATCTCTGTCCTTGTCTATCAGTGAATATAGACTTGCGATTTTTTTTATTTATGGGAGTTTCGAGTCCAGGTTTTCTGATTGTGATGTTAGAACATAACGTATCTTTCCTTATGATATATCAATGGGGTAACCATTACCTACTACTTTACTACCTATCTTACCAAACTCAAGATGTAGGTACCTACCGTCCACACGCAGGGGAATTTCATATAACACTAGCTGCTTTCAGTGGCTTTGCCCGCATGATAGTAGAAAATTATCCCAAGGCATCGTAGTCCCGGTATAAAAAGTATCGTATGTGCTTCACGACATCGACTACCAGTGTACTAAGTTTCATCGAAATCTGTTCAGCCGTTCGAACGTGAACAAGTAACAAACATAGTAGTGGTAAACACAGTCACAAACTTTCGCTTTTATATGTGGTACTAGTCTGATTCCATACTAACGTCATAAACAACTAGTTCATATTTATAAGCTATGCGGAAGTTATTGGCATTCTTAGGCCGGTCAAGTATAAAACAGCAAAAGGCAGTGACAGACTGAAATTTCTGTAACAAGCAATGTGAACAAACAAAAACTAACTACATAAGTACGTAATCGCGATACTATCAGCTGTTTGAATCAAAAGGAAAATGCCTTAACGAGTTTTTATTTGTAGGTACTTAAGCAATTATATTTAGGAAAGACCAGACAGACGAATGAAGATAATACCTAAATGGTTACAAATATTAGTGCAGTAGCCTCATATTAACACGATCTATCGATTAAATAATTTGCATTTAATATGCCTAGGGAAAAAATAATGTTATAATATTAATGGCACATAAAGTAAGGGAAGTTTAAAATTAATATAGCACAATAATGTGTCACACAAGTAGAACGAATCGCAATGATAATAATGTCTTCCTACTTACAGCTAAACAAATAAAGATAAACTCACACTCAAGCAGAACAAATCCATGTCCGGTCCCGGATTAATGTTTTTAATTAATAGGTACGTCCTGCTACTGCAGAGTGTACTAATTAACTGAACAGATTCCAAATAAAAAACAATAAACAGAAAAAATCACGTTTTACTCAGCTCGACCTCACAACACTGGTACATGTTCTCAAGATATGTCCGGTGATATACGATACAAAAAAATCCACGTTTTCCGCCGCATAAATTCGCTTTTGCAGAATTATAAACCTTACGGCCGCACAAAGTATAAAAAAATAAATTTTAATTTTGCAGTCCTCTATTGTTATTCTAGTTTATGCATAAAATGTGCCTGACATAAAATACTCATTGAGATTCAAAATAGCCAGCCACGCAAAACACGTACCCGCGCAGAATATTGAATTTCTCGTGCAAGAATATCTACTTTATCATTTTTTTATACAAAAAAAAAGTTGTAAGTATGCATATTTATTGCAGTGATTTATAGCGAATTTTGATTGCGCAATATAAATGGGAAACTGGATCGTGTCATTAATTTAGCAAGCGCTCGTTATTTAGCAATTTTAAAGTTATCCAGCATATTTTAGACGCAACTGTGTCAATAACCTTGCAAGGAATGAAATAAATTTACATACTTATTTACAAGCAAAAAATCAGAGAAGTGAGGCGTCCATCTTATGGCGCCCCAAGTTCGCTAATGATTTATTAGACTTTATAGTTCACTTTGTACGACTGTAAACTGTTTCATTACCAATTGTAAAGTTCACAGGTGTAGCACTTAAATATCATTAGCTGAAGGTTTACGATGTTTCGTAAAAAATACTGACTTTATTGACTTGTTTAATTGTAAGAAATATTCCCAGATCCATCATTTAAATTTTAATGTCTGTTAACGACCGTACAAAGGTCAAAATAAAACTAATTGAAAAAAATGCTAATTAATTTTTGCTATGTAAGTGCATTAGACGTTGCTCAATATATCTTAAGATGTATCAGATGGTGCATCCCGCTGTGTAACTCGGTGAGTTGTTAGTGCCGAGTAGAGTATTTAATTTAAAATTAAAATACTCGATTCTCGGTAACAAGTAGGTACGGGTAATCGATTTGTCATGTTACTTTGCTCTTGATTTATAGAGATTGAACGTGTTTTTACTGTCTAAAATTTATTTTTATTCTATTGTGTCCAAGTTTAGTTAATTCGAGATTTAGGTACGTTGGCGTCATTGTGTTTGTTTTTTTATTTTCTTTTGAAACCAGTCTAAGCGTGCACCTAAACACCATCAAATTACCCGTTCTGTCCCGTACCTACATTAAATTCTGTAGGTGTAAATCAGGCATTCATAATAAATGCTAAAACGATTCAATTGTTTTATATTTTTTGCCTCCTTGGCGCCACTTGACACCTGCGAGATAATCCCTTGAGATCATTCTTGTCACGATTATTTTTCGTAATTTATTAATATTTGAAAATAGATTGGCCTGTTTTGTTGCGCCTGCGCATCTACCTACGTATGGACTTTATTATATCTAAATAACTTCCTATTTAATCAGCAATTAAGACTCATGTTAGTTACTAATCAATAAAGTAAATACATTTATTTTTATTTGAGTTCATTATGTATATCTTGAGGTTAGCAATTCTATGTTGGAAGGCCGTTTGAATTCGGAAAAAAGCTATTTAAAATTCATATAATTACTTATACGAATTTTAGCCAACAAAGTTCGTCTTTGCCTGCAGTTGGTTTTTATAAACAGCGCCTTTACCTACTTCATAGCAGCGACGAAACGTAGCTAACTGCATTCAATAAAAATTGCAGGCACCTACAGCAACGTTGGGCTCGGTTTCTAGTCTAACTGGACGCTTTTTTTATGTGTGAAATCATCTAATGACTTCTCCTGCTCTGGTGGGGAGCGTTAGTGCATGCAGACTTTTACTGACTAAAACTACACCTTTGTTTTTCAGTTGCCCTTTGCGTTCTACAACCATGGGCTTCCTTTTCAGAAATTCCCCATGACTCTAGCGGGCATCAGCTCTGCTGGGTAGGTCCAGCAGAGGCGATGCGTACCGAAGAAATGTCAGCAAAATCGAAGGGACGATTTTGCTGACATCTCTTTGAAGTGCACGTGAAACACCACGCGCCGTCGACGATTTGTCTGAATGTCAGATTTTCTAGACTATCTGATAAGGTGCCATTCGACCCCTGGCTGCACGCTGCGGAGGCAGGCAGCACAAGCATGACACGCAGCCGTTGCCTGCATCCGCAGCTAGGAGTGATTCCGAGGCTGACTGCAAGTGCTGCCAGTTGCAAATCTACGATTCAATCCAATATGAGCGCTATCGGCTCCGAGTAGCGATTTCGGGACTTAGACAAGTTATAAGTGTTTAGACAAACAGCTTGGAGTGAAGTAACTACGATTGCGACGCGCCGCGCATTGATTTGCGGCCGCAGCACTACTGGTGTGCGATCGGCTGCGGCTGCAGATTGCGGCAGCACTCGCAGCCAAAGTTTGACAGTAGGTGCGGCCGCAGCCGCGTTCGGAATGATTTTCACAAAAATCCATACTAGGTACTATGCATAGAAAACGAGTCGTGCAGCTGCAGCCGGCTTCATGCAGCCGCCGCACGTGCTGTCTGCAACTGCGGCCTGCAGCCGAGTTTCGAATGGCACCTTAAGGATTGTAAAAGATCTAAAAATTACTACAGGAATTAACAGATTAAAATGCTTACCGGGACAAGAATAACACATTCACTACAGACCAGAGCAAGCGTTGCTTAAAACTTCGAAGATAGATTTGTGTGCAACTGTCATTATTTAGCTGCGAGATCCACCGCACGTACGAGTAGGTACCGTGCATAATTTCCTTGACGCCACAACTTAATGGCCTATCAAACTTAATTACGAAGTAACAGATTATTTCAATGCATCACTTTGCCTTTAAGGGGACTACAGGAGCTAGTCGCAAGTTCTAAAATACACAAGATCCACTGCAGTAAACAGAGTCAGTAAAAATATAATTATATTATTCGTCAAGATAAAAGCTAGATAGATAATAAAAATTGGGCTAACATAGGTAAATGCAATCATTCGTTGATTTTTAGAGCAGTTGTGGTCGAGTGGTAACGGCCCCGACTTACGAATTGTAGGTCGTTGGTTCAAATCTAGCCAGGAGGATTACTTTGTGTAATTTATTTCATCACCACTGCTCTCAAAACGGTGAAGAAAAACATCGTGAGGAAACCGGCATGTCCTAGAACCACAAATTTGAAGACATGTGACATCCACCAACCTGGAGAGGGCTGTAATCCACACCGCGGGTCCAATCGCGGTGTGGATTACAGCCCTCTCCAAGAGAGGAGGCCTGAGTCCCAGCAGTGAGTACCTACATTAAAAGGCAAGACTGAATGCTGTGTTATGCTGTAGATTTTTAGTAAATCGCTAAATAAAAAAAGCTTCATTTTTGCAAACATTGGGTCTTTGCGCATCTCTTTCTTTTGTATGCAATTAGAGAGTGATCGCGCTTTAGGTGTTGTATAGGTAGTCCTCACTTGTACGCGACGACGTGCTACCATGTTGACGTCTTCAGATTGGAGTCTATTCCGTTCACGTTCACATTTTGATGTGACTCACGCAGTTTACTTGAAACTCAGAAATTTTATTCGCTTATATGCGTTTGTATGACGAACGTGTAGTCAGGTTTTGCATTTTGACTGTCGTGCAATATCATTGTCACGCGCATGCGTTAGGCAGAAGTTTAAAGTGTATGCTGCGATAATTATTTTAAAACAATGCCTGTCTTATGCCTTTTGTGATTTTGTTCATAAGGACTTTTTATTTAAGGTACCTAGGTTGGTACTTAAGTAAACATCCAACGACTTCGGTTCTTGGTGGAGCAGGACAGCATGTCAGACTTTTAGTGACTTCAACCACACCAGTGTCCTTCAGTCGCCCTTTGCGTTCTAAGACTACGGGTTTCCTTTACAGAAAATCCCTATGGCCCTAGCGGACATCGGTCCTACTAGGCTCCTTCGGTTCGCTGGCATCTATTTGAGGAGCGCGTGGATCACTACGCGTTGTCGCCGACTTAGGCTCGGTCTAGTCGATTACCGGACAGCCAGATTGGCAAAGTACTTGTAGCTGCGTTGGTCCGCGTTTTCCGTGGCTGGTAGTCGCTGTTGGTGTCTCAGTGGCTGAGGTGTGATGATGTTCGCTACCTCACGCGTTCGCCTCCTTCTTCGCTAGCATTACTGCTTCCCAGAAGGAGACGATCGTCTGCCATTCCTTCGCGTTCCGGATTATAGCCTGAACGATTGCCTCCACAAGGGCACAGCGATGTTCCACATAAGCGGGGTACATCTCCAGCGTATGCTCCACTATGTCCTCCGGGCGGTTCACACAGTGGTGACGCTCGAAGCTTTCTTCCATCCGAATCCGATGCAGGAGCATCCCGAACTTAGCATGTCCGCTGAGGGCCTGCGTAATGCGAAAGGTGAGGACATCGTGACTCTCCAGCCACTCCAAAGAGGGGACTTACCGCCATAATTTTGCCGTGCTTAGTCATAAGGACATTGCTTTAAGTTTAATAACAAATTAAAAAAGAAGTTATTTACAATAGATACTGGAATCGAGATGCAGAATTCACATAGGTATTCCTACCATTATCATCAGAGGGTAAAGTGGAAAGTTTTTGTCATGGCAACTTGAAGCCTACATACGTCACCGAATGCCGCTTGACATAAGTGAACAGCTGATTGATTATAATAAACGAAAGTGAGAGAACAAAGAGTTGTTACTGCCTACTCGTATAAAAATCGAGTACAATGCCACTACAACAGATGCAATCACAGAATAATCTTAGGATTACTATGCAAGCTTTTAAAGCTGTTACTTATATTTCGTTGTATGTACTCATTGGTGAGATTCCAAATAATACACCGTTACATTTTGGTCGTTTTAATCCCGTGGATGGTCAATTCGGTACATAAAACACTATAGATTTATAAAGATAAAATTAAAAAAATAAAGTACTTTTTTTTCTAAAACTCGAATTAATTTACGCATGTACGAAATTAAGTTCTTTGAATAAACGTCAGCTGATCGAGGCCAATGAACTGTAGATTAGCAACGTAACGGTTGGTGTTAGTACGCAACGACCGACAACTACCTACAAAGTCATTCACTGAATTTCGTACACGCATATATTAATTCGATTTTTAGAAAAAAAGTACTTTGTTTTTTAATTTTATCTTTATAAATCGATAGTGTTCCATGTACCGAATCGACCCTCCACGGGATTAAAACGACCAAAATGTAACGGTGTATAATTAACACACTAATATTATCAAGATTACTGTTTCATTGACAGTGAAGAGACTCAACTAATGTAGACATCACATAATGCATCGTTGGTTTTCATCATCATCACCACCTGTCTGTATTATTATTTTTTTAATTGATATAAACTAGTGCTTGACTGCAATCTCCCCTGATGGTAATTAGTGATACAATCGTAGATGGTAAGGCGCACTAGTTCATTAAGAGCCTATTCACTCTAGCCTTGAAGACAACCAAATTAACGGACGGGAAGACAGCAGCAGGGAAACTGATCCAGTCCTTCGATGTACGCGGTATATTCGATGAGGCAAAAGGTTTAGTCCTGACCGTAGAAGTTTTACGCATTATGCTACTATTGCTAACATTTTTTTATCCAGGACAAAGCATAAGTTTTAAAGGTAAGGTGAATGCACCAAGTCGTAATGGCAGTCAAATAAGGTTATAAATAATGGTGGCCGTATGTCGTATATCATATAAATCCGTCACGATTTATATTTTATCGCAGAGACGGAGGAGCCCACGCTTGTGAGTCTTGTGACTCACAGTGACTTAGATCCAAGTGTCGGACGCTGCCAGTGAACCTACGCTGTCGCAATTTTAATAAGGCATTGTATAAATAATGGCGTTATCGGAAATGTAGTGCGGATTATAATGCTGGACGGACGTGGTTGTGCTGATAATCTAGGAAGGATTGTCTGTGGGTGATATCTTATAGATTAATAATACGAAAAGTTTCCGAGGAGCCCGGGCCCCCTTAAGGAACTTTGTCGTTTATTTTATGCAGGTCAAAAACTTGTTGAAAGATTTGTTGGTATCAGTAATCCGTCATTCACTCGAATATTTCACAAAACTTGCTTCAGGCTCCAGGATTTTTTTTTAAACTAAATTTCTGGGACAAAAAAATTCGTCATACAGAATTTTAATCAAATGTGGTTCCTGTAAATACTCGTATATGTATTTTTTGAGTTTTTTTATTTAGTTTTATTTACCTACATTATGAAGGGCTAAAGGTAACGCAAAATAGTAAATTTACAGAGGTCTTTACAGGATTAAAGAAAACTGTGTTTCTAAAATATCTAGAAATAAAATCGTCATAATCACGTAATGAGCGGCTGTATGCAAATGTATCTCGAGTTGGGTGGTTAACCCTATGTAGACTCGTTATAAAATAAACGTTTTGATATTTGAAAAAGACTGAATGTAACTTAGAACTAAAAGAAGAATGATTAGTCTACAATGTGCTGACGATGGTCATAAGATAATCCTTCTTTAATATAGTTTCTTCATTGAGAGCAGTGGTGACCGAGTGGTAACGGCCCCGACTTAAGAGTTGCAGGTCGCGCCAGCCCAGCCAGGAGGATTACTTTGTGTAATTTATTTCATCACCACTGCACTCAAAACGGTGAAGGAAAACATCGTGAGGAAACCGGCATGTCCTAGAACTAAAAATTCGAAGACATGTGACAGCCACCAACCCGCACTGGGCCCGCGTGGTAGATTACGGCCCATTCCCTCTCTCAACATTATAAGAATGATGCTGTGCTATGCTAATATAGTTTCTAAAGTTGTTAAAAAAATAAAAAGCCCGTTTTGACTTTTGTATTTTGACAACCTAGCGGCTTGTCCGGTGTAGCCATCATCATCATCATCGTCAGCCTTTTAATGTTCCCACTACTGGGACACAGGCCTCCTCTCTAAGAGAGGGAATGGGCCATAATCCACCACGCGGGCCCAGTGCGGGTTGGTGAATGTCACATGTCATCGAATTTTTGGTTCTAGGACATGCCGGTTTCCTCACGATGTTTTCCTTCACCGTTTTGAGAGCAGTGGTGATGAAATAAATTACACAAAGTAATGCGCCTGGCCAGGTTTGAACCCGCGATCTATAACTCGTAAGTCGGGGCCGTTACCACTCGGCCACCACTGCTCTCATCCGGTGTAGCGTAGCTACTAAAATAGCTACTATTACACCGAATCCTTAGAATTTATTGTTTCTTTCACTTCGTTCTATGTTACATTCTAGGATCTTTCTCAAATGTCAAAACGGCCCTTTTATTTTTTAACGAGTCTAGTGTGATCAGTCCAGTAGGGTCAAAGTGCTGTGTACACTGTAAAGCATTACTGTACCACACTTCGGGTGTTGACTCTGCTCTTGTGACGATGTTTCTACATGCAATTAGCACCTTTACATTACGAAGTCACAAACTTTGTTTAGTAAACGCTATCACAATACTTGTACCGCAGAGACAAAATGTCTGTGAATTTGATGAAATGTTTTGGGTTTTCGAATTATTTAATCAAGAAGATAGCGTAACTCATCTGTGTTTATGTCCTCGTCCCAAATTACTTGGAGTCTAAACAACACCACGTTTACTTTTTCATATCTTTTCTCTTGGTTTTTGATGTGAAATATCTTTTTATTAAATTTTTTAGCCGATACTTTTCCTCGTTTTCTCTCAAAATCTTTCAGGTATTTTTTTTCTCGAACCTGTTCTTGCGGTCTAGGTCAACAACCGCACGATATACTTGTGTTTTTTTTTTTTAGAAATCATTTTCAGCTTTTATGAAAACCTAACTTACCTCGGACTTGCTCAAAAAATGCAAATAAAAACAATGCATCATATTCAAAAACCAAGGTTGTTAAGAAAACTGATGTAACTGAAACGTCTCAATTATTCAACATTTTGCAATTTTAATAATGTCATAGAAATTCATTTATTCAGATTTATGTAGAAAAAAAAAATGAAGACAATGCAATCATCTGTCGACGCCATTCCGTCTAGTTGCCAGCTATTCTAAGATTAATATTTGCGAAATGTCAGTTAATTACTTTACAATGTTACCTTAGTAAATAAATGTATTGTACCTATGTTCTTTGGTATTTGCCTTTATTTTTATAGGTATAGATTTAATTCATATATATATATATATATAATTATGTAGGTTATGGTTTATCGTGCAACGCATAGTTAACAATTTATATTTTATCGGTCGTAATTGTGTATTTTTTTTGTCTTTCGGCTTTGCATCGTTTTTGCTTGAGCCTATGTCAAGTAGGCGGTAATTTTTTTTTATTTTATTTTTTTACATTTTATTTGACTGTAGATGTAAAATATTCTAATGCTTTTGCAGTATTTGGCAGCAAATGTATCGAGTCAGTCTTCTCGGCAAGCTTCGTTGAGTTAGTCAATATTAAAATAAAATTCTCAGTTCCATTTTACCGCGATCGCGCCTGTTTCAATGATTCCACAAATTGTGAATTGGGCAAACACTTGAGATACACAACTGCACCCATTTGACGTCACAATCACAATTCTAGGAATCGATTTGTGGTTAATTAAAACTGCCCCTAAGTTCAGTGGCAGTTTTCAGGTTTCACTTGAAAAATTCCACCTAAAATTCCCATAAACATTTTGGAATCAAAGCTCAGGGGTCTTCGTTGAAAAATTAGTTATGACTAGTGACTAAATAATTGACTAAACTGTTTCACTGAGATATTACCCTACAGTGTGGACAGTTGAAGTACACGTCTCCTTGGAAGAGCCCAATGTTTATTTTTATTCTGAGAATCGGAATTATTTCAAAAAGGTTGAATCTCATCAACCTCATCACGCAGGTGGATATCTATGGTCAAATAAAAAAAACTTAAGTACAGCAGTAATACAGTGACGACGAAAATTCTTTGTTTTGTTAGGTGTATCTATAATTTTTATTTATAACACTCTCTTTTTACTTACGAACTCCTTTCTTTTTTTAATTTTCTTCCAAACAGGTACATATTTAAAATAAAAATGATATGGATATAGAAATAACTATTGAATAATGACAAATCATAAAAGTATGTTAGGTAACCATTTTTTGTTACACTAAGTGTAACATTCACGAACTTACGCTACGCCAAATCCTTGCCAAGTTATATGCAACGATGTAACAATTTTAGCATAGGATAATCAGCCTTATAATGTTCCCACTGCTGGGACTCAGGCCTCTTTTCTATGAGAGGGAATGGGCCGTAATCTACCACGCGGACCCAGTGCGTATTGGTAGATGTCAAATAATATCTCTTCAAAAGTTATAGGCATAGCTGGAACCACATTCTACAAATTGTAGGTAAGTTATGACCGGGATATATGGTCGTTGCTATTGGGAGACCACTGCTCACTGACTATATTTAACTGGCCTGTTGGTCTAGTAGTCAGAGACCCTGATTGCTATGCTAGAGGTCATGGCCGCGTGGGTTCGATTGCTACCCAGAACAAATGTTTGTGTGATGAGCACGATCATTTGTTCTGTGTCTGGGTTTTTTTTTTTTTTTTTTTTTTGTGGTAGGTAAAAATCATCCAATGACGAATCCCGCCCTTGGGTGGGGCGGGAAACAGTGTCAGACTTTTACTGACTAAAAAACCTACCTTTCCATTCCTTGCCTTTATCCTGGGGCCTTTGGTGACAGTCTCACATAACCTTTGGCCCCAGTAGGCTTCGGCCCTGCTGGACCCCTACAGTATGCTGACAACTCCTTGAGGCGCGCGGGAACGGTGCGCGCCGTAGACGACCTGAGCTCGGACCGGTCTGTTACCGGACGGACGGACAGCGAGCTACCCATTGCCCACCGTCCGCGAGCCCGCGCCTACGGTGGCCGGAAATTGGGATCGGAAACCCGGCGGCGGCGGCGGCGTGTCCGCCTTTGCCTAAGGCGGTCGGCCTCCTCCTTTACTAGCATTACTGCTTCGCAGAAGGAGGCGACCGCCTGCCACTCCTCCTCGCTCCGGAGCATGGCTTGAACCAAGCCCCGGCGCGAGAGATCGCCGCCGATCGCCCCCACGAGGACACGGCGCTGCTCTTCCCAAGCGGGGCACACCTCGACTGTGTGCTCCACCGTGTCCACCGGGCGGTCCGCACAATGGCGACACCCGGGCGTCGTCTCCGCACGAATCTTGTACAGGTACGGACCGAACTTGCCGTGCTCGGTCAGCACCTGCGCCAAACGGAAGGTGACGACGCCGTGGGGCCTTTCCAGCCACGCCTCAAAGAGGGGCCTTACCGCCTCTCTGTGTCTGGGTGGAATTTATCTATAATATGTATGTATTTAGAAATTTATAAGTATGTTTATCAGTTGTCTAGTACTCATAACACAATCTCTGCTTAGCTAGGGACTAGACTGCGTTGTGTGAAGAAAAAAAAAAAAAAAAAAAAAAAAAAAATATATATATTAAAAGCAAGGACCGTGACTATAAAGTTGGACTATAAAGGTGGACTATAAACTTTATACACAGTCTTAATTATTCAGTTTAAACATAATAGAAAACCCAGGAAACTAGACACCTACGTCTTTTAAATGAACCGTTAGGCACAAATCTTCGCCCACTAAGAACATTATGCATTAAGCAATATTTTGTTTAACCCAAGCCTTCGGAAACGTGACGAACAATCATTTGTTTTGTCTTTACTCAAATAATGCAGTTTGTTTAACCCAGCTATGACAATTTTCATTTGCTCAAATCATTCAGCGACTTGGTAGTTATGTTCATACTACGTATTTGTTTATGCCATAAAATACGCAGTAATTACTCCTTTGTGTAAACGCAGTTGGTAAACAATTTATACATAATATATAATTACAAAACAAAGTGTTAAGTCAATGATTAAAATTGTTTTGTTTATGCTCTTTCTCTTCTAAATTGTTATTATTATCAACGTAGTGACAATCTGGAACCTTACCATGACGCATGACGTGTTCAAATGACGGAGCTATACACCCTATATAGCTGCTCTATTCCTTTAGCAGATTAGTTTCGGTCATAAAATGGGTTTCGTTAAGAGCTCTGATTATATAAAGGCACAAATTTTCTTGCAAACGTTAGTGCAGATTTGACTCGTATTTCTCTCATCTTGATTTAGGGATTGACGTCTATCTCTCTTACATGATGCTGAGCAATTATGCAGTCGGTGATAATGCATTTCTAGCATAGCATAACATCAGCCTTATAATGTTCCCACTGCTGGGACTGAGGCCTCCTCTCTAGGAGAGGGAATCGGCCGTAATCCACCACGCGGGTTGGTGGATGACACATATCTTCGAATTTTTGGTTCTAGGACATGCCTGTAGACATTCCTCACGATGTTTTCCTTCACCGTTTTGAGAGCAGTGGTGATGCATTCCTACCCAGTAACAAATCGAATAGCGACCTTGAAGATTCTAAACTACTAAAATGACAAGTATCAGGAATTCTTACAGGTATTTGGTAGAAGGAACCATTGTTGATCGTCCGGTACGACGTCAGGGGCACCACGGGAACTGATCCATTTCGCAGGAGTATTGGACCCTGGAGAGGAGTCACTGAGGGCTGCCCTGAATCTGGAACACATAAATTAATGGTTTTAGACAAGAATGCATGGAGATATTGTGTTCTAAGTCTGCCTACCTTGTCTGATGGCTTGTGTGTAAATTTACCTTTTATTGCAGCAGGTAAGTTTAGATTTATAAATCTGAAGACCCTAATACACTTTTTCTTTTCTGGGGTCAAATCATCCAATGACATCCCCCGCCCTTGGGCAGAGCGGGAGATAATGTCAGACTTTTACTGACTAAAAAACCCACCCCGTTTTTTCGTTGCCTTTCATACCAGGGCTGAGCCTTATTTTCAGAAGCAGACCCTTGGCCACAGTAGGCTTCGACCCTGCCGGCTAGCAGGCAGGGCCTCTACGACCCTAATACACTTGGCCCTAATATAATTATTAAGGAAATGAACTGACACTGGTAGGTAAATCTTTTTTATTATTAATATTCTCGTGCTTGACCACTATTTCACTTGACCTGAAGGAAAGCGACGATGTGGTCCACGACGGAGCACGCTTGCCTAGAAGTAATCTATTCACTCTAGACTTGAATGTCACACCAACCATCCATGTTCCATATTTTTTTAAAGAGTTTTTGATGTTTTTGATATTACTTAATATAAGGAAGGAGATAATTATTCCAAAACAAGATTAGGAGGTCCTAGGACGAATAGCAATCGATACAGAAAATGAAGATCTATCTGATATAATAAAGAAATTAGTGTTAGTTACACTATTTATAACTCCAATTTTAAAAAAGATAAAAAGGGTAAGGTAGAGCAGGAGCGAAGCCGCGGGCCAAAGTTAGTATGTATATAAAAGAAAGTCGTGTTAGTTATACTATTTATAACTCAAGAACGGCTAAACCAATTTAGCTAAAAAATGGTGGGAAGGCAGCTAGGAACCAGGAGAAGGATATAGAGTAATTTTTATCCATTTTATAAAAAAAAAACTAATCCTCCTCATTTATTGATATAGGGTAGAGTAGGGTGGAGTGGGGTGGAGCGAGAGCGAAGCCGCGGGCAAAAGCTAGTATTATATAATTGTTAACAGAAAAGACCTACTGATGCGTAGAAAATTTATACAAACCTAACATATTCTGCAAAAACAATTTATAATGTTCAAGAAAAAGATACCGAACTTACATAATAAACAACCACTACCTTCAGACAGCATGAGAAATTAAGAAATTATAGAGCAATTTGTATCGCATCATCCGACTGACACCGCCGACGTGCTCATACGCATACCATTAGTAAGTTGTAAAACAACATAATTTCATCACTCGCTGTCTCGAAGGTGCGTCACCAGATCCAGGTCATGTTACGAAACTACTAATCTTCCACATGTTAAGGCCATGCTTGAATGGCCTAGTGGATATGAGTAAGTAATCGTTAGTCTTTGTGAACTCCTGCGCAAATAGACAGAGTTTATTTTCTTTCACAGAAAGATAGTTTTATATTTCTATGTCTAACTTGGGCTAAGATTTATAACGATACTATCCCATTCGATTCTACATATTCCTGTCGCTGGCTTCTGCTGTCTAGGTGACTGTCATCAGCTATCAAACTTCACCCAGTTTTTCCTTTGGCTTAGAGATATTACCATCTCTATTTTACAGTAATTTTGTTTGACAGTGTTTGATTGACAGAATTCTTAAGTTCCCTACGTGCTACCCCTAGTTCACTACGTTCTAAATACCTAAGTCCTAAAAATTTGGCAAGGCGAAAATAGGAATCAGAATTCAAAATTGGGTCTTAGAAATGATCCCAAATAACTATTTTTTTTATTTTTATTTTAGATTTAAAATGACAATAATTTTCAAATTTATTTCTTTTTTTTTAATTTTAGACTCTAGATCTCCCGCAAATTACAAATTCATCTATTTGTTTTTGTTAAAGTTCTGCCAAATAATATTGGATGTATGAAGTGTAATTTGTGAAAATAAATTAACTCTTTTATTTTTGAGTGTTGGATTAGGGGCATCTATAGGTACCAGGCAATCTAGGACAATTTATCATTGACTAACTATCTTCCTAGTCACGAGATAAACGCTATTATATAACTTTATTACTAAGTATGACAAAAGCTTTCTGTTTTTGACCATCAATCACGCGACGTTAAGCATAATCGATCTGTTAAATTATTTATATGCACATTTCAGATGTCAACTATACAAATACATGCAAACACAAAGACTCAACACTAACATTAAATAACTAAGTCTAATAGTCACATAAATTACAGACGTGCATTAAATTCCAATAGGCCCAACAATAGAACCCAGCAGTACTCCCAAGACCGATTAACGTCGACATACATTAGACTAATACTCCCGTACTAATTTGCAAATAAGATGATTAAAAAGAACCGAGCAAGTGCGAGTCAGATTCGTGCACGGAGGGTTCCGTACAAACTTACCTATGCAAACAGTTCAATTCCCGAATTGAGTTACGAAATTTTTTCCGAATAGTAAAAAAGTTTTTTAGTGATGTAACTACTTTACAGTTTTCAGATTTTTTTACTTTACTTTTGCTTTGAGACCTAGCTTCATGCCAAATTTCAGGATTCTCGGTCAACGGGAAGTAAGTATCCTATGAATTTTGATTCCCTTGAGAGTGTCGAAATACATGTTTTTACCCGACTGCGCCAGAAGGAGGGTTATGTTTTTCGAGAGTATGTATGTATGTATGTTTGTATGTATGTATGTATGTATGTATAATTGTTTGGCACGCTCTGCAGCCTGAACGGCTCGATGGATTTTAGCTTGAGAGGTGTCATTAGATTCGTAATTACTGTGAGAGTGACACTGGGTATATCAAAATAAAAAAAAAAACAAAATGGTGGATTTTTGGCGCCAAATTCAAATATTTGGTACGCTCTGTGGCCTGAACGGCTCGATGGATTTTAGTTTGCGAGGTGTCGTTAGATTTGTAATTACTGTGAAAGTGATATCGTAAAAAAATAAAACTAAAAAAGTAAAAAATAAAAAATGGTAATTTAAAAAACTAAAAAACCCGACTGCTTTTCTGAGTATTCATGAAAAAGCCCTTAAACAAGAAAGTAGTTGTAGCAGTCGGGACCCATTCTAGAAAGTCAGCCGTCTAGTCAGTAGATCTATGATGTAATGGGTCCCGACTGCTACAACTACTTTCTTGTTTAAGGGCTTTTTCATGAATACTCAGAAAAGCAGTCGGGTTTTTTAGTTTTTTAAATTACCATTTTTTGTATCTTTTTTTCGTTAATTTAGAAGTTTGATTTTTCACAGCGCAGACAGAAGTGGTTGGTTAGTTTTAATTTCAACTCGATACCTCCACGCGTTACCGAGATAAAGGGTCTTGACAGACAGACGGACAAAAAAGTGATCTTATAAGGGTTCAGGTTTTTCCTTTTGAGGTAAGGGACCCTAAAATCATTTCAAACTATGTACTTATATTTTTCCTTATCACTGAATAAACAGACAAGTCATAATACCTTCTAGTAGCAGCTACTCTTACGTATTAGGTTAATTAACCAGTTGGTTTTCAATTCAATAGACTTAAATCTAGATACATATTTCTTAAAATCAAACCCATTAAGGATCACAGTTTACTCACGACTTGTAAACGAGATACTATACAAACCAGTTTATTGTTTTATCGCATTAGTAATAGGAATTATGCAGTTCATGAATATGGGTTTGGTGTTCGACATTGTCAAACGCTTTAACTAAATCTTTGTTGTTGACTTTTTGATAAAGGAATCGAGAATCTACATCTGTTTGAGGGCATGCAGGTTTTATCTTTACTTTTTGACTGACCAACATTTAGGCAGTTCAAAAGTGCTTGTAAATGGTTTATTTGAAAAAAAAAGTTTCTGTTTGAATTTGCTAATGATTAAATCAGTTTTCAGTCGTATTTGTTTAAAATATTCGTTGAAGGTAATCTCCATTTATTTGAGTGAAAGGAAAAGGAAATCGGGATAAAAATCGCCGTTGCCTCATGCGGTCGGCCTTCTCCTTTGCTAGCATTACCGTTTCGCAGAAGGAGGCGACCGCCTGCCATTCCTCCTGTCTCCGGACCATGACCTGTACCAAGGCCCGGCGCGAGAGATCACCGCCACCGCGCCGATCGCTCCCACAAGGACACGACATGACGATGCTCTGCCCAAGCGGAGCACACGTCTACCCTGTGCTCCACCGTGTCCTCCGGGTGGTCCACACAGAGGGCTCAAGGTGGGAACACAGTCATCATAAAAAGCACAAGTTATCATAAAAAAAAGAAAGTTACATTACCTGAGATTCCAGTAAAAATGCATGATTTCTACACAATAAGGCACAGCTGGTAAGTATATGTGTTTTGAGGCTAACCCTGAAACTATTTTATTTAATTATAGCTTAGGGACTACATGATGTTTAAAGCAAACTTACGTTGAGTCGATTTGAAAATTCGGTCGCAAAACTCAAGTTAGTCTTGAATGCTAATTGATAGGTCATGGGATCAAATCACGATTGCAATCATACTTACCTCTGTTTACTTGAAGAGGTTAACAAGAATATCTCTAAAACGTGCTTCGTTACAAGTGTTAATCAAATAAAAGCTAACGAGCTTACATTTTATCTAAGTGTTACGAATCATGAATTAGAAAAGATTAAAAAACAGAAATAATATTATCATTAATTAAAACACTTTGATTTAATTATGTAATCAGCAAGGTCTTTTACTTATATTAATCATATTCAATATTAGTTATGTACAATGACTGTACTGATTTAAATACAAAATAGATGCATCGTGAAAATCATATTTATAATTAATAATATTAAACACAATCATTCAATATTAAACACAAAGATGCTTTGCTAGGCATTCTATGAAATTTTAAGTGATCTTCTTTAATAAGTTTCTATTTAGAAGCTATTAATCTAAAGATAAGGGTAACTTATTAATTGCTTAAACAAAATCCAAGTATGAGATAATTACAGTGGAAGTATTAAAACTACATACACTGTAATTATCTTTATCCACGTGGCTATAATTACTGACAAAATAAAATCTGCAAAGTTTACAAATTTTAAGTAAAGACTCACTTAGCAAATGTAAATAGCGAAAGTTTGGCACGTGATTTATGATCGGAAGTTCATTTTGAACCGGCATCGGCACTTCCATAAATGGTAATATTTATCTTTCATGCTTGTCTGTCAATATTACATAACTAATTGACTATTTTTGTGATTTCGATCGAGAGTAAAAGTCTGATATTGGTCACAGACAAACGTCTCCATCTGCATCATCCCGCAGCTCTCCAGCTTTTTAAGGGTATTACATCGCTCAATGACCTTCAAGAATTTACCTCTACATTAGTAGAGAAGAATTGACCTCTAAACAGGCATTGCAGGGGGTGCTGCGCGCGGGGTGTTAGTACTGATTCGAGTTTTTTCTTGATTACTTATCGATATTCAATGAAATTCGAAAAAAAGTCAATACAAGTTATTCAATTTATCGTAACATATATTTTGGTATAAATTCAATGTATAAATATACAGCCGTTTTCGAGAAAATATGGAATTAATGTTCAAAAAAGGCCTATTTACCAGATTTTTTTTCTAGAGTTAGGGTATTTTTTTGAGAAACGTAATCAATTCAATTTATTAGTAATGTCCTTAAGTATCCCCTTCATTTTTTATATGGTAATCGTACATAAGGAAACTTCAAACAACCTAGGTGTTTTTTTGGATTTGGGCGATGTAATCCCCTTAAGGATCCAGGGAACATTATCAGAGTAATTTGGGTAATAACTAGTATTCGTTTGTTTTGTCTATACTCAATCTGTTTTGGTACTTAACGAAATGTGAACGAATCTTGAAACGTCTGTTTATTTAAAAAAAAATCGTATAAAAGACTTACAAAGATTATTAAAATTTTGTTAATTACCTAACACCAGTTTAGGTAATTATGTATTGTAAACATTTTTAGACAATGTTTAGATAAAAGACATATGAAGATAATTTACATTTAGGGCTGATTTCATCATCCAATATAAAAACTTAGTTCAACTAAACTGAGCTCAGCGTAATCTAGTTTAAAGAACCGTGTCGTAAACATGGGCGACAACAAAAGAGTTGAAATTGAGTTTAGCGTAAACTAGGTTCTATTCAACGCGGTGAAACGCAAAATGAAGCTATAAATCGATGAGGCGCTCAAACTGAGTTTTGTTTTATATAATCGCGATTAGTTTATTGGTGAATTTAGCCCTTAGTTAAGTACCTAAACAAATCGAGTTTAGCTCCTCCGGCCACCTTCTATAGAGTCTATCGTGAGCGTGACATCTTCTGAGTTTTTTTATATTGTATAATCAGCTTTAACAACATACTTTTTGAACTGTCGTTATTTTAGTGTAAGATTTACTAATATGTGATTCGCACTAAATTCGCACCATGTTCTACAAATCCAAACAGATCAAAAATTTTATTAGTTAGACCGTACTGTATATACCTACGTAAATAGTACACAATGAACTACCTGTGTATCTTTTCTATCAAATCTGTCCAAAGATTATCTGTAAAAAATACTTTTAGCGATATGACCGCCAGTTGTGACACTATTAATTTGATGGTGTATAATAAAGAGTATATCTATCTAAATTCGATTAAATATCCAAATAAAGCCAGTTAATTTTTTTACCAATCTACTTGATCAACAATCTACATGACCTAATTTTAGGTTTTCTGACATTTACTGCGAGTGCGCCTATTTCTTTAAGGATTTATTTAGCTTATACACCTTTAAATTTTGATCGTTTTAATCCCGTGGAGGGTCGACCAGGTACATGAAACACTATATACGCATGTACGAAATTAATTTCTTTAAGTGAACATCAGCTGATCGAGTCCAATGACCTGTAGGTATTTGTCGGTCGTTGCGTACTAACTACCTACAGGTCATTGCACTCAATCAGCTGATGTTTACTTAAAAATAATTATTTCGTACATGCGTATATTAATTCGACTTTAAGAAAAAAAAAGGACTTTATTTTTTAATTTGTAGTGACATCTATGTCGTCACAAATGAACTAATCCTGCATCGCGCAAGTAAGATTCGCGGCGCGATTGGAACATATAGAACAAACCCGAATTCATCTATCAGGCAGTAGCCCACCAGATATAACAACTGTCTGGTCGGAGGATCCTCCCTTTTCAACGGAGGTATATGGGACTTTACTCTCTGTTCCACTACCCCCCAATCTGGTGACCCTCGACAAAGAACGTTAGCGCAGCCTTCGTGCAGTCGCACTACTCCGACTCACTGGAGCCTGCAGCATCGTATCCCGACTCACTGGGATAGCACCACCCCGACTCACTGGGGCATCATCGCAGACAGTTCCTACTCACCGAGATCTATGCGGAATCCGGTTCCGACTCACTGGAGCCAACCTCCATTGGACCACTACCCCCAAAAATTTTATCTTTACAAATCGATAGTGTTTCATGTACCGGATCGACCCTCCACTGTAAACAGTGTATATGACCTGTGTGTGTAGTTCTTATAACCTAACAATTCGTCGGTGGAGAACAAAGAACAACACAGGACTTTAGAATGTTTATTGCCATTGAACTTATTTATTGTGAATGCGCATGCGGTCGTGACTGTCGTTATCAAACTAGACTTGGGCTTTGGTTCCGCTCATGTAACAATTGAGCTGGATATTTGCTGAATATCAAAAGGTTTTTTTGTACACTGTTTTAGAATATTTACTAAGCTATACTTTCATAATAATTATTTATTTAATATTGGGTCCTTCGAAATTAGCATTTTTTTTATCTGATAGGTACTTAAATCTTCCCCAAGTTACAAATCTAAGCTTTAAAATATGTTTCCATATTAATACCTATATCTTTATGATCGCCGGATCTCTATTAGTTGGTCATTTTAGATTAGATTTTTTGTTAGATTTGATAATATTTTTATTATTTTATATTAGAAATGTTTTTCCTTCAGGTATCATCCATCATGCAATCCATCCATAATTTCTAAGGTTTATTTATTTATGTAGATATCAAAATTTTATGCAACACAAAAGTACAGAGGCGGACTTTATGCTTTAGACATACTCTAATAGTATAGAGAGGGTGTTGAAGAAAAAACATTGCCAGGTGCATAAAAAAAAGATTATTAAGAAAAAAAGGGTACAAAAATATGTAGATTTGTTTGTAGGTTTGTCACACTTTTCTTGTATCTTTTTACTTTATCTGTCAGCGGTTTCGGCCGCGTAAAAGTAGGTTTCTCCATACAAACTTCGAACCCCCGTTGTATCCCCTTAGGGGTGGAGTTTCGTAAAATCCGTTCTTAGCAGATATGTCTACACCCTATAAGAAACCTGCCGAATTTTAAGTTTGTAGGTTATAGTTTCTGATAAATAATATTTATTTTGCAAATAGGTTTTTAAAAACACTGTCACACATCATTTTTTTTCGTCATTTTTAACTAGATGAGGCCAGTATTTCCTAGCTGACTGCTGAGAAGAAACACCGAAACAAACTCAGAGGTCAAATTCTCTTTTAAAGTTTGTACAACAAATATGTAATGATCAAAACATATGAGAAGTATGCAGATCGGAGTCTGAGATGGTCTTTGGAAGAATGAACCACAAAGTGGACCTGTCCAGTCAATGCAAGCATTTGTCAGTATTCGTATAGCTCAACTCAGGGCTACTAAGGAGCTCAACGATTTGACGAACAATACCAAAAAAGGACATTAGGGTAGGCCGCAAAAAGCACTCATAACTGTCAGACATTAATTAAAATTAGAGAAAAAGTAATCCACATGGTAAATAAAATATACAACAATGTAATTTTATAGTGTTAATATTGCAAATTGTAAAAAAAGACATTTTTAATAGTAGTTGTCAATGTCAAATTGTAAAAATAAACAATGTCATAATTGATTAAATAATAATAAAAAAAAACATTTCATAATTGTAAAATAACAACAATAGTCAGTTAAAAAAAAAAAAAACAAAATAATAAAGAAAAGTGAAATTTTGAAAATAAAAAGTGGCTTGGAATTGACCTGCTCCATTAAGTACTCACTATATTTATTGTTATTTACAAATATAGTGTGTACTGTTACGTCGGAGCAATGAGTTTGCATGAGATTATATGCAGACTCATGCGTATACTCATAAGTTATCATAATGGTTGAATAGTAGTTCGAAGGATGTTAGTATCTTCTAGAATAAGTTTGAATATTTGTAAGAATAGAATATTTTGATTGTTCTATAGTCAGTGCTATGTATTCGTTCGAAGTGAAATAAAGTAATTTTTTAATATATCGTTGAAAAAAGTCCTATGTCGTTTTTCTAAAAATCATCGACCCCGGTAGTCAAGCCTGCAGCAGCCAGGGTTCGACAGTACCTACTGGAGCACGTCAATTCCAAGCTGTTTTATCCTCAAGATACTCTTTTACAGTATAAAAAGCCTTCTGGCAAAGTTTCTGCTTTTTTTTTTAAGGCCAAGTTCCTTAATCGGACTGGGAATCTTATTATAAAAGTGTATACATTGGCATCTAAATAAGCTATTTTATATAGATTTATTTTAGCTACCAGTTTATAATTTTTCTTTCATACGAACAAACAGACAACAAATTACTATCTTGTCACCATAAATAACAGCCATAACAGCAATGAATGATATATCTGTATTATATAAAATGAATATAATATATGCATTAATATGTGAACTGTTTGACCTTCGTGTTGAACTTGACAATAAAAAGGGCTCTTTATGTTCGAAATAACAATAAACAAACATAAAAAAGTAATATGTATGTGTGGGTAAACTTCCGGACTTATTGCGTTTTCCTTCCTAATGATAGAGCAATTAAAATTAATTGAACTCTATTTAAGCGTATCACGTACTATTCATAACATGAATTATTATTACGACTGTGGGTGGTCAAACGACTTCTTAGTTAGAGATCGGTAATTAAGAAGAAAAAACGGAATCCGTTTTTTAGTTTTAATATGATATGCTTTTTTTCGGTGGGAAAATCATGCAATGACATCTCCGCGCCCTTGGGCGGGGCGGGAGATAGTTTAACAGACTTTTACTGACTAAAAATCCACTCGACTCCGGTTCTTTCTTTGCCTTTCATACCGCGATCGAAACTTTCTCTCAGATAACGATCCTTGGCCCCAGAAGGCTTCGACCCTGCTGGGCCCCTACGGTTTGCTGACAACTCCTTAAGGCGCACGTGGAACAATACGCATCGTCGACAACTTGGGCTCGGTCCGGACGGTTACCGGACGGTCGTACGGCGAGCTACCCATGCAATCCCGCGCCTACGGTGGCCGAAAATAGGGATCGGAATCCCGGCGGCGGCTAAGGCGTGAGCAACGTTGCCTCACGCTGCGGCCTTCTCCTTTGCTAGCATTATTGCTTCGCAGAAGGGGGCGACCGCCTGCCACTCCTCCTCGCTTTTGACCATGGCCTGTACCAAGGCCTGGCGCGAGAGATCGCCTCCGCTGATCGCATCCACGAGGACACGGTGCGGCGCGGCGGTGCTCTGCCCAAGCGGGGCACACCTCTACCGTGTGCTCCACCATGTCTTGCGGGCTAATATTATGTGCTAACGTTTTCTATAGCTTAGAAGAGTTTAGTTGAGTATAAAGGGTGGTTTTGCATTGCTCTATTATTACATCAATAGTTTAGGTTTGCTCCCTGAAGTCAACATACGAAACTCCCCCTCCCTACATATCTACAGTTTCTTGCCTCATTTTTCTTTTTTTTTTCTTTTCTAATTTATTAGGCTCGTGTTTGTTCACTTTTTCCTGAAGCCCTACCACGTACTCTTAACGCGATCCATTTTACGACCTAAACTGAAAGGGACGGAGCTATATAGGGTGTATAGCTCCATCCCCCTTTCTCGCTCCGACACCTGACATTTTAACAATTCATGGTATGGTCCTTGAGATAGGAATTGTGTTTCTGATTTTATACCTATACTCCATCTGCTAAGATACTTAACGTAAACCATCTTGATTTATCTTTTTATTTTAAAAAAGTCGTATAACCACTCACCCATCGTGTGTTATTATAGTACCAATTAAATTTTTGGGAGTTACGTCAATGGTACTACAGTGCTAATATCGTCGCTGTAGTATGATAACCTCGTATGTCCAGAAATCCAAACTTCAAAGGAACAAAAAAAGCGGTTAATTTTTTTAAATGTTTAAAATATTTTTATGTGTTTTTGCCTCATGTTTTGAATGATAAAATTGCCTATTTATGTGATTAACCAAGCCGTACTTAACTATATGAAATGACATAAGAAGTTTTCTTTCCCTACATAAAAATAAAATTGTCGACATACGAGGTATTCATTCTACAGCGACGATATGTGGAACATTCGAAATTATGATCTCCTGTCCTTTTACATATGTAATTGCAAACCTTTTTAGATATTTTTTTTAGTAGATAAAAGACATGTAAAGATTGTTTACACACACACATTTAGTAAAGTATACCTAAACAAATGGAGTATAAGCACAATTTTGCTTCCTATCTTCAAAAGTGATGCAATACTTTTTCCGATCAGTGTATATTGAGGCCTAATAACCAATAATCAATCGTATTCCGACCTTGCTTTAGTTAACGATCAGTTTCTCAATGTCATAGAATTTCCACACGAAATAAATTTACATTTTAAAGATTGCCAAGACACGATCGGAAATGACAGAAGCGGTCGTCGTAACTTATCTATGTCAATCAGAGGAGTGCTATACACTCATTAGGTTGGTATAATCACAGTATCATAAATAATAGAGGCCTTAGTATTTGTATCTGTATAATAAAATACTTTTGGATGAATATGCTACTATGAATACACCACTATTTTTTAATTATGGCAAATACTTAGAGGGCTTATTAGAAAAGGTCTTGTTATTATTTAAGTAAAGTCTCAATGCATAATATTCATAAACAGCAAAGTTATGAGCGTTTGTTTATATCCCAAAATCTCACTCAATTTATGGAAACATTGTACAGGTTATTGTTTATGAATGAAAAAATGACAATAAAAATGGAAAAACACTGCGCTTAGTATTTTCTAGTAGTAGTTGTTATGAATGATGATTCAATTTTGAATTTACCAATAATGACAAATTTCCGTGGACAATTTTGGGATTTCGTTTTTTGTACTTTCAACTACACAAATATGATCAGTAACGGGTACTGATTGAGCCCCATTTTTTTGTGCACTAATTAAAAAATCGGGGTGTATAGGTTTTTTTTTTTTTGGGTAGGTAAAGTCATCCAATGACAAATCCCGCCCTTGGGTGGGGCAGGAAATAGTGTCAGACTTTTACTGACTAAAAACCTACCTTAGTCAGTAAAAGTCTGACACTATTTCCCGGCTAAAAGAGGATTGTAAAACCCCTAACTGCCTTAGACGACTACGCACTCTTACTGATCTCTTACTGACTCTCGCCCGATATTATCTACTTCGGGTCGACATAATGTTTATAATATTCTTCCTCCTGTTACTCTTATCAACCGTCATGCTGTATTTATTTACTCTCTTTTCTAGTAGTCCTCCTGTTTTTGGCCTCCTGTCTCTATTCATTAACATTTATATTTTATAAGTATTAGTAACATGTGTTTTGATCACTTCTCATGAGTCATCACAAACCTATAGAAAAAAATAACTTTTTTTCTGTACTTTAAAATTTTCTATTAAATCTGTCTATATTTTACTTTATCCATCCTGGTCAATTTATTCAACCATCCGTTTACATAACTACTCATTTCTGCAACATGCATTCTTTTTTTATTTTTATTTTGCATTTCAATACCTATCAGTACGAAAGAACTTATAATAAAGAAGTTTTAGACTTTCCTTTTAAATTTGATAGGCATCCGTGCGTTGCGTTGATTTTAATAAACTCCTTCAACCCCTTGGCTCTCGTGCTTAACCATCAATTTGATATAGAATCTTGAAAGAAACCCTTTTAGAAGCATTTAGATTTAGATAGACGATACAAAAAAGGCTGTTGACGATAACGACACGATATCGTGGGACTGCTTTGTTTCATATACCCAACGACTAGTACTTTGCCAGCAATATCGTTGGCGAGAATGTTTTCATAAAAACTTAAATCGTTTTTTGAGTATAGTTTTGAAAAACTAAATGACAGTCTTTAATGTTCATTGATTAGGATTTGTGCCAAGTTTCAAGTTTATTATCCAAGAAATAAGGATCCTCCATACAATATTTATAACTCCCTAAATTGTTATACGGGGGTAGTACTGAAAACAATTTATGAAAAACCTTTATTACTTACCTACTGTTACTATTTGTGCTAACTTTCAATTATATTGGCAGAGGGAATAAAATTTTGCATACAAACGAAATTCTCCTTTTCACTTTTCAAAAACCTCTTCTTACTGCTGAAAAATATTGTTTTTAATGAAAATAAAAGCTCGACATTCATGTAAATTAAAATGGAGCATAAACACTAAAAAGGAGATGGCGGGACGACGTAGATGTCTTCCTTAGTAATTGGCAAGAAGTGACTTAGAGCTGGGCACAATTGAAGGAATGGAGGAAGGACTTTAACTAACAATAGGCTAGATATTTAATAATAATAAAATAGAGCTGGAACAGTTGACCTAGCGTTGGAAGGCCTCCCACAAAGTGGACCGATGACCTGGTCAGGGTCGCTGGAGTCCGATGGATGCGAGACGCACAGGACCGGCCATTGTGGCGACGCTTGGGGGAGGCCTATGTCCAACAGTGGACGTCTTTTGGCTGAAATGATGATAATGATGAGTTGGCCTGCTGCGGTCTTCCCGTCCGATTACAATTTAGGCGTCTTCAAGGTTATACTCCATCTGTTTAGGTACTTAACTAAAAGTAAACAATCTATATATAATCATATATTTATATATGTCTTTTTATTACAAAAAAAAAAACGTATAAAAGACACAAATATTATTTTTTAGTTAATTACCTAACGTCGGTTTAGGTAAATAACTAATTGTAAACATTTTTAGATAAAATTATAGATTTATTTTAGATAGAAGTCATGTGAAGATTGTTTGCTACCTAAACAAATGGAGTATAGAGTGGATAGGCTCTTAATAAACTAGTACGTCTCACCATCAACGATTGCATCACTGCTTACTATCAGGTGGGATCGCAGTCAAGCTTCAAGCACTTCTTAGTTTAAATCAATAAAAAAATAGAGCTTCTGAATCGGGAAGTGGAAGACTGATCTCATTCTGACAAGTAACAAAACGAGATTTAATAAGTTTTGCGAGTTATTTATTCAACAGATTATCTGCAGCATCAATTAGAGGAAAAACGCATCACCATAACGTTTAAATAATTACTCGAGTTTCGTTATTCCGTCTGTATTTTTTGTTACCAAATTAGGTCATCAACCCATTATAAATATTATTTATACGTCCGTTTGTCCAAATGCTAAATAAGTCATCTTTAAATATGGACAATTTGTAGATGACCGAACTGTATTTTTTTATGTTGAACTATCAATGAGTTATACTATTAAAAAAAAAAAAAAATGGTTAAGTATCAAAACTACAAAAAAAAAAAAAACAAATGCAAGTCGGACTTGCGCACTGTGGGTTCCCTACAAACTTACGAGTACCTTTGTAACTATAGTTCAATTCCCATAAGGAGTCTCGAAGATTTTTCCGAATCGTAAAAAAAAAATCTTTTTTTGTGACCTTATAACAAATTTACTGTTTTCAGATTTATTCATATACCTGTGCTATTTGACCTTACTTTATGCCAATTTCAGGATTCTGGGTCAACGTATCCTATGAATTTTGATTTTTTTGAGCGTGTCGAAATATACGTTTTTGCGACATGCATAAATGGCCGTATCTATTTTTTTTCGTTAACTTAGAGGTATCGTTCTTTTCCCAGCTTCAAGAAACCGCATCCCTGAGTAAATGGTTATAATTTCAACTCGATACCTCCACGAGTTTCCGAGATGAAGAGTCTTGACAGACAGACAAACAGACGGACAACGAAATGAAATTTTAATAAATGACTTCTTAATATAAAATCATTTTTAGTAGCGATTCTTACTTATCATACAAAAACGAACATGAAATAAGTAACATAGATTTTATCCTAGCACTTGAAATAGATTTACTAAGGCCTTAGTACACAATTCAATACCTACAAAGTCAGTGTTAATGCACAAAGAAACTGGTCCAGCACCTACCGAATGTAAGGTCGGTATTTGAAAGGGCTGTCTGGGATATTTATGCGTTTAATTTTCGTTAGCACCGAGGACTTTGGGCTAGCTGAGGTAAAATAGACGACTCATAGCTTACAGCTGGTGGGTTTTGCCTGAAGCCAAGTCTAGATAGAACAGATTTATGCGCGACAGAATCCGCGAAACGTGGTCAAATTATGTGAGAAACTTTGTACTTAGGTCTAGAACTCTTGTAGGTACGTAAGTTAACTTTACAAATGTTGTACCTACCTCTGTTAGTAAATACTTCTACTAGTACAAAACTGAATTGACATTATAACAGAAAGGAGGATAAAATAATAAGAAAACCGTTTCATTACTCACAACAGTTACAGCAGGTTGTCATAATTCCGACAAAACCGAAGGTGGCACAACACAACACAAAAAAATCACTATTACTTTTTAACACACTTAACGTTCTTTTTGTTTAAAATTTCACGGGAGACTACAAAGGAGAGTAGAGCCTTCTTTGTTGTGTTTAATGATTGAACATCAAAACTATAAATCGTAAAACTTCTATCTGTGAAACTGTTGCCGGTTCACGCGCCCCTCTAGTGAGTGTTACGAGACGAGAGGCTACTCTTCATTACGACACGCCAAACTTACCATATACTTACATAAACAATGTCAATGATTCGGTGCTAAAAAGATAAACATTTTGACTTAAGTAGGTGTCTGAGAATCCAAATAATATTGAGGTTGTTCCCTGAGTTATAGTTGTAACTTACTTAGCTAAATTACTTTAGAAATTTTAATTGAGAGATCAAAAAAGTTTAGCTTCTAATTAAAATGCAAAGTTGATTTATAATGTAACTAAGACTATTATAATAAAATTCTTAATGAGCCACGGTAGGTAACATACTTTATCAAAACCAACTTTACTGAGTACTTAACGAATTAAATTAACAAACATGAAAATCCTACTCTTTTATAAAGGCTTAAAACAAACTAATTTGGCATAGAGATAACATTTACGTAATGACATCATTGTCTATAGCTATTGTTTTTTTTAGTAGCAACAGGATTGCAAAATAACATATTAAAATTCCGTTTAAAACAAATCACACTCATCATTCCACGTGTGAAATGTAACATAAATAGGGAGGTTATTCTCTTAATTCCGAAGTGGCGAGTGCCCTGACCTCACGAGATGATGTTACGAGTTCGAAAGTGAAACCAAGGTCGCCATTCCAAGTTTTTGTGTTACTTGTCCATCTTGCAGACATGGCTGCAACTTGCACGTCCTACAAAAGTTATGTCAACAGCCGGTGTCATACGGAAATGATCATCAGAGTTAGGTAACTTGATAAAATATTTTAATCCAGATATTACCTCGTTTTCAATCATCACGTAACCGTATTGACATGATAAGTGGAACTACGGAATTTTCATTAATGAATGAGCTGGTATTTTTAACAGTTCTGGTTTGGATTAGTAACTGCTATATAATATTAGGGGTACTGGTATTTGTTGTATAGATAATGGTGAGCATTTATCTAAATGGGAAGTGTTGTTTTAAGTAGCAAAAGTGGTTATTGCATTTAAACCAGTTCTTTCTGGGTTTGATATAGAGATGATATCGCGAGTGTTTTTCAACTGATACTGGTTCACATGTTGCATGTCAATTAATTATACTATTGTTATAGCTATGGTAATCCCTCAGGGTCGTGTTTTAAACTGATCTCGAAACAGAATATATATGAATAAAGAAGAAACTGGGATAGGCTAGTTAAATAATAATTTTTATTATATGTAAATGCCCGTGGTTGTTGGCAATATTGACATTAATCAATGTTCAGGGATGCAACTGAGACGAATGATCCTGAGATATATCTTTAGGTCAGAGAGAGAGAGAGAGAGACAACACAGTAAATAGAAATACGACTGTACAAATATCCCTTGCAAAGTAGAGGTCAAATGTAACATTAATTTCTGTTTGACCTATAAACACAATACTTTTGAAAGGAACGAGAACTAGAACATAATTAAAGTACCATCGGTAGAGGATGATGTAATTCCATTCTAGGTTACACTTGCATATATGGGCTAGGCGATTAATTTAGCAGACTGTTGTATGATACACCAGTTTTAATAATAAATGACGATGACAAAATTTTACAACGTTAAGATGATCAAAAATAATCAAAGTATAAATTCTGATATGTCTGTAAATTTTAATAATTATAAGACTCCAAAAACCATATCTCTATTGTCTTTATTTTCCATATGTCACAATAGTTTTCACCAACCGGGGGTTGTCCTGGATGCACTAGCATTGCGCGTACAGGGACAATCGTCGGTTGACATCACGTTCCATTAAAAGTACCTAAAGGGCCTCTACGAGTTGGTATCGGCTCCTCGTACGCCTTCCAAAGGTCCAGGACCTCAGGGTCCTGAGGTAAATAAATTCATAATAATAATAACTCGACCAACATCTTAGGAGGCTCTCGTTAGGCAGTTGGATCAAGAGCCTGATTCAGAAGGCAGTACTCCTGGACACGGCGCGTATCGTCCGGAGGTTCCTCTCTCAGGAGCCTTGACCACCTGTTCCCGATGCCGGTGGGCTTCTATTTTTTATATTTTTAAATGTTTTTTTTTGTTAGTGTTTAAAAAAATATTTAAAAATATAATTTGTATGTATATAAAATGATAATAATAATAATATCAACAAGTTGGATCTATATTAAAGGTCGTTGAAACTCTAGAATTCTCCACGCTACATTTCTTTGTCAGTCAAAGTTAATCATTTAACAAAAGAAATCTTTACATCAAATGTAATGGTTTATGTAAAACAAACCTCATAATGTATTGGAACGGCAAATAAGGATATAGGGAACCAAGCACTTAATTGGAATGCTGAATAAGGAAAAAAAATACATTCGACTCAAAAGTGAAAGGAGGCAGATCAAATTAACGTCACAAGCATAAATACCAAGCACTTATCTTTTTAAAAGGTGGTTATAGCGTAACATGGGTAAACTTATGCGAAATTGCAAAACCCTACAGATTTATTGTAATAAAAAAAATTGTTGAGGTATCCCAACAACCATTTCTCATTATGTCAAGTTAAACCAAAAACACCACTTCCTTTTGATTAAACTTAATAGTGATGCCATAATACTGATGCTGACAAATAGGGTAAAAAAAAAATTTATATTTTAATTTAAACTAAAAGGTTGAAGCTAACTACACTAGATAAATAATACAGCTAAGTATATAAAAGACAGAACAATAATAAATAGATATAAAAAAATAAATCATTAATTAAAGAACAATAGTTAGAAACAGTAATTTTTCGCCTAGTTCTTTTTTGTTTTTATAAGTATCCATTCAATAAATATAACCATAAATATAATTATGTAGTATTTCCATTGTTACTTAGTAAATACGTACAAGTCGTATCTTTGTAATTTTTCTTTAAATACCAATTCGTTCCAAACTATAACTAAAAATTATTTTATTTCTCATAGTCTTAGATAGCCAAAAACAAGATACATCTATTCTATCGACAAGTTCAATGCTGCAATATCAAATGAGTTGGTATTCTACTGTCTTATTGTTCTATTACCTTGACATTGAAAATTAACATTGTAATGTATCATAAATTTAGATTATCTTTATTATTACATCAGATCACGTTTTGCACAAAAATGGATGATATTATGATTCGTATTATATAACTTTTAAGGAAACTTGTAGCTGCCGCGTCAGACATGGTAGGCCTAATTTTGATTTTGAGATAAATTCAATACAGGAGCATTATCTACGTATGAAACAACCCAGACAAGAAAATAAGTTGCAAAACTTATATAAAATTGGCATGTAAAAGATATACTAAACAGATGGTGTGAATATCAACACAAGTTGGTAGATACCCTAAAAAAGATACGAGGCCGGAAATATGTTAAGACTAAATTTTCAAATAAAATGACAAACCGCTTTAATTTAACCAAGTTCCTTCACTTATTCGATAACAAGGAAATAAAATACAAGCGTGAAGGCGACAATGCAAGCATTGTACTGCAGTAGACTGTCCATTGTATGTATGGCATTGGTGACCGGTTAAACGATCGAAGGTCTTTGACTTAGATAAGTGAAACGTGTTAGCAGTTTGTACGGAGGTACTCCAATTACTTTGACCTATACATATCTACATAATATATTGTCTAGCGTGATGGAGTGACTCCATACCCGTTCTGCAGTTGTAGACTTTAGCGATACTGTTTTGACGATAGGTATTTATGTATTGTTTGTTACAATAATTGTATTATAGTCAATGGTATATTTTAGGTGATTCGGATTTGTGTTTCAAAAGGGCTAACATTCCGTTAACCCTTTTGAAACACAAATCTGAATTTTGGGACTTAGAAAACAAAGGAAAAATTTAAATATATTTTTCAGCTACCATATCCAGTTTAATTTATGCGAAACTCAAATTAAAAATTGTAGTAAACTTTTTTCCGAATAATATATTTTATTTGAATTCGTCTCCAATATTTTCAAGTCCACCTGTGATCAGTGATTGCTATCAAACATTTAGGTGGCAAAATAAGCCGTGATCAACAAATGATCGTTTATTTGTTTGACAATTGCTCGACTGTTGACAATATAGAACCGCAATGATTTCCTATATCGACGAATAAACAAAAGCGAGACATAAATCAAGGTAAAAGATCCTACTTAAAGGAAGGTTAAAGAGTAAAGATGTTGAATATTTCATGTTCAATGTCAATTTGAGACACAATTTTTTTTTTTTATTGGATGCAGATTCATTTTTCTCGCCATCCTAGCTTGTTAAGTTTTAAGTAACCTGGGTGTTACTTAATTTGTTATCCTATTTAGAACTCGCCTCGTATACCTTAGCATAACAATTTAATCTTAGAATTAAATGCTTACCTAGACTTGGATCGTCGTAATATTCATCATCGTCATAGTCGAGGACCGCATGTAACTGCGTTTTGCCACCAGTTCCACTTGATTCCACTTTAGTAAACCCTCGTGGCCTTTCCGGAGGATTCTGTCCATTTCCACTGCCACCAGTCTTGCTACCCTGATTACTAGGCGGCCTAGGAGGAGCTGACGTAGAACTACTAGGCGGCCTGTTAAAATTGAAGTTATTCACATTTTGATTCGAATTTTCATCGAACCTTCGACTAGATGAAGGGTTTGGATTTGTCGCCGGCGGATAAGGTGCATCCGCGTACCCAGGGTTGTACCCCGGACCTGGGGGGCCCTGGTTCATTCTCTTTTGTTCATAATCATAATCACCAGTAGGGTCATGTATGTATTGTCCAGTATTATCGTACTGTCCTGTGACATCGTACGGTGAGTTCACTTCTTTGACACGCTGGTTCTCTATCTGTACGTTAAGTCTTGAGTTTTGTTGATATACCTGTGTATGAAGTGGTGCACCGTAAGGATTTTGTGGAGCCTCATTTTGGTAATGCGTATACTGATTAGCTGGTGGTAGGTAAGCTGTGCCGGCACGTTTTCTGACTTTGGGCCTGCGCTGGTTTGGTGGAGTGAAGGGCTCATTTTCTGGTGGTTGTGCGGAGATTGTGTCTTGTTGGTATCCGGCGGGAGAGTAGAGTAGGTCATCGAGGCCAACTCGGAGGGGTGTCGAGGAGGTAGGTACGAACGCCGGCGTGGCCGCGCCGACGCCCGCGAGCGAGAAGTTTGTCAAAGCCATTGCCTACACACGCGGCATTGACGCGAAATGTCAACTCACTAAGTCAACAGCCCCGGAGCTGTTACTAACGCGCACGCATGTCGTGAGCGGTTTTATAGTTAGCACTAATGTCTTCTCATTTTAGGAACAAAACATAATGCACTGGCACAATTCACTGCTTTAACTCGTCCACCGTTGATCTGCAACAAGAAAGTATTGTCATGATTAGAATATAGTTTTTAAATCTTAGTTACAAAATATTGAAAATTAATTTCATAAATATTAACCTCACAATGAAGTCTTGTTAAGTATAACAGTCCAGTTTAAAAATTTTTGACCGGGCATTAAACTGACAAATCGTATTTCAAAATTGAACCATATATCGTGCATTGTTGGTAACTTTTATGGCTGGATTTCCCCCCAAGTTTCGTGATATCCTTGCCACTTTACAAATGTCATCGATTTGAAAGGCGAATCGTGATTCCATTTGATGAACACGATTTTGGAATTGAAGCAGGGGAAACCCAAACATAATCTAAAATAATGTAGCAATTTAAATTAGAATTGTTTGTTTGTAGGAGTGAATCTTTAGAATTATCGATCCAATTACAGAAATTCTTCGTTTCAATAATCAAAGTAATACTATCGGCGAAAACTTTTTCTTGGGCAACATTCTCAGATCATGTCGGAATTGCCACGCTTAAGCTTTGCAATGGTGTTAAAAAAAATTCTCTACTATAATATCTATACTTATACCTACTACTATTCACTTAATTTCCTACCTCATGAATCACTTTGTCTATTGGTTAAAACTGCTTGAAAATCCTTTCAGTAGTTGTGTGTGTGTTGTGTTGTGTTGTGTTGTGGAGACTTTATTTATAAGTGAGGATATTAGTAACTAGTGACTTGCCCCGACTTCACACGAGTGTAAATTCAGGACACAAACCTTCCTCGTTTATTGCTCTTTCTATCAGTGAAAACCGAATCAAATTTCTATACGTCAAGAGGAATTAGCAGTTAAATAAACAGACAAAGGACGAAAGCGAGTTTGTTTTAAATGATAATAAAAATCGGTATTGTCATACTATTTTTTTTTTACTAGGTAAATCTAGCCAACGCGATTTTCCTGCTGATTCAGAATTGGTCGTGTGAACAGAATTGTGCGACCGTCACCTGAAGACGTACATGAGTGATTTATTAAACTAATTCGTCCCTTCACTTAACATTTGAAGTTACGGGTATTACAAATAGAACATTGTCAAGCTCTATATTTCTGCGTAGTGACATCGTCAATTGTTTGTCTCGTCATTCCAAAAAAAACTTACACCGTTAAATTTTGATCGTTTTAATCCCGTGGAGGGTCGATCCTGTACATGAAAAATTATCGATATACGCATGTACGAAATTATTTTTTTAAGCAAACGAGTCAAGACGTTGCATAGTAACTACCTACAGAAATTACGTTTACTTAAAGAAGTTAATTTCTTACATGCGTAAATTAATTAAAGTTAAAAAAAGTACTTTAATTTTTAATTTTATCTTTACAAATCAAAGGCGTTTCATGTACCGAATCGACCCTCCACGGGATTAAAACGATCAAAATTTAGCCGTGTATATTTTAAAGTTTTTGGTTCGAGTGTCCCGAGTAGAAAGGAGAGTTTTGATTTGTGTCGTTGTTTTCTATCGGGAAAATTGTCATGTGTTCTGCGTATATTGAGCTATCTTCTATTAATACAAGATGACTCATTATACATAGGAGGTATCGAAATACAAAACTGCTAGACGGTTTTTCGTGCGATTTTCACCAATACAGTATTTCATGAGCAAGGTTTAGATGGATAATTATATGCACTATAAAAATACAGTACGATATTAAAATTAATAGGGTGTAACAATGGGCGGCCTTATTGCTAAAAGAGATTTTTTACAGACAACCCGTCTTCGCCGGAATGCCCATATTTTATCATAGTTTTACAGTGCCCTTTTTATTTCTACAACCCCTTATTATCTCAAACAACGTTTTAAGTTCGTTCATGACACACATTCTAGACACTTGAGATCATCGGAGAATTTGAAACTTTTGATTTTGACTCGCATTCTACTAAGTTTTGCGACAAGTCGTTTGCGATCCAGGCGGTGCGTTTGTGGAACGTGTTGCTGTCACCTATTAGGCCAGTCACCCAGTCACTAGATTCTTTTAAAAATTTCCTGTCTCTTTAATGCTATCCTGGTTTTATTTAATTTATTTCTTCCACCAACCCTTTTTTTCCCTCTTTCTTTTTTTTAAATGAAATTTTGTAACATATCATCAATTTTGACACAGTAAACCCGGAAACAGTAATGAAAAAAATCGCACAATTTAGTATGAAAGGTTTACAGCGCCGAATAAAACTGAACACAAGAAAGAATAACTAATTAAAAGGCACTTCGGTACTACTACAAGATAGACTCAAATCGTGACATTAAAATATAAGCAAATATACAAATGCACCGTCAATACAAAAGAATGCTGTCATATAAGACTTATAAGGCGAGGTAGTGACTCAGGTTCACGGCAGTGCAGGATTTTGGTTATTAAGATATATTTAATGTATTAGTTCTCATAATGAGGTCCGGCTAACGTTCTGTATCTTCTTGGGTAGTACCTAACATAAAAAAAAGAAGAATGAAAGGTCAGCAACTGAACTGTTACGAAGGTTCATATTGAATAAGTACAATAACAAGATTATGAATATCTGTAGTAAGAGTTCGAGTGATCAACCTAAGCCCACATAATTGAGCAAAAGGTTCGTTATTGTGCACATAAACTCACCAAATAGTTTGCCAAAGTATCACACCAAAATAAAGTTATTCGTAACTTCGTACGTAAAAAAGGGTCCAAAAAGGGATGGACATCGACTGAAGATCACAGAGAGTATGTACTCGTAAATTAAAAACTACTATCTTTCTATCTATTGTCGATAGGTTTTCGCACTTAGTCCTTAGTGGATCATTGTATGTGGGCCATGGCGGTCTTTTCTCCAACCAGCCGACCTCACATAAGAAGTAGATGAGTTTTTTTAGTATGCTCAGGGTGTCCATGAGTGAATTTAGTGCTTTTAAGGTTCGTGTTCTCGGATCCATGCATCCTCTGCACAGAGGACTATCAGCGATATTCATTGAGAATAAATGTTTGTTCAGTAAGCAGAACACTACTAAAGTGTTTCATTTGACGCTTCTTCCTCCAATTCAAATTTTTGTTCCGGTTCCGATTACGACAACATAAATTTAAAAACCCCACTTCCGAATCCATTTCATCCGGTTCGAATATAACCACTTTCGTCACATCCCTAATATATACAAACAAACGTACATTTAAACTTTCGCTTTTGTAATGTTAGTGAGATGTGATTAAATATTTTTTATCTTAAATTACGTAAAGGAAGGAATCTTTGATTATTAAATCTTTTAAGCAATAAATTTTCTCCGTTCATCTCATTATTTGAATTGAAGTAAGACATGTGTTTTTTACTCGCAATAAATATGTAGGTATTATCATAATACATCTGATGATAATCTACAGCGTGACTATAATAAATAATATGCATACCACCGTATGCGCATATAGATTAAGATATTCAAAAATATGTAACTAGTTTACTTGTATAAAAACATTTCGATTGATTTATACTTTATATTTGTAAATTCGCAGCGATCAACAACGTTTCTGACATTTAATTGATTTCGTTATTCGGTTAACTATCAATTATAATTGAACATTAAGCAAAACATTATGTGCAAATAGTTTTCTCACGCTTTATTTTATCTGTATATATGTAAGCTTTAAATTGAACCGATCCCATTCTTTTTGCATCATGAAAAATCATAAAGTTATAATTTTGATATGTGCGGACAACGGACAAATACATGGCCACCGGGCCATGCGAGCAATTGAGGGGTTGTCCTGCACCCAGGTGTGCGCTGGCGTCTAATACCCGCTATGACCTGCCGTAACCTATGTTGTGCTTAGTGTCGGTGGTTTCCAACTTGCAACCTTTTTCAATATTTTTGGAAAAAAATATAATATGGTTTAAAACTTATTGGAATCGTCTAAACAAAGTGTATTCAGGTTTCGCATATACTAAAAATAATGTTGTATATCGAAAGCATGGGATCTGTCGATTTGACAATGCTACGCTGACGTTTGGGGGAGATCTGTGCTAGATTTGGACGTTTTTCAGCTGAAATAATATGACGATCAGGAGCTTCAATTAACATTTTTTTTTAAATTTTTTTTGACACTTGGTAAAGGTTGATTAAAAAAAATGTCAATAAGTTTCCTTTTTTTATGGTAGGTAAAATTATCACAAATCCCACCCTTGGGTGAGGCGGGAGATAGTGTCAGACTCTTACTGACTAAAAACCTACCCTGTTCCTTTCATTGCCTTCGTCCTAGGGCCCCGGGGTTGATTTTCACATAACCCTTGGCAATACGCTTCCTTGTGCATTGGATTAGATTATGGGTTTACTTTTACTAATCTTTTTAAATATATTAGTTAAGTATGTTTTCGATCGTATAATCAACAAAGTTTAGGACTCGTACGCACGTTTTGAGTATTTATATTAATTTTGCTTTAAGTAAAAGAGTTCTTTGTCCCTGATAGCTACAACCTGGGATCTTCGATTTAATATTGAATAGGTCGATTTAATCCTTCTAAGCAGACGTGCTTTAAAGTCGTTCATATCATCGTTTACCATCGTTTAAAAAAGAACAGTTAACTTCTTCATTTCTTTGTGAAAAATCACATATTTCATACATCAGATTGTATTTTTTACATAGATCTGTCTGTCTTGGATCGATATCCAATCTAATCCCAAAAGTTTTGGGTGAATTGTAATAAAAAAAAACTGGTTGTAGGTAAGTACTAAGAATGTATGAGTCACACAACTTTATCAGTAATTGCTGCAATCAAACGCAATTTTCGCGTATAATATTATGTATTTCGATCAGATATCGCGTCTAGATCTAGTCCAGCTCTTGACCATAATCTTAAAAGTTGTATCGGTGGAACCTTGGCACACTAGCACACGTGTTTGTACAGTTTTATTAAGAAAATGTTAAGTAAGGGCACGTACAACTAACGGGATTGTTCGAAACAGTCACCGCGGCCCGGCTTAGACTTTTCTGTTAGCGTTCTCGCTAAACACTAAAGTAAGGCAATGACATATTAATTACACTTTTACTACTATTTGCGGACGACCCGAAGCCCGAAAAAACGCTAAACTTAAGTGGTAGTAGGCAGGGCACATTGCTCGTAGAATAGATGGTCGATGGGGCAAAAGGCTCTGGAGTGACAACCGCCAGCAGACAACCAGGAAAACGCAGCATTGGAAGGTCTGCCACAACGTGAACCGATGACCTGGTGACGGTGGTAGAAAGGTGGGTGCGAGACACACAGGGCCGTTTAAGGTGACACTTAGGGGAGGCCTATGTCCAAAAGGAGACATCTTTTGGCTGAAATGTTAATGATAGACGGACTAATGGACGGATGCTTTAGACCATCAAAATTTCAATGTGCTGCCGTCATTGGTCAAGTTGAAAAATATCAAGTGCCCTTATTATCAAAAGCTCTGAGATATGCTAAAAATATGATGAAGCTATTAGAACAAGCAGGAACAGTTGGATAATATTACAGCGAAAAAAAATCGTGACCAGAAGAACTTGACATTTTTCAATAACAAACGGATTACACTGCGAATTTTGAAGTTCACTCGAGTATGCACAAATTTGGCATGACCCCCGCACGTTTGACACTAACTGCTATCGCCGAAGAGCATCTAGATCACGCTTACGCGGGCGCAGGGACCGTGAGAAACGGCGTCTGCGCATTATGGGAAACATTGTACAATCGTACCAATTAGCCAGGTGGAAAAAGCTGTTAGATAATAATTAATGCAGTATGTAGGTAAGAGGGCCGTACTCTCGATTTCTTGGATGTATGCATAAATAGCGTTTCGTATTGATAATTTTAGCAGCGCTTTCGAAGGAATGAGGAACAACCGAACAAGTCGTGATACAATTTTTGAGTAGTGATTTTTGGTGGTTCGAAGAGTACAGAAAGACTGCATAGAGAAATTATTGAATGATTGTATAAATGTTATGAGGAGACTAAAATACCTAGATGAATACATAGAAGCCCCCTATTACAAAAAATTAAATGCTATAGACATTGGTATAAAAGTAATGCATCAAAGAATACCGAGCCATTCATAAGTGTATCCATTAATAAGTACATTGTTTTCCTTGCCAGTGAACCTTGAGTGAGGGTGCTCATAAGGGTACTGAAGGGCCGTTTGTAGTCACTGACTATTTTGTATGAACTCCGCCCGGGACTATGTAGACTTCGCGGCCCCAAAACAGCGATTTTATTTTTATTAAAAAAAAAAAAACATTAACTATTCAAGATTTTTGTTTTTGCGAGGCACTTTTAAATAACAAGCTTATTTTTTTTTGTAACTTTCCGTAACGTAATCTCGTAGATAAACGCGTTTGAAATCGTAAATTAGGGTCAGATCCGCGATTTTTTTTATCGAGCCAACTAATTTATATCATGTTTTTATTTTTGCCCAGCGCTTGGTCATATAGTCAATTTTAATAAAATAATTTTTCATGGTTTAAAAAGGTCAAAATGAATCTGGCCTTAAATAGAGCGCTTTTCGTAGTGTATCTTTTTACACTTGATGAGTTGCCGTGTGTATTATTAAAAGTTTATTATGTATAAAAGAATTTACTGATTGGTAATAAACGTGTATTAAACATACCCTGAAGTTTGCCTTAATATGGTTTCAAATTAAACGGTTCGCTTTATTAAACGACTCGAATTCTATACCGATTATACCTTAAACCTCTTAGTAAGTAAAATCGAATGGTTTTATATCCAATATTTTTTAATGACGTCATGACGGCTACTGTTTTGGTTAAGAAAAACACTGATTAAAAAAGTGGAAAGTTTTTAATTAATTTTAAAATGAATTTTATGAAATAAAATTGACATTTACCTACTTTAAAACAAAATCCTTTTTCGATTTCAAAAAAATCTTCGAAACTCCATTCGGCAATTGAACAATTTAAATAACTTAGTTTGTACGGAACCCTCAAGTACGAGTTGGACTCGCTCTTGCCCAGTTTTTTTATCGTTACGTTTCCTTTATTCCTTTATTCTTTATTGTACATACATAGTTTCAACAAAACAGTAAAAGGTTAGTGGATGTACAAAGGCGAGCTTAACCCATAATTGGGTTTTCTACCAGCAAACCGAATACATAAAAGAAAATGAGAAATAAACGTTACATTTGAGGATATACAATCATGCACAACAAAACTTAATTACATAAAAGATTACTCTATTTAACTTAAAACTAAAAGTATACTAAATAGATATGTGTACAGCATACTATACATAAACATAATATATAAAACATATATATAAATATATAAATAATAATAAAACATATACATACATATTTACGGGTCATGTTGATAGGAAATGTTCCTTAATTCTTCGCCTGAAAACCTCTAACGAAGGGCTAGCCCTCAATGTGTGAGGAAGAGAATTCCAGAGGCGCACTGCACGAACGGTAAAAGAGCCACTGTAGCGACTTGAAGTGTGGGCAGGAAAACGAAGGAGAAGAGAGGATGATGAGCGACAAGGCTTTCCTCTTGGGACAAGATACTCAAAGCGTTCCCGAAGATACAAGGGGGAGTTGGGATTATGAAGAACAGAGAATAGAAAAGAAAGAGTGTGACAATCCCGACGTTGCCGAATAGGCAGCCACTTCAATCGCCTTCGAAATTCCGACACATGGTCATACTTTCGAAGGCCAAAAATGAAACGGATACACAAATTCTGCAAACGCTCCAGTTTATCAAGAAGTTCCTCAGTCGCATCAAGGAAGCAGACATCAGCGTAGTCAAGAAGAGGTAAAAGAAGAGACTGAGCAAGAGTAACTTTAGTTGAGAAAGGCAGGAACTTCTGAAGACGTTTCAGTGACCGAAACGAGCAAAATACCCTCCTGCTTACTTCTGCGTTTCATTACAGTTTACTGTACTTTTAGAGATGTTTTTTTCTTACTCAAGTAAAATACCTACATTTTTTTTTAATAAGTTTAAGTTCGAATATTTTTTTGTTTCAGTCTCACGATCACACAATCTCATGGGTTAGGTCAAGCACCTTGTCAGGCTGTACCAATGTCAACTAGATTTTTTCGATGTCATTATAAAGCAATTAGGCAATAAATGCGTTTACCGAGTTTCTATTTAGTTTGTATCTATTTAAATAGGCAATGTAATTTGATGCGATAATGGAATAATAAATTGCTTGTGGGTATTTTTATTTTATTAGTGATTGGCTCTGGTTTGACCTCAGTACCACCTGATGGTAGGTGGTAGTGTTAGTAATCGATTTTAAACGTTCTACAATCTGATTGCAAGTTACACTTCCAGTGTATCAATAGGACCCATGAGTCGGGTAGTGCAAAATTAAATAATCGAAATAGTACATTTCGGTACAAGTGGAGAAAGTTCGTAAATGTGATCGAGGCGCAATTTAACCGAGCCGCAGGCAAGGGTGTTATGGAGCCGAGTGCTGCAGTGATACATTTACGAAGAAATAAATAAACAGGGTTTGACCTGTGTATCCCGAGGGTCGTATAGTGCCCAGACTAATACGATCAATACAATTAATTGTGGCTGTGGTAAGCTCGCGCACTTTTATGCAGTAGTGCGGAAAACAATAAATTGCATGTCTAAAACCGGTACGGATAAGAGCGGTTTTCGAGTAAGTGTATTGAAAAATTTGTGACCAAGCGTACTTAGTGCTTGTTTAAAGAGAGACGGTACGTTGCGCGGCGCGTTGGGCGCTCCGTCGTACATTGCTATTATGTTTGTGTTTGCGCGAGCGATGACGCGGCCCGCTGCTGCAGTGTACGACGAACGACCAACGCGCCGCGTCTCTGTAAACAAGCCCTTAGAGTTGGACTCGCTAGTCAGGTCTTGGACATGAATACAAATCAACAATTGTTATGTGTTACAACGACTCGAGAGTTCGGGCTATGGGCATACAAACGAATTATTATTGCACGTTCCTGGTAATGAACGCGGTACTGAAATGCAGCAACTAATGAATGCGACTTCTAATTCACGAAGGATTCCATCGACAATTTGTTGTTTTGGGATTAGATATGTATACGAGCTGTAGCAAAAACTAAACTTTATAGTAGGGAATATGCATGAAAAAAAAAAAATGGTAACTGATCAGTTTATTCGTACTTATTGTACAAAAATAATAATATACTATAAGAGACTTATATTTGTGTAAACAATATTGAAATTGGTACGAGTAGGAAAGCAAAATTTTCTACCAAGTTTTCTGTATAGGTCATGGCCTTTGACGTCAAAGACCATGTCTTTCGAAATAACAGCTTTAAAGCTTTGATAACTTCGTTCTTTTCTTCGTTCGTTATTTGTTCACCAGAGTTAAAAATATATTTAATTTAGCAAATGAAATTACACGCATATTTTGTAGGTTAAGTGGTAGTTTTATGTAAGATTTAAAATACCATACGAATTATTATTATATGATCAACCTAATTGTAGGTGAGCCACCTTGATCATCAGCTGCCCCGATACAAATTGTTTAAAAAAATTGTGTGTACAATTAAGAATGAAAATATCACATTGAAATACCTTTTTTAGGTGGGAACAGTACATTATGATACAAGTGTGTAATGTAGGAGGTTACCGTCGAGGCGGTATTCTTAAGAGAGCCAAGAACGGTAACATTCATTACTCACGTGTATCATACGACGTTTTTCAATACACTTGTGAAGAAAAATAATTAAGTTAACTAATATTACAACGGTAAAACTAATAAAATTTTTCATAACATGGCGGTAAAAAAATTAAATCTGTTGCCTATGAGCACGCGCTAGGCTATGGCTATATGGTCTTTTGATCATATTGCCTAGTCGTCGTTTGTTTTCTTGGTTGAAAAGTTTTTACGTTAATGTCATTCGTAGTGACAATAGAATATGGATGTAACATTTTAAAATGTAGTATTTGATTTTATTTTATTAATACAGACCATGAATTTTACTCGAAAAAATTACGCCAAAAACCGAGCGCGTCTTTAAATGACGACCATAGACCACAATCAAATTTTTATTTTTTCGTATTCAAAATTTGTTTTGCGAACAAAGAGGTTGAATAAAAAGGTTATAGCTACATTACAGCACTAGTGCGTAATGGTAATCAAAATGTCACAGTTTGGTAACAGGTGCCATTATATACCTAAGTGTAGTGCAATAAAAGTCACTTTCTGAGCAAGTGTATTGAAAAATCATCTAATAACATCTCCCGCCCTTGGGCGGAGCGGGAGATAGTGTTTGACTTTTACTGACTAAAAATTCACTCCTGTCCCTTCTTTGCCGTCGTTCACGGTTCACGGCCATGGGCTATATGAAAGTTCATGGCCCCAGTACCTTGGCTTCGATCATGCAGGACCCCTACGGTTGCCTGACACCTCCTTAAGGCGCGCGTGGAACGTTACGTGCTGTCGACGACTTGGGCTCGGTCCGGACGGTTACCGGTCGGTTGGACGGCGGACTATATAGAAATATTGCCTACCTATGTGAAGGATATGAAAGTAGCTTAGGTGACCTTTCAGCTAGGAGCAGAATAAAACAAGTAGGTAACGTCTCGATAACACAGAGTATATTCGCAGACTGGCGCGGCGGTGGTTACAATAATATGTTCTAACTAACTACCCACATATTCTAAATATTAACATACATCACACTATGTTCCTATCACTTTTGTAAATATAACAAAAAAAGTAATCAAATTTTATGCTTGTGGAAGTCAAATTAAGTTGGAGGTAAGCCAATGACCAATAGGCAATTAACGACAAGCTATTTGTAATAAATGTGACATTAAAGAACCTACAGAGCGTTTAAACAATGACGCAAATCGTTATAGACTAAAATAATATAGAGCACTTCCTGACAAAACTGGTTATAGTAGGTGTTTAGCTGCCTATACTCGTAGATTTATATGCGTGGTATGGGTACTTGTCAAAACAATAAGAGGAAGCAGTGTGGCTAATTCGCCTTGGGGTGTGTCGAATCGGACGAGGCGAAGTGAGATGCCATTTGATGCTAGCCCAGCGTGTATACTTACTCGAGTTTTAAATTCGAGATCATTTGAATCAAATAAAGAATTTAGGTCGATTTCCAAGTAGGTACAACTCTATTTTGTGTTTAAAAAAAAGTTCCATAATACGGGTTGCAAAGAAATTGAAAAATTCAAATGTTATCTCGAATTCAAAATTCAAATACAACGGTCATGTTATTTTATATTTGAATGTTGGATTCTAGATCATTTTTCCGGCTATCATTTGATTTCAGTCGACATGAGTATGCCCGCACCTGAGTGACTGCAAGTTTTCTCTTTGCTGTCAGAGTCATATCATCATATCTGCCGGTAGATGTCCACTGTTGGATATAGGCCTCTCCCAAGAGTTGCCGTGGTCAGGTGCGTATGAGACCTTCCAACGCTACATCTTCCGGTACGTGGTCGCCACTCTAGAATTTTTCGGCCTCATTGACCATCAGTTCTCCGAGCAATAGGCACATTGCGTTTACTGCTATTTAAGTTTGGCGATTCTTTGGGCTAGGTGAGTAACCTTGGTTCTTCTGCGGACACTTCATTCCTGATGCGATCACGCTAGGAAACTCCAGAGCTGGGTGATTTTAAGCCTTCTGGTGAGACACGTTGTCAGTGACTACGTTTTTCAGAGTTTCGGCACTGGTATGGTCATATCCAAAATCAATTAATAATATTTACAATAGTCTCCGAATTGCGTGACTTTTTTGGGAAACTAAGTAAAATGGAGGTTGGACTTGGCGTGTGGTCACGCAATTATAAACCAATTTGGCGCTAGCATCGAATTCAAGAGTACCTAAAGTCACAATTCCAATGTCGACCGATCGGAATAAAACTCGAGAGTAAGCCCCCTGTTCTATGCGTCGCCTGTTGGGCTTATTAGATTATCATGAGATGCTCTCTGGTTATAAGGTGCCATTGAACTGATCAGATGATGGAGTCGGAAGGTGGGAGGTAGGCACGGGAACTCCGTAATAAAATAAAACGTATACTAGCCGTGTTTGACTTACGAAAATTGTTATGAGATGTAGGTACTCGGGCTATAAGTGGTTATATTCTATATGTAACCCTACTTTACTATAAAACTTGCATACTAATTAGTATTAACTGAGGGATGCCAACCAAATTAAAAATTTGTGAAATAAAAAACCAAGGTGTACATATTAAAAAAAATACCACTAAAGAGGACAAAATAATTTCAGAAGTTGGTGTAAAATGAAGAAACTAGAAACAGTAGTATTTTTTTATAGAAAAATGTTTACTAACCTTATCGTTATGTAATAGTACCTACATAATTAGTGTTAGTAGTTTTTTTGTTCAGTAATGCATTAGGTACAAAAATAATTTGCAAATACTGTCGCAGACCAGATACGCAGTACCTTTATCAGAAAAAAAATCATCCGACTGTTACACATTCAGGGTCACTTGCATTCCTTTGGTCTGTTCGAATTATGGCGGCAAGGTCGCAGATTGTTACCGACTTAGAATTAGCACAAACACATGATTTTAAATCGTTTAGTATAAGCCAGCCATTCTAATATTTGCAGATACCTTTTTATATAGTTAATCTTCATCTCTCTAGTCTTTTCCCAACTAGCTTGGAGTCCAGTCTAACCTGATGCGGCTGAAGTCGTCTTTTACATGAAGCCAGTACCTTTCTCATTCATTATAACCCAGTTATCTATATTATATAAAAGAAAGTCATGTTAGTTACACTATTTTTAATCCGTTAAAGGAAAAAAAATCCTGCTCATTTATTAGTACATGGTAGAGTAGTGTAGAGTAGGATTGAGTAGGGTAGAGTAGAGTAGTCAGTTGACAGCTAGTTGGGCATAACAATACTCCTTGTATAGACTGATGGTGCCTGACTACTTGTAACGACTGTCAATGATCTAATAATGACAAACGGGACCAAAGGCTTTACGTGCTTTCCGAACACAGTTATGGTATCAGTAATCTCTTAGATAAAGTTAGAAAAGTATACATTATGGATTGCAAAGTTCACATTCGTACTTGCCCGGTTTTAAACCAGCAACATCTTAGTTACTGGAGACTTAAAAAGAGTGTCCATGGAGCTTCTTACACGTTCTTCTCCATAGAGATCTACGCTTTAGAACGTGTAATTTAGCTTTACTTTTTTTTTGGGCTGACCGACATTTTGACAATTCAAAAGTGCCTGTAATTGGTTTATTTGAAATAAACGATTCTGACTTCTGATTTCTGTTACGGAGGTTCGATTCCATTTCCACTTTCCGTTACCATTTAAAATTAAATGTAAGTACCATCACTTCCGATAAATTTTAAGCGGAACTTATATCGAAGGTAGACCTATGTTTATAAAATTATCACGCGGGGAACCTCATTTCATCACTTGTTGTTTTATATTTCGAATGTTGTAAGATCACTCTTTTTACACTTATCTTAATACATAATATACTTATCAGAGTTTTTTATTAGTTAAAAGCTTAGATTAAATCAAAACAGTGGAAGATAGGTGACTTGCCTCTAGCGCGTGGACCACTGATATTGTGCCTATAAGGCACGATTTCACATCAGTCGCGACGATTACACACATTCGGCGGCTAACGCTATTTACTCGTAGTTTCACCTGTCCCGATGGTTGTCTGTGATCAAATCTTGTAAATTAAAGATCCACTTCCCGGTTACCGATCGAGCTAAAATTTTGTATGCATGTGTAAATCAAAAGACAATGCAAAGTTGTTATGACATACTCGTAGAGTTGATCTGATGATGGAACTGCAAGATGGCCATAGGAACTCGGTAATTAAACGACACAACCTCATTAACTTTGGGTTTATGTCTTGACGATTATTTTGGTGCTAGACACCTGGGTCTGATGACTGGAAGATGGCCATAGAAACTCGGTAATAAGCGCAATATCATAACCTAATGAATGTCTTGATGTATCTTGAGGTATACAGCGCTATAAAAGCTTGCTATGAAAACCTATTTTTACTGAAAACAGTTCTAGTAGCATTTTATTTGCCGCTTTTGCCTCCACCTCTGATTTCAGTTCCGATATAATTGCTTCCCTAAAAGGCACCTGTTAATTTTACTTACCAAAAGTCGCTTCACTGGGTCTCGTAAGTTTATCATCGGTACACTGCCGTTTAGGCACTTAATTTTTATAATGCTCACCAGAAGTAGCGCTTGTCTGAGATAAAAAGATGACACAGATATCAATGAATTGCATTGATTTTTTTTTCGCGATTTCAGGTTTAGTCCCATAGTAAAAGTTGTTTGTTATCATGACTACAATCACGTGTTTATGTAGCATTCACTAATTACCAGTCACCCTATATGTTTCATCAGAGAATTTAGAGAATTTCAAAGATTTTTATCACACGTGCGAAGCTGGGACGAGTTGCTCATTTATTTATTTCAATTTTAGTCCATTTACAATAAATAAGTAAATATTTGGTAAGCATGGGGTTTTAATGCACGGAAGTGTGTCAATGTAAATAAATGCAATTAAACGATCGTACAAACTCTTAATTAACTACGTATTTTCCTTTGTTCAACTCGCTTGTATAATAAAGTAAAGGTTGTCAACGGAACTAATATATTTAAATTCAATATTCCGTCTTGACAGCTAACACTGACATTTAAAGTCAATAAGTTAGCAAGCAGTTGAAGATGGAACTACTTAACGTACTCAGCCTACTTGTTGAATGAAGGATACAAACTCAATGAAAATTATTTGGTAATTTTGTAAACGCAAAAATACGGCCTCCCCAGTTCTTTCAATAGCTGGGGAGGTCTTTTTTGGGGTATGATGTAAACTCAAAAGGTAACAGGAAAATAAACACACAAGGTTTTTTCTAAAGTGTAGTATTGTAAAAGATTTGGCGGTGTAAACATTGGCACAAATGTTTAGTGGTATTAGCACTGATACATGTTTGTTGGTGTAAATACTGACACATACATATCTGGGTATAGAAAAGCAGTAGCACATGTTTGATAGTATAGAACTGTCAATATTTTTTGGTTGTGTAAAAACTGTAACATGTTTAGGGTTGTAAAAGCTGTCATATGTATAGGAATCAATTAAAACACAGTCAATTTTTAGTAGTGTAAAAAGCTGTCACATGTTCAGGAGTATAAACAGTAAATTTTTAGTAGTTTAAAAAGCTGTTACATGTTTAGGAGTATAAACACAGTAATTTTTTAGTAGTGCAAAAAGCTGTCACATGTTTAGGAGTATAAACACAGTTAATGTTTAGTAGTGTAAAAATTGTCACATATTTAGGAGTAAAAAAACAGTCAATGTTTAGTAGTGTAAAAACTGTCACATATTTAGGAGTATAAACACAGTCAATATTTAGTAGTGTAAAAACTGGCACAAGTTTAGGAGTATATAAACTAAAGACGTGCTAAAGATTACTTCGCTTCCATTTCAATCTATTGAAAAACAAACCAAGAGGATCATCAGCAATGATGCACTGGTTGCGTCGAAGCATCTAGTTAGTTGCTAAACAGTCGATTTTTGGATATGGGAAATTTAATTCGCACAAAACCGTTTTGAAAACACATTCATTGTGTGTACAGTTAAGGAGAGGAATTCTGTACCGGTACCTGGGTACCTGGTAGTATTTAAGTAAAAAGGTAATAAGTTACTTCTAAACATGCGTGCTTCTACGTTGGCTACATCATCGTTTACAATACGGCGAGATAATGGCTAAAAGCGAGCCTATTAATCATAGAAAAGTCCTACAAAACTAACAGAAGTTTAGATTTATGTGTATAATTATATTTGTGATAAATATTAATCATAGACCTTGTCACAATCTAGATCAGACACTGATATAGAAATATATTTAAAAAAATATCAAAATTTATTTCTCCATAAACTCTAACGATGATTAATAAAAAGTAGCTGCCCACGCTTACCGATTTCAATATTTTAAGAGATATATCACTAATGTTGTGTTTCTTACATAAGTGGAGCATTTTATGAATAATGTTATCGATATGGTTAAACAAGTTAGCTACTTTATAATTTAAGATGATATTTGTAAAAATTTGGTGCGTTTATTTTTGAGGAGTTTTTTTTTATAGCCGCTTGACCATTATATCAACTAATGGTAAGTAATGATGTGGCCAATGGTTGAGTGGAACACAATAACCTAAACCTACAGGTTGATAATAATCTAACGGTCAATTCAAGCACAGGATCATAAAAAGAGCATTTAGAAAGATAGAATGAAGCTGATACTAGGTTATATAGAAGAAGAAAACGATAAAAATTCAATTCAAAATGTTAAATAATACTAGTTCACATATCCATGCATTTATAAAACGTTAGTAGACATGGCGCTTCCCTCGGGAAAGGACCAGTTAGAAAATCCATGGTTACTCTTTAGAAAAAAATATCTTGAATGATTTAGATAAAAGCTTTTAAATGATTTAGAAACGCTACCCCGAAACCCCGATAAAATCTAAACCAACCAGGACGATATCTGGGGCAGAATTAAATTAGAACTATCGATGTCGATCGATGGTCATAGATTGATCAGCGATCAGCAGGCTTTCCACGAGCTCAACTAAACTGTTTAAACAGTTTAGTTGAGCTCGTGGATAGCCATTCCTTAAGGAATGGAACTGTATAGGGTGTACAAGACCATCCCTCTCCCTGACTTGTTCGACTGATATTTTAACACGTCATGGTACGGTGACGACATGTTAATCATATTAGTTGAAGTAGCAGATACCACATTTATGCTTTAATAAATTTTACGATTTTGTAATTTCTTTGCCTCGTCGTGATCTTCAATCTCGACATCATTAGAGCTTGCAAACAATAAAAAAATACAGTAGCGATTTGTAATAATCCTTTGATTTTTATCCAATTCCATCTATCTTTCATGGACTTCCCTTTCATAAGAGGCAGTCGTCAGAAAGGCCAAGGCTAGTTGGCGGCGTTCGTTCAACTTTAACAAGAAATCTGTCGTATTTCTTGCGGCTTATTTCATGGTGTTAATGACTAGCTAGATATTGGAAGCTATTTGGTTTCCTATGTTATGAATATGGCGTATGCATAGGATAATCAACCCTATATGTTCCCAGTGCTGGGACTTAGGACTCCTCTTTAGGAAAGGGAATGGGCCGTAATTCACCACGCGGGCTCAGTGTCGATGTCGCATGTCTTCAAATTTTTGGTTTAGGACATGTCGGTTTCCTCATGATGTTTTCCTTTACTGTTTTGAGAGCAGTAGTAATGACCAGCTCTAGCTTAACTGGGTTTACACCCGCGTCCTATAACTCTTAAGCTCTTTCTATTGGGCCACCACTACACTTGTATGTTGATGTATAATGTGATCCTGTAGGTGGAGTCTTATCATGCCAAATAACTTCTGCGGCTCCGAATAGAGCGGGGCGGAGTAAGATTTTCCCAACTAAAAGCCACTGTGTTCCTTCAGTAGCCCTTTGCGTTCTAGGGTCACGATAACTCTTTATAATTTTCCCACAAGCCTAGCGGCCTTAGTGGATCCATCCATTTTGAAGAGACTTAACGACGTGCGCGTGGAACAACGCATCCACCGTCGACTCAGTCATCATTACTCTGGCTAGATATACCAAATTCCTCTAAAAACGGAAACAAAGTTAGGTTCACCTACTCGATAAAGATCGTAAATACCTATTACCCATCCATCATCATCATCATTTCAGCCAAAAGAAGTCTTCTGTTGGACAAAAGCACCTCCAAGTGACGCCACAACGAACGATCCTGTCCGTCTCAGATCCTTCGCATTCTCGCAACTCTCACCCCGGTCATCGGTCCACCTTGTAGGAGACGTTCCAACGCTGTATCATCCGGTGTGCAGGCGCCACTCCAGAACCTTTCGGCCCCATCGAGCTTCTGTTCTACAAGCAATGTGCCTTACCCACTGCCTCTTAAATTTGGCAATTCTTCGGGGTACGTTGGTGACTTTTATTTTCCTTCGAACTCACGACTACGAGTCAAACTGTGATGGTTCATAAGAAACTCGAATAATTTATGTCCCAGAAAGATATAATAATTTACTTGAATGCGATTTAAAAATCTTTTTATATCTGATCTGATATTGCAAAAAGAGCCGATATCAAGTGTTCTTCCGGACCAAGTTGCCTGACTCACGGGTATTTATCTTCAGATTTATCGGCAGATGAATCGCATGTCAAGTAATATCTGACGATTTAATTTACATACGCATTGCCAGCTGTATCGATAACAGTTACATATGTATGTAAATATCTTGTAACATGTACTTTGGTATTTAATTTATGTACACTGTGAGATTTAAGTGTAGGTAATTGTGAAACTGGCGAACTATTTTCTTTTTTAAATGGTATAAACTAGTGCTTGACTACGATCCAACCTTATGGTAAGCAGAGGTGCAATCCTTGATAGTGAATCGCACTAGTTTAAAAAGAGCCTATTCACTAGACTTGAAGACACCTAAATTATAGTCGGAAAGGATAACCGTTGTGCCAACGACATTTGTCATAGGTACGCGGTGAATGCAATATTTAACACAATAATTATATAGGGTGACTGGTAATTAGTGAACGATACTTAAACACGTGATTGTATTCATGATAACAAACAACTTTCACAATGGGAACAAATCTGAAATCGCGGAAAAAATCAGCCAAGTTCAGTACATTTTGACCAGTTAGGCGAATAAAAATGTACTGACCAGCAGATTTCTTTTCGCGATTTCAGGTTGGTCCCATAGTAAAAGTTCCTTTTTATCATGACTACAATCACGTATTTAAGTATCGTTCACTAATTAACAGTCACCCAATATAAACAGAAAAGAAGGGCACCAAAAAATATAGCTTGAAATTATAGTTGTCCATTAAATGTAGTTTTTGAGGTAGAATATCATCAAACGACTTCTCCTGCTCTACGACGGAACGAAAGGGCATGTCAGACCTTAACTGACTAAGGCTCAACTATGTTCCTTCATATATTATGTGCCCTTTGCGTTCTAGGTCCACAGTAACTTTCAAACGTACCCGCTGACTTAATGTCGTTGTCGTCATTACAAATGACAAAAACGTACTATACAGGGTTAATTAATATTTGATTATTAATTCGTTGGTAATGTTTGAGGAGGAAGTGGCAATAAGCAGGGCATTACTCGCAGAATAGATGATCAATGGGGTCGAAAGTTTTTGGGGTTGCGACTGCGCACCGCAAGACGCAGCGTTGAAAAGCCTCTTACAAGGTGGACCGATGGTCTGGAGAGTGTCATTGGACTTCGATGGATACAAGACGCTTAGGTTAGGTCTTTTGGTTGACACTTGGGGAGGCCTATGTCAAGCCGTGGACATCTTTTGGCTGAAATGTGATGATGATGGTTATTATTTGAAGGTGTGAAAGTACGTCATAGATAACTCTGTGCGTCCATTGACAAAAATAGAACCTAAATCGACAAGGAGTAAAAAAAACGTCTATTTTTTCACGATTTCAAGGTTGGTGCTGTAACTTGTAATTTTTTTTTTGTTAGCCTGTTCTGTCCCAATCCTGGGCAAAGGCCCCCCTCCACTCTTTCCATTTTTCGCGGGCCCGCGCTTCTAATAGATAAATTTATTCAAATTCACAAGTCATTTCATTCCCTAAAATATGGCGAGTGAATGAAAAGTCACCCTGAGTTTTAAGATTTAATTTCAGTTCGTATAAGAAGACCACCTCTCAAAACGGTGAAGGAAAACATCGTGAGGAAACCGGCATGTCCTAGAACCAAAAATTCGAAGACATGTGGAATCCACCAACCTGCACTGGGCCCGTTTGGTGGATTACGGCCCATTCCCTCTCTAGAGAAGAGGCTTGAGTCCCAGCAGTGGGAATATTTAAAGGCTGATGATGATGATAATGAAGAAGATCAGCACTGAAACAGGTGCTACACAGGTTACACTCACATTCACAATCCTATTCGACCTGCATCATTCAACCACCATGTAGGTTAGTGAATGGACTACTTTATCTGAGCAACGATTGTGTAGCACTCTTAAAGAGCCTGAGAGACAAGATGGCCCGATTCAATCAATCAATGTTGCGTCACATTTAATGGTTTTTGTTAATGAACGTGCAATAAGTCTGGCTCACTGTTAACTACTGTTCACGATGTATGGTGTTTTAAAAGGTCTTAATGTGTAATTGGGTGCATAGGTGGACTTGATGCCACAAGGCATTCTCCGTCAAGCATTGTGGCGTAGCTATACTAAGTATCTAAGTATCATAAATAAAAAAATAAAAAAATATATATATATAATTCTTCTGTACGAGTGTTTGTCACCTAACTCCTCCTAAACGGCTCGGTTGATTTGGATGAAATTTTATGTGCATATTTGAGTGGGCCCTTGGATGGTTTGAAAGGCGGGTCTAGGACTACAATCGGGTTCTCAGTTTCTTTGTCTAATAAAAGAATATTTTTATTATTGATAGGCACCTTGATCACTATCTCACCTAATGGGAAACGGCTGATGGTCGATAATGAAGCACGCTTGCCTAAAATAACCTTTTCACTCTTTACATAAAGATCCCCAGGTTTTTTAAAATAGACTCCGGCAGGAAATTGAACTTCTTCTTACGCACCATGAATGCGGTTTTGTGCGTATGGATGGGATGTCCAATTGTCCACTATGTACCAATGGTGCATCGCCACATGTCTGTTAGTCCAATGATGGAACGGGTTTAGCGGAATTAACAAAATAAGAAAATAATTCAAGAAGTAGGTATTAATAAGAATAAGTAGTTCTAAAGTTAAATGTTTCAGATTCTAAAATGTTACTCTTGAAAATAATTATTTCTTATACTCCAACTACCTACTGTTAATGTGAGCCTTTGTGGATTCACTTGTACCTGTGTTCTTTTACTTTTCCAGGACTTGAGGCCTTACCACGAGCTCTTAACGCGATCCGGTTGATGACCTTAACTGGACTGCTAAAAGGATGCTTTTTCGCGCGCACGCTTGACATTTCAAAAGTCGGGTAGATCACTATATCGTGGCTGTAGAATGATAACCGCGTAGGTATGTCTAGAAATCCAAATTTCAGAGGAACAAAAAAAGCGGTTAATTTTATCATTGTTTAAAATATTTTTATGTGCTTTTGCCTCATGTTTTGAATGATAAAAAGGACCTATTTACGTTATTAACCAATGCCGTACTTAACTATATTATGCCAGAGAAATGACATAAGAAGTTTTTGACATACGAGGTATTCATTCTACAGCGACGATATGTGCTAAATTTCAACCTAATCTGTTTAGCTGTTTGAGCGTAACAACATACACACACATACACAAACATACAAACTTTTGCCTTTATTACCCGTTAGTGTGAAATGTAATAAATTTAAAATTGATTTATTAAAGTCACAGAACAAAGAAAGTTGAGACAAATCAATTAAATCTTTAAACATTCATTTAAAAAAATGCCAAGTCAAGACATTGACATTACATAGTAATAAGCCATATCTCTTGTATCAATAATGATAATTACCAACGGATTGATTTAATCATTATTATTTAAATCTGATCGATATGTCCACGGGCTATTTGGAGTACTTGAATTTCAACATGCGTAGTCCGTGTCACACGTTTCATTCGTTTTTTATTTCAACCAGGAAATAACATATTTTTTTTCTTATCACCGACCTTAAATCGAAAGTCCGCAAGCAATTAAAACATGTTTAATGAGTGAGAATTTAAACATATATGTACCTATCATTAGTATGTATTCCGGGTTTAAAGCCTTGTATGAGGTGACAGCGTTTCTGTGGAAATTGAGAGCGAAAAGGATTTTTTTTAAAAGAGGAAAGAATGTTGTTTATTTTTAACAAGTAACCTGCCGCAGCTTCGCACGGGTACAATGGTGATATTAAATATATTATGCATGTATTATACATATAAACATTCCTCTTGAATCACTCTATCTATTAAAAAATCGCTTCAAAATCCAATGCTCCAATGCTTAGCTTTAAAGATCTAAGCATACATAGGGACAGACAGCGGGAAACGACTTTTAAATTATGTAGTGATGGCTCGTTATGAGATTTTTTTGCAGAATATTTCTGACCATTTAACACTGAACTATCTTAAAAATGTCCCAAAACTGATTGCTATGTTGTGACGTCACGTCATACTGACAAATCGAAGAATGAATAGGGTGAGCAAAACCAGTAATTTTGAAAATTTAATTTATTTGCCAACTATGAACGAAAAAAGTTTAATCAGAATCCAGTTTCTAAATTTTGCTCATATCCGAGTTATTTCATCATCATCCTTTTAATGTTCCCACTCCTGGGACACAGGCCTCCTCTCTAAGAGAGGAAATGGGCCGTAATCCACCACGCGGGTCCAGTGCGGGTTGGTGGATATCACATGTCTTCGAATTTTTGGTTCTGTTTTGCCGAGTTTTTCACTTTTGCCCAATTTCTTGCGATTTAACAGTACTTATGACGTGACCTAACAACATGGCAATCGATCATATTCTCATTGAGAACACATTGTATGTAGCAGTTGAGTTGGACTGCCGAAAAGACTTCAAATATAGCAAAAAAAGTTTTCTGTTTTTGAATCTTGTAAAATAATACATAACACTCATTTGGTGCCAACGCGATCAAACGATGGTCAGACGATCATATGGTGAAGCTTGCACTTGAAAACTGCCTATGAAGAAATGCACGCGTGGAAGATCACCCTCCACTTAATGGCTGACGACGGTCTAAAGAGATGACACCGACATGGCACAAAGTCGTGCTCATTGGTAAATGAAGACAATGAGGGCTGCCCTCAAATAAATGGGGTGAGGTCTAGCCAGAAGAAGAAGAAACTCATTTGGTGCAACAATGCCGTAATTAATTTAACTTTAAAAAATAAAATTACAGTAGATTCAATGAATGTTTTGTATTGAAGCATCTTACTTTTAAAATCTATGATGGTAATAAGTTCCTTCAAAATCATTATTTTAGCTGTTAGCAACTCCAGTGAAATTTCTTAAGGACAGATGGGTGAAGATTGTCTCTCACTGGATGCCTGAGAAAGGGCGACCACAGCGAAGGTGGTGTGATGATCCGACCATATTCGCGGGGCAAACTTGGCCAGAGATCCTCGGACAGAGAAGTTTGGAAGGAGAAAGGGGAGGCCTTTGCCCAGCAGTGGGACACATAACAAGCTTAAAAAAAACCTATAATCAAGTATGCTGTGTGAGCTGTTACTTATTTTTAATAAAGTCATATATTATGGTAATTACGGCTTTCGCGTATGTCGTCAAAACTTTAATTTTATTGCTACTTAAGGTACACGTGTTTATTGTGACTTTGCTAAATAGATTTTGTATAAAAAACTTAATAGCATATAACTTAAATTACTTTGCGCAGAGCAAAAACACGTTTGTCAATTCGAGTATACTGTATTGATTTTTAATTAATTACTAGCCAAAGAAAAAGTCAATTAGAATCACAAAATAGCAAGAATATATCTAACATATCAAGGAAAATTTATTCTATACCTAAGTATTTTAAGTCCTGACCAAAAAGAAAATGCTTCGAGGGGTCTTGGGGGCAAGAGAGGGTCCAGCAATGAGACAAGGAAAGCTAAACAAACGACTTGATGACAGAAAAAATCAAAAAGAAAAGTCTAATAAGAGAGCTAGTGAAAATAAATTTATCTTTTTGAGCTAAATTTTGAAAGGAAGAAAGAAAATGCGTTTATTGGCATTATAAAAATGGAAATACCTTAAAATTAAACAATAAGTACATTGGATAATGCGAAAGGGCCTCAGTTCTATCATGGGATGCAGGATTTTTCAAATTATTTGTTTTATTACACAATATATTATACATACTCTTACATAAAGAATGTAACATAAACACGCATTTACTGTAAACCTGTATGCAAAAATTCATACTTGTATTGAAAATTTTATTAACAATTGTTTGCCAATCTCGCTGAAGTAAACAATGCTGACCAACTTAAGCAGGTAACTGAAAATTATGATTATGAACAGCTAAGAAAACAAGAAAAAAAAATAGGCCTCATATGCCATCAAGTTCTTACATGTATACCAACTGCATACGTATTAAAAAGAACCTATACTCCATCTGTATAAGTACTTAACTAAACGTAAACAATCTTGATATGACTTTTTATCTAAAAAAAATCGTATAGCAGACATACAAGGATTATTTACATTTAGTTAATTACCTAACACTGATTCAGGTAGATAGCTATCTACCTGAACAAGTAACTGATAGTAAAAATTTTGAGATTACATTTTTAGACAATGTTTAGATAAAAGACATGTGAAGATCGTTTACATTTAGTTATGTACCTAAACAGATGGAGTATAAAGATGTCCCTCTAAATAATTCGGACCTCCCTACGCAGAAGATGCTTTGGGAACACATCATCCGTACAGCTATGGAGTGGATTTCCCTGCCAAAGTGTTTCCTGATAGCTATAACCTAGGGGCAAGTAAGTCAAGAGTGAATAGGTTACTTCTAGACAAGCTTGCTTCATTGACCACATCGTCGCTTACTAGGTGAGATAGTGGTCAAACGCGAGCCTTACGAATAATAAAAAAAAATATTAAAGACATTACAGAAACCATATCGATCGGAAAATGATAATGTAAAAAAACTGAACTGGTAGAAGCACATGATATAACAGAAAAAGTTACTAAGAGAATTTCAGTTCTAAAGCAGCAGCCATGTACATTTCCTTTCCCTGCTTAATTTTTGTAATACTAAGTTAGGGAACAGGATCTTCAACTATTTGGCTAACCTGAATGTCGAACTTTCAAATCTTTCCGAAATATGAATAAGCCTGCAAATAATTTAAATGAATTAAATACTTTGCATTTGAGAGAACTCTCTAAATTATGCAAAAACCCAGCTATCTGCATAAAAACTTTTTCTATTCATTTATTAGTTTTTATATTATCCAATAAGCTGAGTATGTAGTTACGTTATGTCATTAGTTAACTTTGTAACCAAAACTCAGAGACGCGGTGTTTGCGTAAATATTGGCGACAGACTCAAGGCTGTTCCAATTAAGCTATGGCCTGGCTAAAAATAAAATGCTTAAAATAATCATTACACGAACACAAACAATAGTGATCGCTCCATTACGTCCGCCATCGTAACATTTGTCAGTCGAAATATATATTTTTATCTATGAACTTTTGTTTGCGTGTACCCTTTGATTGAAGCACGATCCCCCGATTCACCCAAAAGGACAATTTTATTACGAAGCTGTACACTCGCGAGAAAAAGTCAATTGCCCTCAATTTAGGCATTACGTATGTTAAGTAACGACATGGTTTTATTATGAAATCAAGCGAATAAGATTCAAAAATCGATGCGACCAATTTTGTACTTTATCACATACGATTTAAAGCACATTGAAGTAAAGTTTTTGATAGATTTCCTTGAAACTTAGAATAGAACTTAAAGCGATTGATTTATGTATAAGTGGCGTACTTGTACATAAATACATAAGTCGTACTGTGTATATGCATATTATTTTGCATTTGTTTTAATTAAAGCAACACGCGTTAAACAATAGAATTATTCATAGACGGTATTACAAAATAAAAATACTTGAACAAAGTTGACCGATAATACATATTGATAAGCTTACCTTAATAGTCCAACGCCTGTGAGGGATCACGAAAAAATAAACCAATTCAATCAGTCCACTTTCAATCAACTGTCACGTTCGATTTTTTAATTTAAGAACACACTTTGAAAAGTGAAGTTTTGGCGGGTATTGTGCAAGATGGCGCTAGCGTCGTGCGTGCGCTTGCGCGGGCGATCTCGCGGGTACTGATCGAACCTCCTTTCCTTTTACTTCGAGACCTCTGTCTGCAGTGACACTGGTCAGTAGAATAGATCAGCATTCGACTTCCGATGATGTATGCATGTTCCGGTTGGGAATTGTGATTAGTCGCGATCCATTTGTAATAGGATATGGAAATTGCTGAGTTTGAAATACCCCCGGTTTTTTTAAAGGGATTGTGCGGTTTGATTTACGTTATAGGTACATATCTCGCATTATTATTAGTTGGGCTATTTTGAGTTTTGGGACATTCCCTCCTTTTGAAAAGTCGAGTTAAAACTGCATTATTAATTTAGTTGTAGAAAATTACCTTGAAATACTTGAACAGAGACTAACACCCGTATTTATAAAGAAGTATTCACTTGTCACTAAGTAAAATTTTATTAAGTCGTTACTTGACGTTTGAAATCTGAATTCAAAATTCAAATTTTCTAACTATAGAATACAAATAGTAGTTACTTTTACTCAAGTATTTAGTTTTAATTGTTTATAAATACGGGTGTAAGTATAATTTAGCTTTTTAACGGGTTATTGATGTGCAAAAAACAAAAATCGATCGAATAGCATATTAGTTAAAGAATTTTTATAACAATAATTTTCCTTATAAAAGACTTCAACGCAATCTAACGAAAATAAATGATACTATATTAAACGTGTAATCGTAAATAAACAGCATATTCAGCTGTGTGATAACAATCAGAAGAGTGTCACTAAAGCAAATATATTATAAACTAGCTGACCCGGTAAGCTTCGTACAGCCCCGATTTTTTTTTCCGTTTAAACCATGGAGTATCACGAATATTTCAAGACCAGAATTAGCCACATCGGTTCAGCCATTCTCGAGTTTTAGTGAGACACACATTAATTTTTATATATAAGACTAGTTGACCCGGCAAACTTCGTACCACCTAATGGTTGGATTTTTCCCTGAATCACGAATTCTTCCTGGTATCACGAATATTTCAAGACCAAAATTGGTCCAGCCGTTCTCGAGTTTTAGCGAGACTAACGAACAGCTATTCATTTTTGTATATAAGATAATGCAATGAAATTATAAGATGGCGAACTCGACGCTAGATCTATGTCCAAGATTAAAGTCATCAATTTCATTATTACCCTAAAACATAATATTTTTATACAAAGAAACAGAGAAAACAACTTGCAGAATATCACGATCAAAAAGTATATATTTTATTAAACTTTATAACAGAAACAAATATTATCATAACTAAGATGATTATGAGCCGTTTGTGTTTAACACATACTTAATTTAGTCGTTTTATTGCTAATGGGAGCTAATTGAGTTTCCATGCAAGTTATGGTAAAATAGTTAGTTAAAATGGCAATGTTAAATGCAGAAGTTGAAAATTAAGCACAAGCAATAAAGTGATAGAAGTTATCTGATGATTTCTCACTTTAAAACAAAAGATCCTCACACTGCTGGGGAGTTGGTGATTATCATGAATAGTTTAGAGCAATTTACATAATATATTCTACAAATACACAGAAAAACACTTAACCAATTAAAACTATATATATGTACACTAAAGGCTACTCCTAACTAAAATATAGCATCATAGAACTCCTCCGCATCGCTGTCGTCTGGAAGTGTGCCCAAAAGGCTGGCAATGAGCCTTTTGGGCACATTGTATGGCAATCCTTAATCTCTGACTGAGGTATAAGCTAGCCCTTGGGTCATGCGAAGTGTCAACTAAGCGTTTGGATAGTTCTTTAAAGCGTATGAGCAATGGTTTTCATAGTTGACTGTACCGCTAATCACCTAACAAAAAATCTTGATTTCCATAAAGGAAAAAGGTGGCCTCCCCCAAGTGTCGCTATAATGATTGCTTGTACGTACACTTAATTTATTCAACTGGAAATATTATGTGGGCCTTCTGTACTTCCCCCGTGCATGTTCAAATGGTGAATCGTTTAAAGTATTAACTAGTGCCCTCTAGCGACTGTAAATACCTACGGAAATAAAATACTGAATGTATTCTTGCATCTAAACATAAAATTTTTCTTTATCTACGATTTTGACACTCTTTGCCTGTGATAAAAATAGCCATACGAGCTGGTGGAAACCTTAATCTAAATCTTCGGCTTTTATGTTTTAATTAATTGAGCAGTGGTGGCCGAGTGGTAACGGCCCCGAATTACGAGTTGTAGGTCGCGGGTTCAAACCCAGCCAGGCACATTACTTTGTAATTTATTTCATCACCACTGCTCTCAAAACGGTGAAGGAAAATATCGTGAAGAAACTGGCATGTCCTAGAACTATAAATTCGAAGACATGTGACATTCTGGGCCCGCGTGGTGGATGACGTCCTTTTCCCTGTCTTAGAGAGGAGGTCTGTGTCCCAGAAGTGGGTACCCCTAAAAAAAGGCTGATGATGATGATGATGTTTTAATTAATTACATTGGAATGATGCATTGTCAAAGATCAATTGTTGTTATTTTATGTTATTAATTAATTATTGTTTAGTTGAACGCTTGATCTTGTCCTTGGAGGCAGTCTCAGATTGGAGCGAAATCAATCTGGTCAAGCTCAATGCTACTAAAACCCAGGCGTATCTTCTTTACTCTAAACGAAGCCAATTCCACACGGATCCATATTTGGGGTGTAACCGTGCCGATAATCGACCATCTTCAGTTTCCTGGGATAACGCTGTCGTCTACCCTCAATTTCGGCTCCTAAATCGAGGTAAAAGCTCAATAGGCTGCCAAAAAAATTAATGAATGAATTGTAGCAATCGTTTACATAACTAATAAATACTTCATCAATTACAAGATATTGTGACTTGTAAATGTAATTTTCATCAATTAATCTGTTTATCTGTGCAACTTTTTTTCGCCTGATTGTAAGTCCTATGAAATAGGACTAGACTATCACACCTTTTTTTTAACGTGGGAAATCATTCAATGACATCTCCCGCTTTGGGCGGAGTGGGAGGACGTGTCAGACTTTTACTGACTAAAAACCACACCTTCGTTTCCTTGGGTTCCAGGACTCCGGGTTTTCCTTTAGGAAGCGAATCTATGGCTCCGGTAGGCTTCGACCCTGCTAGGCCTCTAGGGTTTCGCTGACATCTCGACGTGTGCGTCCTACCTTCTCTAGCCCTATTAGTTAAATGTAGTAGTCTATACTGGACCGGCGCGGACTTACCATCAGGTAAAAAAAAAAAAATTACTCGAACACAATTTTGAAAGTAATAAGCGTGAAATACACTAGGGGACAAATTGTCCGCCAACCTGTCGCGACGCTCAATCTACACTACGCGATGACGCGAAGTTGCAGTATTTTACAGGTTATTTACGTGGGTATAATAAAGAATCCATTTTATAAAATTATACTTGCATTTTTAATAATCAAAACTTAGTAGGTACGAGCCTATATAAAAATTAAAAAAAAAAATGTACAAGCGGGTAGAAAAATAACTTATTGGGTATCAAAAAAATCATCCATCATTGCCACGTTATTGCCATTTACGTGGGACGAGATATGTTATTTGACAATTTGACAGCATTTTTTTTTAATATTTTTCCAACCCATTCGTAAGCGATAGTCGTTTAAGTTTCTAGACGAGTCTAGTTCGTCGGGAAATGATAAAGAAGACCGTGTAATGAGTTTCGACACGGCAATACACTTCATTGAATCCTTAGAGGTTATCCTAGGGTTGTCACCAAGAAAAAGATTTATTTGAAAGATAAATTTTCTTCTTCTTTTTCATTCGATTGTCCCGATGACAATCGTTTAATAACAAGAAACAACAAGCTACAACTATCAGTTTAATTATGTCGATTAAAGATTGACTTGGAATATTATCATAAATGACAAAATGAACCATAATGACATCGTCAATGGACAGCATTGCCGGGGCTAAATGTGGGACAGAGAATAAATTTAAAAAAAAAACTAGTTTTGCTTTTGACAATCTAACACCCTTATTTATAAAGAAGTAATTGCTTGTTACTAAGTAATTTGTTATTAAGTTATTACTTGAGGTTAGATATCTTCATTAAAAATTTCAACTTTTGTTTATTTTTTATTGTTTGTTGTTGCTTAAGTTGTTACTTTTATTCAAGTAATTAGTTTTACTTGTTTATAAATAGGGGTGTAAGAAGAAGAAAGATATACCATTTGTTTTATTAGTTTATTTACTTACAACAGACGAAACCCGCACCCGCTAACAGGGCGAGGAGGGCAACGGAAGGAATACAGATGGGTTTCAGTCAGTAAAAATCTGACAATCCCTCTTGCTCCACACAAAGCGAGAGGAGTTATTTAATTGAATGATTTCTAAACTCGCGTACGAAGGGTTCCTACCGTCTGGACCAAAAACGGCAAATATAACTTTTGTTGAATGGGAGCCCCACTTAAATATTTCGGTTTTTATTCGGTTTTTAATGTTTGTCGTTATAGCAGCAACATAAATACATCATCTATGAAAAATTAAATTGTCTAGCATTACAGTTCACGAGCCTGGTGACAGATGGACAGACTGCGGAGTCTTAGATAAGGTCTCATTTTATCCTTTGGGTACGGAACCCTAAAAGAAAATCTTATTTGCTAATCTGAGGAACCTTAGTTTTTATCAGCGGTTTCGGCAGCTAATAATGTTTTAATTTATGACAAAATTGACTTTATAGGATATATCGAGAGATATATTTAAATAAAGTCACAAATCAAATGAATCATCACTCGTAAAAATAGTAACGTTAAGGATTATGTCACAACTCACGGTCTTTAATATTATGGCTCTTTACACCGTAATAATAATAAAATGGTATTACTTTAATCCTTCACGCATAATGTGTTTTTTTTAATTCATTTATACTTTTCTAAGATTATCTAGGATAGACCCAGTTCTTCAATTTTACTCATATCTGAGTTCTTCAATTTTGCCAAAACTTCTTCGATTTGACAGTACGACGTGACGTCATAGTATGGCAATCGATTCTATTCTCATTTGGAACGCATTGTACACGGGTAGACTATGCCCTGGAATAGCATATAGAATATACTTTTATTGCGAAATTATATTTTTGGATAATTTTCTACTATTACGTGAGTAAAGTTGCTGATAGCAGTTAGGATAATATAGCGTTTGTATTCCTCGAGGAAATATACGTCACTCCAACAAGTGATACGATAAAAGAAGTCAAAGTTAATAAAAATAAAACAAAATCACAAATGCCAAAGAACGACGAAGACAGACAGCCCTGACTGCATAGTGACCAGTTGTAACATCCGTAAAGTATGGCAGTGCCCGACTTTGGAAAAACCGCGTGTCTATATAAAATTTCATTGTTTGCTAAACTCAGTGTCGCGTACGGACAAGACCCTCACGATTAGATTAATCATTCGTTATTGAAATCTATTTCAATACTAATTAGGTTTACAATTCTTTGAATTGCTTGCAGTAAAAAAGGATTGGAGCCTTCCTATTTTGTTTGGACAACCCAAAGATTTTCCAACCACTGCAACTTTTGAGCACAACTGGGCCTCAAGTCTGCTATTACAATAGCGGGCAGGGTTGAAGCCTACTGAGGTAAGGGTCTGCTTCTGAAAGGAAGGCTCGGCCCTGGTATCTAAGGCAACGAAGGAACGGGGTGGGTTTTTAATCAGTAAGAGTCTGACACTATCTCCCGCTCCGTCCAAGGGCGGGAGATGTCATTGGATGATTTTACCCACCACCAAAAAAAAGTCTATTAAAATAGTGTCAGAATGGTCTAATAATGATTTCATAATTGTTGATTTTGACAATCTGCTAATATAATGGTGCCTTAAAAATGATTAGGAGTGGACTTCCCTGCCGGAGTCTGTGTTTCCTGATGGCTACAACCCGGGAATCTTTAAGTCAAGAGTGAATAGGTTTCTTTTAGGTAAGTGCGCTCCATCGTCGACCGTATCGTCGCTTTCCATCAGGTGAGATAGCGGTCAAGCGAGAACCTATCAATAATATATTAAAAAAAAGATTAACTACTGAAACTCCTTTGAAAGAAATGGCATAAAATGATGACGATGACGATAGCAGACTAAGACCCGTGATTAGTGGTGACCCAGCGGTAATGGTCCTGACTTACGAATATTATGTTGTAAGTCGTGGGTTTAAGTCCAGGCTCTGTGTAACTTATTTCATCACCACTGTTTTCGAAACGGTAATGGAAAATATCGTAAAGAAACCGACATGTCGTGGCACTAAAAATCAAAGAGTTATGACATTGACCAACAGGCATATTTTTTAGTAGGATAATCATAGACTAGTACATAGTTAGGTTTAGTATAAAGACATATTACCCGTATTTATAAACAAGTAAAATTAATTACTTGAGTAAAAGTAACTTAAGTAACAATTTGTATTCAACAGTTAAGAAAAATTGAAATTTTTTATGATGATTTCTAACGTCAAGTAATGACTTAGTAAGAAATTACTTAGCAACAAGTAATTACTTTTCTTTATAAATACGGGTGTTAGTTTCGATTATATTTAAGTTTCTTACTAGTTATTTATCTCTTTTAATAAATCTGAACAAAGTACAGCGTTTGTACCTATAAGGATTTATAATAGAGATTTTTGTAGAAATAACCATCACCTTTGCACCTATTTTTGTTTCCTTGTTCTTTTCTTTTATTTACTTATTTATTATATACTTTATTGTACACCTCATAATGTGGACAGGATAAACAATACAAAAACTAAGTGTACGCTTTACTACTTTTTCACTTTTTTAAACTTTTTTTTTTCTTTGTTTTTTTTTTGTGTACTTTTCTTTGGTTGTTTGCTTGTTTGCACATGAATAGTTAAATAAATAAGTAATCAGTCACTTTGAGTAGAATATTGGTATTCAGCTGCATTTGATTAGCCTCCCTGGCTTGCATCCAAGCTTATCCTAATATAGAGATCTAATAAATATGTACCCTACTAGCTGCAGCCAGCAGTTTCGATGGCATGAAAGCCGAAAATTGTGTCAAGTGAATATATTTCTGTGATAAAAAGTGTTATATGTTAGTTCAGTGGTGCTATTCTCTAAGAAAACGCAGCGCTGCCGCAACGACGAACATCCAAATAGGATACATTGGATTGTCAACCTAATTTACCTTTACTGTACTGTAGGTATGTACTTAACTTTATAAAAATAAAGTTTGTCAGTACATAATTATATTTGTTAAAAAGTTCGCGCGAATTTATTTTCTTTTTTATAAAAATGAATAGCTGTTCGTTAGTCTCGCTAAAACTCGAGAACGGCTGGACTGATTTGGCTATTTTGGGTCTTGTAATATTAGTGATACACCAGGGAAGGTTTTAACGGTGAGAAAATATAGAAAAAAAAACGAAAAAAAATCGACTATTAGGCGGTACGAAGCTTTTTTTTTTATTATTGATAGGTTCGCGCTTGACCGCTATCTCACCTGATGGAAAGCGACGATACGGTCGATGATGGATCGCGCTTACCTAGAAGAAACCTATTCACTCTTGACTTAAAGATTCCCGGGTTGTAGCCATCAGGAAACACAGACTCCGGCAGGGAATTCCACTCCTTAGCTGTACGCATAATAAAAGTGTTCCCAAAACGCTTTGTGCGTATAGGTGGGATGTCCACCATGTACCGGTGGCGCAACGCCGTACGTCTGGTAGTCCGATGATGGAACGGGCTAGGTGGAATTAGGCTATGCAATTCCGACGCACACTCCCCGAAATATAACCTGTAGAAAACCGACAGGCTAGCAACTCGGCGTCGATGAAGTTTGTCGAGTCAGATAGTGAACAATAAAACAGTCACCTGATCATTGATATACGAGGGGCATTCAATAAGTACCTAGCCTCATCGCCAGAGGGCGCTGTAGTTTCAAAAGAGTTTTACCACAGTGTAGCACATTCTTTTTTAATTCTTTTTTCAAATTTTCATTCCAATCCCTTCATTTGTTTTAATTTGACAACTTAAGGAAGCGAACGTGTCGATCGGTTTTACAAAAATGGAAAAAGAGCAATATCGTTCGGTAATTCGATTTCTATTTTTGGAAGGGAAAACGCGCATCGAAATCAAAGAGCGCTTGGATGCTGTGTACGGTGACTCTTCTCCATCGATGGCCACCGTCAAGAATTGGTTCAACGAGTTTGCACGTGGCCGTACGTCGGTTTTTGATGAACCACGTCCAGGTGCACCGAAAACAGCTGCTACGGAGGAAAACATTAAAAAAATCCATGATCTCGTATTGGCAGATCGCCGATTGAAGGTTCGGGAGCTAGCTGAGACTGTAGGCATTTCAGAAGGAACAGTGCATCATATTCTTCACGAGGAACTCGGCATGAGAAAGCTGTCGGCGCGATGGGTGCCGCGTTTACTCACACCGGAAAACAAGCGCAACCGTGAGACCACATCGGAGACGTGTTTGGCTCTGTTTAAGCGGAATCCAGCGGAGTTTTTGCGTCGTTTTGTGACCGTCGATGAAACTTGGATCCACTGGTACACACCAGAGACCAAGGAGCAATCAAAACAATGGATCCAGACCGGGGAACGTGCTCCAAAGAAGGCGAAAACTGTAAAATCTGCCGGAAAAGTTATGGCCACCGTTTTCTGGGATTCACAAGGTGTGATCTACATCGATTACCTCGAGAAGGGTAAAACAATTACAGGGCTTTACTATGCCGATTTATTGGGCCGATTCGACGCCGAATTAAAGAAAAAACGACCCCATCTGGCGAAGAAAAAAGTGCTGTTTCACCACGACAACGCACCGGTTCACACGTCTGCCGTTGCCATGGCCAAATTGGTCGAATTACGCTACGAATTGCTGCCCCATCCACCGTATTCTCCAGATTTGGCCCCTTGTGACTTCTTTCTGTTTCCTAATCTGAAAAAATCACTCGCCGGGAATAGATATGGATCAAATGAGGAGGTCATCGCCGCCACGGAGGCCTATTTTGCAGAGTTTGACAAAAACTATTTTTCGGACGGGTTAAAAAAGTTGGAGCATCGCTGGGCTAAGTGTATCGAACTAAAAGGAGACTATGTTGAAAAATAAATTGCCACTTTTCCAAAATTTTCGTTTACTTTTTGTAGGCTAAGTATTTATTGAATGACCCTCGTATATGTACTAAGCACTAGATGAGGCGTGCCGTACAGTCACTTTACTCCACTTAATTGACCTGCAGGCCGAACACTTTTACATTGATGGCATTAGTGCAGTTTTGACGTTCATGCAGTGTCAGAGCGACGCTTATAAATACAAATTTAAGTGAACTTGGACATATATAAAAATTTTGTAGTCTAGTAAGTAAAACCATTGGTTGTTCAAGCAATGTAATAGCTTCTACTATCGTAATAGTACGTTAGATAAGATATTATTTTATTTAAACTCTTCCCCATTTTACAATCATAGACTAAAACATACAGATGTTCTCTCCCACAAAAAGCTGAATTAGGTTTTTACCTACAGCTAGTTTACCAAATACAGACTTCGCACGGTCTTTTATACTGTTTGAAATTTTTAAATATTTAATTTAACGCTCTTTCTTTTTTTGTATAATTAATAACAATGTTTTTTTTTTTAATAAATTACGACGAAATGTCAGCAAATCATGAGGTATCAGTTTTCATCGGTAAGTTTTGTTGTTAAGCATGCTGTCATTCGTTAGCACTTAGGTAATTTACGTACCATATTACGTGCAGGTTAATATTAAATTTGAATTAGGTTCAGTTGAATTTGTAGTCTTATTAGTGATTACTGATTTATTTATTTGTTTTACTGTTATTGAGATCTCGTTTTTACATACACTATAATTACATTTTGAAATAGAATATTATTGTAATGAAGTATTGTAGGCAAGAAACTGTGTCACTTCTGCGGTATAAAAATCTATATAGATGACATGTCATCACACTAAGTTGAACGAAACGCGTAAGTACTAGGAAATGCATGGCGCTTTAGACCTTTTGGTCGCGAAATAGTATCCTCTATAAGCTGTCTTAGCGCTGTAAGTTTTAAAAGTTTTGTTAGACAACATAAGTGCAATCTAGCGCTGCAGCGATTTATTGTTTGAACTTTTCAGTATTTTGACAAATAGTTTATATGAACGTGCTTGTCTATCGCAAGAATATAGGTCGATGCACCTGATGGATAGCGACGATGCGGTCGACGATGAAGCGCGCTTACTTAGAAGTAACCTATTCACTCTTGACTTTGGTCCTGTTAGGGTGTTTTTAAAATCATGCGGATTTCAACACGCATGCAGATTTGCTCCGCATGCGTGTTGAAATCAAAAGGCATAAAAACGCGTCTCACTTGCGTATTGCACGAATTACAATAAATACTTGTATGAAAAGGACATTTGCGGAGGTTACGCATGTGAGACAAATCCGCATGCATAATAAAATCTGCACGATATTAAAAACACTTTTAATGTTTTTTTTTGATACATCCGTTTTACATACCAGTGATGTAAGATGGAATGGAATAAAAATAGATAATACCGATAAAAATGTAAATATTGACATTCCAATGAATAAATATTTTGTTATAAACACATACACCGTTAAATTTTGGTCGTTTTAATCCCGTGGAGGGTCAATTTGGTACATGAAACACTATCGATTAGTAAAGATAAAATTAAAAAATAAAGTACTTTTTTTCTAAAACTTGAATTAATATAGATACGAAATTAATTTCTTTAAGTAAACGAGTCAATAACCTTGTAGGTAGCTGTCGGTCGTTGCGTACTAACTACCTACAGTTCATTGGCCTCGATCAACTGACGTTTACCTACAGAAATTAATTTCGTACACGCGCAAATGAATTCGAGTTTTTATAAAAAAGTACTTTATTTTTCATTTTTATCTTTACGAAACGATAGGGTTTCATGTACCGAATCGACCCTCCACGGGATTAAAACGACCAAAATTTAAAGTTGTATATTTGGATCAGAAATAAAGAAAAAACATTAAATACCCATTTATTTATGATGAACTAACTTGAACAACATTGATGATTCATAAAAGAACGACCTTCCTTGAGACAAGAGAGTTGGAACTTTTCTTTTCAAACGAATTAGTTGAGTAAGACAGGTTGACTCATACCTACTAAGGTGTACCAAGGTTTGCGTTCAAAGAATGCAGTAAAATTTTATCTTGTGTTAAATAGTCATTAAATAAGTGACAGATCAAATGCACGAAGCTCATAAAGTTACAAACAGCCCAGAGTTTCTTTATTTGACAGATTGTCCAGGATATATTTATTTCAGTATAGTACTCGGCAAATAAGTTGAACCTTTTACTATGGTTACACGCAGCCCCTTCGATTTAGACCCGAAAATCGGTTATTATCCTCGTCACACAAGTTGAACCATCATGAAAGTCGACAGTTCGATTGAGACCTGAAAATCGGTTACTGCGCGTAACCATAGCAAATGTTTCAACTTATTTGCCGAGTACTATACGTTTTAGGCACTGCATTGAAAACTTTTAAACTATCTTAATTATCTTGTACCTTAGGAAGAAGCTAAATTCCTGCTAACTTTATTTTTAAGAGTAATCATTAAGTATCTTGCTGATTCTTCTCCATAGAAAACGAGCAATTGGTAGCTCGCCGTCCGGCCACCCGGTAACTAGCGCAAAGCCGTTGGGTCCCAGCAGGGCCGAAGCCTATTGGAGCCACGGGTTGACATCTGTAAGGAAAACCTGGGGTTCTGGAACGCAACTCCACCCCTTTGTTCCTTACAAAGGTGTGTTGTAAGTCAGTAAAATGCTGACACGCCCTCGTGCTTTGCCAAAGAGCGAGAGAATTCATTAGATGCTTTCTCATCTTCAGTCTTCAGTTCATCTTTCAGTGTTCTGTTCAATCCTAAAACCCCCGCTTATCTTAAAGAACGTTTCAAGTTCCTTCATGACACACATACTAGATATCTTAGGTCATCGGAAAACTTGAGGCAGGAGATGCCAAGCCACTCCACTAATTTTTTTGACAAGTCGTTTACAGTTCAAGCAGTGCGGCTCTGGAATGCTTTGCCCGTGTCGGTAAGGCAAGCACAAACACAAACAATCTTTAAAAATATGGTTAAGGATCACTACCTTTCCTCTTGAACGTCATTAAGTATATTATTTCTCTGCTTTCTTATATATATACAAAGAGAATATAAGCACTACGTTTAAGAGACGGGACTCCCATAGAAAAAAATGGCTCAACACGAAACGTCAAAACGTGTACTAAGATTCAATACCAACTTTGACATAGATAACCATATAAATAACGTAAGGGGCTGCCAACATAACGGCCGGTATAGTGGTGTATCTAGGTGCTCATGGTAACTTTTTATCGATAGTATTTAAAAAAAAAAAAAATATAGGTCCATTCATTGGATCTGAATTAAGGTCTATTTACGCCAACTTTATCCATCAGTTTAACTAAGAATAAGTGGAATATTCCATATCAAAAAATAAAACCCAAGGTTTCATTAATTGATATGGAATATTCCACTTACCAGCGAATTTACGTTGACGCAAATGAGGTTGGGTTTCAAAGGTGGGGTGGGGGTGTGCTTAACGCTAAAGGAAACACCATTTTACGGATTTTAATAATAACAGTTTATTTTATTTTTCTTTATGGTTAAACAAATACAGAAACTATAACCTATTTGCCTATAATGCATATACCTTAAAAGTATCATTATCTTACTTTATTATTTCTGATTCTGATCTTTATTAGATCTGTAATTGTAAATATAACAAAGTTTACATGAATGATGCTCTAATTAAGAATCTTACCTTTGCGTTTAAGAGTCGAATCAGTATCAGTTTTGCCAATGTGTAGAAGAAATCCAATCATCTCCCTAAGGTTCTGCAGTAAGTCCCACAGAAGGAATTGCAGATTTTTTTAGTTGTGTCGTAAAATCCTTGGCAGAAAATGTTTGCTACAAACGTGTTTAATTGGTGGAGCTAAAAAGCTCCACCAATACGTACGAACGTCCAATCCAATGTTTACATCTAGAAGAAAAAAATGTATTGCATTACTTATTAGCATTTCATATTGAGATACCTGAAATATTTATTGTTCGAATAGCATGATCGTTCTATTTGAATTATACTAAATAAACTTTAAATTATAAGAGTATCGATAGTCGATTAAACATGCCCAGCAGTAGTGATAGATCATTTTTAAAATTGAAGAATTTCATTTTTTATCACGAACTTGTAAATTTTAATAATGAATATTTAAAACTATCGATATAGTCGATAAAAATTCCACTACACAGCACTGTTAATAGGTTATTTTAATAGATTTTCGACTGATTTTTATTAAAATTGATTTGTAAATCACCAAATCCTTTTCTGTAACTGAAAATGAACGTTTATTTACGCTTACCTCTCTTAATGTAATGGATATTTAGCCATGAACATTGGCTTTTGACCGTCCGACCGGCTGGCTCGTAAACCACATATTTCACAGATTTTATAGTGCATATCAACAGATTGCTTCACATGGGTACACGTAAACGTCCTATTAATAGGAATTTTTGCTTAAAATTCACGAAACACATATTAAATACAAAAATTAAACTTTGTTTACAATTCACCTCTTGAGAAGTAAAAGATAAATATGGCGGATGGATAGCTGTGACAGAGTCGAATAGATGTTAAAGCGAGACAGCGATAGCCGCCATTTTGGCCGCCATTAAAATTAGTACGCGTTTCATACATTTGGCGAAGATCATTTTTTTCTTAGGGAGTTTCGCCAGACTGTATATATATATATATATATATTTAAATATATATATTATTTATTGCTTGTATTATATGTATTTTATTAGTTATGTATTGTATATATGTAAATAGTACACCATAAACTACCTGCGTAGATATCTTTTTCTTCTTCTCTGTCAAATCCATCCAAAGGTTGTCTGTAAGAGATCGCTTTTAACGATAAGACCGCCCATTGTAACACCCTATTAATTTTAAGTTCTTAATGTAATTTTACTTTTTGGTGTACAATACAGAATACATCTACGAGTATCTATCTATCTATCTTAAAAAAACTGGGCAAGTGCGAGTCGGACTTGCGCACTGAGTGTTCCGTACAAACTTACTTATGAAAGCATAATTCCCGAATCGAGTTTGGAAGATTTTTCCGAATAATTGACTATTAGATATGAATTCGGATAAAAGACTGCTCAAAACCCGGGTTTTATTCATCACCAAGCTTATCTAAATTGAACATGTAAGCGAAAATAAAAGGCAAACGTTTTTACAAGCGAACAAAAAATTACTTTGTACGTCATAACTATGAGACAAGTATATTGAACAAAAAGTGGTTTGGCACGTCATAGTTACGACGCAAACCTGATTTTTATTTGAATGTTTATTGTTACGCTCTAGAACGAACATGAATAGTTGGGAATTCCTCACTTCCGTCTATAGGGTTTTCACTTTGCATGTCCGTTTTATAGAACCGGACATCATTCATAAACGAGGACTTAGTTGATTTTCATTGATTTTCCATTCTTTTGTTATAGGCAGTTAGTTTAGTAGGTTTTATGTAAGTAAAACCAACTAAGTATCCTGTAAGTTTATTACCTATAATAATAATAACGCCCTGATTTAATGCGTATAACAGCCCTGTCATAGATTGGTTGACACGGGCTTCTTATAACAACAATATGCGATTGAGCGAGCTTCAGCCGCATGCACAGTGATTATCAGGTATATGTTGCTACGCAATGGACGAATGATCAAAGTTCCTGTAGAGTAACAATTCTTAAACTGGAATTAATTACCCCTCGGGGGTAAAAATCATAACCAACCAATACGACCGCTCACTAGTGCATTTTATGCCCTAACTGAGAAAGAACAGGGCTAATGTGATTGTAAGAACTTACTCAATGTTTTCGTGCAATTTATATGTATAATTAAGTCGATTTGTATTTATATTTCATTGGAAGCATGAGGGAGAGAAGAGGAGGGAGGTAAATGAGTTTCCCAAGCTAAATTATAAAGGTGTCAAGATCGAAAAGGTTAGGGACCACTTCTGTAGAGAGAAAGTGCCGTCTAGGATGGCCTAAAAAGAGGCGGCGAGATTTTCTAGACGCGTACCATGAGAAATGATTTGAAATCGCGCGGGAGAAAACTGTGTGGAAGGAGTTGGGGAAGGTGTTGCCCATCTGTTTTATTCCATGCTACAAAACTCCCCAATCTTCAGAAGGCAGCTTCACCGAAATTGTTACACATCTATGTTCACTACAGGTTAGAGGACCGGATGTCATAATGCAAATTAAGACTGGTCTGTATACACATGATTGATTGACACGGTTATGGAAAATAGGGTGAGAATACCCGTAATATACATAATGTACTCGTAGATCATAATAAATTCCTACCGTGGTATTTCCACGCGGAACTTCAAATGTGTAGGGAGTGTAGATGACTCATAAACATTGATTGCTTACTGTTACTATAAAAGTTTTATGTTAACTTTAATAGTTAAAACAGTATGTTAAACATAACATTAAATAACAAATGGTTTTTTTTTTCTTTTGTAGTATTCAGGTATTACAAGAATTGAAGACAAAACGACAAAAGTGTTCGGTTGTTTAGTTATCTATCATTTATAAATTAAGATATCTGTAACGTATCTACTATATTTACTTTTCGGCCTTCGGAATTCATTTCCCGGCTGTTTCTATATAAATTACGAATAAATAGGTTCAGAAATAAAATCAGTATTAAGTGTTGCTGATATAGCTATTGTGGACCAAAGTAATTGTCTTCATTATACAACTAACCATTATCAAAATCAGTCCAATAGTTTTTGAGTTTATTCTTTAAAAATACATATCAGTATAGATAAATTAGTGGAATAATAATATTAAAAACAAAAAAAAACCTTATCTCGGAATGGATATAATAGCATAAAAAAAAATTGTAGCCCTCCGATATCGGGAACAGGTTCCAAGCTACGATCAGGACTGCAAGGAGTAGAACCTCCTATAATTATATTATTATTTTCAAAACTTCTTCTGCTACTGAGATTTTTTCGGAACATGACATAAATTTTAGATCAAACGATGCCACTGTTATACCTCGAAAGCTGCACAAGCTAAGCTTACAAAAACTACAATAATGGAGCTGTAAAAACTATTTAAAGTACTTTAAGCTTGTATCCACGACAGTGTGTCGTGTCCGGCTGTGATTATGGTAATTATTTTATTATTGGTTTATAATAAGAGCTCAATAAAACTTAGTGACGGCAATATGTCACGGTTGTCGCCTGTATTACCGGCCGGCCGGTGTTAAGGCACAGTGCTTTCATTTGAATGTTCTTTTACCAGTCTCTGGCTGGACTGATATCAAACTTATCAACTGTTACTATCTCCTGCGCCTGCAAATGGTTTTTATATATACCGCTGAATTTTGATCGTTTTTATCCCTTGGAGGGTCGACAACTACCTACAGGTCACTGGACTCGCTTAGCTGATGTTTACTTATAGAAATTCATTTCGTACATGCGTATATTAATTCGAGTTTTAGACAAAAAGTACTTTTTTTTTTACAAATCGATAGTGTTTCATGTACCGAATCGACCCGAAAGATCCCTAAAACGATCATTTAGCCGTGTATAATTACATATATAAAAGGAAAAACTGAATGACTGACATATCAACGCAAAGCCGAGGACCGAAAAGCAAAACTACTGAGACTAAGGGTATGAAATTTTGCACAAGGTTATTTTTATGACGTAGGCGATTTGATTTGACGATTGACCCTATTTTGAGACGAAATGGGGGTTCAATAAGTTTGTATGGAGAAACCTGATTTCACGCGAATGAAACCGCTAGCGGAAGTTAGTTTAAAATAAATCCTTTGAGTTTAAGTTTGAGAAATGACGAGGAGAGCCAAACTACTACCTGTCCTGCACTAATTTCAATCGCTTCTTTGGTTACTGCTGCGCTGCCGTGGGTCATTTCGTGATGCTTTATAGCCTTTCTTGAGTAGTGGGATATCCAGCAATACTTTTTTTATCAGTTAAACAAAACAAAATAATATTTCCTGAAATATGCGCGTTTAACCAAAGAAAACAAGTTCTTCAGCTTTATAATTCCACTGTAGATATAGCTAGGCACAGTGAGACAGATCTAATGATAACTGCGCCTTAACAGAAGTCGGTAGCGCCTTATTGTGAGGGCGGGGCACGTTCACCGCACATTCGCCTGCTGCCTGTTGAAGTTGGAATGTACTCAACTACCGGTTACGGACGAATAAATCGATACATACAAAACTGACAAAAAAATCAGAAAATTGAGAATCAATTTGGAAATCGATTGAAAATATATACCTGGTATGAAAATTGCGATATCCTTCCTCCACTCTATGCGACTCAATAGGCATGACAAAAGAAAAAAAATCTCGATTCAAAAATTTCTTGCTCTTGTCCCATATTACTTGGGATCGGCGCAACACGTTTTCATCTTCCATTCTGTTCTGTCACCCGTCATGCTATCACTAACTCCCTTTTCTTTCATATCACTCTTTACACAAACCATTCATCTTTTCTTTGGCCTTCCTCTCCCTCTCCATTCATCCACATGTATACTCATAAGTCTTTTAGTATCATGCGTTTCATCCCTCGTCTTCACATGACCATACCATGATAATCCATAAAATCCCTACTGGAGTCATAAGTTCGCTTCCGAAAGGGAAAGCTGGGGTCCTGGAATGCATGGCAAAGAAGGAACATTGGAATGGATTTTAATCAGTAAAGGTCTCCCCTCTCCCTCCCCTCCTGCTCCGCCCTTTAGTAGCAGAAGTCATTGAATGATTTCCCAACTCAAAAAAAAAGAAAACACTGTCGTATCAATCTGCCTTGAATTTCAGTTTCAGTTCGCGAGTCGGACTTGCACTTGACCGGTTTTTGTAAGGTCTATGTTGACAGTGTATTGGCTTATTCTTAGTACAGGCTTTATATTTTGTGTCTTTACATTGTGGGATGGTGTTGAAACTTCTGTGCAATGTAAATATTATTAGTTAATCTATAATTAAATGTTTTATATTTTTAACTAATGTCAGCCTGTATATAAATTATTTATTTCAATCCATTTTCTGTGGTTTATCGCACGTTATTGAAAAATAAAATAGACTAATAAATCTACTGTTTTGCCATTGAAAACGTTACCCTTATCAGTCAATCTTTAGCCCCAGAATACACTCATTCAGGCTATTTATATTTCGTGTTCCCATTCTATCCCTAGGCTATTGTCAGCCAGTCATGGAGTTCCGTACATTAGTTCCGTGACTGATCAACTGGCTACAGACACGTCAATGCATAGAAAATATAAAGTAAGTTAACAATACTTAATTAGTGTTGAGTGGTCAACTTTTGGAAGGTAACTAATAAACATTTCAGTCACGATTATTTGATAAACTGCCGGTAAGTTCAACATTATAATAATATCCTATAACAATACAACTCACTTTGGTATGTCAGTATAAATTGTAATTAATTTATACGTAAGGGTATTTTCACTGCCGGTTTAAGCGTTCATTTGTATGCAATTATGTATGATTAAGTGCTTACGCGCATGCAGACACAAAGGTACACATTAATAGGATAGTATATTATGGCATATGCATATAATACTGGCTGGCCACGTCAGACTCGTAAAACAGTACTATGCAATTTAGTCACAGTTTAAAGATGTATTTTTTTGCGCGGAAACCTAACTATTAAAAAAAAAAGCCTTACTCGTTAACATTAGCTGTTTACCAGTGAAAGTACTACCAAAATGCATCCAATGGATATGAATAACATTCTGGCAAACCCATGAGTAGACAGCATACGTACTCTGGTTTACAAGTCACGAGTGCAAGAACACACAAGAGTTGAGAAGTGGCTGAAAAGGCGCCAAGGTATCCTCACCTTCCACATGACACAAGTCCACACTGGATATGGTAAGTTCAGGAGGTTCCTGTTCCAGATTCAGGCGGAAGAAACACCCGGGTGTCACCATTACGCGGACCGCCCGGAGGATAAAGGTCACAGCTGAGACCCACACGTTGGTAATGCGCAGTTAGCGCAGGGCAAGCATGCAAGCAGAGAGTTGTCACCGAGTGGTCCACCCGCCGTCCGCGCATGGAGGGCTTACGACCGAGGCGATCCGGTAACGCTACGGAGTTGATGTAGTAAGCGCATACCCTTAAAAGTCCATAGAAAGAATACTAGCCGCGTAACAAAAACACGCACAAAGTATAAAAACATTTATTTATTTTTATTTATTAATTTCTTTATTCCTAGCAATATCCTTACAGACTAATCCAAATCGATATTGACTAAATTATAAACTAGATTTATTAAATTATCCTAACCGTAACAAATTTTAAAAAGTGCTATTTTAGTAAATTCACTCTGAGTACAATAAATACATAACATAAATACATAATAAAAAAAATTGCTATGTTTCTTTCTAAAGTCATAGCTTCTTGTAATAAGCAAATATGGTGCATAGAACTTTAAGCAACTTTTTATCTTATTCATTTATTTTAACTAATATTGAAGCTGTATAAAGGACTCGATATCTTAAAGTTCTCAGGTTTCAAGTTAAAATGCGTATCCATACAAGGTGTGCAAAATTAGTAATAGTCAGTAGTGAATGCGGCTACTATCTGTCATAATTAACGTCGGCCTAATGTCGTGAGATCATGACTGTTTCGTTACCAACCGGGAGCGAGCTAGGGCTGCCGAGAGCCCGAGACTAAGAAATTTTGCCAAGCCTATATTTATTTTTTGCTTGCTTTCACTGCAAGCCTAGCCTCAAGCAAGAGAATCGATGTTTGTTGGCTAGTTTGTAATTGCGTCATTTCGTGTAAATAAACTGTTTTTCTTTATTTCCTTTTCGTCTTTCCACATCTCTTTATTTTTTGGCAAATATAGACCAATCTTGCTGAAGCTGTTGTTCGTTTTTTGGTTAAAATCAGCAATATAAACCGCAACAACTGATTGAACATCTTAAACTAATATTAACGGATTTACGAAAACGGAACGATTGCATCACTGCTTACCATCAGGTGGGATCGCAGTCAAGCACTGGTTTATATCAATAAAAAAAGCTATGGCTATAGCTGGCTTAGTAGATGGTGGCCTAGTGGATGGTGGTTTAATTTAGAAAGTCATAGTTAACAAAAATCAAGAGTAGATACAGTAGCAATGTCGACAACCCTATTTTACACGTGAATTGAACCAATAAATTATGTTTAGATCAAGATTAAATAACAATTACAAGCCATTTTAGTGCGGTCACCTGCTGGGTGACACCTGATTCGAAAGGTGACACGAACAATACGAATTCAGTGGCTTTACTGCGTTGTTGAGTAATTTAGGTACAGTCTGTTATTAATTTTAAGTAAGCACATGTGAAACTAGCTTCTTTCAAAAACTACGCACATATGAAATCAATGCTTCCGCCGATTGTACATTGTAGCCTATATGTTATTCGTGATGTATATGCTTTACACAGGTGATCTGAAAAGTTTCCGACCTAGCAAAGACGCAAGACATTTTTTCATACAATTTATTTTCTTTTTTTTACATTGACTCCTTGTAACTCTACAGACTTTTCCCAGTGATACCCTCATCTCTTTTACTCGTTCAAATAGTACGGCTTAGCAAAATAATTGTTGACGAAGATGATTGGCTTCCCATTTGACGGTAATCTCTATCCTTTGAGCGCAATTATGAAATAAGTGAACAATAAGAAGTCGTTTGGAGCTTCAGCTTACTTCTAGTGAGCAAGGCAGATGATCAAGCAGTTCAAACCGTAATACGTAAATTTTCGCCGTGGCAACCGCTGAGGTGTGAGACAGCGCGTTGTCTTTGTGAAAAAGAATCTTTTTCTGCTTCCCACATCGACTCACTCAAATGACTGTCAAATAACAACTGCGCGTCCAAAAAGGCTGAAACTTTGGTGAGTAACTATCAAAACATGCGCAACTTCACATTCAGATTGGATTTTTTTAGACCACCCACATATTATGGTAAACATTCGGCAAAATTCGGTCAGTAGTATTTGCGTGAAAGAATAACAAATATTCACACATCTATCCCCATCTAGCATAAACTGACAAAAAAAAAAGACGTGGAAAAGTGTTTGTAAAAAACCTATTTACAAAATAAATATCATTTATCATTTATCATTATAAACTTTCACATCTAAATTATAGGCAGCTGTCTTGGCAAACATCACTAATTTCTTCGCCGTTGTTCTTTGTTACTAGCGCTTGGTCTTTATCTGTCAAACCTAATAAAGAATTACGCACAATAGGCCTCGAACTATTCCGATTAATTTGCTACCGGATCAAAATAGTTTCTTTAGCGTGTTGATATAAATATTAGATTACATTTATATTCATAACTCGAGATCTCAAGACGGAACACTTGGACGGTAGCGCTCGGAGCATTTGTCACTTGTGCGGACCAGATGCATAATTTAATGCTCCCGATAAGCTGTAGAAAACTATAGTACAATAGCAACGTCACGCTGTGGTATGCCTTTGGATCGTGCTACGTTCTGATTGTGATCTGAGAGTAGGATACCACTGACCTTACTTGAATTGAACACACACTTTCTGCTTCAAAGGGCATACAGACTTTTTGATGTGTATCGGTCTGTAACTTCTTCACGTCTTAACGGAAGAATAGATTTGGATGAAAAATGGCACACGGGTACACAATGTCCTATAATAGGACAAATGATACTTTTAACTAAGGAGTATTCCTTTGCGTAAATATTTCATGATCTCTCGATCTGAATATTTAAAACTGCGCTACGGTAAAAATAAATATTTTGTCTACCCAAAACTTTATGATTTCAGAAAACTTTTTCGTTTATTTTTCACTGCCAAAAGTTTGAGATTTGGTGTTACTTATAGCGGAGAAGGTCAATACAGACACAAAAGGTCCGTCAGTGGATGTTATAAAAGAATTCATGGCATAAATACAGTTTAGTGGACTGGTCTAAATTAATGGATCTTATAGAATTACTGAGTATGTAATCCCAGTTTTGATTCCCTGTCAAAGATGTGTCTTTGTTATTAACACTCGTATTTATAAAGAAGTAATTACTTGTTGCTAAGTAATTTCTTATTAAATCATTACTTGAAGATCTATCTTCATGAAAAATTTAAATTTTTCTTAACTATAGAATAGAAATCGTTACTTAAGCAGTTACTTGTAATTACTCAAATAATTAGTTTTACTTGTTTAAACATATGGGATAAGTGTAGGTTCGTCCTATATTTCACAGGACTAAAACAAAACTAACGAAAGTTCATTCTGTACCCATCTACCTATCCTGTTAAGATACACAGGAGTGATGTGTGGCAATTTAACCAAACGACTATTTTCTATTTATATTCATTTTCATCATTGTTGTAGGTTTGTTAGAAATAGCAGGATTTTTCGAAATAGTTAAAATGGAGTGTCTCCATGGAGTTTCAGGCACGTTCTTCTCCATAGAGATCTACGCTTTGGAAAGCGCAATTCATCTTCAATTTTTTTTGACTGATCGACATTTTATCAAATCAAAAGTGCCTGTAAATGGTCTATTTGAAATAAATGCTTTTGATTTTGATTTTTTTTTTTGTTACCGCGGCCGCAGCCTCAGCACCTAAAAGGTAACTGAAGGAGCACGGTAGGTTTTAGTCAGTAAAAGTCAGCAAAAGTCTGGCACTTTCTCTCGCTTCACCCAAGAAGATTAATTCGATGATTTCTCAGCTAAAAGAATAAATAAAATGAGTGATTCATTCAATTCTATTTATATCAGTGCACACGCAAGTTGTCCAGTGAAAATACCTATAAAACTAGTTTTTAAAATAAAGAACATGTCAAAGAAAATTGCAATTAATATCATTTACTATGATGTTAATTGCAATTGTTCCGTGCTCAGGAAACCATTTCCATGAAGCAAAGAGTCGTTAGACCGGTCCATCGAGTCTGGGTTACTTAGATTAGTTCACGCAACCTCTATTGTTATCACTTCGGTTGAGTTGAGGAGTGAAGTACCTAGGTACTTGGTCTTATTGTTAGGAGGGAAGGAAATATGACTAAGAGTTTGTATTTGTGTGTAGTTATGCTTGATATATCTTCACGCTCAGACAGCAGAATGAATTTAGATTTATGGCACGCATGTAGAATATGTCTAAAATAATAGATAATTTTTCTATGTTTGTAAAAAACACTCGTTTCCAATACTCACTCTATTACCTGCTGCTGATCTGCCACTGGCTGAGGTTCCTGCACATGCTAGCGACAAGCAGGACCCCCTTGACAACTCCAGACCTCTGAGGGTCTCGCTTCTTCGGCCTACTTTTGATCTACCTCGCCCTATCGGCCTTGGAAGGCTGTCGTGGGGCTATTACGAGCCGACAGACCTCCCAGTGTTTCTCCTAGCACCTAATAACTTTTTAAATATACCTTACAAGGAACATATTTTATTATTTACACTCCCTTGCACTCCAACACCCTCTTCTTACCCTCACGTTAACGTCTAAAACATTACTATCTACCTATGTCTATAATAGAACAGCACATAGGATACGTTATATCTCAGGAACAGAGACGTAGCGTGGACTAGATTAGACGTGGGCGAAGGCACATCAGCGAGGCCTTTTTCTTTCATAAATTCGAAAGCGAGATAGCCACTGTTGCTACCCAGCGTTCGAACACATCGTTGCTTACCATCAAGTAAGTGTCAAAAGAGAGCCTATCTATTAAAAAAAGCCCTCGTCCCTTAAAGAAGGGAGGGCTTGCGCAAGGTCTTTTTAGGTGCGAGGCTGTACCTACACTAGGGCCTATATTGCCCACGCTTAGAACTGCCACGCTAGAAATAGGTTTCCTTGCCAGAAGTTTCTGCTGTTACGCAAGCAAAGTCACTGGCAGAAGCAAATAATGGATAAACAACAGTATTTTTTTTTCAATAATAACGTTGCATCGTAATGTTAGTCATCATTATTGAAACCGTAAAGCTAGATAATCACGGCACGTAATTATTTTTAAAGCAGATATCAATTAGACAGACAACTAAATCCGAATGTATTTGCTCCCAGGAGTAATTAGTAGGCTGCGGTATTGATTGAAGGGGTCACCGCGGCCCTGAAATGCAAAGTGGAACTGGTGGAACACAGGTAGGTAGATTTTTGTCAGCAACACCTTACGGGCCCAGCAGGGCCGATGCCCGCTAGTGCCACGGAGAAATTCTGAAAAGGGAACTTGTGGTCCTAGAACGCAAAGGGTAAGTAACTGAAGGACGATGGATGTTTTCCCACCTCAAAAAAGGGGTGAAGGTTCGTTTGAAACTTAATCTCACTTCACCCAGAGTGGGAGGAGATATTTGATGATTTCCCTTCACAAAATAGAAGCAATTACTGCAAAGAACGATAACCGACCATTCGGAGATGCATTTATTCCCCATATCGACACTTTCTCGCATTTGTTACCTAGCCACAATTAACGACACACGAATCACGATTGGTACATGTAAATAAATAAATAAATAATAAAATGGCGATCAACCTTCAAAGCGCAGTAACAGATTTTTGGGTTTTGCGGGGGACTGCGCGTAACTATAGCAACGACGGCCATTTCAATTTAACTTATTTGCCACGTACTATACCTATTATTTTACGTACAAATACGTACAAATACTTCAATATATTCGTACCTATGTTCTGTATAGACAATGGCTAGACAGACACCGACATTCCAGACGTATTCTGAACCGAATCCTTTCACTCCATGACATTATGAATTCGGCACTACTTGTTCTCAGAATAAGCCTCACAATGCTTGGCAAAAATCTGTTATTTAGTACTCAGGGCCACGCCAACATACCTAAGTGTCGATGACGGTCTACTTCCTATATTTTTATGAGCGTAAGAAATACATTACTGCGTGCTTATGCAAATTAGTGATTGGAAAGCTGAAATTGGACCGTACAGGATAATTGGGCCAAGCGGTCTGATGGAAAATGGTACTAAGTAACTTATAAGTTCACACTTCATCTGCTTTTTTATATCTATGCACTTCACACTAGACTCGTTAAAAAATTTAAGGCCCGTTTTGACATTTGAGAAAGACCCTATACTATGATTTTTTATTAGACGAAGTAAAGTGACAGCAGTGGACAATGCCTAACTGTAAAATAACAATGCCCAACTGTCAAACAACCATTGTTATAGCTGTCACTTTAATTCGTCTAATAAAAAATCATAGTATAGAATGTAACTTGGAACGAAACTGAAAGAAACAACATAATTATCATTAAGAAAGAAGAAACTATAAACGGTTTTAATGTAATAACATAATGTAATATAGACAATTACATAACGCAAATAATAAAAACATGAAATGTCAAAATGGGCCTTATATTTCCTGACAACTTTAATATTTATTATAAAGGCGAAAGTTTGTCAATGTATGTGTAAGTTTTTACTTCTTTACGCTCATACGACTGAACAAATTTCGATGGAACTTGTTGCACGGGTGTACTATGACTTGGTAAAAAGTATTCTATGTACTATTGTACATAGAATACTTTTTACTCGGGAATAGATCGGAAATCTTCAAATGGTTTCTCTCGCTCTAGGGTGGAGCGAGAGAGAAGCGTATCAGACTTTTACTAAAGCCCACTCCTATGTTCCTTCTTTGCCTCGCGTTTCAGTATCCCGAGTTTTCCCTTCAGAAATAAACCCATGGCCCAAGTAGGCTTCGGCCCTGCTGGCGCCTACGATTTTGTTAATATCTCTTTGAAGCATACGTGGAACACTACGAACCGTCAACGATTCGGGCTCGGTTTGGACGGTTACCGGACGGCCGGACAGCAAGCTACCCATTGCTCGTAGTCAGCAAGCACACCGACTGCGGTGGCTGAAAATCGGGATCGGGGTCCCGGCGGCTGGGGCGTGATGTAGACCGTTACCTCACGCATGCGGCCGCCTCCTTCGCTAGCATTACTCGCAGAACATTCCTCCTCGCTCCGGATTATGGCTTGTATCTGGGGCCAGTGCAAGAAGTCGTTGCCGACGATCGCCCCCACGAGAACACGGTGGTGCTCCGCTCAAGAGGGGACACCTCTGCCGTATGCTCCATCGTGTTCTTTGGGCGTGCAGCACTGGGTTGCGTCGCTGTTGCCGTTTGACCATGAGATCCCACCGGTACTCTGTCCACCATGCCATGTCTTGCCATCAGAATTTCGAAATTCTGCTGCCAAAAAAAAGATGCAAATCGAGATTATATTCTGTAAATTCTATCCGTCTATTTATCAATATTAATACTACTGTTATACCTGTTTGCTCTTGGGGTGAGGACCTGGTGATCTGTAATACAGGTTAACACCTATAACAGACACCAGCTCCACACATTCACTTGACTGAAATAAGTTTCCTATATTATATTGATTGAATTTATGAAATTATGTATTATCATGGTCATGTTTTTGTGAGGAGAAATAAAATAAATAAAGAAAGAAAGATTATGAAATCTTTATGCGCAAATCGTGCATGAGTGAGTCTGTAGACCAGATCCAATGGTGGCAGGCCAGCAATGAGGCTCGACACTTCACTATAAACTGTGCAATATCTCCACACTATCCGGATTCCCTTGGACACCTAGCATTACTCGTATAATAAAATCAATGGACACTATAGTAAAAGCGATCTTATTTATTTTAAAACTAAGTTTTCCCCAGTGGCCTCGCCCGCATCTTGATAGAAAATAAACTATCCAAAGATAATACTCTACTTCCAACATGAAAAGTATGCTAAACCAAATGCTAACTTTCATTTAAATCCGTTCTGCTGCTAAAACCTTAAGAAGGGTAAATAACAAACAGGACAAATCTATACACCCCGTCTAGATACACCTGATAGATTAGATTAGATAGACGGTGTACGGATTTTGAAAATTTTGTGGTCATGTTTAAATATTTTGTACCTTTCAAATTGTTCATAAAGGGTTTGGAAAATAAAGGAATGTAGCTGGCGCCTCGACGGTAAAAGGTCACACAGCGGAATGCGGCGCGAGACACATTCTGATGGCACAAACCGTGAACTTTCATTTGACAAAGACATATACAAATTAGTACCTGAATACCACCATTGCTCGTAAAACAATGGTGGTGTACAACCATTGTTTTACGAGCAATGTACCTTACCCATTGCCCCTTTAAAGTTGGTGATCCTTCGGGCTATGTCGGTAATTTTGGTTCTCCTGCGAATGTCTTCATTTCTGATTCGATCATGTAAAGAAATTTTGAGCTTAATATATAACCCACTCCATGGCATGGCACTGAATGGGTCCACCCAAAAAGTATTTTGGCTCATTTAATACTTTACTTCACTACACTTGGCCGTCAACTGCCCTGGCTGTCAACTGCTATTGGTCAAATGCGACTACTGAGTGTGAGGTCCTGGGCTGGATTCTCGGAACGGACAAAACATGCTATTGGGTTCGAATTACATTCATACATTCGTAAATATTCCACCACGTGAAGCAATGAACTCTTTACCATTCCAAGATGGCGGCTAATTAGTTTTCGGCTTTTCTCGTCCAACAATTGCACTTGGCCTCGGGTAACAGGAAACCAGTGAAATGATCAATCAGGCTTGTCCTTCTTAAACTCACCACACCACTTCCTCGACGACTGTTTGGATTGATGAAATGTCAAGCGCTATTCTTATGGTGACCATAGGTTAAAGATTGAATGATGGGATAATCTTAGTTTTATATAATATATTCCATCACCTAAGAATATGTAAACATTACAAAACTTCTGGTCTGATAAAGAAGGCGTTGACGAATACAGTCAGTAATATACTCAAAGGAAATAATGTGTATACGACAAAATAATTTAAAGAAACGATGCCGAAAGATACATTTTATAAAAAAGGATTGGGCTAGAAAAGAGAAGACTACAGAGATGAAGGTGAATCGAGATATATAGAAGAAACTCCAAAAACTGGAGAGAGGATGCAGCTGATGACCCAGCGGGATTGTTCGAAAGATTTGCTGCTGCTAAACGCAACTCAAAGAGCAAGTAAAACTGTCATTAAGAGTCTGACATTACCTTTCGGATTACGCAGAGCGTGAGAAGATTTGATAAGTTGTACAAAAAAAAATGCTTCGACCTGATCTTAAATGGATTTTCTGCTGATTATTATGGTAACTGGATAATGATATAGCTTTATTATCCATGCGACTGGCAGCACGTGCAGACAGCCTCGGATGCAGGCTGCAGCCAAGGTTTGAATGGCACGTTTAGTTGCGTACAGGCTATATGTACCTATGTTACCAACCATTACCAACCACCGGTTTATATGAAATAATAATGTTTTGGAAGAGGTTACGGTGTTTACGAAGTGGAAAAACATCGCTACAAATGGTGACTACTTATCGGTAATGTAGTATTATTGTTGTATTTTGATTTTTTGATATTAATTTATTGTATTTTTATTTTTGACATTAATTATGAATCGTATTATATTTCAATATTTGACATCTATTATGAATTTTATTTGCGATCTTCATTTTTGATGTGATCAGGCAAGGAAACCGAGAATAACCTTTTCAATTCTCCTTTGGGTGACTTAAAATCTTCTGATGAGGCCCGTTGTAAACGACCACTTTTCAGAGCAATATGTCATCACTGGCAGCACACACTGGTTATAGACTTTCGTCTTGAGACACTGTGGTATATTGAACGAGAATTATTAATGTAAATTATCTTTCTTAATCATACATTTTATATTTGTTAGTAAATATATTATTTGTTATTTTTATGAATTCTATATAACTATTTCTCATTAATGTTTTTTGTACACTAACTGGCCCAAACTTATTTCCTTTTTGTTCAGTCTATCTAAAAGTTATCAGTAAGAAATTACCCCGTGCGTTTAAGTATTTTGTATTTACACTTATTTTTACATGTGTGTATCCTGTGCTTATTATGAGATTTACAAACAGGTATATAATAAATAAATATATTCATGGTCACTCTACTCACAATGGCGACATTTACTTAGACGACAGCGACGCATTGAGGCATTGAAATGCGTTGAACAAGTGTGATTAACACGTGCTGACATTATCCGAGCACAAAGAACTTACACCAGCTTTAATGATCCAGTTTCATTTATTTTAATAATTGGTGTAGTAATTGATAAATAGTTATATACGGCGCGTACCGTTCCCGCGCGCATCAGGGAGTTGTTAGCAAACCGTAGGGACCCAGCGGGGAGAAGGCTACTGGGGCCAAGTGTCTGTTTCTGAAAGGAAGGCTCTGTCCTGATATGAAAGGCAACTAAGGAACGGGGTGGGTTTTAGTCAGTAAGAGTCTGACACTATCTCTCGCTCCGCCCAAGGGAAGCGGGAGATACATATCACTTTTTTCTTCATTCATCATCTCAGATCAGTTTTCATGGCTATTCTATAATAGTACAGCAGTATAGTCTAATCTATCTCGGTCCTTTTCTTTTAGGTAGGGAAATCATTTTAATGACATCTCCCGCCCTTGGGTGGAATGTAAGGGTGTGTCAGACTTTTACTGACTAAAAACACACTCTTGTTTCTTCGTTGCTTTTCATACCAGGACCGAGTCTTCCTTTCAGAAGCAGACCCTTGGCCCCAGTAGGCTTCGACCCAGCTGGCCCCTATGAGGCCTCCTTGAGGCGCGCATGGAACAGTACGCGCCGTCGTCGACTTGGGCTCGCTCCAGACGGTTACCAGATGGTAGACCGGCGAGCTACCCATTGCTTGCCTTCCGCAAGGCCGCGCCTACGGTGGCCATAAATCGGGATTGGGATCCCGGCGGCTGGGGCCGTGAGGGCGGCTCCCTCGCAAGTGCTCGTGCGGCCTCCTCTTTAGCGAGCATTACTGCTTCGCAGAAGGAGATTATACCGGTCCTGGAACGCAAAGTTCAATTGAAGAAACACAGAGAGGTTTTAGTTAGTAAAAGATTGTCACTAATTCTCGCTCTACATAGAGCGGAAGGAGTTATTCGATGATTTCCCACCTCAGTAAAAAAAAGTATCGTCTTCCTGTCCTTATCCTAATTTGTGTACCTACTTATGACTACTTTTTTTTTGTGAAACCATGCCATCAAACTCTTTCTCTTTTATTATTTATTTATTTTATAATTAATGTGCACACATAGAGATACAGTATAAAAATAAAAAATGTACAAAGGTACTGCTTATTTTTAAAAGAAATTTCTTCCAGCAGACCTGCGAAAGGAGAAATACAGATACTATGTAGGGACAGATAGGGGTCAAAAGTGCAGTGCAGTGCTCTTCCAACGTTGAAGTGTCTAAAATTTATTTACAGAAGGTACTATTTTTTATTCTGTGACTGAAGAGATTTAATCGATCATGCATGATTGATTTAATTTGTAGCATAGAATCTAAAGTATTGAACTTCTACTACAAGTAAACTTTTACTTGCTAACAAAAAATATTATCAATGCCGTCTTGTTGGTTTGCTAAAGCCAGACAAAAATATAGCATTTCACCCTTTATATAGATCAGTTCCAGCAAGCTTGTCAGTTCCAACAAGCATACAAAGTAAAAAAGTACCTATATTTATTTATTTACACTTTATTGTACAACAAGATTACAATTATTATAAAGGGAAACCATAGAAAAAAGAAAAACATACAATCGGCGGCCTTATCGCACTCGGCGATTTCTTCCAGACAACCTAGTATGGACAGAAATTGCCAGGACACAAAATGGGGTTGCACTTGGTGCAAATATAAATGCAAACTAAAATTATAAATTATTAATACTAAAATAGATACATATATACAAAAAATATACAGGCAAGAGAATAAGTGATACTTCGAAAGCAAGGTCTATAATATATTTATTTTTATGTAGAATAATCATGAAAACAATAAGGTTTTTTGTCGCTGCTAGATAGCTTAGTTCAGTCCTTTTGGAAGCGATGGAGGACAGATTATCTGCATACGCTGCAGTCGCGTCAAAAGTGGAACACTCCTTCAGAGCCAGTCACAGTCGGTACTGTGGTGATACTGAAGACTGAGAGTGCGCCTCCTCTGCACTGGCCTCTTGGTGTAGTGGAAGAAGTTTTTCCGGGTTCGAACGGAATAACGCGAGTCGTAAAGGTTAAAACCGCAACTGGATCGTACCTGCGTCCGGTTATTCGCCTCTGCCCTCTGCCTAATCAGTAGTAGTGGCATAGTTAGTTATAAGTTGTTTCGCTACCTAGTATTGATAGTCAGCAACAAGCGACGGTCTCTTCGGCAGAATGCGTGCATTGCGTTGAGAGAGGCTACAAAAGAAGTAAATAAAAAAAAAACATTGGCGCGAAATTTTTACATTTTCTTTCTAATTACAATTTGAATTGGCGACCACAATTTATTGTACAGGTATACAAGTAAAAATGTTTAGTGAGAATGAATACTCTAATTTGCAGATGAAAGAGAAAGGAAAATATATTTAAAATACCTACTTACAAAGAGTTCAGGAACTGTATGGAGGACAGAATAACGGGTGGATTCACTTGCAAAAACTTTTCTTACGTATTTTGATGAACTTTCCAAAAAATATTAAAGTTCAACCCTTGGATGAATTAAAAATTAAATGGATAATTTTAGCCCTATTTAATAGTGCTCGGTAGATACTTTGTATAATTTTGTAGTGTACAGTTAAAGTAACGCCATCTGTCTTATGCATCAAAAACTATATGCAGTAAGTCTTTGGTGGCAATCGGTTCTAACTAGTGAGAATGAATACCCTAATTTGCAGATGAAAGAGAAAGGAAAATATATTTAAAATACCTACTTACAAAGAGTTCATGAACTGTATGGAGGACAGAATAACGAGTGGATTCACTTGCAAAAACTTTTCTTACGTATTTTGATGAACTTTCCTAAAAATATTAAAGTTCAACCCTTGGATGAATTAAAAATTAAATGGATAATTTTAGCCCTATTTAATAGTGCTCGGTAGATACTTTGTATAATTTTGTAGTGTACAGTTAATCTGTCCTAGCTCAGAGGACACCGGTGTCCTCTCACATCCACGCCACTATAGGCCTTAATTCCGATGTTTAGAGTCTACTTTTGTATGAACAAGTTGGGTAGTTGTGGATCGAAGTGTTAAAGTAACGCCATCTGTCTTATGCATCAAGAACTATATGCAGTAAGTCTTTGGTGGCAAACGGTTCTTACTTGAGTTCTGAGATGTTGAAAATGTAAACTAGATGGGGCTACTTACTAGTTTAGTTCATACTTGATCTGTCACAATCTATTTATTGTTGGTCAGGTTTTAGTTAAGATTAGATCAATTAAATACGTATACATATAATTAGTAAGTTGTTTAGTATTCTGCCAGTTCTGCCTCGTCGGTCTCGTGCCTGATGCCTGGGTAGGGCTTCAATTGCTATTGAGGTTTACTGGAATTGCATTGCACACGTTTGCGTACAAATACTTAAGTAAAAGAGATTATTATAAGTAGTGCATTACTATGCACTTATAATCTCTTTTACTTATTTGGCTTATCTCCGTTGAGATTTGACCGTGATTGAAATTAGGTCAGAAGGATTAAAACTGACTGATACTAAAGAATGACCCTGGATTGGTATTAAAAATATATTTTTAGTAGTATACTTTCAGTAAAACTGAAAAATAATGGCCTCCTTCAAGGTAGACTGACGACCTGGTGAGGGTCGCGGGTATTTGATAGTGGCGACACCGCCGATCACCCTTACGAAGAAACAGCTGTGATTCGCCCAAGCGGGGTACACCTCCACTGTATGCTTTACAGTGTCCTCCGGTTGGACCTCGCAATATTTACACCAGCCCTGCGTTCAAATTTGTGATTAGAGTTCTATAACTCTAATGACGTCACCAGGGTAGACACTCTTGCATTTTTGAACGCGTACGTAGAGTTCAACTGTCAATGTCAAGCAAGTGTCATTTATGGCCACTTACCTGCTCGGAGTTAGAGTTAGTTGGGTTACCTCTATGGTAGCTACTCGAGTTATAAAAGAACTACCCTGGGTTGCTACTCGAAGCAATTTTGAACGGTTGGAGTAGCGACTCTACCCTGCTTTGGTTATTTTTCAACGCAGGCCCGGGCGTTTCCCGTTTTCCAAGGGAAGGAACCTCCCGAACTTACTATGTCTGGTGAGAACCTTACGGAAGGTGATGACGTTGTGACATCTTTCCAGCCACTCCTATCCTGTAGACTTCTTTCGGCTGAATAGATGATGATGATGAAACTGAAAAATAATGTCAAACTTCAAACTTTCTTGGAATTATCTATTCGAAAGTGATGATGAATCATGCGAAACCCAATAATTATTAGTCAATAATATTCTCTATCGCATTGGCACAAAGTTGAATATGGCTTGACGAATGGTAAAAGAACCTTGAATGTTTTTCCCCTTGATCGTGTATGCCTGTTTGCCTAGATTAGTTCAAGTGTTCCTTAATTACATGTAGTAATTGGTGTAGATACTTGATTCTTTCGTGACTTTATCGTCAAGTATTTATTGTCACTTGTATTTACTATCTTATGACACATGGGTATTATGCATAAATGAGGGGTTTGGAAGATGCACATGCCATCTAGCATAGCATAGCATCAGCCTTATAATGTTCCCATTGCTGGGACTCAGACCTCTTCTCTAGGAGTGGATGGTCCACCACGCGGGCCCTATGCGGGTTAGTGGATGTCACATGTCTTCGAATTTTTGGTTTTAGGACATGCTGTTTTCCTTCATCGTTTTGAGAGCAATAATGATGAAATAAATTACACAAAGCACATCGTAGCGTATTCGTATTTTTATTCGTGTATCGTATCGCAGCGTATTTTTTCTTGTAACTTAGCTACAAATTTCCAGTTTTCTGATTTATTACTATACTAGTACTTGTGTTATGAGTCAACGGTAAGTACCTGAGTAAATGATTTTAATGTTAACTCGATACTTTCACGCCTTCCCGAGATACTTATCGAGTCCGATAAGATATGGTTATTTTATGACGTGATGAATTCCCTTTTTGTTATTCAATGACGTAGTGAATCTAAACCTAACATTTGAAGGAGATTTGCTGGGCAGAGCGCAAGGACCATGTGAGCATGTCTTGGTGAAGTATGACATCATTGGCAACCTTTATGGTATGTTAGGTTAGTAATATTGCGTAGCAAGGGCGTCACCTGCCGATGATCAAGGGGGGGGGGGGGCTAATGGAAGTATATAGAGAATAATGAAAAAGTTTTTTTTTTTAATAATTATAAAATTTTATTTTCTCCACAACATAACTTCTAATTGCTAGCCTTGTATCTGCGGTAACATATAGGATGGGCATTATATTGTGGGAGACTGGCGCCTAAACAAGGCTCTGAAGCTGTAAAGTAAGCCTCTAGGGGGGGGGGGAGGCACTGGCCCCCCTTGCCCCCCTTGGCGAAGCCCTTGTTGCGTAGTACATGCGAATGGAAGAGACCCTATTTGTTATTGATACTGGAACAATACTGAGGCCTTAACATGACGTGTTGAAATGAAAGGCTTGCGAGCGGGAAAGAGGGTCGGATTTATATCGTAGTAGCGCCTCTGGACATCTTGCTAAGAGATTGGTCACTTTGGGAAATCTACGATAGTTCATTTTTAAGGTTACGTACCTCGAAGAGATAAAACGGAGCCCTTGTCAGATCACTTTGTTGTCCGTTTTGAGAAAAAAAGAAGTTAATTTCGTTTATGCGTATAATAATTCGAGTTTTTGAAAAAAAGTACTTTTTTTTTTTTTCTTTACATATCGATGTATTTCATGTACCGAATCGACCCTCCGCGGGATTAAAACGACTAAAATTTAACGGTGTAAACCTACTCAGGTCTGCGGCCAATGAATGAGTTCATAATGAAATTGAGTATTTCTCAATCTCTACTTCAGCCTGAAATTCCGATAAAATTTGACTTTAACTAAGGTATCAGACTTTCTTAACTCAAAATACTCGATTCAGAATCCCGTCCTTAATCCCCTCCGTTCACTAAAATGAACATGACGTAACGGACACAATGTATAGAAAACTTTAATATTTTTCTTTGAGTAAAGATTTGTTTGTCCGGTTATCTTCAGTTCAAATACGTATATTTTCATAAGAATAAAATATCCATTGTTATTAAACCATAAACCTAGTTAAGTACAAAAGTAATGATACGGTAATAATTTACGTTGAAAAATATCCTGTGACCCACTGACTCCACTGAGGTACTTATTAGCAATACTTGGTGACAAATCCAACTCTAAACCAACAAGATAAGGTTTAGTTTACCATGGCAAGATGCAGTGACTTGTTATTTCCTATTACCTCTGGTTTTATAGAGTCATTTATTTCACCATAATAATACAAGTCTTTGTATTGATTTTGTTTGTATTTTCCTTACGGCGGTAGCAGGATAGTATGACCAGTGCCGTAACAAGCCTGTTATACGCCCGGTGTCAAATTCTAAAACTGCGCCCCTAAAAAAGTCCGAGTAAGGTAAGTTTAATCTCCCTGAATCGTCCTCGCAGAGCATGAGCTTTTCGGGAATCACCAGAAACGCTTGGGTATGGTGATACCCGAGCGGACCATGATGACAATGGTGATTGTTACCATGGTGAAGCATAAATTATGGTGGAAGTTTGCTCTGCTTATGCTGAGCCCCACTATGTCCTCGTGGAGGCGATCAACGTTGGCAACCTGAGCGTCCGGCCCTTGTTTAGGCCATGGTACAGAGCTAGAGGCAATTGAAATAAGAAACCTCCTTATGAACTAATTATATAATACTCAGCCTTGGTTTGATCATTTTTGCGCCACGGCAGGGTCTGCGCCCTGGGCCTGGGCACCACTGCTACCGCCCTAGTTACGGCTCTGAATATGACACTACCTTTAAAGGGAATATAAGTGTGAATAGGTAGGCTCTTAAACACATAGGTGCTTTGTTTATGACAGTTCATACTGACAAATAGGAAATCACGCAAAACATTGTGACTCGAGGCCTCTTATAGTGGTTTAAATGGTTGTGCAACAATTATTGTGCTCTGGTGTGTGATGAACGCATGTTACGCACAAGGACAGGGGCCTCGCAGTGACGTGAAACGTCAGTCGTGCGAGCGAGATAGAAGGATGGAGCATACTATACAAGTATACAACATAATTTATATTATATGCGAAACCTGAATATACTTTGTTCAGAATCAGTAACTGAATCGATTTCAATGTTATTTTTCAAACTTTACTAAACAGGAGAGTGACTTATAGATATTTAAAAAGAAATATAATAAAAAATGACGGATTTATATAATATTACCATTACGTTAATATATAAATCCGACTACTTCGTAATTTTCTATAATATTTTTCTAAAAACTTTAATTTTAAAACTATCCCGTAAAGTTTACTCAATGTCGCTTAGATATTTTTGCCTTTTAAGCGTCGATAAGTATTTGTAAAAATTAAATATTTTTTGCGACAGGCACTGTTCGTATAATAGTTAATGATAAAAAATAACGTTCGGTATAGGTTCTGTCGTGGTTATATTAAGGCTCCAAGGTTTCTATAACCATCTACTTAGTAATCCATGCTAAGCCATATATTATACCTAAACCAAGTATGTTACAGTGTAACAATATTCAATAATAATTGTTAGGAGCACGTACTTAACACTCCTTTTCAGCAAAATATGAAGAGCACTTCAGATTATCACGTCAGCGATAATTAATTTCTGTAATGTTTTCCAATTCGTTGTAATAACAAACAATAATCGTAAAAATGAATGTTGCCATTAAGTAAATAGACGAAAAGTTTTGACTATCATGTCTATGTCCTACGAACGTGGGTTTTACATAGGTGTGCCAGCTATACTTTATAATAACGTATCGTACTTTATTTTTGGTAAATATACCTAGGGACTTTTTATTTTTGCATAAAAAGAAAGTAGGTATATGAAAATACTCTATTTTCAATTATCACTGACCATGATGCCTGTGATGAAACACTAATAGCAGATTTCAAATAAACCATATTAAGTTCATGAAAAAGACAGTGGTGGCTAAACCTGTCTCCAGCAGTGTGCGTCAAGAATATTCCATTGGGTTTTCTTTCAATCTTAATATTTATAGTCCTCCATTATCCGATTGCTGTCCTGTATGCTATATTACTGAACTATTATATCGACGCTTCTACGCTGAAACTTGAAACACAATACGTATAAGTAAATAAATTAAATTTAGAAAAATACTTTTTATTTCTTTCAAATACTTTTTTCCCCTACTAAAAAATTGTGACACGTTATTTTTTTCAAACACAGTTGTCAACCCTGGTGCCACATAATTTTGCAAAAAAAATATTGTAGCTTACGATCCAGAATAGACTAGGTAGGCTCTTAAACACATAGGTGCTTTGTTTATGACAGTTCATACTGACAAATAGGAAATCACGCAAAACATTGTGACTCGAGGCCTCTTATAGTGGTTTAAATGGTTGTGCAACAATTATTGTGCTCTGGTGTGTGATGAACGCATGTTACGCACAAGGACAGGGGCCTCGCAGTGACGTGAAACGTCAGTCGTGCGAGCGAGATAGAAGGATGGAGCATACTATACAAGTATACAACATAATTTATATTATATGCGAAACCTGAATATACTTTGTTCAGAATCAGTAACTGAATCGATTTCAATGTTATTTTTCAAACTTTACTAAACAGGAGAGTGACTTATAGATATTTAAAAAGAAATATAATAAAAAATGACGGATTTATATAATATTACCATTACGTTAATATATAAATCCGACTACTTCGTAATTTTCTATAATATTTTTCTAAAAACTTTAATTTTAAAACTATCCCGTAAAGTTTACTCAATGTCGCTTAGATATTTTTGCCTTTTAAGCGTCGATAAGTATTTGTAAAAATTAAATATTTTTTGCGACAGGCACTGTTCGTATAATAGTTAATGATAAAAAATAACGTTCGGTATAGGTTCTGTCGTGGTTATATTAAGGCTCCAAGGTTTCTATAACCATCTACTTAGTAATCCATGCTAAGCCATATATTATACCTAAACCAAGTATGTTACAGTGTAACAATATTCAATAATAATTGTTAGGAGCACGTACTTAACACTCCTTTTCAGCAAAATATGAAGAGCACTTCAGATTATCACGTCAGCGATAATTAATTTCTGTAATGTTTTCCAATTCGTTGTAATAACAAACAATAATCGTAAAAATGAATGTTGCCATTAAGTAAATAGACGAAAAGTTTTGACTATCATGTCTATGTCCTACGAACGTGGGTTTTACATAGGTGTGCCAGCTATACTTTATAATAACGTATCGTACTTTATTTTTGGTAAATATACCTAGGGACTTTTTATTTTTGCATAAAAAGAAAGTAGGTATATGAAAATACTCTATTTTCAATTATCACTGACCATGATGCCTGTGATGAAACACTAATAGCAGATTTCAAATAAACCATATTAAGTTCATGAAAAAGACAGTGGTGGCTAAACCTGTCTCCAGCAGTGTGCGTCAAGAATATTCCATTGGGTTTTCTTTCAATCTTAATATTTATAGTCCTCCATTATCCGATTGCTGTCCTGTATGCTATATTACTGAACTATTATATCGACGCTTCTACGCTGAAACTTGAAACACAATACGTATAAGTAAATAAATTAAATTTAGAAAAATACTTTTTATTTCTTTCAAATACTTTTTTCCCCTACTAAAAAATTGTGACACGTTATTTTTTTCAAACACAGTTGTCAACCCTGGTGCCACATAATTTTGCAAAAAAAATATTGTAGCTTACGATCCAGAATAGACTTCAAAAAGAAGAGGTACTTGTAATAATCATGTCCATCATGGGTATATTTTATTTTAGTAGAAACATACCACTTAACCTAAATCTAATTTACTGTGATTTGTTAGTTGCGTGGCAATCCTTAGATTGGGCACGCCACAATTGTGACGGTAAATCCCCTTTTTGAAGAAGGGCTAGTGAGGCGCCACGGTGTCCTCATCTTCCTCCAGCTTGGGCAAAGCAGCGCCAAGACTCCGTCGCGGCAGTAGGACTGCAGTATCGCTTCCGGACATGGTAGAATCTAAGGTCGGAAGCTAGAGGGTGTGGGACACCATCGCTCCCTTTAGTGAAAAGAGAGGGGAGAATACAGCGTCCCTGTCCTCAGCAGACACGTCGGTTGCCACCGTCCAGGCCACGCCAGCGGCTCCGTCGTCGTGAGCCGGCTGCCATAGAATGTGGCCTGCTTGTCAAGCCTGCAGGCCTTGGGGAGTCTTGGGGACTCGGGTAGTCTGTCACAGTGTTTTGCGAGTGGCTCTCTCACTTTTGCTCTGTGGGCTCTCTAGAGGAATTGTGGCCACTCGCTGCTGCAGAAAGTGACTGAGTCCACATGAAATGATTGATGTGAGTCAAAAACTGTAAAGTTTCAAAGAAATGAAAAATAAAAGAATTGGGTGCTACAAGAACAAGGTGAGTATTTCTCAAAATACATGTACATCTTTGAAAAAAAAAGTGTGCTTTGAAACAGTTCAAAAGTTTTATATTTATAAATCATCACACAAAAAAAACACACACTCAATTTTGTAGGATGAATATTAATCTTTAAGATAACGAAGAATTATAGCTATAATCATACTTATTATCAAATATTTCGATATTTTAAAAATAGCTTTTTTTACCTTTCATACAAAAACCTGTTTGCCACTCTACCTTTTTCATGTGTTTTTGTTTCATAAAATGCGATACGTAACTAAATTATTGTAAATTTCTTTGTATCATCGTTCTACAGTAATCGCAGTTTCTGTATCAAATTGATTTTCTATGGGGTGTCATAGTGAATTGGCAATTTAAAGCAAAAAAACAAAATGAGTCGCTCTCATTTACTATTTAGTTATTACTCTTTAGTTACGATTTATTTCTACTTTCCCATGATTTCTGAACGATTCCGTAATTTTTTTTACACGGACAACACTAGCTTCACTCTGATTGGCTATTGGTTTGACGTCTCCGCCATTACATCTATCGTGAAAATCAGTGAGAACGTGTGTGTTTTGTGGGGTTACTTTTTCGAGACAGGAAGTAAAATCAGCGATTTTTCATAGAACGGTAAGTCTTCATTTACCCATTTTTTGTAATACGTGTTGTACGAATATTTAATAAGCTTTTATATTTGCTGTAACAGCTTTTATCAATAAATATATTTTTTCTGACCTCAATTTGTCTAATATTTCGTAACGTTTTTTACGAATTTCGTTACGTAACGAAAAAGTACAACATAAAGCTGAGTGTATACTGTTATAACCTGACTAAGCATAGTAATATTCACTACTTAATTTATGAAAAAAAAATATATAGAGCGTCAATAACTAAAGGATTGGATATTATCTGCTATATAGAAGTGCCACCAGCAAAAAATAATGAAATAATTTAAATTACGTTTTTATGTGATTTAACAACTTTTTACCCCTGATATTACTTACATGAAGTTCTATTGAGAACTTCCTCCTTTTCGTCGGTTAAAAAACCTCGCGGCTTTGTTTCAATTCGCTTGAGAATAGAATTATACCGATTGTTACAAATACTTAACTCTTGCTAATGACACTTCTGTAGAGATGCCCACTATACTTGTTGGTTTGACTTATCAAATTGGTTATTACTTACAACTGCTTATATACAACTGCATTACTTCTTTTGTTTTTTAAGGAATGCCGCCAAAAACCAATGCCGAAAGGCAAAAAGCTTACAGAGAACGACTCAAAAAGGATAAACCAAATAAATATGAGGAAATCCGTGTCAAACATTTGGAAAAAGTTAAAGAAAATATCAAAAAGAAAAAAGAAATTCTTACAGAAGAAGAAAAACAAGAGCTACGAGC